>CM077154.1:109082841-109682841 GCA_039583875.1 Platanthera guangdongensis
CTGCCGGTCCGGTCCAGGTAAACAACCCGACCCATCCACGGACCGCTTAAAAACCGCGGAACCGGGCGGGTGGACGGGTGGGCTGGGAACCGGGCGCGGTTTCACACAACCCGAGGGGCCAAAGACCCAATATTAAAAGAGCAAAAAAATTGAAAGCGGGTGGATTCGAACCCGGAATATTGCTAGTTTAAGTGAATAACAAACCACCTGACCAATTAATTCTTATAGTTTTATTCTATAATATATTATATATATATAGAAATAATAACGTATATATAAAATAAATATATATAATTAATATCCATATTTATATAAATATTAATTACATAATTTTTAGATGTATTATTATATTAACATATTAAATTATCTTTTAAAAATTAAAGTTTATATATATTTTTAATATATTCATACATCTATCATTCAAATAAAATTTACGTTCAATTTAGAACGGCGGTGGAGGTCATCATCCTGGTGGTTATGGACCGTCGCTCTTGAACGTCCGACCTTATTTAAGAAACTTCGTACACTTTTATGTTCAAAAGTAAAAAACTAGTTTTATTTTTTTGACTGTGGTATTAACCATTGTCATTCCAAAGCTTAATTATATTACTCTATTACAATGTCGTTTTTGTCCCAACTCAACAAAGCAAAAACGTCACGCAAAATGAAGTTTTATAAGTATAGTGATAATGTTTGTTTTTTTATAAGATGATGTTTTTTTATTTTCTATATATATATATATATATATGAATAATACTTCATATTTTTATTGGTATCGAGCACGGAGGAAATAAAGAGAGAGAGAGAGATGAATTAATTTTTATTGGTTAAAATTTGGAAAATTTTATAAAATAAAAATATGAATAATATTTCATATTTTTTACGGTCATTTTAAGTACGCATAAGTATATGTTTTAAAAAAATGATTTCGGGTGCGTGCGCAATCCGCTCAGAGTCGGGCGCAACACGTAGCGACGCATTAAGCCCGCAGCGACGCATTGAGCCCGCAGCGACGCATCGAGCCCACATCGACGCATCGAGCACGGGCGAAGCCCGCCTGAATGCGGCCGAAGGCCGCTCCAAAGCTTCGAGCACGAGAGTAGCCCGTGCGAAGAAGATCGTGTGTGTGTGTATATATATATATCTTTCACTATTATAGGGGAAAATTATATTTGGTGAAACATTAAAAAATATCAATTATGTGCTCATTTTTATATTTTAATGAGTTGACATATATTATAATCTATTTCAAAGAAATTAAAATACATTGTCCATTCAAGTAATTATCATATCAAAAAACTAGAAGTAATGATGGGAATTCATTTAAATTCAAAAAAAAATTTTGTAGAGCTTCTACACTTACTATGGTAGGTTGTCATTAAGTATGTCAGCGGTCTAATCAAGGAGGGTTGTCATTAGGCATATCAGTGTTATTATTTTCGAGATGATGACATTAAATCAATCAACTTTATTAAACTCAAAATTAATATTTTTAGGTTTAAACGTATATTGTTTTAAAAAATAAAAGTATAATATTTATGTATACTTTTTTACGGTAGTTTTGAGTACTCATATGCATATGTTGCGGGCGAAACCAATCTTGATAGGGCGGGTGAAACCCGTCATCACCGGTCGGGTACTGTCCTGTATGACCATAGGAGCGGAGTCCCATATCGGGCACTCGTGTGTTTGTGTGTGTGTATATATATATATATATATATATATAGATAAACAAATACGTGTGACTGCAACTTTTTCCCAACGGACAAGCACAACCGTACACCTCCAATGACAATGAATTCTTCTTTTTATCATCTTCAAGTTTGAAGATCAATGCTACTTTTGGGGAAGAATAATTTGATATGAGTATCGTTTCATAAAGTGATTCAGAATGTTTATTTTTTGATTAAGCCTTGCGAAAAAAACAAAGTAAAACAATAGAAAAAATCAACGCAATGCACGATTTGCAAAGCTTTATCGTGGGGCTCCTGTGCTACCCGCGATACTTCCGCTGGGAGCGGGTAGCGCAGAAAAAAATATTAGACTTATTTTCACCGGTCAAGCAGTTAGATACCGTTCATGCGGTCGTAACCCCTTGACCAACAAGATCCGGTTCATACTATCATAACCGTTTGACCTGTAAAAATAAATCCCTCAAACATAGCCCAAAACATTTAGCCACAAACACATACAAAAAATTTTGTATAATCTATTTTTTTTATTTCTTTGCCAAATAAAATCGCTAAAAATCATTTTTATCTTAGTCTTCATTTGGTTCGGCGGTGGCGGATCGATCCGGCGGGTGGAAACGGAGTGTTCGAAATGGAGGGGGGAGGTGGCTACTCCAAACAGAACTTTTGGGAGGTTTCTCAAGGCGGGCGGATGAAAACGGAGCAAACGCCGCCGGAGATTCATTTGTTTAACCGCCTTCTGACGGCGTTTGCCCCAAAAAAAGCAGCGAACCAAATAAAGACTTAAATAAAAAAGAAATCTCGGGGAAGCTTCTTCCTCACAATTAATAATTTCTTCTCACATAACTTGTTTTAGCTTCGCTTCTCCACTAGCTACAGTCTCTGCATGCAGGCCAGTCTAGCGACAATATCATTGATTCCACTACGCTCGACACCTTCTAAAGCTTACGAATTATCACACTACGAATTTGGATATTCGCACCCATTTTAAGATATTTAGGACTTCTTAAAAAAGTCGATTGTTAACTACAACCGTTATTGGCTACTCGCAGACCAAAATCTGATAACTTTTCACGCATTTTCAAAATACGTCTTGTACACGCAATTTTAGGAAACATTCTCAACACGAAAGTGTCGAGATCTACAACTTTCGTGTTGATCACTTTTTCTAAAAATGTATGTTCTACGCGTACTTTGAAAATATGCTCAGGTTTTGTGCATTTCAGAAATAAGACTTGTACATGCAATTTCAGGAAAATTGTTCAACACGAAAGTTGTAGACCTCGTCGAGATCTACAACTTTTGTGTTGAACACTTTTCCTGAAATTGCATGTATAAGGCGTATTTCGAGAAGACCCAAAAAATTAGGAGATTTTGGGGTGCGACTAGCCAGTAACGGGCTGCGGTTAACAATGGCCTAAAAAAACTAACCACATTCTTTCTTTTTCTCCCCCGCTCTTCTATTTCGCCATTGAAGCTTCTCCGTCTCCGGCATTCCTTCCTCGTGTTCACCGGCGGAGGATCAAAGAGCGAAGAAGAATGCCGCTGTCGCTCGATAACAGAAGAAGAACGTCGAATGTTATTTTACAGTTTGGAAAGCTAACTGCTTAACTGCTATGTTAGTGTGAATGTTATTTTTTATGAAAGTTTAAATTCTTTGCAATTTCATATGAAAGATGCACATATTTCAAACTATTTTATTATTTGCATCTTAAAAGATTGCGAGTGTTAAAAAGATACACCATAACGAAAACCAGTAATCTCAGAATTTTGTTCATATTTGCTTAATGTTAACAAGATACAACATAACGAAAACCAGTAATTCAGTAAATACTTCCCACTCTGAGATTGCGAGTGGAGTTGAGTTCATAAATGAGATGCCTTCCCACTGGGTGGCAATTTGCAGAGGAAAACTGAATGATATGCTTGGATGGCAAACCCAAAATCAGAAACAGCGGTGAGGGAAGGAGAAATCAGAAGCGACCTATAAATCGCAGTTCAAGTCCAAAGTTGAAAACAGAAAATCAATGCAAAATCAAAACAAACAACCGGCAGACGGGATGGATTTTGATGCAGCAAGCCCAGAGCCGACCCGCTCTGCCGACCCTCACGTCCTAGCCATAGGCCCACGACTGACGGCACACTGCCAGGCTGCAGCCCAAGCACCCCACCCATGACCGCGCCTATTCTCAGCGCGGCGGGATGTTGAGGCGAGATCTCGAACCCAGCCCCCTTGATAAAGAGCTTTCCTAACAGCTCAGTTGGTGATGAGAGCTGTTAGGAAAGCTCTTTATCAAGGGGGTTGGGTTCGAGACCTCGCCTCAACATCCCGTCGCGCTGAGAATAGGTGCGGTCTTGGGTGGGGCGCTTGGGCTGCAACTCGGCAGTGGGCCGCCAGTCGTGGGCCTATGGCTAGGCCGTGAGGGTCGCCAGAGCGGGTCGGATCTGGGCATGCTGCATCAAAAAAAGTGCACTTTTTTGATGCAGCATGCCCAGATCCGACCCGCTCTGGCGACCCTCACAGCCTAGCCATAGGCTCACGAGTGGAGGCCGACTACCGGGTTGCAGCCCAAGCGCCCCACCGATGACCGCGCCTATTCTCAGCACGGTGGGATGTTGAGGCGAGGTCTCGAACCGAACCCCCTTGATAAAGAGCTTTCCTAACAGCTCTCATCACCAACTGAGCAGTAGCTCGAGACCTCGCCTCAACATCCCGCCGCGCTGAGAATAGGTGCGGTCTTGGGTGGGGTACTTGGGCTGCAGCCCGGTAGTCGGCCGCCAGTCGTGGGGCCTATGGCTAGGCTGTGAGGGTCGCTAGAGCGGGTCGGCTCTGGGCTTGCTGCATCAGATTTTTTGGGCAAAATCAAGTCGACCGAAATTAGATCGTGGAGGCAGAGCTGGCGATTGAGTCTGTGGATCAAAAGAAGACCCTCAACGAAGATTGGAAGAACATCCTCCACGAAGATGGGAAGTAGATCCTCGAGGAAGAAGACGTTTTGCGGGGGATAGGAGCTGCCGGTCAATCTTCGCCTCTCAAGGAAACTACACGGGAGGAGGAGAAGCAGCGACAAAGTACCCGACACATAGATGAGCGACACGAACGTGAGGAGGAGAAGCAGCGGCGAGGGTTCGGGAAATGAACAAACGAAGAACTGCTTAAAAACAGCGTCTAGCGTCCAGGGCAGCTTTCGCGGCACGCGGTAGGAGGACGGGGCACGCATGAAGCGTCGAGCATAGAGGCCAGCTTTCAAGGCACGTAGCAGGAGGACGGGATAGCCGACGGATGGAAGAGGTGAAAGCGACGAGGCCGTTTTCGGGATTTCAGGTGCATGACGGAGAGAGGAGTGAAAGTCCACTTAGTGTCAACTACCTTCACCTATGGGGGGGGGATAGGTGTCTTGCAGCGTTTTTATAAGACCCCCCCCTCCCCGGATCCCAAAACACGGCACGAAGGGGGAGTCTTATGCCCGGAACAGCCGCCTTGCGGTAGCATTAGCACACGGGCTAACCTGTACCACAAGACGCCTATTCCGCCGGCTACAACAATATCAATATATCATGCCAACCCAACCAAAATAAATAAGCAAAAGAAGTCAAAATCCACACTAAGTTATAATGTCCAAATACATCAATAAAGAGAAGCTAAAACATGCTTCTACCATATATCAGAGTACAGCTAAACATTGCCCAAACGGGCTACATCAGAGTAATCAAAACTAACATCAGTAACTGACGGTATCGACGGCACCGTCACCTCAGGCCCTGTCGTACTGGCCTGGCTGTCCTGCTGCGTAGTCTGCGGCTGCTCCACCTGCGGCGTGACCTCCTAAAAAGGAAGACGTAGCAACCGTTAGTCGAAACGACTAAGTGGTTTCACATCCGCTCCCCCGGCGACTCCTCGGCACCGGGCGGAGAAAAGGAACAAGAGTATAGTATATAACAAGTAAGCAAGTAAAGGAAGTACAAGCAAGTGGCAGTAGTGTAAGAGTAACAGCATCATAGTCAGCATATATGAAAGAACTACACTAAACTAGCAAGTATAAGTAACAGCAGGAAAGTAACTTAACTTATAAGAATGCCCATACAAACTTATAAGTTAAGGATCGGGTTACATAAAAGTAACTCATCGTATAAGAGTGCCCATACAAACTTATACGATGAGGATCTTGTTGTGCAATGTTATGAAATGCTATGAATGCTATGCAATGACTCACCCATGCACACCCATGCAATTGCTATGTCGACACAGACTATAGTTCCCACTTTTCGAGCAGGTAGCTAACCTCTCAGGCATCAGCCGCCGTGGCCAGGCGGTGACAGTAGAACGGGCACTTCTACTACTAGGCGGGTATCACACTACTTCACCTAGGCCTCCGTACGCCTCAACGCTAAGAACACAACAGCGGAGCCCATGCGTACTATGGCCCAGCGGGGTCTTGGGTAGATGTGCACCAAGAACACAGCCCGACTGGCCTTGCGTGACCCGGAAGGGGCCTCGGAAGAAAGCACGAGGACACAGCCCAACCGTTCACATGGTCGGAGGGGCCTCGGGACGTGAACACCGAGGACACAGCCCAAACCGACCAAGTCTAACTGCCAACTCCCGTCGGTGTGACGACTGGCGAGCCCGTAGACCTGCCACACTATCCTTAACCCGGGATTACGACACCGCGTGTCGACTCACACCACATGCAAATACCACATCAACATAACGTGGAAGGGGCATCAGAAGCAAACACGAGGGCACAGCCCAACCATCCATCCACCCCTCATCTCAACACAACCAAAACAAGTGACGGTCAACACCGCACTTACATCCCTTCACAATACTACCCGTAGGGAGACGACTCTCTAAGTGTTGGACTACAAGATTCATTTCATTAATCAAACATGTCCATAATCATAATCTATTCATCTATATGACTTTCCAATTGATGACAATGTAATATAAACATGATGCGCATATAAAATATATCTCATTTTCATTTGATAATGTCATAATTTAAACATGAAGTGCACAATATCAATCTTTCAATTCCTACCAATTCGATTAGTATAAATAAGATTATTTCACAATTTGATAATATGAAATCTGATTAATAAGCAACTTCAATCATGCAACAATTGATTAATCATAAGTGTTCATCCAAGGCAAGTATCATGCATTATTAATTCCACCGAATCAAACTTCATCTTTCATTAAGCCCAGAATTTAGGCGCAGGTTGAATCTGGACAGCAACTTCGACCGGAGATTCCCGAGGCTACAGGAATCTGGTGAAGTCATGTAACCCCTCGATGGAAAGGTATTTCCATGGACTACATCTTTCATGTTCAGAGCTCAACCCAGATTTGACATTATCCTATTTGAAATCGGACTTGAAGTCCGCTGCGTACAGAACACAGTTTCTGCATACAGGATTTATTGAACATTTTCGTTTAGACTTTTCCGTGGCTACAGACTTCACCAGAAGTCGTGCAACCATTCGTTGGAAAGGTATTGTCAAGGGCTTCAACTTTCGTGTTAAGCCGAAAGCCCAGATCTGGCCATAGAATACTTAAAAATGGCTACGAAGTTTGCTGCGCGCAGAATACAGATTCTGCACGCATCTTAAGGCGGGATGAACGGCATCGGTTCATCTTCCTCCTCAAGGCGATTCTTCCCAAATCATTCCAGAAAACCTCCTCCCTTATTCACCCTCAAGAGGCCAAAACCCTTCACGAAACCATCCCTTATCATCACATTGAAGAAGGGCGTGGTTGAAGAGATCTAAAACCTAAGACACAAGTTTTAGCATGACCTTTCCTAGAAAACTCCTCCTCACCATCAAGACTCTCTTGAGTCGATGTCTCTCCTAGGAAAATAACTATAGATCTAGCGCCAAGGGAGAGGGTAGGAAACTCACATTGGCTCCAGCGGTACCACCATTTCTAGCCATGGATCTCGTAGTTCTCCTTGGCGGCATCTCCTCTTTCACGGCGATGGCGGATCTCCTTTGGTAAAACTTGCTTTTGCAGTTTTCCCTCTCACAGGAATTAGGGGATGAAAAGAGCATGAAAACGGCTAGGGTTTTCTGTCCCCTATATAAATAAAATGTGACACGGGTAGGGACACGGCCGTGTCCTTACCCGTGTCCTGCCTGGCGAAGCGGCAACGACAGTTTCCATGTCGGTTCAATACTTGACACGGGTAGGGACACGCCCGTGTCCCGACCCGTGTCCACATGACACGGCCGTGTACTTGGCCGTGTCCTTGGCCGTGTACTTCTCGGGTTGCATCTCGACACCTCTCGTCGAGCTCAACTCGACGCACACGGGTAGGGACACGGCCGTGTCACTACCCGTGTCACTTGGTGTCGACACAGCTCGACGATCTCGACACGGGTCGTCGAGCTCAACTCGATGCACACGGGTAGGCACACGACCGTGTCCCTACCCGTGTCCCTTGGTGTCGACACAGCTCGACGATCTCGACACGGGTTCGTCGAGCTCAACTCGACGCACACGGGTAGGCACACGGCCGTGTCCCTACCCGTGTCCCTTGGTGTCGACACAGCTCGACGATCTCGACACAGCTCGTCGAGCTCAACTCGACGCACACGGGTAGGCACACGGCCGTGTCCCTACCCGTGTCACTTCCTTTTTACACTGATTCTCCACTTCTCCACAAGTGCAGTCCAATTCCCTGCACTCTCAGGACTCAAGTCAACCCTCCTGACTCAAAACACACACACTAGGGGCCTAGAGCGATTCAGGACGTTACAAATCCTATAAACAAAATAAAAGATTTCGTCCCCGAAATCAGGCTTAGGCTGTGGGGAGGAAAGCATGACAGGAAATTTAACACTTGCTTTTAAATAAAATTACCTTGAGCAAACAACTCCGGGTAGCGTTGCTGCATTAAATCCAATGGCTCCCATGTGTACTCCTCCTTCCCATGATTCAACCATAGCACCTTTACTAAGGGAACACTTTTGCGGCGCAAAGTCCTTGTCTCGCTGTCAACAATCCGCACCGGCTCTAGTCGCACAGACCTATCTGATGCCACTGCACCATCAGTAGTGGGAATATACTGGTCGGGCCGCAACAGTGCTTTTCGAAGCGACGACACATGGAACACGTCGTGGAGATTTTCTAGTTCTGGTGGTAACTCCAACCGATAGGCCAACGGGCCAATTCTTTCCACTATAGTATAAGGCCCAACATACCTTGGGCTGAGCTTTTTCACTCCCCGCACCCGTGACACTCCATGCATCAGTCGAATCTTAAGGAACACTTTTTCGCCCACCTGGAACTCCACCATCCGGTGCTTTTTGTTGTAATATTTCGCCTGTCGACTTTGAGCCTCCAACATGCGATCCCGTATCAATCTGACCGTCGCATCAGTATCATCTATGTATTCATTTCCCAATGCCTTCGGATCTTCATCTTGCACCCAAGACAAGGGAGTCCTGCACCTTCTTCCGTAAAGGGCTTCATGGGGCGCCATGCCGATGCTCGCCTGATGGCTATTATTATAGGAGAATTCCACCAGGGGCAAGAGTCTTTCCCATGGCTCTCCTCTGTCCAGCACGCATAACCTCAATAAATCTTCCAGTGTCCTGATGGTCCTTTCAGACTGCCCGTCAGTCTGTGGATGAAATGCGGTACTAAAGGTTAGGCGTGAGCCCAAATACGCCTGTACTGCCTTCCACTCATTGGATGTAAACCGACCATCCCTATCCGAAACAATTGTCTTGGGCACGCCATGATACCGTACAAATTGCTCCACAAAAAGGCATACCAAAACATCCACGTGTGCTTCCTTCTTCATTGGAATGAACCGGGCCACCTTTGTTAGTCGATCCACAATAACCCACACCGAATCATTCCCGGAGCGGGAACGAGGTAACCCATGAACAAAGTCCATGGAGATATCCTCAAACTTCCATTCGGGGATGGGCAGCGACTGCAACAAACCACCGGGACTCCTGCATTCAGCCTTCACTCTTTGGCAAGCTTCGCAATGTGTAACATAGTAGCGAACATCCTTCTTCATTCCCGGCCAACACATGGTCTTCCGCAGTCCGGCATACATCTTAGCAATACCCGGATGCACTGAATATTGAGTGGAATGCGCCTCTCTCAATATATCTTCCCGAATTTTGCCGCCCTTGGGAATATAAAGTCGGACACGAAAATAAACGAGGCCGTCTTTGAGTGTGTACTCATCGGTGGTCCTATCTTCAATTGCCTTGATTGCCGGGGCCAAGGACGCATCCATTCCTTGCTCCACCCGAATCCAGTCTCGGATATCACAAACTATGCTCATGTTGGCCAAATACTCCGCATACTCTGCCGAAGGATCCTTGAATACTAGAGTAATTTCCATCTCCTCGATCATCCGAGCCAACTCCATACTCATCAGCCGAGACTCTGGGCTAGAGCCTGGCACTTTTCTACTCAAGGCATCGGCTACCGAGTTCGCTTTCCCGGGGTGGTAGTTCATGGTGAACTCGTAGTCGCATAGAAATTCCAACCACCGCCGTTGTCTCAGGTTCAACTCCTTCTGAGTGTGAACATACTTCAAGTTTTTGTGATCGGAAAAGATCTCGCAGTGCACGCCATATAAATAATGCCTCCAGACTTTCAAAGCGAACACCACTGCTCCCAACTCCAAATCATGAACCGGGTAATTGATTTCATGTTTCTTTAACTGCCTTGAAGCATAAGCGATCACATGCCCGTGCTGCATCAGCACCGCTCCCATCCCTTGATATGATGCGTCCGTGTAAACTTGGAATCCTTCCTTCCCGGACGGAAGTGCAAGGATGGGGGCGGAGGTAAGCCTATCTTTCAATTCTTGAAATGCCTCTTCACATTGAGGTGTCCACTCAAATGGCACACCCTTCCTCGTCAAGGAGGTAAGAGGAAGGGCAATCTTGGAAAAACCTTTCACGAACTTGCGGTAGTAGCCAGCAAGTCCAAGAAAGCTTCGTACATCAGCCGCCGACTTCAAGGGCGACCACTCCTTCACGGCCCGCACCTTTGCTGGATCCACTGCTAACCCTGCTCCACTGATCACATGCCCCAAGAAGGCAACCTCCTTAAGCCAGAATTCACACTTGCTAAACTTGGCATACAAGGCATGCTCCTTCAATTTCTTCAAAACCAAGGTCAGGTGCTCGACATGCTCCTCCTCCGTCTTTGAGTAGACCAAGATGTCGTCGATGAAAACAATGACGAAGATGTCCAAATACGGTTCAAACACCTTGTTCATCAAACTCATGAAGACCGAAGGGGCATTTGTGAGCCCAAACGACATTACTGTGAACTCATACAAACCATATCTCGAACTGAATGTTGTTTTCTGAATGCCCCCCTCATGTATCCTCAACTGATAGTATCCGGAGCGCAAATCCAATTTAGAAAACCAATGTGCTCCCACTAGTTGATCGAACAACTCATCGATCCGCGGTAGTGGATAAGTGTTCCGCACCGTCAACCGATTGAGTTCCCGATAATCTATGCACAATCGCAGTGTTCCATCCTTCTTCTTCACGAACAGCACAGGGGCTCCCCATGGTGATGAACTGGGGCGAACGAACCCTGAATCCACCAGTTCTTGCAATTGAACTCTAAACTCCGCGAGTTCTTTCGGAGCCATTCTGTACGGAGCCTTGGATACAGGTTTGGCACCTGGTACTAGATTGATCTGGAAGTCAACTTCTCTATGCGGAGGTAATCCTGGTAGCTTCTCAGGAAATACCTCAGGAAAATCCCGCACTACCCGTACATCCTTTAATTCCAACGCTGCTTCCTTCAACTCGAACCAGATCATGAAGACCTCATCCCCCTTCATATGAGCTTTTACAGCCTGAATAGAAGATAATATCATACGTGGCGCGAAGCCAATACCTTGGAAGATGACGTCAGAGTCTCCATGCCTCAAATAGATCCGCTTCTCCGCGCAGTCGATTCTCGCGAAGTGCCAGTCCAGCCATGCCATGCCCAAAATGATGTCAAACTCCGGCATTCTCAGAACCGTGGCCGGCGTATCAAAGGCCTTCCCATCAATAAATAACTCCAACTCGCACTTGGCGGTCGCGATCATCTCCGAGCCGTCCGGAAGGCGTACACGTCGAGCTATGCCAGTGAAGTACTGTACATCCCCCATGTCTTTTATGAAATCCTCGGACACAAAGGAGTGTGAGGCACCGGTATCGAACAGCGCATAGGCTGTCTTCCCGCCAATAATCACGGTGCCTAAGTACCAACAACCAAAACTTATTGCTAGTGGCTAGTAAGTTCTAATCAATTCAAGTTAGACCATGCAAATATGTAAATTAATTAAATCATACCTGCAATCACGTCTTGTGGGTTCCGTTCCTGCGCCATGTCAAGCGCGTACACCTGATCCCGGGCCGGTCCGGGGTTTCCTCTTGGCGGTCCTCGTCCTCGACCGCGCATATATCCCCGCCCTCGTGGAGCTGCTGGAGGGAGAGCAGGAGGGAGAGCAGGAGGGAGAGCAGGAGGGGCGTTCCCATATAGCTGCGGGCAAAAACGCCGGATGTGGCCCGGCTGGTTGCATTCGAAGCACACCAGACCACGACGCCCTTCAGGTTGTTGAAATCGCTGATGTTGTGGGGGTGGAGGCAACGCAGGCGGCTGCGGGACTGGATGCTCCACCCTATAGTTTCGGTGGACACGCCCTCCACCTCTTTGATAACCTCGTCCTCCTCTGAAGTCCCGTCTCCTTCTATTACTTGGGCCGGCTTCCATCACGTCCTCCGCAGGCCTCTTACTACACCCCATGTGGTCCGCCTCCAATCTTTTTGCCATATCAATGATCTCCGCCAAGCTACCATCCGCTATAAACAAAAGGGACTGCCTTAGGGGATCTCGCAGCCCTTTATAGAAGCGCTTGGCATAACCTCTGTCATCCAACTCATAAGAGTCCGCAAACCTTGCGAGATGCTGGAATTCCCGCTGGTATTCTGTAACCGACTTTGATCCCTGCTTTAGTAGAAGGAACCTCTGCTCAAGCTCATCTCGGGCCGATGTAGGGATAAAGTGCTCCAAGAAAACACCCGAGAATTCATTCCAACTTATCTCTGTGTAGATCCGACCTTGGAAGGTAGATCCCATGAGGGACTTCCACCACCTCTTCGCATGTAAGTCCAAGACGGACACTGCCAATGTCACTGCCATGTTGGCTGGGCAACGGATACCGGCCAACAACTCCTGTATCGTGTCTAGCCATTCCTCTGTACGTACGGCTGACTCCGTCCCAAGGTAGATGGGAGGGGAGAGAGCCCGGAAGGTGCTCAGCCAGTTGGAGCTCGGGGCCTGTTGCACCGGAGCCTGCTGTGCCTTAAAAGCATCAAGAATGGCGGTGAGCGTCTGCCCCAACTCAGACTGTTCGAACTGAGTGGGTATGGGAGGGGTAGGAGTACCCCCCATCGGCTCAACATGCAGTGGAACCTACACATACACGACAAATTTGTGGTCAGGTTGGCTAAACTTAAGGTCAAAGTTGGACAAACTTATTGTGAATTACATATGGGCACACCACTGCTTCCGCTAAGTCAGTTTGTCCCCAAACTGACTAACCAAACGGGGGTGGCACCATTGTTGAATGACTTCTTAGTTGAGGATCGTGGCAAACTGATACCATTTGTAAGACCCCCCCCTCCCCGGATCCCAAAACACGGCACGAAGGGGGAGTCTTATGCCCGGAACAGCCGCCTTGCGGTAGCATTAGCACACGGGCTAACCTGTACCACAAGACGCCTATTCCGCCGGCTACAACAATATCAATATATCATGCCAACCCAACCAAAATAAATAAGCAAAAGAAGTCAAAATCCACACT
Organism: Platanthera guangdongensis; assembly: GCA_039583875.1. Lineage (NCBI taxonomy): Eukaryota > Viridiplantae > Streptophyta > Magnoliopsida > Asparagales > Orchidaceae > Platanthera > Platanthera guangdongensis. The sequence continues at coordinate 109,096,385 of CM077154.1, forward strand.
AAGTTATAATGTCCAAATACATCAATAAAGAGAAGCTAAAACATGCTTCTACCATATATCAGAGTACAGCTAAACATTGCCCAAACGGGCTACATCAGAGTAATCAAAACTAACATCAGTAACTGACGGTATCGACGGCACCGTCACCTCAGGCCCTGTCGTCCTGGCCTGGCTGTCCTGCTACGTAGTCTGCGACTGCTCCACCTGCGGCGTGACCTCCTAAAAAGGAAGACGTAGCAACCGTTAGTCGAAACGACTAAGTGGTTTCACATCCGCTCCCCCGGCGACTCCTCGGCACCGGGCGGAAAAAAGGAACAAGAGTATAGTATATAACAAGTAAGCAAGTAAAGGAAGTACAAGCAAGTGGCAGTAGTGTAAGAGTAACAGCATCATAGTCAGCATATATGAAAGAACTACACTAAACTAGCAAGTATAAGTAACAGCAGGAAAGTAACTTAACTTATAAGAATGCCCATACAAACTTATAAGTTAAGGATCGGGTTACATAAAAGTAACTCATCGTATAAGAGTGCCCATACAAACTTATACGATGAGGATCTTGTTGTGCAATGTTATGAAATGCTATGAATGCTATGCAATGACTCACCCATGCACACCCATGCAATTGCTATGTCGACACAGACTATAGTTCCCACTTTTCGAGCAGGTAGCTAACCTCTCAGGCATCAGCCGCCGTGGCCAGGCGGTGACAGTAGAACGAGCACTTCTACTACTAGGCGGGTATCACACTACTTCACCTAGGCCTCCGTACACCTCAACGCTAAGAACACAACAGCGGAGCCCATGCGTACTATGGCCCAGCGGGGTCTTGGGTAGATGTGCACCAAGAACACAGCCCGAACTGGCCTTGCGTGACCCGGAAGGGGTCTCGGAAGAAAGCACGAGGACACAGCCCAACCGTTCACATGGTCGGAGGGGCCTCGGGACGTGAACACCGAGGACACAGCCCAAAGCGACCAAGTCTAACTGCCAACTCCCGTCGGTGTGACGACTGGCGAGCCCGTAGACCTGCCACACTATCCTTAACCCGGGATTACGACACCGCGTGTCGACTCACACCACATGCACATACCACATCAACATAACGTGGAAGGGGCCTCAGAAGCAAACACGAGGGCACAGCCCAACCATCCATCCACCCCTCATCTCAACACAACCAAAACAAGTGACGGTCAACACCGCACTTACATCCCTTCACAATACTACCCGTAGGGAGACGACTCTCTAAGTGTTGGACTACAAGATTCATTTCATTAATCAAACATGTCCATAATCATAATCTATTCATCTATATGACTTTCCAATTGATGACAATGTAATATAAACATGATGCGCATATAAAATCTATCTCATTTTCATTTGATAATGTCATAATTTAAACATGAAGTGCACAATACCAATCTTTCAATTCCTACCAATTCGATTCGTATAAATAAGATTATTTCACAATTTGATAATATGAAATCTGATTAATAAGCAACTTCAATCATGCAACAATTGATTAATCATAAGGGTTCATCCAAGGCAAGTATCATGCATTATTAATTCCACCGAATCAAACTTCATCTTTCATTAAGCCCAGAATTTAGGCGCAGGTTGAATCTGGACAGCAACTTCGACCGGAGATTCCCGAGGCTACAGGAATCTGGTGAAGTCATGTAACCCCTCGATGGAAAGGTATTTCCATGGACTACATCTTTCATGTTCAGAGCTCAACCCAGATTTGAAATTATCCTATTTGAAATCGGACTTGAAGTCCGCTGCGTACAGAACACAGTTTCTGCATACAGGATTTATTGAACATTTTCGTTTAGACTTTCCCGTGGCTACAGACTTCGCCAGAAGTCGTGCAACCATTCGTTGGAAAGGTATTTTCAAGGGCTTCAACTTTCGTGTTAAGCCGAAAGCCCAGATCTGGCCATAGCATACTTAAACATGGCCACGAAGTTTGCTGCGCGCAGAATACAGATTCTGCACGCATCTTAAGGCGGGATGAACGGCATCGGTTCATCTTCCTCCTCAAGGCGATTCTTCCCAAATCATTCCAGAAAACCTCCTCCCTTATTCACCCTCAAGAGGCCAAAACCCTTCACGAAACCATCCCTTATCATCACATTGAAGAAGGGCGTGGTTGAAGAGATCTAAAACCTAAGACACAAGTCTTAGCATGACCTTTCCTAGAAAACTCCTCCTCACCATCAAGACTCTCTTGAGTCGATGTCTCTCCTAGGAAAATAACTATAGATCTAGCGCCAAGGGAGAGGGTAGGAAACTCACATTGGCTCCAGCGGTACCACCATTTCTAGCCATGGATCTCGTAGTTCTCCTTGGCGGCATCTCCTCTTTCACGGCGATGGCGGATCTCCTTTGGTAAAACTTGCTTTTGCAGTTTTCCCTCTCACAGGAGTTCTCACAGGAATTAGGGGATGAAAAGAGCATGAAAACGGCTAGAGTTTTCTGTCCCCTATATAAATAAAATGTGACACGGGTAGGGACACGGCCGTGTCCTTACCCGTGTCCTGCCTGGCGAAGCGGCAACGACAGTTTCCATGTCGGTTCAATACTTGACACGGGTAGGGACACGCCCGTGTCCCGACCCATGTCCACATGACACGGCCGTGTACTTGGCCGTGTCCTTGGCCGTGTACTTCTCGGGTTGCATCTCGACACCTCTCGTCGAGCTCAACTCGACGCACACGGGTAGGGACACGGCCGTGTCACTACCCGTGTCACTTGGTGTCGACACAGCTCGACGATCTCGACACTGGTCGTCGAGCTCAACTCGACGCACACGGGTAGGCACACGGCCGTGTCCCTACCCGTGTCCCTTGGTGTCGACACAGCTCGACGATCTCGACACGGTTCGTCGAGCTCAACTCGACGCACACGGGTAGGCACACGACCGTGTCCCTACCCGTGTCCCTTGGTGTCGACACAGCTCGACGATCTCGACACAGCTCGTCGAGCTCAACTCGACGCACACGGGTAGGCACACGGCCGTGTCCCTACCCGTGTCACTTCCTTTTTACACTGATTCTCCACTTCTCCATAAGTGCAGTCCAATTCCCTGCACTCTCAGGACTCAAGTCAACCCTCCTGACTCAAAACACACACACTAGGGGCCTAGAGCGATTCGGGACGTTACAGTTTTTGCGGAATTAAAATCGTACCTGCACACGAAAACAAAACAACACAGCACAGAAAGTACACAAGCAATTTATAATGGTTCCCCGATTTGGGAACATCCACTTTCCCCTTCGACCTATCTCCCAACCAGGGATGACTCGGTCACTTCACCAACAGGATTGAAATCCCAAGCCCGGTTCAAAACAACGCCAGCAGCTGAGTCCGGTCCAGCGGGTTCCAGAAAATCCTCCTAAGGCAAAATCGGCGAGAATCGAAGATCATTCTCGACGATTCGGCGAGAATCAATCGTGATTCTCGCCGAATCACTTGGTGATTCTCGACGATTTTGACTTAGTGATAGATTTGCACGCTTTGATTTAGCCGGATAGAGTCAGCGAGAATCAGCCAGTGATTCTCGATGATTCGGCGAGAATCACTTGGTGATTCTTGTCGATTATTACTTAGACGATTTTTCGTCTTTCTACCCATGATCTGCTCTTTGACCCATCCTTGCTCCTTGTCTGCTCTTGCATCATCACAGCCATGTACTTGAAAATAAGTACACTCCAATAGAGAGAGTACACGTAGGACAACATACTGATCTGCTCAACGAGGGATTACGTCGCGCAGACCCGTGTATATTGACCTACTGCACCCTAACATTGGTATGTACTTAGCGTGGAATAACTGCAAGCACAACTTAAAAGATTTCATCAAATACATTGTCTATTTACCTTAGCTTGTTCTTGGGCTTCTTCAAATCAGGTACGTTGTGGATACAATACCCAACAATCTCCCCCTATTTGAAGAAGCCTAAACCATACAAGCTAAGGTGAATAGAGCATATGGGAATGAAAATCATAAACTTAAAATTGAGTAGAGAGAGATATTCATTACCAATACCAATTGCTTGAGAGTTGACTTGGAGCCACCTTAGCCTTAGCCGAGAGGGTAATCTCCCCCTTTTCGGCTTCTGCAAATCTGGGTCTGTCGCATTTGACCCCTTGCTCCCCCTCAGTTCTTGTACCTGTGCTCACACTTGAGTTCCTGGCAAAGGCTCCCCCTAGATGCACGAGCCTGGAGCGTCTGTAGTCTTCATTCCTCATAGTTTAGCATCCCTAATTCAGTTTTGAAAAGACTGAACTTGGCTTCGTCTAAGGGCTTTGTGAAAATATCTGCAATCTGCTTGTCCGTGGGGACATAACAGAGAGAGATGTCCTTGTTCTCCACGTGCTCCCGAATGAAGTGGTAGCGCACTTCAATATGCTTCGTTCTGCTGTGCGATACCGGATTGTTGGCAATTGCAATTGCACTGGAGGAGTCGCAGTACATTGGTACTTCCTTAAACTGAAGGTCGTAGTCGGCTAACTGGTTTCTGATCCATAGGAGTTGTGCGCAACAGCTACCTGCCGAGATGTACTCAGACTCTGTTGTGGAGGTTGCTACACGATTTTGCTTCTTGCTGTTCCATGAGATAAGCCTTCTGCCGAGGAATTGACACGTCCCGGAAGTGCTTTTCCTGTCATCCCTACTCCCTACAAAATCAGCATCTGAAAAACCTATTAGCTCGACATCATTGTTTCTCGGGTACCACAAGCCAAGATTGGGAGTACCTTTAAGGTATCTTAGAATTCGCTTTGCAGCGACATAGTGAGATTCCTTTGTGTTCACTTGATATCTGGCACAGACACATGTGGAGAACATGATATCCGGTCTACTGGCAGTAAGGTAGAGCAGGGATCCAATGATGCTTCTGTATTTCGTTTCATCGAAAGGTTTACCTTTCTCATCCTTATCCAGAGACACAGTGGATCCCATTGGAGTCCTCATAGAGGTTGCATTCTCCATACCGAATTTCTTGAGGAGTTCAGTTGTGAACTTCGTCTGAGAGATGAAGATTCCATCCACAGACTGTTTCACTTGAAGTCCCAAGAAATACTTGAGCTCTCCCATACTGCTCATTTCAAACTTTCCTTGCATAAGTTTAGAAAACGTTTTGTAAAAATTGTTGTCCGTTGAGCCGAATATAATGTCATTGACATAGATTTGCACCAGCAAAATCTTGCCTTTGACTTCCCTGAGAAACAATGTCTTATCTATTTTACCTCTAGAGAACTTGTTCTCAAGAAGAAAACTAGATAAAGTCTCATACCAAGCTCGTGGAGCTTGTTTTAAACCATATAAAGCTTTATTAAGAAAATATACATGATTGGGATAAGTAGGATTGACAAAACCTGGGGGTTGAGCGACGTATACTTCCTCTTTCAGGTCTCCGTTCAAGAATGCTGATTTCACATCCATTTGATAGACTGTGAATCCTTTGTGCAAAGCATACGCCAGGAACAGTCTGATTGCCTCGAGCCTTGCCACTGGTGCAAAGGTCTGGTCGAAGTCAATTCCCTCCTCCTGTCTGTAACCTTGAGCCACCAGCCTGGTCTTGTTCTTTATGATGACACCATGTTCATCCAGTTTGTTTCTGAAGATCCACATGGTGTCAATCACATTCTGCTTTTGTGGTCTGGGAACCAGCGTCCAAACGTTGTATCGTTCGAATTGATGTAGTTCATCTTGCATGGCCAAAATCCATGCCGCATCTTTGTTCTCCTCGTCGAACTTCTTTGGCTCAACCTGTGACAGGAAGCTACGATGCAAAATCTCGTTAATAGTACCTCTTTGAGTTCTGACACCGTCACGAGGATCTCTGATGATCTGATCTCTAGGATGATCCCTCACGTGCTGGAGCTCTAGAAGTCTGGCGTCTGGAGCTTCGACTACTTCTTGGGCTTCTCCTTCTTCTAAGAGATTTACTGCATTTTGATCTTCAACATTCCCAGTTGACGTTGACGTGGAAACTTTGACGTACTTAGGAGTTTCATCTTTAGCGGTCTCTTCGAGACCCAGCTGTTCAAGTCGTGCACCTGCATCTTCAAGGATACTGCTGGAATAATTGCTGTTAAGCAAGCTTCCTTCATCAAATACAACATTAATTGATTCTTCTACCACGAGGGTTTTCTTATTGAAGACCCTATATACCCGACTGTGGGTACTATAGCCCATGAATATGCCTTCGAAGCATTTTTTACCAAATTTAGTACGCGGGTATTTCCCATTATTCAGTATATAACATCTGCAACCAAAGATCCTCAAATAGGACAAGGTTGGTTTCCTGCCTTTCAGTAGTTCGTAGGGCGTCTTACGATGACTTTTGTTGATCAATGCCCGGTTTTGAACATGACAAGCCGTATTGACCGCCTCAGCCCAGAAGTATTCTGGGAGTGAAGCGTCATTCAACATTGTCGTGCAGGCTTCAATGAGTGTTCTATTTCTCCTCTCCGCGACTCCGTTTTGTTGAAGAGTGCGCGGGGAGGAAAACTCATGAAAGATACCAAGTTCTTCACAGAACTCTGTCATAGCACCAGACTCGAACTCTGTTCCATGGTCACTTCTGATTTTGACCACTGAGTAGTTAAGTTCGTTCTGGATCTGCTTGACAAAGCATGGTGAAGATGTCAAACGTATCAGACTTGCGTTTTAAAAAGAACACCCCGGTAAACCGAGAGTGATCATCTACAATCACGAGCGTATAAGACTTCCCTCCTAAGCTATGAACTTGCATTGGACCAAACAAGTCCATGTGCAGAAGATAAAGACATCTGGAGGAGTCCTTGTCTGAGATGCCCTTAAAGGTAGCCCGAGTCTGTTTGCCCATCTGGCATGCAGGACAGGGACTATCTTTGATACACTTAATAATGGGAGCATCCCTCACTAAATCTTTTGAAAATAACATATTAATTATCTTGTAATTAATATGTGTCAATCTCTTGTGCCATTGTTCACAAAGAGATGCACTGCCTTTTGCTACTAGGCATACGGGGGTAGATGAATTTAAGCTAAGAAAATCTAAGCAGAAGATATTTCTGCTCCTAATGCCTGATAATACCGTCTCAGAAGAGGCACATGATATTATTAGGCATTTATCCTTGTAGAACTTAACGTCATAACTTTTATCACATAACTGACTTACACTGATCAGGTTATGGTTTAACCCTTCAACATAAGCCACGTCGGTGATAGAGATTATACCGTTGGAAATCATACCGTAACCTCTGGTGACTCCTCGATCTGACCCCCCAAAGATGACTTTAGGTCCATTCTCGACTGGAGTGTAATCACGCAGCAGGCTTCTTGTCCCAGTCATATGCCGGGAGCATCCACTGTCCATGTACCATATTGGAGTTTTGGTGGCCTTTGGACATTCCTGCAAAACAAAATTAGTTTTCCTTAGGAACCCAATCGAACTTGGGTCCTAGATTCTTGGTTAGCATACTCCCCCTCGGGTGGTTAACCCTACGAGTGGTCGGCCTCACATTGCTAACATAAGGAGTCTCGTTATACCTCGGATTAAACCAACAATCCATGGCAAAGTGACCGACTTTGCCACAACACCAACAGTCGAATCTGTTGTACCTCTTCCTAGGCTCCTGCTTTACCCTGGGAAAGGTGGGTACAGCCGGGGCCTTGGATCTGGAGGTGGAGGCATCATAGTGATTGCAATCACATGACTTCTTCACCTTCTATTCCTTCAGTATAACAGGCTTGGATTTTGGTGCCTGCTTTCTATTATGACCGCTAGAGAATTGACCATAATTTCCCATGTGGATTTCCTCATAAGGTGCCTTAAAGACACTCTCACCGAAGTTGCTGGTAAAAGTCCAACCATCATAACAGCTCTCTGGCTTTGCAACCGAGGGCCGGAAATGATGACCAAAGGTTGACTCAAAGTCATGTTGGTTGCAGGGAAAACTAGGCTTTCTGAACGCAACAAGACTGAGTGGGGCCTTTCCCTTTTCAGCAGCAGAGGTCTTCTTGGCGGCCTTATTCTTTCTCTGGTTCCTGTTTCTCCTAGATGAGGAACCAGATACCCCTACATGCCCCAAGCCTGCTCCTTTGGCCTGAGCAGAGAAGGTATCAACTAATGGAAGAACAGTTTTTGGCAAAGAGAAGCTCTTGACGATCTTCCTTTGTGTCGTAAGTTGTTCTTCCAACTTATCGACTTCCTCCTGCTTAAGATCAAGGAGCTTAAAAGACTTTGAATGCTTTGAAGTCAGGTCTAGGTGCTCCTATTGGAGAGAGATCAAACTGGTGATCTCTTCCCTTAGAGAGACACTTTCACCCTTAAGGAATTTCACTTCCTTTTTCTCAGCCTTAAATCTCTTACGGCACTCCTCGAAGGTGTTGAGCAGAAGCTCATACTTTTCGAGGAGCTCCGCTTCACGGGCCGAAGGGCTATCCTCAGGGTCATCATCCTGAGACTCAGGATCAGATTCAGAGTCGGAGAGAGGGGTGTGAGCTTTTACCTTCCCAGTAAATGGGGGGCATTCTCCTTCTGAGTCAGAGCGACCCACCAGCCCGAAGTAGGCTTCCTCATCATCACTGGAGTTTGAGGAATCAGACTCACTCAGTGTCTTTGGCTTTTTGGCGATGTAGCTCCTCTCTTTCTGCTTATCTCTAGAGGACTTGTGCTCCTCTCCCTTCCCCTTTTCTCTCTTGCCTTGGTGGCAGTCGGCCACGACGTGTCCTGGCTTATTGCATCCAAAATAAATAATGTCAGAGGAGCGATGTTTGTTCGGTTTAGAAGCATACCTGTCAGAGGAATAATTTTTCTTCTGATGCCTGGAGGAGGAGCCGTCTCTCTTTCTTTGATTCCTCATCTTGAGGAACTTCTTGAATTCTCGGGTGATGAGGGAGAAATCTTCCTCAGACAACTCTGAGCTGGAGGAGCATGGCTCGGAGTCCTCCTCCTCATCCTTTTTCCTAGCACGGTATGAAACCACACCCTTGCCCTTCCTGGAGTGACTGGCTTTTAGGGCCACAGTCTTTTCCTTGGCTGCAGCCTTCTCTGCTTCTTCTTCTGCTTTCCTGGTGTTCAGTTGAAGCTCATAGGACATCAGCTTCCCAAACAGAATTTGCGGGTCTGTTTCAGCAAGTGTGCCAAACTCTCGGATGGCGCAGATCTTTGTGTCCCATTCCTTAGTAAGGGACCTAAGGAATTTATCATTAAGTTCACCATCAGTGAACACTCTTCCATATCCTTTGAGGGCATTGACAATCTTGAGGAAGTTCTCGAAGGTGACTCCGATCTCTTCCTTAGGCCCTTGTCTGAAGGCCTCATATTTCTGGTTCTGGAGGGATCTCCGATCATCCCTCAGTTCATCAGTGCCCTCCATTAGGATAATCAGGCAGTGCCAGATCTCCTTTGCTGTCCTGCAGTTGCAGAAGTTTTGCATCATTGAGTCATCGACCGCGCTGACCAGAATGTTCTGTGCATTCTTGTCAAGTCCCACCAGCACCATCTCGTCCTTGTCCATTTCAGAAATTTTCTTTGGCACTTTCTTGGTAGGATCAATGGTGGAGGCCTTAGTGGGGACATAAGGTCCCTCCTCCACGATCATGAAGAGTCGGGGATCGACCGCTTCCATGTAGAACCTAATCCTTTCCTTCCAGATAGGAAAGTTTAGCCTGGTGCACACTGGGATCTTGCCTGTGTACTTGAGTCCGTCCATAGTAGAAGTCTGCCTTCTTCTTGACACTAGTGGCAGGAACTTACTCAAGGTGTGAACCTTGTTGGGTATTGTATCCACAATGTACCTGATTTGAAGAAGCTCATGGACAAGCTAAGGTCAATAGACTATGTATTTGATAAAATCTTTCTAGTTGTGCTTGCAGTTTTTCCATGCTAAGTGCACACCAATGTCAGGGTGCAGTAGGTCAATATACACGGGTCTGCACGACGTAATCCCTCGTTGAGCAGATCAGTGTGTTGGCCTACGTGTATTCTCTCTATTGGAGTGCACTTATTTTCAAGCACAGGGATGTAAATATGCAGGAGCAGACAAGGAGCAAGGATGGGTCAAGGAGCAACTCATAGGTGGAAAGACGAAAATTCGTCTAAGTTTAAATCGACGAGAATCACCAAGTGATTCTCGCCGATTCGGCGAGAATCACTTGTGATTCTCGCCGATTCGTCGAGAATCAGAAGTTGATTCTCGCCGAACTCGACCCAGCCACTTCTAAGCAAGCACCTCTGCTTCTAAGTAAGAATCGACGAGAATCACCAAGTGATTCTCGCCGATTCGGCGAGAATCACTAGTGATTCTCGTCAAATCGTCGAGAATCACTAGTTGATTCTCGCCGTCTCGACCTGGCCTAAAGCAGTGCATGCAACCAAGGCAAATTCGACGAGAATCATCTTTGATTCTCGACGAATCAGCGAGAATCACAAGTGATTCTCGCCGAATCGGCGAGAATCACTTTCGATTCTCGCCGAATCGGCGAGAATCACTTTCGATTCTCACCGATTTTGACTTGGGCGTTTTTCTGGAACTTCCTGAACCGGATTCTACCGCTGTTGAGATTCTGGACCGGGACTTAGGGATTCAGCTTGTGGGTCCCACAACGGTCATTTTGGAAAGCATCTACAGTATTTATACACGTGTATTTTGAACGGAATACCTAGACAGAAAGAAGCCGAGCGAGTGAAAACCCTAAAATCGCGAAATCTCTCCGCCGCCTCCGTCGCCGCTCGCGCTAGTCCGTCGCCGCTGCTGATTGCATTTCTTCCCGATCTCCGGTGACAGAAGCTTAGCAAAGCTTTGAGTCTCACGTGTCTATCCAGAGATCTCTTGTCTCTCGATTTGTCGATCGGGAAAAACTTCCCCGTCCGAATCGATCGAGACGACCGATCCTCGTGTGACCCTTGGAAGACCAGGCTAGCTTCGCTACGAAGTTTGGATCTCCAAGTTCAGCAGCCGCTCATCATCATAGTCGCCGATCCCGAAGCTAGCCGCCGCTCGTGTTGCCACCGCCGGTTCCGGGGAGTTCCTCTCAAAGAGAGACCAAGGTTGTAGACTCTTCGATTTCACGAACACGTCGTCGAACGAAGAGGAACACCATAGTCTCCAAACGAAGTTTGTATCTCGTGTACATTCTATATTTATTTTTGTTGTAAAGGAACGATTGTTCCGTGTTGTAAGGGTTGGGTGCAACCCGTTTTGTGGGAGTGTTGACTCTCACGTGTGAAAGGGTTCCTTCCGGTAGTGCAGGGATTGGATTTCAATCCCGTTGGAGAAGTGACCGAGTCATCCCTTGTTGGGGAGATAGGTCGAAGGGGGAAAGTGGATGTACCCAAGTCGGGGAACCACTATAAATTGCCTGTGTATTCTGTGTGCTGTGCTTTTATTTTTATTGTGCAGGTACCGTCGTAAATTCCGCAAAAGCTTTGCTCGTCACCTATTCCCCCCCATAGGTGCACATAGCTGACACTAGGTGGACTTTCAAGTGGTATCAAAGCGAGGTTACTCATCAAAAAGGTCAACACCTTGAGTTGAATCCTGCCCCTAGTGTCAAGAAGAAGACAAATATCTACTATGGACGGGCTCAAGTTCTCCGGCAAGATCCCAGTGTGCACCAGGCTAAACTTTCCGATCTGGAAGGAAAGAATCAGGTTTTACATGGAAGCAGTCGATCCTCGACTCTTCATGATCATGGAGGAGGGACCTTATGTCCCCACCAAGGCCTCCACCATCGATCCCACCAAGAAGGTGCCGAAGACACTTTCTGAAATGGACAAAGACGAGATGGTGCTCGTGGGACTGGACAAGAAAGCACGAAATATTCTGGTGAGCGCAGTTGATGATTCCATGATGCAAAATTTCAGCAACTGCAGGACAGCTCAGGAGAACTGGCAGTGCCTGATCATCCTAATGGAGGGCACGGATGAAGTGAGGGATGATCGGAGATCCCTCCTGAACCAAAAATATGAGGCCTTCAAGCAAGGGCCTAAGGAAGAGATCGGAGTCACATACGAGAACTTCCTAAAGATTGTCAACGCCCTCAAGGGCTACGGAAGAGTGTTCACCAATGGTGAACTCAATGACAAATTCCTTAGGTCCCTTACTAAGGAATGAGACACAAAGATCTGCGCCATCAGAGAATTTGGCAGACTAGCAGAAACTGATCCACAAATCCTGTTTGGGAAGCTGATGTCCTATGAGCTTCAGCTGAACACCAGGAAAGCAGAGGAAGAAGCAGAGAAGGCTGCTGCAAAAGAAAAGACTGTGGCCCTAAAAGCCAGTTACTCCAGAAAGGGCAAGGGTGCGATGTCATACCGTGCGAGGAATAAGGAAGAGGAGGAGGACTCTGAACCATGCTCCTCCGGCTCAGAGCTGTCGGAGGAGGATTTCTCCCTCATCACCCGAGAGTTCAAGAAGTTTCTCAAGATGAGGAATCAAAGAAAGAAAGACAGCTCCTCCTCCAGGCATCAGAAGAAAAATTATTCTTCTCACAGGTATGCATCTAAACCTAACAAACATCGTTCTTCTGATATTATTTTCTTTGGATGCAACAAGACAGGACACGTCGTGGCCGACTGCCATCAAAGCAAAAGAGAAAAAGGGAAAGGAGAGGAGCTCAAATCCTCCAGAGATAAGAAGAAGGAGCGGAGCTACATCGCCAGAAGGCCAAAGACACTAAGTGAGTCTGATTCCTCAGACTCCAGTGATGATGAGGAAGCCTACTTCGGGCTGGTGGGTCGCTCCGAATCAGAAGGAGAATGTCCCCCATTTACTGGGAAGGTAAAAGCTCACACACCTCTCTCTGACTCTGACTCTGATCCTGAGTCTCAGGATGATGAACCTGAGGATAGCCTTTCGGTCCGCGAAGCTGAGCTCCTCGAGAAGTATGAGCTTCTGCTCAACACCTTCGAGGAGTGCCGAAAGAGATTGAAGGCTGAGAAAAAGGAAGTAAAATTCCTTAAGGGCGAGTGTGTTTCCCTAAGGGAAGAGGTCACCAGCTTGATCTCTCTCCGACAGGAACACCTCGACCTGACTTCAAAGCACTCAGAGTCTCTTAAGCTCCTTGATCTTAAGCAGGAGGAAGTCAACAAGTTGGAAGAACTACTTGCGGCAGAAAGGAAGATCGTCAAGAGCTTATCCATGCCAAAAACAGTTCTTCCAGTCGTTGATACCTTCTCTGCTCAGGCCAAAGGAGCTGGCTTGGGGCATAAAGGGGTATCTGGTTCTTCATCTAGGAGAAACAAGAACCAGAGGAAGAATAAGGCCGCCAAGAAGGCCTCTGCTGATGAAAAGGGTAAGGCTCCTCTTAGTCCTGTTGCGTTCAGAAAGCCTGGCTTTCCTTGCAACCAACATGACTTTGAGTCAACATTTGGGCATCATTTCCGGCCCTCGGTTGCAAAGCCAAAGAGCCGGTATGACAGTTGGAACTTTCCCCGAAACTTCGGTGAGAGTGCCTTCAAGGCACCTTATGAGGAAATCCACATAGGAAATTATGGTCCATTCTCTAGCGGCCATAATGGAAAGCAGGCACCAAAAGTCAAGCCTGTTATACAGAAGGTGACGAAATCATGTGACTGCCGTCATCATGAGGCCTCCACCTCCAGATCCAAGGCCCCAGCTGTACCCATCGTTCCCAGGGTAAGGCAGGAGCCTAGGAAGAGATACAACAGGTTCGACTGTTGGTGCTGTGGAAAAGTCGGTCACTTTGCCGTGGATTGTTGGTTTAATCCAAGGAATTACGAGACTCCCCATGTTAGCAATGCGAGACCGACCACTCGTAGGGTTAACCAACCGAGGGGGAGTGTGCTAACCAGGAATCTAGGACCCAAGTTCGATTGGGTTCCTAAGGCAAATTAATTTTGTTTTGCAGGAATGTCCAAAGGCCACCAAAATGCCGATCTGGTATTTGGACAGTGGATGCTCCCGGCATATGACCGGGACAAGAAGCCTGCTGCGTGATTACACTCCAGTCGAGAATGGACCCAAAGTCATCTTTGGAGGGTCAGATCGAGGAGTCACCAGAGGTTATGGTATGATTTCCAACGGTATAATCTCTATCACCGACGTGGCTTATGTTGAAGGGTTAAACCATAACCTGATCAGTGTAAGTCAGTTATGTGATAAAGGTTATGACGTTAAGTTCTGCAAGGATAAATGTCTGATAATTTCACGTACCTCTTCTGAAACGGTATTATCAGGCATTAGGAGCAGAAATATCTTTTGTTTAGATTTTCTCAGTTTAGATTCATCTACCCCCGTATGCCTTGTGGCAACAGACAGTGCATCTCTTTGTGAACAATGGCACAAGAGATTGGCACATATTAATTTCAAGACAATTAGTATGCTGTTTTCTAAGGACTTGGTAAGGGATGCTCCCAGTATCAAGTGCATCAAAGATAACCCATGTCCTGCATGCCAGATGGGCAAACAGTCTCGGGCTACCTTTAAGAGCATCGCAGACAAAGACTCTTCCCGATGTCTTTACCTTCTACATATGGACTTGTTTGGTCCAATGCAAGTTCATAGCTTGGGAGGCAAGTCCTATACACTAGTGATAGTTGATGATCATTCTCGGTTTACATGGGTGTTCTTTTTGAAACGAAAGTCAGATACGTTTGACATCTTCACTAATTTTGTCAAGCAGGTTCAGAACGAATTTAACTGCTCCGTGGTCAAAATCAGAAGTGACCATGGAACAGAATTCGAATCTGGTGCAATGACAGAATTTTGTGAAGAACAAGGTATCTTTCATGAGTTTTCCTCCCCGCGCACTCCTCAGCAAAATGGAGTTGCGGAGAGGAGAAATAGAACTCTCATTGAAGCCTGCACGACAATGTTGAAAGACGCTTCTCTCCCGGAATACTTCTGGGCAGAGGGTGTCAATACGGCTTGTCATGTACAAATCCGAGCATTGATCAACAAGCATCATCGTAAGACGCCCTACGAGCTACTGAAAGGCAGGAAACCAACCATGTCCTACTTGAGGATTTTTGGTTGCAGATGCTATGTACTGAATAATGGGAAGTACCCGCGTACTAAATTTGGTGAAAAATGCTTCGAAGGCATATTCATGGGCTATAGTTCCCATAGTCGGGCATATAGGGTCTTCAATAAGAAAACCCTAGTGGTAGAAGAATCAATAAATGTTGTATTTGATGAAGGAAGTTTGCTTAACAGCAATTCTTACAGTAGTATTCTTGAAGATGCAGGTGCTAGACTTGAACAGCTGAGTCTGGATGAGACCGCTAAAGATGACGCTCCCAAGTACGTCAAAGTTTCCACCTCCACGTCATCTGAAAATGTTGAAGATCAAAATGAAACAAATATCTTAGAAGAAGGAGAAGCCCAAGAAGTAGTCGAAGTTCCAGACGCCAGACTTCTTGAGCTCCGGCACATGAGGGATCATCCTAGAGATCAGATCATCGGAGATCCTCGTGTCGGTGTCAGAACTTGAAGAGGTACTGTTAACGAAGTATTGCATCTTAGCTTCCTGTCACAGGTTGAGCCAAAGAAGTTCGATGAGGCGAACAAGGATGCGGCATGGATTCTGGCCATGCAAAAGGAACTACATCAATTCGAACATTGCAATGTTTGGACGCTGGTTCCCAGACCATACAAGCAGAATGTGATTGGCACGAAGTGGATCTTCAGAAACAAGCTGGATGAACATGGTGTCATCGTAAAGAACAAGGCCAGGCTGGTGGCTCAAGGTTACAGACAGGAGGAAGGGATTGACTTCGACCAGACCTTCGCACCAGTAGCAAGGCTCGAGGTAATCAGGTTGTTCCTGGCGTATGCTTCACACAAAGGATTCACAGTCTATCAAATGGATGTGAAATCGGCATTCCTGAACGGAGACCTGAAAGAGGAAGTATACGTCGCTCAACCCCCAGGTTTTGTCGATCCTACTTATCCCAATCACGTTTATTTTCTTAATAAGGCCTTATATGGGCTGAAACAAGCTCCACAAGCTTGGTATGAGACTTTATCTAGTTTTCTTCTTGAGAACAAGTTCTCCAGAGGTAAAATAGATAAAACATTGTTTCTCAGGGAAGTCAAAGGCAAGATTTTGCTGGTGCAAATCTATGTCGATGACATAATATTCGGCTCAACGGACAACAATCTTTGCAAAAAGTTTTCTAAACTTATGCAAGGAAAGTTTGAAATGAGCAGAATGGGAGAGCTCAAGTATTTCTTAGGACTTCAAGTGAAATAGTCTGAGGATGGAATCTTCATCTCTCAGACGAAGTTCACAAATGAACTCCTTAAGAAATTCGGTATGGAGAGTGCAACATCTATGAGGACTCCAATGGGATCCACCATATCTCTGGATAAGGATGAGAAAGGTAAACCTTTCGATGAAACCAAATACAGAAGCATCATTGGATCCCTGCTCTACCTTACTGCCAGTAGACCGGATATTATGTTCTCCACATGTGTCTGTGCCCGATATCAGGTGAACACTAAGGAATCTCACTATGTCGCTGCTTAGCGAATTCTAAGATACCTTAAAGGTACTCCTAATCTTGGCTTGTGGTACCCGAGAAATAATGATGTCGAGCTAATAGGCTTTTCAGATGCTGATTTTGCAGGGAGCAGGGATGACAGGAAAAGCACCTCCGGGACATGTCAATTCCTCGGCAGGAGGCCTATCTCATGGAACAGCAAGAAACAGAATTGTGTTGCAACCTCCACAGCAGAGTCCGAGTACATCTCAGCAGGAAGCTGTTGCGCACAACTTCTATGGATCAGAAACCAGTTAACCGACTACGACCTTCAGTTCAAGGCAGTACCCATGTACTGCGACTCCTCCAGTGCAATTGCCATTGCCAACAATCCTGTATCGCACAGCAGAACGAAGCATATTGAAGTGCGCTACCACTTCATTCGGGAGCACGTGGAAAACAAGGACATCTCTCTCTGTTATGTCCCCACGGACAAGCAGATTGCTGATATATTCACAAAGCCCTTAGACGAGGCCAAGTTCAATCTTTTCAAGACTGAATTGGGGATGCTCAAGTATGAGGATTGAAGACTACAGAAGCTCCAGGCTCATGCATGATCTGAGGGGGAACAAGGAACTCCAGCGTGAGTACAGATGCATGAACTGAGGGGGAGCAAAGGGCCAAACGCTACAGACCCCGATTTGCAGAAGCCGAAAAGGGGGAGATTATCCTCTCGGCTAAGGCTAAGGTGGCTCCAGGCTTGCTCCCAAGAAATTGGTATTGGTAAGGGATAACTCTCTCAACTCAATTTTACGTTTATGGTTTTCATTCCCATTTGCTCTATTCACCTTAGCTTGTAGGGTTTAGGCTTCTTCAAATAGGGGGAGATTGTTGGGTATTATATCCACAATGTACCTGATTTGAAGAAGCCCCTGGACAAGCTAAGGTCAATAGACTATGTATTTGATAAAATCTTTCTAGTTGTGCTTGCAGTTTTTCCACGCTAAGTGCACACCAATATCAGGTTGCAGTAGGTCAATATACACGGGTCTGCACGACGTAATCTCTCGTTGAGCAGATCAGTGTGTTGGCCTACGTGTATTCTCTCTATTGGAGTGCACTTATTTTCAAGCACAGGGTTGTAAATATGCAGGAGCATACAAGGAGCAAGGATGGGTCAAGGAGCAACTCATAGGTGGAAAGACGAAAATTCGTCTAAGTTTAAATCGACGAGAATCAGAAGTTGATTCTCGCCGAACTCGACCCAGCCACTTCTAAGCAAGCACCTCTGCTTCTAAGTAAGAATCAACGAGAATCACCAAGTGATTCTCGCCGATTCGGAGAGAATCACTTCTCGTCGAATCGTCGAGAATCACTGGTTGATTCTCGCCGTCTCGACCTGGCCTAAAGCAGTGCGTGCAACCAAGGCAAATTCGACGAGAATCATCTTTGATTCTCGACGAATCGGCGAGAATAACAAGTGATTCTCGCCGAATCGGCGAGAATCGAAAGCCTCGCTTTCGATTCTCACCGATTTTGACTTGGGCGTTTTTCTGGAACTTCCTGAACCGGATTCTGCCGCTGTTAAGATTCTGGACC
Source organism: Platanthera guangdongensis (assembly GCA_039583875.1). Classification (NCBI taxonomy): domain Eukaryota; kingdom Viridiplantae; phylum Streptophyta; class Magnoliopsida; order Asparagales; family Orchidaceae; genus Platanthera; species Platanthera guangdongensis. The sequence continues at coordinate 109,114,428 of CM077154.1, forward strand.
GGGACTTAGGGATTCAGCTTGTGGGTCCCACAACGGTCATTTTGGAAAGCATCTACAGTATTTATACACGGGTATTTTGAATGGAATACCTAGATAGAAAGAAGCCGAGCGAGTGAAAACCCTAAAATCGCGAAATCTCTCCGCCGCCTCCGTCGCCGCTCGCGCTAGTCCGTCGCCGCTGCTAATCGCATTTCTTCCCGATCTCCGGTGACAGAAGCTTAGCAAAGCTTTGAGTCTCACGTGTCTATCCAGAGATCTCTTGTCTCTCGATTTGTCGATCGGGAAAAACTTCCCCGTCCGAATCGATCGAGACGACCGATCCTCGTGTGACCGTTGGAAGACCAAGCTAGCTTCGCTACGAAGTTTGGATCTCCAAGTTCAGCAGCCGCTCATCATCATAGCCGCCGATCCCAAAGCTAGCCGCCGCTCGTGTTGCCGCCGCCGATTTCGGGGAGATGCTCTCCAAGAGAGACCAAGGTTGTAGACTCTTCGATTTCACGAACACGTCGTCGAACGAAGAGGAACACCGTAGTCTCCAAACGAAGTTTGTATCTCGTGTACATTCTATATTTATTTTTGTTGTAAAGGAACGATTGTTCCGTGTTGTAAGGGTTGGGTGCAACCCGTTTTGTGGGAGTGTTGACTCTCACGTGTGGAAGAGTTCCTTCCGGTAGTGCAGGGATTGAATTTCAATCCCATTGGAGAAGTGACCGAGTCGTCCCTTGTTGGGGAGGTAGGTCGAAGGGGGAAAGTGGATGTACCCAAGTCGGGGAACCACTATAAATTGCCTGTGTATTCTGTGTGCTGTGCTTTTTATTTTTATTGTGCAGGTACCATCGTAAATTCCGCCAAAGCTTTGCTCGTCACCTATTCCCCCCCCCATAGGTGCACATAGCTGACACTAGGTGGACTTTCAAACCTTTTTGATGAGTAACCTGGCTCTGATACCACTTGAAAGTCCACTTAGTGTCAACTACCTTCACCTATGGGGGGGGGGGGGGAATAGGTGTCTTGTAGCATTTTTGCGGAATTAAAATCGTACCTGCACACGAAAACAAAACAACACAGCACAGAAAGTACACAAGCAATTTATAGTGGTTCCCCGATTTGGGTACATCCACTTTCCCCCTTCGACCTATCTCCCAACCAGGGACGACTCGGTCACTTCACCAACAGGATTGAAATCCAATCCTTGCACTAACGGAAGGAACCCTTCCACATGTAGGAGTCACCACTCCCACAACACGGGTTGCACCCAACCCTTACAACTAGGAACCAACGTTCATTCACAACAAAATAGAAAATAGATTGTATAAGAAATACAAACAACTTATGGAGACTAAGGTGTCCCTCTTCGTTCGATGATGTGTTCTTGAAGTCAACGAAGAGTCCATAACCCTAGATCTCACTTGGAGAGAATCTCCCCGAAACCGGCGGCGGCAAGAAGGGCGGCGGCTTGGTTCTCGGGATCGGCGGCGACAACGGCGTGCTGCTGCTGTTCTTTGGAGATTCAATCTTCGTAGCAAAGCTAGCAAGGTCTTCCAACGGTCACACTAGGATCGATCGTCTCGATCAATTCCGAAGGGGAAGGTTTTCCCGATCTACGAATCAAGAGACAAAGGATCTCTGGTTAGACGCGTGAGACACTGTGCTTGGCTAAGCTTCTGTCGCCAGGAAATCTGGAAGAAAGCACGATCAAAGCCGGCGAACAACTGGCACGAGCGGCGACGGCGGCGGCGCAGGTTTCGCGATCTAGGTCACGTCGGCGGCTCGGTTCCGATTCGTTTTTCTGTGTGTGTTTACTGTTCAAAAATAAAGATGTATTTATACATTAGGTCTTCAAGATGACCGTTGTGGGCCCCACCAACAAGAAACCCCAAGCCTGGTTCAAAATAGCGCCAGCGGCTGAGTCCGGTCCAGCGGGTTCCAGAAAATCCTCCTAAGGCAAAATCGGCGAGAATCGAAGGTCATTCTCGACGATTCGGCGAGAATCACTAGTGATTCTCGCCGAATCACTTGGTGATTCTCGACGATTTTGACTTAGCGACAGATTTGCACGCTTTGATTTAGCCGGATAGAGTCGGCGAGAATCAGCCAGTGATTCTCGATGATTCGGCGAGAATCACTTGGTGATTCTCGTCGATTATTACTTAGACGATTTTTCGTCTTTCTACCCATGATCTGCTCTTTGACCCATCCTTGCTCCTTATCTGCTCTTGCATCATTACAGCCCTGTACTTGAAAATAAGTACACTCCAATAGAGAGAGTACACGTAGGCCAACACACTGATCTGCTCAACGAGGGATTACGTCGTGCAGACCCATGTATATTGACCTACTGCACCCAGACATTGGTGTGTACTTAGCGTGGAATAACTGCAAACACAACTTAAAAGATTTCATCAAATACATTGTCTATTTACCTTAGCTTGTTCAGGGGCTTCTTCAAATCAGGTACGTTGTGGATATAATACCCAACAAGGAGAAACAACCTTATTAAGTATATGAGCATCTTCGCACGGGCTACGCCCATGATCGATGCTCTCAGGCGGCCTTCGACCGTATCCAGGCGGGCTTCGCCCACCTCTGGACAAGCTTTGACTGCCTCTGAGTGGAACTCACCTGTGTTTGGTGCTTTCGCTGTCTGAGAGCACCGAGGACCGTGCGAAGATGCTTGTATGGAATATATATAGCTTTTCTTTGCAGAAATTGTACAAATATCACGGGTATACATTTGAAGATTATGACAATGTTCATACTGTTTGTTAACCCCAAAATCGGCGATCCTTCCCAAGGCAGCAACTCGCTCTCCGCGGCCTATGCCAGGCTCCTCCTAGAGGTCGTTTCCTAAGTTGGGTGGATAGAATTTTCTGTTCGACCAGGCCGCACGGCTTGGGCAGTCTCAGCGGTCTGACCGCCCAGGCCGCGCGCCTTGTTCCCTTGGTCTGTAGGGACTGCGGACTCCTCCTGCAGTCCGCCCCTGCAGTTCACGTTCCTCTTCAGCTTAACCGCAGCTTTGTCTCAATTGATGCACCTTTGCCGAATTCGGACTCCTGTCCGCTCAGGCCGGCAACAACCTGCAACTTAGCTCGCAATTGACGGGACATCCAATATTGGCAGACTCAGAAGTATATCCGCCCAGGCCGGCAACAGGTCGCATATCCCTTCACCCAGCAACACGGGCAGCCGACTCCTCCAGCCCGCCTACAAGGCGCGGATTCCAACTCCGGCTACCCGCCAAGACCAGCAGCAACATCCAAGTTCCTCGCGATCTCGGCGGACTCAAAGTGTGGTCGAGACTTTCAGTCCGCCTTCACCGTTGAACCTCGACACTAATAGCCAGAACTCCTCCAGAAGCAGTCCCAGACCGCCCAGTCTCCAGCGGGCTCTGCGGACTCTGCGTACTCAGCGGGCGCTCCTCAGCTCGCATTCCCTTTGCTCATTCAGTTCAGCTGTGGTGGACTCCGCGGATTCGCCTCGCAGTCCACCACGTAACTTCCAGCTCCCGCTTTCCAGCAGCGGGCAGATAGTCCCTCAGCTCGACAGGGGGCGGACTCAACGGTTTCCCCTTGCAAGCCGCCATTTAGCCTCAGTGTCCGCCACCCTAGCAGTAGGCGGACAGTCCCAGCTCAGCAGTGATGGACTCTGCGAACTCGCATCGCAGTCAGCCACTAAGTCCCGTTCTGCCGTCAGCAGCACCGGCTTCAGTACCAAGTCTCAGTCCGCGCGGCCTGCTGCGGACTCGGCGGACCCCGTCTCCATCTCGCTCAAGTTACCGTCTCACCGGGGGTAACGTCACCACAAGCTGTTACCTCCTCGAGCCTATAAATAACCCCATGCCTCTCACAGAGGGGGGATCTCTCTCGCTCTCGAAGTCAGCCAGCAAGCCCTCCTGCGGACTCCGTTTTTCAGACCGCACCCCTCTCTCCGCCTTTAGCCGCGCGGCCTGCCGGCCTCTGGTTCTACAGTCCGCGCGTTCTCCCAATTCCATTAACCGCGCGGCCTGCTAGCTTCGCTCTTCAGTCCGCGCGGCCTCCTCTGGCATTCTTCTTCCTTAGCCGCCAGCTTCCTTCTTGTACCCTTTATTGCTTTCTTGTAAAGGTGTACTAGTAAGTTGTAACTCTTGCTATTAATCAAAGGAAAGCCCGTCACAAGAGTGACATTTAAGCCGCGGCGGGCAAAGTCTGCTGTTGCCGCTGCTAGTGACCCCTCTCTCTTCTCTTTAGCTCAACTCATCTTCCTCGACATCAACCTGTAAGCGTAACCGTCCAAGTAACCGTCTGCTCGGCAGCTCCTGATCAACCTCATCCTCTCTTGATCGACCTTATCTATTGATCAAGCTTCTCCTCTGCTCATCAGCCTTCCTAGTTTCTCTCAGCATCCTCTCCTCTATCCCCGCAACTCCTTGACAAGCGCTTGCTCCACTCTCGAGCACTCAGAAGCTTCTTTCATTCCTCTTCCCCCGCGGCCTTATTTCCTCTTCTCCACTCAGCTTGTGAGACCGAACACGCTCCCTCCATGTTAGCTGCCCGGTGTCATTTTCGGGCATCAACAGTTAACACGCGCCCTTCAGATCTGATCAGACGGTGAACAACGACAGTTAACCATGTCAGATCGCCATTCAGCCGAGAGCCTTGCTCAGTCAAGTCCCAGGGATGATCCTCTCTAGGAGGCCTTCGAGTAATCGCATCGTGAGAATGCTCAGTAGTTCCAAGCTATCAACCAAATGCTACTATGATCACGCAGCGACTAGACTCCCAACCAACAACAACCCCAACTGCTCCAGCTGCTCCGATCCATCCAGCAACAACATTGGAACATCAACAAGCTTATCCTACAGCTTGCCCGCCAGTCTATCCTCCTCCTTTTACAGCAAGCTTTCCGCAAGGGCCTGCAGCCCCTTTGCGAACTCAAGATGAAGAGTTTGCTGCTCGCCAAAACCTCTTTCGGGAAGCAACCCGGGGAAGTCCTGCTAGATTTCTCAACTTTCAGGGAAGTCATCCCTACCCTTCAACTCCTACTTCCGCTCCTCCTACAGTAACTTTTCCTTTTTATCCTCCTGCTTTTTTTCCAGCTGCAGCTTATGCTCCATTTTTTCCTTATGCTGTAGGAGATCAAGAAAAACCGTCACCATTCACAGAGAACGTTCGTCATGAACCAACTCCAGCTAACTTCAGAGAGCCTCGACTGCCAATCTACACTGGAGAGACTGATCCAGTGAAACACCTTCAAGCTTTTGAGTAAGCCGTTGCTCTCAAAACACTTTCAGATGCGACTAAGTGCAAGCTCCTTGTCACTACTTTTGATGGGCAAGTGAGGGACTGGTTCTATGGTCTTCGCCCTCACTCCATCACTTCCTTTGTTGATCTGCGAAGGGAGTTCTTGCTCAGGTTCTCTACCTCAACCAAGAGAAAGGGCAGTCCTGAAGCCCTCTTTGAGATCAAGCAGCGCGGGAATGATGCTTGGTCTCAGTTCGTTGATCGATTCCAAAGAGAGATTTTGGACATCGAGATTGTTGATCAAGAAATGTACAGAGTAGCTCTTATTCACGGTCTTCGTGAAGGGCCACTCAAATTCGAAGCCAATGTCCGAGCACCGAGAACATACTAAGAGTTGATTGCCTTAGACAACTCATACATTCGAGGAGAAAAGAGCAACCCAAGCTTCGTCTGCAAGCTTACATTCGAGGAAGATCTCTCTCGCAAGCATCCTCCAAGGTCTCCTCACAATCATTTCCCAACTCACTCAAGAAAGGAGAGAAGGTTTCAACGCCATCGATACTCCTTCCCGAGCCGTGACCGTGCTCAAGATCCATTACTGCCACTAGCTCCGTCTTCGCAAACAACTGCAGTCTACCATCAGCAAGACAATGACTTGCATGCGTCTGATCTCGACAAGGCCATGCAAGAAGTAATCCAGATTATGAAAGATAGGGCTAGCTACAAAAAGCCTTACCGACCAACCGATCAAAAGTCTAGAGACTCCGAACCATACTCTGAATTTCACAAAGAGTCAGACCATCTAACAGAAGACTGCCGAGCACTCCGCCAGCTTGTGCAAAGGATGCTCCGACAGGGTAAGATGCGTGACCTGCTTCCCAAAGAAGATCGCCCTGATCCAGCAACCTCAAAGAGCAAAGAAGTTGCAGATGTTCCTTGCTTCTCAAAAGGAGTGAACCTAGTCGAAGAACCCCCTCTCCTCGTTGTTAACAAAACTATCGAATGCTTCGATGCCGATGACGAGGGTTTGCTTGGAAGGCTATTATAAGCCAGCAAAGGACTTCAAAGACCTTCAAATTCTCTCACAACCATGATGGGTTATCTCTACTCTTACCCTTTCAACACTTTCTCCTTACAAAACACTTCTAAGTGTTCATTACTGTTTTTCAACAAAGCTTTTATCTGGGATCTTATACTGACACAGTTCCCGTCTTGTGATGCTTCTTCCTCCACTTTTCTCTTTGCCAAAGAGATCACTACAAAAATGAGATATCGCCAAGTCCGAAATGCTCCCTCCGTAGATTGTTCTCTGGCACGACCGCTTCAACCACATATGGCGGGAGCATACCCATATGTGTAATGGGAGCTGTTCAATCTATGATGTTGGGCTTCAGACTTTGGATCCTAGCCGGCATTTGACACAGAGTGCGTGCTAGGGGAGCCCCGTGTGTCAGCTCTACTGTTCTTCGCAGAGGATACATTACAATTACAATGATCTTTGCTTGACAAGAAATGACGATCCAGCGTAGCCTTGTCTCTTTGATCATCTCATAGCTGTGATGGCCGAGCACTCTCTGGTACTCTCGATCCGTGCCTTCGCGGTTCCCACAACTCTACTGATCAATCCACATACAAGCAATATGACACTTGGCGCAACTAGTCTCATTGATCAATGATGATTGTACCCAAGGCAAGAGAGCAGTGCATCTAGCGATCCTTCTCAGGGTTCTCCTTGCTTTTCTCTTTTGTGCCCTCCTAGAGGATGCGCGGCCAGCCCGCCTTGAGTAGGAATATACTCGGGATGACCATTCTCAGGCAAGCGATGCATAAGGCCCACGGGGAACACCTGTGGCAGCATCCAGCCTTGTTTAGTCACTTCCGAGTATAGACCTCTTTTTGTCAACTGCCTTCTTTCACAGGTGAACAGGTTAATCCGCCCTACCAAAAGAATTTCCAGCATTCACTTTGCTCATTTCATATACATTGCTCGCTCAAAGCTCTATCAGATGATGACTCACAAGCTCTCTACTTATGCAAGCACTCTTACTCTCATCTTTTATTCACTGCTTGCTTAAGCACTATCAGATGAAGATATACAGAGTTATTCATTACTCTCATCAAAATCTAATGACATCAAACATTGATCAAGGAATCTTACTCTCCTCGATCATCAAGCCATACTATTGCAATTGGCAGAAATCGTCAAACTTTTTCTCTGCCAATATGATCATATCTATCAACATTCAGCGCTCCACTCATTGATTTTGACTTCGTGACATCTTTAATATAACAAAAAGATTGCTATTCTGGTTTGATATTCATTCAATCATCAGCAGAGTATATCAAACATTTCCTCTACTATTTGGTCATATCGACCTTATCTCATCAACAGTTAACACTTGCATACCTTCTCCCAGGTACTTGCAAGCTTCTTTCATTTACATGTTTGCTTCTAACTCTTTTCTTGTAGAGATTAGCAAGCACTTGCAAGCCTTCTCCCAGGTACTTGCAAGCTTCTTTCATTTTCATGTTTGATTCTAACTCTTTTCTTGCAGAGATTAGCAAGCACTTGTAAGCCTTCTCCCAGATACTTGCAAGCTTCTTTCATTTACATGTTTGCTTCTAACTCTTTTCTTGCAGAGATTAGCAAGAACTTGCAAGCCTTCTCCCAGGTACTTGCAAGCTTCTTTCATTTACATGTTTGCTTCTAACTCTTTCCTTACAGAGATTAGCAGGCACTTGTAAGCCTTCTCTCAGGTGCTTGCAAGCTCCTTTCATACATATGTCTGCTCCTAACTCTTCCCTTGCAAATATTAGCAGACACCTGCAAGTCCCATTCAGGTACTTGCAGCTCACTCTTTGTATACTATACCTACTCCTAACTCTCTTCTTGCAGAGATCAGCAGACCCTTGCAAGTGTCTTCATAGGTACTTGTAAGTTACTTTCATATACTGTGCCTACTTTTAACTCTTATTTTGCAGATGTTGATGCGCGAAAACGGCACTGGGGGGACAACTATCACCGAGGGGGTGATTGGGCCTCACAGACTAGGTGAGGAGGAAGGAGAAGGTTGCGGGAGTAAGGGAGAGGCTTGAGAGAAGAGGCGATCCTTGATCAACAGAGAGGGTTGATCAAGGGAGAAGGAAGAGGGAGACCAGGAGTGGTCAAGCAGACAGTAATTGCAACGGTTGCGCTTGCAGGTTGGTTGCCGAGAGGAGCTGAGCTGAGCAGAGGAGCAAGGCTTGCTGAGCAGAGGAGCAAGGCTTGCTAAGCAGAGGAGCAAGGCTTGCTGAGCAGAGGAGCAAGGCTTGCTGAGCAGAGGAGCAAGGCTTGCTGAGCAGAGGAGCAAGGAGAGGGGGCCGCTAGCAGCGGCAACAACACACTTCGCCCGTCGCGGCCTAAATGCCACTCCTGCGACAGGCTTTCCTTTGATTAATAGTGAGAGCTTACAAGCTTACAAGTACACCTTTACAACAAATCAATAAAAGGGGTACAAGGAGAAGCTGGCGGCTAAGAGAGAAGAAAATGCCAGAAAGCAGAGGAGAGAAGCTGCCAGAGACTAAGTAAAATAGTCTGCTAGCTGCTGGAGGACTGGGAAACTGAGTCTGCAGAGTCTGCTGGCAAGCTGCTGAAGAGCTGTGGAGGACTGCGCGGACAGGAAACTGAGTCCGCTGAGCTTGCTGGAGAGGTGATGACGGACTGGAAAACGGAGTCCGCAGGGGTAGCTGGCAAGACTTGTCTCCACCACCAGGATCCAGGATCCAGCCTCTAGCCCCCCTGAATGAGAGGCTTCAGGGGGTATTTATAGGCCCAGGGAAGTTCTTGATGAAGCGGGGCCCAGTGACATCAGCATGACGCCCTGCGCGGACTCCGCGGACTGAGATTTTATCGTCCGCCACTGTTGACTGAGGAAGAAAGCGGAAGGAGGCTCCTGGAGAGAACTGGAGGCCACCCCTGGCGGGCGACCTGGGCGGACTCCGGGAGGAGTCCGCCCGGCAGGCCGGAGGCCGCCCCCTAGTGGGCGGCCTGGGCGGACTCCAGGGGGAGTCCGCCCGGCAGGGCCTGGCCGCCCCTTGCGGGCGGCCTGGGCGGACTCCGGGGGAGTCCGCCCGGCTGGGCGCCGGGGCCGCCCCCTAGCGGGCGGCCTGGGCGGACTCCAGGGGGAGTCCGCCCGACGGGCCCGGCCGCCCCCTTGCGGGCGGCCTGGGCGGACTCCAGGGGGAGTCTGCCCGGCTGGTCGCCTGGGCCGCCCCCTAGCGGGCGGCCTGGGCGGACTCCAGGGGGAGTCCGCCCGGCAGGCCTGGCCGCCCCCTTGCGGGCGGCCTGGGCGGACTCCAGGGGGAGTCCGCCCGGATGGTCGCCGGGGCCGCCCCCTAGCGGGCGGCCGGGCGGACTCCAGGGGCAGTCCGCCCGGCGGGCCTGGCCGCCCCCTTGCGGGCAGCCTGGGCGGACTCCAGGGGGAGTCTGCCCGGCTGGTCGCCGGGGCCGCCCCCTAGCGGGCGGCCTGGGCGGACTCCAGGGGAAGTCCGCCCGGTGGGCCTAGCCGCCCCCTTGCGGGCGGCCTGGGCGGACTCCAGGGGGAGTCCGCCCGGCTGGTCGCCGGGGCCGCCCCCTAGCGGGCGGCCTGGGCGGACTCCAGGGGGAGTCCGCCCGGCGGGCCTGGCCGCCCCCTTGCGGGCGGCCTGGGCAGACTCCAGGGGGAGTCCGCCCGGCTGGCGGGCAGAGGCCGCCCAGGGTGGGCGGCCTCGGCGGACGGTGGCAGGAGGCCGCCGCCTCTCGGGCAGCAGGGAGGTCGCCCCTGGTGGGCGACCCCGATGGATGTCGGCAGGAGACTGCCGCTCCTTGGGCTGATTAGGAGGTCGCTCCCGGTGGTGCTGTTGGCGAACTCCTGCAAGGAAAAGCACTGCACGATTAGCGGACCTAACCGCATGTCCCACGAGGGTGAGCCATGGGAACAGCCCGCCGTCCCGCAGGGCACGCGGTTGCTAGGAAACCTAGGCGGACAGGGAAAACTGTCCGCATACGCTGGGACCCACCGCGATCAAAAGGGAGAATCTAAGAGTCCTGATGAGCCAGCTGGCCACCTTGGGAAGGATCGCCGATTTCTGGGTTAACATAATCCCCGCACTTTTTTAAGTTCCGAAGGGAACTTCGAAAAAGTTGGAGACCCACGAAAATCGTGATCCACCCCAAAGGAAAGAGAGGGGGAAGCAAGGAGAGATAGAACCTGAAGCCTCTCCTTACAAGCTTGGTGTTTCCTGTTTTATTTTCCTGCAAGAGGAAAATTAAGGGTAAGCACGTATGAGTGATACATCGAGCGTGTACCTGAGTTTGATTTTGCAAAACGAAGAAGGCGCTTCGCCTGTAAAGTTCTGCAAAACAATAGTGAGGGAAAATAGAAAGGCATAATAACTTGCAAGTACCTGATAGAGGCTTGCAAGCACCTGTCATTCTCTGCAAAAAGAGAAGGGAAAAGAGCATACAAGGACAGAAAAAATGGGTTACAAGTACCTGGAAGGAACTTGCAAATCTTTGGTGGTCTCTGCGAGAGAAGAGTTAAGAGTATGCATAGTACATGAAAGTAACTTGCAAGTACCTGAATGGAGCTTGCAAGTGTTGATGACTTCTGCAAGAAGAGAGTTAGAGGCAGATATTGTATATAGAGATAAGCTGCAAGTACCTGAATGACTTGCAGATGTCTGCTAACCACTGCAAAGTGAAGAGTAAGCAGCAGAGATAAAATAATGATTTAAACTGCAAGTACCTGGATGAGGTTTGCAGGTGTCTGTTGTTCTCTACAAAGAGAAAAGTTAGAAGCAGACAATTTGCATATGAATGGAGCTTGCAAGTACCTGTGGAGAAGGCTTGCAAGGGTTTGCTAACCTCTATGAGGAGAGAGATTAGAAGCAAATAAGACGCGAGGATAACCGCACCAGAACCATACCAAAAATGTTTATATGACTCGATTAATGTTTGACGCCATTAGACTTTGGCAAGAATAATGAGTAGCTCTGTGAATCTCCATATGATAGAGCTCGAGCAGGCAAGGTATATGAGGTGAGCATAAGCAAAGTGATTGCTGAAAATCTTTCTGAGATAACCCATGAAGGTTGATGAGATAGGGTCAATATGACCAAGTAGCAAGAGAGATGCCTGATGAACATTATCACGAAGTCCAGATTAATGAATCGAGCACTAGCTGTTGTCATGGCTGGAAATCCTTTTGGCAGGTTGGATTAACCTGTTCACCTGTGAAAGGAGGGAAGAGAGAAAAGGAGGTCTGTACCCGGAATGACTAAAGAGGGTTGAATGCTGCCACAGGTGTTCCCCGTGGGCCTTATGCATCACTTGCCCGAAAAATCATCCCGAGTACAGTCCTACTCAAAGCGGGCTGGCCGCGCATCCTCAAGGAGGGGGGAAAAGGAAAAAGAGGTCCATATTCGGAATGACTAAGGAGGGTTGAATGCTGCCACAGGTGTTCCCCGTGGGCCTTATGCATCACTTGCCCGAAAAATCATTCCGAGCATGATCCTGCTCAAAGCGGGCTGGCTGCGCATCCTCAAGGAGGGCACAAAAGAGGAAAGTAAGGGAAAGGTCCTGAGAAGGACCGCTAGAAGGACCGCTCTCTCGCCTTGGGTACAAGCATCACTGATCAACGAGACGGGTTGCGCCAAGAGGCCTATCTTGTCTGTGTATTGATCAGTGGAGTTGCGAACCCGAGAAGGCACGGATCGAGGATACCGGAGAGTGCTTCGGCCACCACAGTTGAAGGATGAGCAAAGAGACAAGGCTACGCTTGATTGCCATTGCTTGTCCAGCGAAGATCATCCTAACCGTAGTGTATCCTATAGGACGCACAACAGAGCTAACACATGGGGCTCCCCTAGCACACACTCTGTGTCAGATGTTGGCTAGGATCCTAAGTTTGAAGTCCATAATCGTAGAATGAACTGCTCCCACTACACACATGGGTATACTCCCGCCATGTGTGGTCGAAGCGGTAGTGCGAGAACAAACTACGGAGGGAACGTTTCAGGCTCGGCGAAATCTCATTGGCGTAACGATCCTAAGAGAGGGAGAAGAGAGGAAGGAGCAACACAAGAAGGGAACTGTGTCAGTACGGGATCGCTGAATAAAAGTTTTGCTGGAAAGCAAGTAAAGAACACTGAGAAGTGTTGTAATGAAAATGTTTGAAAAGGAGAGAGAGTAAGGGTTGAGATAACCCCTGTAGGTTGCAAGGAGCTTCGGAGGACTGTGAAGTCCATCGCTAGCTTAGAATAGCCTTCCCAGTATACCCTCGTCATTGGCATCGAAGCATTCGACGGTTGGGTGAACAACAAGGAGAGGAGGCTCTTTGACGTGGTTCACTCCTCTTGAGGAGCAAGGAGCGTCTGAAATTTATTTGCCCTTTGAAGTTGATGGATCAGGGCGATCTTCTTTAGGAAGCAAGTCATGCATCTTGCCTTGCCGGAGCATCCTTTGCACAAGCTGGCGGAATGCTCGGCAGTCTTCTGTTCGATGGCCTGACTCTTTGTGGAATTCACAATAAGGCTCTGAGTTTCTAGACCTCTGATCGGTCGGCCGATAGGGCTTCTTGTAGTTTGCCCTATCTTTCATGATCTGGACTACTTCTTGCACGACGTCGTCGAGATCAGACTCATGCAAGTCATCGTCTTGCTCTTGTTGAACAGCTGCTGTTTGAGAATGAGCTAGCAGCAGCAATGAGTCTTGAGCATTGTCTCGACTTGGGAAGGAGTATCGCTGGGGATGAAGCCTTCTCTCCTTCCTTGAGTAAGTTGGGGCGTGATTGCGAGGAGACCTTGGAGGATGCTTGCGGGAGGGATCCTCCTCGGATAGAAGTTTGGATACGAAGCCTGGATTGCTCTTTTCGCCTCAGATGTATGAGTTGGCTAGAGCGATCAACTCTTGATATGTCCTTGGAGCACGGACGTTGGCTTCAAATTTGAGAGGCCCTTCACGAAGACCGTGGATAAGAGCCACTCGGTACATCTCTTGGTCAGTTACTTCGATGTCCAAAATCTCTCTTTGGAATCGATCCACAAACTGAGACCAAGTCTCATTTCCGCGCTGCTTGATCTCAAAGAGGGCTTCAGGACCGCCCTTTCTCTTAGTTGACGTAGAGAATCTGAGAAGAAACTCCCTTCAAAGATCAAGGAAGGAAGCGATGGAGTGAGGACGGAGGCCATAGAACCAATCCCTCACTTGCCCATCAAAAGAGGTAACAAGAAGCTTGCATTTGGTTGCATCTGAAAGAGTCTTGAGAGCAACGGCTGACTCAAAAGCTTGGAGGTGCTTTACTGGATCTGTCTCTCCAGTGTAGGTTGGTAGTCGAGGCTCTCTGAAGTTTGCTGGAGTTGGCTCATGGCAGACACTCTCCGCGAATGGTGAAGGTTCTTCTTGCTCTCCTACAGCATAGGGATAAAAAGGAGCATAAGCTGCAGCTGCAAAAGGAGCATGAGGATAACAAGGAAAAGCTACTGCAGGAGGAGCAGGGGCAGGAGCTGAAGGGTAGGGATGACTTCCCTGAAAGTTGAGAACTCTAGCTGGACTTCCCCGGGCTGCTTCCCGGAAGAAGTTATGGCGAGCAGCGAACTCTTCATCTTGAGTCCGCAAAGGAGCTGCAGGCCCTTGCAGAAAGGTTGGAGTGTACGGGGGATAGAACGGCAGACAAGCTTGAGAGTAAGCTTGCTGACGCTCTGCTGTTGGTGTTGGGTTGATTGGAGCAGCTGGAGCAGCTGCTGGATGAGCATCCAATCGTTGCGTTATAGCAGCAAGAACTTTGTTGATAGCTTGGAACTGTTGAGCATTCTCTCGACGCGACTGCTCAAAGGCTTCCCAGAGAGGATCTTCACTGGGACTTGGAGCATGGTTCTCAGCTGACTGATGGTCTGACATGATTAGCTGTTGCTTTCACTGCCTGTTCTGATCTGAAGGTTTGCGCGTGAGCTGTTCGGGTCCACGCTCACCGCACCAAATGTTGATGCGCGAAAACGGCACCGGGGGGACAGCTATCACCGAGGGGGTGATTGAGCCTCATAGACTAGGTGAGGAGGAAGGAGAAGGTTGCGGGAGTAAGGGAGAGGCTTGAGAGAAGAGGCGAGCCTTGATCAACAGAGAGGGTTGATCAAGGGAGAAGGAAGAGGGAGACCAGGAGTGGTCGAGCAGACAGTAATTGCAACGGTTGCGCTTGCAGGTTGGTTGCCGAGAGGAGCTGAGCTGAGCAGAGGAGCAAGGCTTGCTGAGCAGAGGAGCAAGGCTTGCTGAGCAGAGGAGCAAGGCTTGCTGAGCAGAGGAGCAAGGCTTGCTGAGCAGAGGAGCAAGGCTTGCTGAGCAGAGGAGCAAGGCTTGCTGAGCAGAGGAGCAAGGAGAGGGGGCCGCTAGCAGCGGCAACAACACACTTCGCCCGTCGCGGCCTAAATGCCACTCCTGCGACGGGCTTTCCTTTGATTAATAGCGAGAGCTTACAAGCTTACAAGTACACCTTTACAACAAATCAATAAAAGGGGTGCAAGGAGAAGCTGGAGGCTAAGAGAGAAGAAAATGCCAAAAAGCAGAGGAGAGAAGCTGCCAGAGACTAAGTAAAATAGTCTGCTAGCTGCTGGAGGACTGGGAAACTGAGTCTGCAGAGTCTGCTGGCAAGCTGCTGAAGAGCTGTGGAGGACTGCGCGGACAGGAAACTGAGTCCGCTGAGCTTGCTGGAGAGGTGATGACGGACTGGAAAATGGAGTCCGCAGGGGCAGCTGGCAAGACTTGTCTCCACCACCAGGATCCAGGATCCAGCCTCTAGCCCCCCTGAATGAGAGGCTTCAGGGGGTATTTATAGGCCCAGGGAAGTTCTTGATGAAGCGGGGCCCAGTGACATCAGCATGACGACCTGCGCGGACTCCGCGGACTGAGATTTTGCGTCCGCCACTGTTGACTGAGGAAGCAAGCGGAAGGAGGCTCCTGGAGAGAACTGGAGGCCACCCCTAGCGGGCGACCTGGGCGGACTCCGGGAGGAGTCCGCCCGGCAGGCCGGAGGCCGCCCCCTAGCGGGCGGCCTGGGCGGACTCCAGGGGGAGTCCGCCCGGCAGGGCCTGGCCACCCCCTTGCGGGCGGCCTGGGGGACTCCGGGGGGAGTCCGCCCGGCGCGCCGCCGCCCCCTAGGGCCTCCAGGGGGAGTCCGCCCGGCAGGGCCTGGCCACCCCCTTGCGGGCGGCCTGGGCTGACTCCGGGGGGAGTCCGCCCGGCTGGGCGCCGGGGCCGCCCCCTAGCGGGCGGCCTGGGCGGACTCCAGGGGGAGTCCGCCCGGCGGGCCTGGCCGCCCCCTTGCGGGCGGCCTGGGCGGACTCCAGGGGGAGTCCGCCCAGCTGGTCGCCGGGGCCGCCCCCTAGCGGGCGGCCTGGGCGGACTCCAGGGGGAGTCCGCCCGGCGGGCCTGGCCGCCCCCTTGCGGGCGGCCTGGGCGGACTCCAGGGGGAGTCCGCCCGGCTGGTCGCCGGGGCCGCCCCCTAGCGGGCGGCCTGGGCGGACTCCTAGGGGGAGTCCGCCCGGCGGGCCTGGCCGCCCCCTTGCGGGCGGCCTGGGCGGACTCCAGGGGGAGTCCGCCCGGCTGGTCGTCGTGGCCGCCCCCTAGCGGGCGGCCTGGGCGGACTCCAGGGGGAGTCCGCCCGGCGGGCCTGGCCGCCCCCTTGCGGGCGGCCTGGGCGGACTCCAGGGGGAGTCCGCCCGGCTGGTCGCCGGGGCCGCCCCCTAGCGGGCGGCCTGGGCGGACTCTAGGGGGAGTCCGCCCGGCGGGCCGGGCCGCCCCCTTGCGGGCAGCCTGGGCGGACTCCAGGGGGAGTCCTCCCGGCTAGCGGGCAGAGGCCGCCCAGGGTGGGCGGCCTCGGCGGACGGCGGCAGGAGGCCGCCGGCTCTCGGGCAGCAGGGAGGTCGCCCCTGGTGGGCGACCCCGACGGATGGCGGCAGGAGACTGCCGCTCCTTGGGCTGATTAGGAGGTCGCTCCCGGTGGTGCTGTTGGCGAACTCCTGCAAGGAAAAGCACTGCACGATTAGCGGACCTAACCGCATGTCCCGCGAGGGTGAGCCATGGAAACAGCCCGCCGTCCCGCAGGGCACGCGGTTGCTAGGAAACCTAGGCGGACAGGGAAAATTGTCCGCATACGCTGGGACCCACCGCGATCAAAAGGGAGAATCTAAGGGTCACGATGAGCCAGCTGGCCACCTTGGGAAGGATCGCCGATTTCTGGGTTAACAGCAGAAACCAGCCAAGACTTGCAAGTCCCTTCCAGGTACTTGCAGCTCATTTTTTCCTTCTTGTATACTCTTCATCCTTTCTTTTTTGCAAAGGATAACAGGTGCTTGCAAGCCTCCATCAGGTACTTGCAAGTTATTGTTCTTCTTTATTTTCCTTTTACTTTCATTTTGCAGAACTTAGTGGAAGACACATCTTCTTCATTTTGCAAAGGCAAACTCAGGTACGCGCAAGATGTACCACCCATACATGCCTACCCTAACTTTCCTCTTGCAAGAAAATAGACAGGCAGCACCAAACTCCTAAGGAGAGGCTTCAGGTTCCATCTCTACTTGCCCCCTTCTTTTTCCTTTGGGGTGAATCACGATTTTCATGGGTCTCTAACTTTTTTGAAGTTCTATTCGGAACTTAAAAAAAGTGCGGAGATTATATTAACCCCGAAATCGGTGATCCTTCCCAAGGCAGCCAGCTCGCTCGCCGCCTCCTGTGCCAGGCTCATCCTGGAGGTCGTTACCTAAGTTGGGCAGACAGAATTTTCTGTTCGCCCAGGCCTCACGGCTTGGGCAGTCTCAGTGGTCTGACCGCCCAGGCCGCGTGCCTTGTTCCCTTGGTCTGCAGGGACCGCAGACTCCTCCCGCAGTCCGCCCTTGCAGATCGCGTTCCTCTTCAGCTTAACCGCAGCTTTGTCTCAACAGATACTCCTTTGCCGGATTTGGATTCCTGTCTGCTCAGGCCGGCAACAAACTGCAACTTAGCTCGCAATTGACGGGACATCCAATATTGGCGGACTCAGAAGTATATCCGCCTAGGCCGGCAACAGGTCGCATATCCCTTCACCCAGCAACACTGACAGCCGACTCCTCCAGCCCACCTATAAGGCCCGGATTCCAACTCCGGCTACCCGCCAAGACCAGCAACAACGTCCAAGTTCCTCGCGAGCTCGGCGAACTCAAAGTGTGGTCGAGACTTTCAGTCCACCTTCACCGCTGAACCCCAACATCAACAGCCAGAACTCCTCCAGAAGCAGTCCCATACCGCCCAGTCTCCTGCGGGCCCTGCGGACTCTGCGGACTCCACGGGCGCTCCTCAGCTCGCATTCCCTTTGCTCATTTAGTTCAGCTGTGGCGGACTCCGCGGATTCGCCTCGTAGTCCACGACGTAACTTCCAGCTCCCTCTTTCAAGCAGCGGGCAGATTGTCCCTCAGCTCAACAGGGGGCAGACTCAGCGGTTTCCCCTTGTAGTCCGCTACTTAGCCTCCAATGTCCTCCACCCCAGCAGTAGGCGGACAGTCCCAGCTCAGCAGTGACGTACTCCATGAACCCGCATCGCAGTTCGCCACTAAGTCCCGTTCTGCCATCAGTAGCACCAGCTTCAGTACCAAGTCCCAGTCCGCGCGGCCTGCTGCGAACTAGGCGGGCTGCATCTCCATATCGCTCAAGTTACCACCTCACCGGGGGTAACGTCACCATAAGCCGTTACCTCCTCGGGCCTATAAATAACTCCCCATGAATCTCATAGAGGGGGGATCGCTCTCGCGCTCGAAGTCAGCCAGCAAGCCCTCCTGCAGACTTCGTTTTTCAGACCGCATCCCTCTCTCCGCCTTTAGCCGTGCGGCTTGCCAGCCTCTGGTTCTGCAGTCCGCGTGTTCTCCCGATTCCATTAACCACGCGGCCTGCCAGCTTCGCTTTTCAGTCCGCGCGGCCTCCTCTAGCATTCTTCTTCCTTAGCCGCCAGCTTCCTTCTTATACCCTTTATTGCTTTCTTGTAAAGGTGTACTAGCAAGTTGTAACTCTCGCTATTAATCAAAGGAAAGCTCATCGCAAGAGTGACATTTAAGCTGCGGCGGGCGAAGTCAGCTGTTGCCGCTGCTAGCGGCCCCTCTCTCTTCTCTTTGGCTCAGCTCATCTTCCTCGGAATCAACCTGCAAGCGTAACCGTCCAAGTAACCGTCTGCTCGACAGCTCCTGATCAACCTCCACCTCTCTTGATCGACCTTATCTGTTGATCAAGCTTCTCCTCTGCACATCAGCCTTCCCGATTGCTCTCAGCATCCTCTCCTCTATCCCCGCAACTCCTTGACAAGCGCTTGCTCCACTCTCGAGCACTCAGAAGCTTCCTTCATTCCTCTTCCCCCGCGGCCTTATTTCCTCTTCTCCACTCAGCTTGTGAGACCGAACACTCTCCCTCCGTGTTAGTTGCCCGGTGCCATTTTCGCGCATCAACACTGTTATTAGTTTATGTTCAGTACAACATACAACACATAGATAAAGCTAGGAGATTGCACCTATCAAAAACAGATCTCAAAATGATTATTAAAGACGGTGTCATATATATGTAAACAACATAGGAAGATCATTGTGATTGGAGATCAAAATATTTAAACTCGCAATTGCTCTTGTAGATCTCATGTAAATAAGGAGCGTCCAAACAGAAGTGCAAGTGTAGTTGGAAGCTATCAGAAGTAAAACCAGTGTCTGATGATATGTCTTATTCAGGGATCTTGGGAGATTCTGCATTCATGAAAGATGTAAAGTTATATTAGTTATTAACAACTGTTGATTGAGTTATGTTAGTAGTATTTTTTATGTACTGCATATTATGTGGTAGGTGTTACCTTCTAATCATTGTGAATATGTAGTTCCACTCTTCCTGTGCCGTCAGACCTGGTGGCACAGCTGGATACGTAATCTAAACCCCGGAATCTCAGTTCGTGGACCATCTGACCACCTAGTTGCGTCCGGCTTGCAAATCTCATCATAGTAATTGTAATCAGAGTGATTCGTAGTGTTGTTGTTCACAGAGTTAACTGCGAAAAAAATTCTACAGTTTACTTTTCAAATTGTTATGATAATACAAAAGTAGATATGCAAACTATCAATCACTTACTAGGTTAAGTTGCAGAATGATTATGTAATTGTAGTCGCTGATATGATGACTGCTCGTTTGACATCTGCATATTGTTGACATTCATAAAGAAATAATCGATGTTGGACAAATGAGGGAGTATTTTATAACATATATGTACTATTATCATAATAGTTTTACGTTATATAATAACATCACATTATACAGTGTTGGGTACATTGGAAAATGTGTACCAGATTTGAAGAAGCCTCACCCTACTCAATGATATGCATCAAGGTGTATTTGATGTGTTTTGAGTTTATATGTGTAGGTTAAGTAATTGCAGGAAATGCAGAAAAATTTCTAAGTCCATGTGTCGACACCTAGAGAAGTAGTGTCGACACTTATGAAGGCTTCTGTCGACACTGGAGAAAAGTTGTGTCGACACTTGGAGTTAGCTGTGTCGACACCAGGAAAGGCTTTGTCGACACCAAAAGAAATTGTGTCGACACCAGGAGGCAGTGTCGACACACAGAGAAGCAAAGTCGACATCAACTGTGTCGGCACCAAAAGTCAGTGTCGACACACAGGAATACTTAGTCGACATCAAATGTGTCGACACATGGAGTTAGTGTCGACACACAGAAGTATTTATCAACATCAACTGTGTCGACACACAGGACTTGTATCGACACACATCAAAGCTTCAACAAAGTTAAAGTAAAGAAGTACTTGTGTCGACACAAAGGAGATGTGTCGACATACAACAAGTTTCAACTATGTTAAAGAAGAAGTATTTGTGTCGACACACAGAATCAGTGTCGACACATTCAACAGAAGGCTGTGTCGAGAAGTATTAACAAGAACAAAGGAGTTATGTCGACACCACCAAGGCATGTGTCGACACTTTGTCCCATTGTGTCGACACTTAGTCTATTTGTGTCGACACATAATGAAGATCAGTCTCGACACTTTCAGACAGAGACAGTATTTCAAGAAGTGACTGGATGACTTGACAGCTGTCATTTCTAACCGGTCTACCACAACTGTCAAAGCTGTCAGAAGGTTGTTAGAAACTGGATCAGCTGGTCACCATGGAGGAAGACTATATAAAGGCCTTCTCCTTCAACAGAAAGTGATTTTTTGATCACAGAAAAGATAGAAGATCTACACAGATATCTAACAACACAAAAATAAGAAGACCTTCGACATATGATCTAAAAAGTTAGAGAGAGAGCTCCATTTAAGAAGTTTTGTTGCTGAATCAGGCTGCCAAGAAAGATTCAGATTGTGATCTGAATCTCAAGTCAGAAGCTGATTGAAGATCAACTTCTTAAGAGTTCAACCCTACTGAGTTCAGATTCAAGAAGCTTTGAAGAAAGCTAAGAGAGGTTGTGCTCTGCTATCAAGTTCTTCCAAGAACTGTTCAAGAATCCATCCATCCCTTCTCTCTCTATCTGGGTGGTGGTTAATTACTTTATAAACACTATTTTTTGTAGGATCTATTCTAGATCTGAGTTCTAAGCCTATTATATAAAGGCTGAGTGTAGGAGAATATTTTCTCTGAGTGGTAGGGCTGTGAGCCTGAGGTGTAGGAGATTGTGATCTCTGAGTGTAGGCCTTGTTGAAGGCTGAGGTAGGGCAGTTGGCCTGAGTTGTAGGAGTGTGGATATACTCTGAGTTGTAGGAATCTGGTTGGGTTCTGAGCTATAAGATCTGAGAATCTGAGGTGAAGTGCAGAAGTTAGGCCAAATCTAGTAAACTGCTAGATAGGCGAAGGGGGGAAAGTGCATGTACCCAGACCTTGAGGAACCACTATAAATACTATGTGCACTCTGTGATTGATTGTTTCTGTGATTGCTGTGTTGTATTAGCAGTAGAATTTACAGTGTATTATTAGTTAACTGAATCAGCTTTTCTGCCTTAAAAGAAAAACAGGAATTACACCTATTCACCCCCCTCTAGGTGGTTAAACACTAATTCTTTCAAGTGGTATCAGAGGCAGGTTGCTCAAAGAAGGACTTAACTGTCAGAGTGAGATCCTTAAGCCAGATTCAAGAATCAAGAAAATGGGTTCAGGTGAAAATCATAAGGAGCTAGGGTCTATGAAACTACCCATATGCAGAAAGGAGATATTTGACATCTGCAAAGAAAGGGTTATGCTGTTTATGGAGGGTTCTGATCCAAGGATCTATATTACAGTCAAGGAAGGTCCTTATATCACAATGAAGATTTTAATTCTGGATGCAAACCAAAGAATTCCCAAGGATTTCTCAGAAATGACTAAGGATGATATCATCCTGACAACTATGGATAAGAGAGCCTAGAATATCATAGTTAGTGCCATAGATGATGCAACCTTCCAAAATTTGATTCACTGCAAGACCTCCAAATAAATGTGGGATACTTTAATAGTCTACATGGAGGGTTCTGAAGAAGTAAAATAAGATAGAAAATCTATGCTGAAACAGGAATATGAGAGTTTCAGACAAGGAAAGTCTGATAGTATAACTGAGTGTTATAAAAAGTTCTATAGGATAGTGAATGAGTTGATGTCCTATGGCAGAATCTTCAGTACTTATGAACTGAATGATAAATTCCTAAGATCCTTGACAAAGGATTGGGACACACAGATTTATGCCATTAGGGAAGTGGCCAAACTTGCAGATATCTCTCCACCAATCTTGTTTGGAAAACTGCTGTCATATGAGATGCAGCTAATGAAAAGGAAAGAGGAAGAGAAAAGTGCAAAAGGTGAGCATAGAGAAAAATTTGTGACCTTCAAGGTTGAAGCCACTAAGAAAAATAGGAGGATGTCTCCATCACCTCCTAAGATAGTTGCTAAAACTGCTTCAAATAATTCAGATAACCAGAATTCAGACAGTAGTGACTGAGATGAAGATTTTGCAGCATTTACTATACAGTTTCAGAGATTCATGAAGAAGAAGCAATGGAAGTCTAAGGCTTCCACATCTCAGCCTAAGGATGAGTATTATCAAAAGAGGAAGTCATTTAGGAAGGATAGAAGCAGGTCTAAGCCAAGCAAATCTACAACATCAAAGATAGTTTGATATTGCTGTAATAGGCCTGCACATATTGTGGCTGAATGTCCAGATAAAATAAAAGAGACTGCAGATAAAAAGAAGAGTCAACACCAGAGCAAGAAGGAGAAATCCTTTGTTGCTAAGAAGGAGAAGAGCTTGACAGACCAATCTACTTCAGAGTCAGAATCTGAAGCTGAGGCCTACATTGGTCTATATGTAGCAGATGAAGAAGAAGAGTTTATCCAGGTGATGAACTCTATATATGAACAAGAAGACCATCAGTGCAAGGGACTGATGGCTGTGTCAGAAGAAGACAAGTGCCAGGATCAGCCTGGTCCTAGTAATGTACAATATCACTCTAGAATTTCAGATTGCAGTACTGAGTCAGAGTCAGCAACATCTGTATCAAGTGATGTGGATGGGTCTGAGTCTGAAGGTGAAATTCATCAGTTGATAGATGAATATGGAGACTTGCTGCAGGCACTTAAGAAGAGCAAAAACTTGGCCAAATCTCAGGCTAAGGAAATTGCAGATCTTAAGATGGCTGCTTTAGATTCAGAGAAGTTGCTGGATCAAAAATTGAATGAGATTGCCAGATTGAAAAACATAACTGTTATTCAAATGGGTGCAATCACATTCAAGAATGATCAGATTAGAAATCTGGAGATTAGGCTTCAGAAAGAGAAAGAGATAGTAACTAGCTTTTCTAAACCAAAATTTGTATTACCCTTGATTGATGAGTTTGTACCTCAAAAGGGTAAAGATGGATTAGGGTTTAAGAAAACTGCATGAAATGCTAAGTCGAAATTTAAAGGCAAAGCCCCATCACAAAATAAGAAGCCTGCTGTAGATAATTCAGCTAGGGTTGTACCTAAACAAAGGTACAACAAGTTTGAGTGCTGATGTTGTGGCAAGGTAGGCCACTTTGCCTTAGATTGTTGACACAATTCCAGTGTCAAGGAGAGTAGCAATCTGCCTGCTAGAAGAGCTACAAGCAGATTTGTTATAGTTCAAACTAACTTGCACCAAGGACCCAAAAGTTATTTGGGTTATAAGGTTAAGTAATCTATGTTGTAAGTGAGTCCAAGTAGCCATTCCCCAATATGGTACTTGGACAGTGGATGTTCCAGGCACATAACTGTAACAAGGGGGTTGCTGAAGGACTACACACCTATCATGAATGGCCCTAAAGTAACCTTTGGTGGTTCAGAAAAAGGAATCATCAAAGGCTTTGGTAACATTTCTAATAACCAGATTATTATCCTCAAGTGGCTTATGTGAAGGGTTTGAAACACAACTTTATACGCATAAGACAGTTGAGTGATTTAGGATATGACATTTCATTTATTAAAAATGGATGTCATATCAAAAGGTCAAGTGATCAAAAGGTCATATTGACAGGATATAGAAAGAGAAATGTTTATTGTCTTAACTTTGAGTGTGAGAACAATGTTTCTCCTATTTGTCTTGTAGCTGATGAGAGAGTCTCACATTGTGTTAAATGACACAAGAGGCTGACTCATCTTAACTATAAGACGATTGGCCAACTCTTTAGCAAAGAGTTAGTGAGGAATGGTCCTCAAGTTAAGTCTATAAAGGATGAGATATGCTCTGCTTGTCAAAAAGGCAAGCAGACCAAATCCACCTTTCATAGCCTTGAAAACAAGGATTCAGTGAGGTGTCTATACCTCTTGCATATGGATCTATTTTGTCCCATGCCAGTTCATAGTCTAGGTAGGAAGGTCTACACATTTGTGCTGGTAGATGACTATTCTATATATTCATGGGTGTTCTTTCTATGACAAAAATCTGAAACCCCAAGTGTCTTATATAGTTTTGTTAAACAAATTCAGAATGAGTTGGATAGTACAGTGGTCAAAATCAGAAGTGACCATGACACTGAATTTCAGTCTGAAAGTATGACAAGACTATGTGAAGAATTTGGGATTTTTCAAGAATTTTCCTCACCTAAAACACCTCAACAAAATGGTATTGCTGAAAGGAAGAATAAAACATTGATAGAGGCTGGTAGAACTCTATTGAGTGACACTTCTCTCCTAGAATATTTCTGGGCAGAGGCAGTAAACACTGCATGTCATGTAATCAATAGGGCTTCTATCAGCAAGAGCCACAAAAAGACTCCCTATGAGATTGTGAAGGGCAGAAAACCAAACTTATCCTATTTAGGATCTTTGATTGCAAGTGCTATATACTTAACAATGGCAAGTCTTATTTAACCAAGTTTGCTGCCAAATCTCAAGAGGGGATATTTGTTGGGTACAACAGCAATAGTAAGGCTTATAGAGTCTACAACTTGATTACTCAAGTTGTAGAACAGTCTGTACATGTAGTCTTTGATGAAACAAGACTGATTAATAGTGAGTTGCCAAGTAGTGCTTGTAGTTCTATAGGTATAAATGAGAGAATGGACAAGCTTACCATTACAGAAGAATCAACTGCAAATTACGAAGTGGAAAATAGTGGCTGCTGTCCAGGGGGAGTACAAGACTCTCAAGATGCTGAAGAAAACCAAGAGGTACAACTTAATGAAGAGGCTGGAGGTGTACAACCTGAAGATAGACTACCTCCAGCTAATAGACACTTAAAGGATCATCCATCAAATCAGATAATTGGTGATCTAAGACAAGGAGTGCAAACAAGAAGCAGGAATCTGAGCACAGTTCTTTGCTCCAGCTTCCTATCACAAGTGGAACCAAAGAAATTTGAAGAAGCTATTCTAGATCCACATTGGATTGATGCCATACAAGAGGAGCTGAATCAGTTCAGAAGATGCAAGGTCTGGAAGTTAGTTCCTAAACCAAAAACCACAACATCATAGGAACCAAGTGGATCTTTAGGAACAAATTGGATGAGAATGAGATCATTGTGAAGAATAAAGGAAGACTTATTGCAAAATGGTATAGGCAGGAAGAAAGTATTGACTTTGATCAAACCTTTGCCCCAGTAGCAAGACCAGAAGCAATCAGGATGTTCCTTGCTTATGCAACATATCAAGGATTTAAGGTATTTCAAATGGATGTAAAGTCAGCTTTCCTAAATGGAAATCTAAAGGAACAAGTCTATGTAGAGCAGGCCTCAGGTTTTGTTGATCCTCTCAAACCTGATTATGTTTATAGTCTTAAGAAAGCATTGCATGGGTTGAAACAAGCCCCAAGGGCTTGGTATGAAACCCTGTCTAGTTTCCTCATTGAGAACAAATTCTCAAGGGGGAAAATAGATAAGACTCTATTCCTTAGGGAATCTAAAGGAAAGATTATCCTAATCCAAATATATGTTGATGACATGATATTTGGGTCTACTGAAAGTTATCTTTGCAGAAAGTTTGCAAAACTTATGCAAGGAAAATTTGAAATGAGCAGTATGGGGGAACTTAAGTTCTTCTTGGGTCTCTAAGTAAGATAGACTAAAGATGGCTTGTCCATATCCCAGTTTAAGTTCACCCTAGAGTTAATAAAGAAGTATGGTATAAAATCATCCACTACCATGAGAACTCCTATGGGGTCAAGTGTGTCTCTAAGCAAAGATGATGTAGAGAAACCTGTAGATGAAACTTTGCATAGAGGGATAGTTGGCTCCCTTCTATATCTGACTGCTAGTAAACCAGATATCATGTATGCTACATGTGTCTGTGCTAGGTACCAAGCATGCCCTAAAGAATCTCATCTGACTGCAGTCAAAAGGATTTTGAGATATCTTAAGGGCACACCTTATCTAGGCCTTTGGTACCCTAGGAATGGAGATTTTCTACTGACTGGCTATTTAGATGCAGATTTTGCAGGTTGCAAGGAAGATAAAAAAAGTACTACTGGCACCTGTCAATTTCTAGGTGGAAGACTAGTGTCTTGGAGCAGTAAGAAGCAGACTAGTATGGCAATCTCCACAGCTGAGTCAGAGTATGTGGCGGCAAGAAGTTGATGTGCACAACTATTATGGATTCAGCGCCAGCTAGAAGACTATGGTATTCAAGTAAGTAGAACACCTTTGCTTTGTGATTCTACAAGTGCTATTTCTATTGCAAATAATCCTGTCTCACATAGTAGGACTAAGCACATAGAAATTATATACCATTTTCTTAGAGAACATGTAAAGAAAGAGGACATTTCACTAGAATATGTCAAAATAGATTATCAAATTGCTGATATGTTTACTAAGCCTCTAGATGAAACTAAATTCAATAAGTTTAAAATTGAATTGGGAATGTTGAACTTAGAATAGTTTAATAAAATTGACTAAGTAAAATGGTGTCGACACAAGGAGTTGTCTGTGTCGACACATAGAAGTGGTGTCGACATTCCAGAGAAATGATGTCGACACATCTAGAAAGTCTGTGTCGACACTTCAGAGAAATAGTGTCGACACATCCAGAGTAGGTGTCGACACTTCCAGAAGTGGTGTCGACACTTAGGTTTAACACAGATTTTATCGAGTGGAGTATCGACTAATCGTCGAATGAAGATGTATAAGTGTCGACACATCATAATTGGTGTCGACACATATAAGTCAACACTGTTGTCGAGACTTAAGTAGTCTGTGTCGACACTTTTCAACAGTGTCGACACATTTAGAGGATTATGTCGCGCCTTTTCACCTTCGTTTTTAGAAAAGTACAAATAGGTCTTCAACATTATTTGTCGACATGATCTCAATAGTTTCGAGACCAAAACTTTGTGTCGACATCTCTCTCATCTAAAATTCAAGATTTCTCAAAACCCTAATGGCGCCTAAGCTTGAAGAGAATGTCAATAAAGGATATGAGCTAGTACGCAACGCATTTGACCATGCAGAACCCGAAATTAAGGAGGTTGTAACCCTAATTACAGAGAATTAGTTGGAAGTTCTAGTTTCAGAACCAACCAAGATTTGGAAGAAGGAAGTACTAAAATTCTTTGGTGCAGCTATTCTAGATCAGGCTGGACTCAAAATTCGATCTACAGTCCATGGAGTAAAAGTAAAACTCACCCAGAAGAGTTTAAGAAAAGTTCTTCACCTACCTAGAACACAAGAGGAAGAAGATGTACCTGCATCCAAGCTAAGGGAAGCACTTCAATGGTGTGGACTGAATTCCACCATGAAGAATGACTCAATATTTAACAGGAAAGGCATGAATATGCAAGGAAAGTTCTTGTCTGAAGTTGTAGGAAAGGTGATTCTGTGCAAGCCAGGTGGGCATGATAGGATATCAGCTCATATGTTCAGCTTAATGACAAGGATCATTTTTAAACTAAAAACTGATTGGTCAGCAGTTATTTTTGAGAAGATTACTGAAAGCATTAAGAAGCCCAATCTGGGTAGAATTATGAGCCTGTACTTGGCTGGAATCATTACTGAAGTAATGGAACAAAGTACTGGTTCCAAGATTAATCATATGAGGAGGATGGATATTAGGATTATCTCAAGATGGGATAGGGTCCTAACTAAGGACATGCCTGATGAGGAAATGCAAGAAGTTCTAGAGAAATCAACAACACAAGAAATTCCTGCATAAGACCCTACAGATGAAGATGCACAGAGGCAGGGGGAGCAACCATCTGCTAGCCCCATCTACCTGGATCCACTCCAGGGGGAGCCTCACCATGAGGAAGTGCCTACTCACTTGGACAGTGAAATGGCAACACAAACCATACTTGAGGTAATACATGAAGTAAATCAAACAGATTTCAATAATGAAGATGAAATACTAGCTGAATATTTGATTGATGTTGACCAGCCAACTCAATTAAACAGTCAAGCTCAAGATGTTGTAATGGAAGATACATCAGAAATTGCTGATGCTGTAGAGATAAGAGAATCTCCTGTGCCTTCTCAACAAGATTTTACCTTAGAAGAGCTGTTTCCTGATATTGAGGGGGAACATGCTGGTTTTGAGGGGGAGAAAACTGTCTTTGAGGGATAGCAAGCTAATCTTGAGGAGGAGCAAATTAGAACTGAGACTGAGGAGCAAAGGACTCTGGGGGAGCTACCTAAGACTGCACAACACTTTCCTCCTAGTTCAAAGGATAGAGTAGATATAGCCAGTACCTCTGATTATGAGGATGCAGCTGAGGTTCAAGCTAAGAAAAGGAAGCTCATGGTCTTCAAGAGAAGGAGTGAAAGCTACAAGAAGGCCCTACAAACTGTTGCTCCACAGCCAGCCCCAACAACTGATTACAATTCTTTGTTAATATCCATGCAAGTGAAGTTGGATGAGCAAAGGGTTGCCATGGAGAAGTATATAGATGAAACTCACAAAGATCTCCAATTCTCCTTGGCCCAAGATATCAAATCCATAAGATTTGAGATGAATCAAAATAAGAAGGAAATGACTGACTGTTTCCACAAAGGAGGTAATGCAGTGGTTTACCTAGCCACACACCAAGAGAAAATCAAAACACAAGTGAATGATATCGCAGTGAAGCAAGGCTATATATTAGAAAATCAGATTAGAATGAATGATAATCTGACTGCATCTCATAATGCAATTGTTATAGAATTGAAAAATGTTGCAACAGCCCAACCTGCTGATAAGTCTACAACCAAGCAGGAGTTTGATAAGGAAAAGTTTGATAAGGACTTCCAGGAAGGCATAACTGCTGTCAAAACAACTATTGAGCTCTCTCAAAAGACTATTTCTGGACTGCTGCTGAAGTTAAAGGGTTTTTATAAGGATGGAGTTAATTTTCTGGATGAACAGATCAGATTTAAGAAGGATGATCTTAGAGATCATGTGGCTAGAGAAGTCATAAAGGTGGAGAGAGTACTAGTCAAAGCTAGATATGATCATGCTAAATGGATTTCCAATAGCATCAAAGCCACACTTGGATATCCACCCCTTTGTGATGATGACAATGTGGCTGAATGTGGTATCAATCCTTCTATTTTTGGAGGTGAGCAAGCTGAAGTTGCTCTAGTAATCTATCCTCCAGCAGATTTTGAGATGATACATCATGAAATACAATCTATGTATAGTCCTCCAGAAGGAAATAAAAAAAATTATTCTTGAGAAAGTAGACAAGCCAGTGCCTGAGGAAGTCTTGACCAAAGAGCAAGAAGCTCTATTGTCAAAGAAGCGATTCAGAGAACAGGCTGAGTTAAAGCCAGATTTTGAGCAGTGGAGTCCTACTTCTAAAAATATTATACTAACTGTTTGGAAAGCTGCAAAGGACAATACCCTAGAAAGGGGCAAATGGTATTCTGAACAAGAATGGAGAAAACATGAAGCCAGGCAAGAAGCCATAGTTCAGTACAGAAGAAAGACAAAACTTGGGAAGCTACCTCCTAATGCACAGGAGCCTAGAAAATATTTCCCAAAGCCTTATCATTATTTTGAAAGACAAAAGATAAGGGCTGAAGAGCTAAAGAAGAAAGATCAAAAGGGCAAGAAGCCAGTTGATGACACTGATGTTCCAGTTCAAGCGAAGATTCAATCTGGCAAGGGCATTGTCATCAAGGAGCCAGAGCAGCCTTCGATTAGATTTACTAGATTTTATCACTTTGTAAAATTTAGTGTCTAAAATCTATGAAAACTTCTATTAAAGAAACTTTTGTAGTTGAAACAAAACTTTAATGAATGCTCATTGTGTTAGCATACTTATTCTGTGATGAAATATCTTTTATGTTTTGTTTTAAGTATTTACCCTGTCATATAATGTTGTTATACATCATAATGTGTATTTGTTATGAATGGTGTATATCATTGACTAAGGGTTATGACTTCTCCAAATAGGGGGAGATTGTTGGGTACATTGGAAAATGTGTACCAGATTTGAAGAAGCCTCACCATACTCAATGATATGCATCAAGGTTTATTTGATGTGTTTTGAGTTTATATGTGCAGGTTAAGTAATTACAGGAAATGCAAAAAAATTTCTAAGTCCATGTGTCAACACCTAGAGAAGTAGTGTCGACACTTATGAAGGCTTGTGTTGACACTGGAGAAAAGTTGTGTCGATACTTGGAGTTAGCTGTATCGACACCAGGAAAGGCTTTGTCGACACCAGAAGAAATTGTTTCGACACCAAGAGGTAGTGTCGACACATAGAGAAGCAAAGTCAACATCAACCGTGTCGGCACCAAAAGTCAGTGTCGACACACATGAATACTTAGTCGACATTAAATATGTCGATACATGGAGGCAGTGTCGACACACAGAAGTATTTATCAACATCAACTGTGTCGACACACAGGACTTGTGTCGACACACATCAAAGCTTCAACAAAGTTAAAGTAAAGAAGTAGTTGTGTCAACACAAAGGAGATGTGTCGACACACAGTAAGTTTCAACTATGTTAAAGAAGAAGTATTTGTGTCGACACACAGAATCAGTGTCGACACATTCAACAGAAAGCTTTGTCGAGAAGTATTAACAACAACAAAGGAGTTGTGTCGACACCACCAAGGCATGTGTCGACACTTAGTCCACTTGTGTCGACACTTAGTCTATTTGTGTCGACACATAATGAAGATCAGTCTCGACACTTTCAGACAGAGACAGTATTTCAAGAAGTGACTGGATGACTTGACAGCTGCCATTTCTAACCGGTCTATCACAACTGTTAAAGCTATCAAAAGGTTGTTAGAAACCGGATCAGCCGGTCACCATGGATGAAGACTATATAAAGGCCTTCTCCTTCAACAGAAAGTGATTTTTTGATCACAGAAAAGATAGAAGATCTACACAGATATCTAACAACACAAAAAGAAGAAGTCCTTCGACAGAAGATCTAAGAAGTTGGAGAGAGAGAGCTCCATCTAAGAAGTGCAGTTGATGAACCAGGCTGCCAAGAAAGATTCAGATTGTGATCTGAATCTCAAGTCAGAAGCTGATTGAAGATCAACTTCTCAAGAGTTCAACCCTACTGAGTTCAGATTCAAGAAGCTTTGAAGAAAGCTAAGAGAGGTTGTGCTATACCATCAAGTTCTTCCAAGAACTATTCAAGAAGCCATCCATCCCTTCTCTCTCTATCTGGGTGGTGGTTAATTACTTTGTAAACACTATTTTCTGTAGGATCTATTCTAGATCTGAGTTGTAACCCTATTATATAAAGGCTGAGTGTAGGAGAATATTTTCTCTGAGTGGTAGGGCTGTGAGCCTGAGGTGTAGGAGATTGTGATCTCTGAGTGTAGGCCTTGTTGAAGGCTGAGGTAGGGCAGTTGGCCTGAGTTGTAGGAACCTGGTTGGGTTCTGAGCTGTAAGATCTGAGGAGCTGAGGTGAAGTGCAGAAGTTAGGCCAAATCTAGTACACTGCTAGATAGGCGATGGGGGAAAGTGGATGTACTCAGACCTTGGGGAACCACTATAAATACTGTGTGCACTCTATGATTGATTGTTTCTGTGATTGCTGTGCTATGTTAGCAGTAGAATTTACAGTGTATTATTAGTTAACTGAATCAACTTTTTTGTCTTAAAATAAAAACAGGAATTACACCTATTCACCCCCCTCTAGGTGGTTAGGCACTAATTCTTTCATACAGAAATGTATACAAATTTCATGTGTTATTTTAGAAATTTGAAAGTGGTTATTACATGCCGAGCGAAATGTGAGGCCCTGCAGTAGAGTTGTAAGAGATGAAATATAATATTCTTGAGTGATTATAGATGTATATAGATGCTACTGAAAGGAAATCTTGTAATCAGAGATCTTAGGGATACCGTCCTAAGAGATTTCATCATCTAGAACATGCTTTTGTTGTTCAAGTTTTAACACACATTATGGATACGTTTTAATTACGTCTGATTGTTTATTTGATTCTATAGAAGTGTGTGCTTATGACAGTTGATACGAACCTACGTTTATTTTTAGTAGTTAGATGTTGTGGTAAGGTAGTTTTTGTTAATTTTGTTTGTTTCATAGATTGTTGAGATTATGATGGTCGTTTTAATACTCATGTGTGCAGATGAACTAATATGTTTATATTAGTCATTATATCGTACATGTAATTTGAGTACAGCAAACCCCAGAGTATAACTTGTACCACAAATTTTTTAACAACAAATTTATTGTATATTGAATGCATACCTTAGCGTGATATTCTATGTTGAATGCATGACTATTTATTTTGCCCTTCTGCACAAAGACATTTTTTTTATCAGGATGTGCCTCATGATAGCTACATACAGTTGAGCAAGACAGAATACATTGTTTGGTAGGTATATTCTGAAATGTTCAAATGTTTGTCCTTTAGATTTATTTATCGTAAGTCCGAAGGTTAATCGTAATGGAAATTGCTTACGTGTTAATTGGAATGACATTTTTATATCTGCGGCGGTAATCAATGAGATTCATGGTACGGAGACCAAGTTTACTTCAAAATGACCTGTTAGAATTTCTGCTTTGATTACATGTTTTGCAAACATACGACACAAAAATATTGGTCAATTACATTGAATATATGACGTAATGTATGACTTAACAATGTCATCAACGGCCTCGTCTTCATTATCTGCTTTTGAGGCAAAGCTGCCATTATTTGGTGGAAATGCAAGTAAGACGCAATAACTTTGTAATTGTAATAACTCAGGAAACCAAAATCTTAGTTTGTAATTTTATTGCGCCTGTTGTTATTGTTGGACGCGCTGATGTTGAACTATTGTCGTGTTGAAAAGTTGAGTGGGTGTTCAGAAAGTCGCGTAATGCTATTTTTTATTGTTCGTGGAGATGTTGTTTCTTTCATCTTCTCATCTTTAGTGCAGTACGCTGTAGTGGAATTATATTATTTTTTCGTATGCGGGATGAGTTACGATTTAGTATACGTTGACGACTTTCTGGTATGTGTACTTAATTTGTAATAAGGTTATTTTGAATAATGAGGTCAACGACTTGGAAGATGTTTTTGTAATTTGTAGGACATGGCGTTAAAACATTTTGAAGTAAATCGTAACCTGATGCCTGTTTCATTTTTTATATATACCTGTTGTACCTAATATTGTTGAAGAAATATTATTGGACAAATAATATTTAGTATGCGCAAATGTAGGGAGCAATAGAAAAAAATCAGTGAAATGTGCAGTTTTGCAATGTCATGAGTTCTGCATAAAACAATGGAGTAGTGGATTATACAGTAGCACAAATGCAAGTGTTAACGAAGATGGTTATAAGTAAATGCAGTACATAGTTGAACAGATGATAGTACAGACTGGTTAAATGACAAAATAGTAGAAGGTAGATTAGAATAACATGTCAACATTGGTACATGTCAGGTACATGTTCAATAGAAGTGCGAGTGAGCAAATTTTCTACAGTATATTTATATGTACTTTCTTTCACACTGACCTTTAGTTCATATGTTGTTGATATTATTCTTGTTTAATATCAAACAGTCGTAGCTCCTCGGCTGATATTGTTCTCCCGTCAATTATTTGGCCGTCTATCATATTTTCGGCAGCTTGCATCGCCACTTCATCTGCAAAGATTAGTTCTCCTATCCCAGTTGGGTTGCCCGATGTCTAGACGTGGACCTGCATTAATAAATGTTCAATATGTTTTAATTATAAAACAAGGTGGTTGCAATATTTTATGTTGTAATTTGAAGTAAGAATGCTTATGCTGGCATGTGGAAAGCCTGGAAGAGTTTGAAAGAGCGATATTAAGAACTCAGTGGTTGTACCATGATTAAGGTTGTTGAGAAATACAACAAAGTAATAGTAATCTCGCATATCTGGGGGCACATTGCTGTAGGAGTCAACAACCTCGAATGTGGCTGGCAGGTTATTCTCATACGTCACGTTTGCTGAGGAGACGTACTCAGTCATCGCGAATATGTAGGTATGTACTGTATCAGATGATAAAAGACAGTCTAAGATGGAAATAGGTAATCATTTTAAACAGAAACTTCATTTTAAAGTTGACAGAAATAATTGTTATTGAAAAAAGAGCTAAAAACAATGATATTTTGAACTATGGTGGAAAATAATGGAGTAGTGGACTATACAGTAGCACAAATGTAAATACTCATTTGAGGTTCGACTAATATTAACCATAGGTATTTATGGTGATTTCATCAAACATATTGAGCATTGCTGTCATTAGAGTTAGGCCTCTAGTTATCCCATGACAACCACATGAATGTAAGAACTTTTTGGTTGATAATTTTTCATCTAAGAGCACGATGCATACTAAAGTAGAATCTTCAGCGCATTTTCTTGTAGAAGCAATAGCATTAAGAGGACTCATTATTTCATTACTTCCTATGTTACTATTTTATACTATTAGAACATATAATTATATTCAGTAAACATAAAAATAAATTTTTTTTTTATAATCAGTAAAAATCTGACACGTTAAAATATTTTTGACATGTCGTCAAATTCAGCCATCCGATATTAAAAAAAAATAAAAACGACATATTACCGAAATTCGATATAATGTTGGTTGGCAGGGATTGATATTTGAATGCGACTACTTCATCACGTAAGCATGAAACACTCTATTGTTTGAAAAAAAGAATATATGTGCTTATATTTCATAGCATGCCTAAAACTATGGTTGGAGTGGAGGCCTCAAGGGTATTGTTGTGCATTCATGCTATGAAATGCAAACTTAAATGAGAGGATTTTGTAATCTCAAAAGATGGAGAGGCAGTATTTGTCTCTTGCGAGCTTACGCAGAAATATATTTTCAATTACGTAGAGGAAATTCATTTCTTTTTGAAATTTAGTTTGCACGTTTCTGCAAGGCCTAAATAAGTAAATGACTCAAACATTACTTTCTTCAAAATAATATTGCCAATCAGTTTTATTGGAGATTTGTGGTCTTCTTTTTTTCAATTGCATTGTATTAGTTTTTTTTGTATTCCTTTATCACATTAATTGTCGAATATGCTGATTTAATTTTGTTAATGTTCTTGGTTAGCTGATGATTATTTAAGCAGGATTATTCATTTTGTTGTGCATAACAGTTGTCAAATATGCTGTTTGTAGGAGGAAATAGCGTTGATATGTTTTCTCTTGGTCATACTACAAAAGAACATAAAGTTCATAGTTGATCTCGACACTGAGAGTCCTACTGCCCTTGGTATGTTTAATTGCTGAAGTTTTTAATCTGTAATGTATGACTTTTGTCTTATGAGTAAACATCTACTGTGCTATTTTAGTGCTAAAATGTATATTGCAATGCAAACATAACAAATATTTAAAATAATAAGTGTTGAGAATTTGACAGAACAATCATATAAAAAGAATGTTTATTTATGGTAGGGTTCACAGAGTATTGGAGGTAAGAGTTTTAAATACCGAAAGCTCTCTAATAAAATAATATAAGGTTTGTCTCCAAAAATAAATTGAGCATAGGTGGATGTTTCGTAGTCAAAAAAATAGTACGTAATTTCACATGTAGTAAGTAACACGAGACATTTTTCATATGAAAAGGGTTTTTTTATTCTGAGAATGTTAACAACAATTGTAGTACAGAAGAAATGCATAGAGGCAGATATTATGTAGTCTGTGTTTTTCAAATGTACCTGGAAGAAGACAAAAATAAATTTTGCTTGATGTAGATACAGACGATTACAGATGAGCAGGCTGTACAGGTAATATAAAAGTAAGCAATAATTAAACATGCTAATAACATATCAGTGTATGTGAAATTTGAAAATAAATACAAAAATATAATGCACATGTATGTTCACTTTTGATAGTATCTCTTTGTCGACAATATTTTTTGTGTACGTGCCAGCATGTACAGGTACAACACTATCTTTGACTAATACCTTTGTGTTTACAACAGTAATTCCTCTGGATAGAGCAATGTAGAGTTGACCGTGAGTGAAAAGAGGAGAGGGTAGATAAAGGCCAACATGCTGGATTGTTTGTCCTTGAGATTTGTTTATGGTCAGTGCAAAGCTTAATCGAACTGGAAATTGCTTTCTAGTGAGTTCAAAAGGCATATGTTGATCTCCAGTATTTTTTAAAGGTATGTGCGGTAGGAACACCGGCTTGCCTTTATGTCGACCCGCAAGAATTTCTGCTTCAATAACATTTCTTGAAAATTGTCGACATATGAGTCGTGAACTGTTGCAAAGACCAATACGCGGGTTTAAATTCCACAAAAGCATAATAGGGGCACCTCTCTTTAAATACAGTTTGTGGGCAGAAGATTACTCGCTGAGATGCTATTTAGAAATTCTTGCGGGTATAAATTGTATTTGTCATCATCAACATAATCAAAAGAGTAGTATGTTATCTCTTCACCAGGGAAATCATTCAGACATTTCTCATTTAAGTGAGCAACATCTTCATTTAACGGACACAGTAGCACCCTATTCTCCCAGTAATCATAGTTACTAATATTACATGTAATATTAGAGAATATGATTGTACAACCCCGTATCCGGCGAGCGGGGTGAACCCGGAACCAGGCCGGCCAGCTCAGATTACCAAGGCCACAGGCGTGCTCGGCAGAGAAACCCGAGCCCGAGCTCGGCATTCGTCGACCGCGAGCTCGGCATTCACCGAGTTAAGCCAAGATTCGTCGTGCTGAGGTCGACTAACGGAGGCCGATCGATAGGCGAGCTCGCCATCCCAACTCGCACTCGCGTAATGGAGCTTGGCAACAGCAGGCGAGTAGGATCCGCCGAGGTGGCCAGGCTCCCCAGCTCGCCCCGATCTATGAGGTACCTTTTACTGTTTAGCCCCCGCTGGTCTGACCATAGCCCTTCAAAATAGTGAAGTTTGGCTGTTGGCAGACCCAACCCAGGGCATTTTGGTAATTTCAGGTCAGTTTAGTTTGGTTATTAGCAGTTCAGATTCAGAAAACTATAAATAGGACCCAAGGGGTACCCCAAAAGGCAGGCTTCCTATGCTCTCTTGCTCCAATTTTCAAGTGCTTTCTGAGGGTACCTTAGCTCGGCCTTTGGCTAAGGAGGGGAAGCGATCTCAGATCTTCCAGGTGTGTGGTGGGTCCTCCCCGCCCATCCCTTGGGTCAGTTATCCCTTGTTTCATTTGTTGTTCTGCTTGCAGGAGTGAAGTAGGTGCGTGATCACCCCTTCCCCAAGGGTGAAATCCACAGGAGACCGAGATTTCTGTTTCAACATTTTGGTACGGTGAGCGTGGAGCATGGTCAGTGCAGAAAAGCTTCAGCTAGCTAGATGACAGGAGGACAGGGACCTGACAGGTCGAGCTCGCCACCCCCCACCTCTGGCCACGGTGGGGATGTTTGAAGATTTCAGGGATGAGGTGTTGGGCTTCGTCAAGTTTACACGCGGCACGCGAGCCTAGTGCTCGACTCAAGCAGTCCAGATCGCAGCCGCCCCCTCTCTGGGCGAGGACGCCCTCGACAGGCAAGCTGGGAAGGAAATTGCCGAGGAGGGCCGGGGGTGCGAGCTCTCCGGGCACGAGCTCTTTCCCAGCTCGGCAGGCCAAGGCCGGTACGGTGAGCTGGGCTCGCGAGACTCTCCAGCTCGCCTAGTAGGTGGAGGCAGCCCCTTCAGCGAGTTGGTCTCTTTAGCTCCAGTCCCAGAAGGGTTCAGGGAACCCGAGATGTCCTACTACACTGGGAAGGGAGACCCGGTCCAACACATCTAGTGGTTTGAGGACGTGGTCTCGATCTGGAAGATGTCGGATGGGTTCAAATGCCGACTCTTCGCCATCACCCTCAAGGAGAAGGTGAGGGAGTGGTTCCATCAGCTGCCGGCCAGCTCCATCTACTGTTTTGAGGACCTATGTCGGGGGTTCATGCGGAGGTTCACTACCTCGAAGAGGATGAAGAAGGAGTAGGAGTCCCTGTTCGACATCAAGTATGGAGTGCATGCGATGCTGGAGAGCTACGTAGACTGGTTCCAGGAGGCGGTCACCCAGGTCCAGGAGATGCCGGGCCATAGTTTGATGATGGCTTTCACCCTGGGCTTGCAGCAAGATTTCTTCACGATGGAGTTGAAGAGGATACCCCCCTCTCCTATGAGGAGTTTGAAAGTGCAGGTTAGATCTGATATACTCTAGAGGGGGGTGAATAGAGTATGGTGCTCACTAAAAACGTTTTATAATTTTTGTTGTATTCCTAAGTGAACAAGGAAGCAAATAAAATAGAGTAAGCACAACAACTATCTAAACACAGATCAACACAGAACAATCACAGAGCAAAACCAGAAAATAGAAGAAAAGAGCAACCAGACGACAACAGAATTTTATAGTGGTTCCCCAACCTGGGTACATCCACTCTTCTACCACCCTGGTAGGAATCCACTCAGGTTTTTGATCAAGTGCCTGACACCAATGAGCTTTTGTTCAGGTGCTCAAAAACCAAACCTCAAGTCTTTTGGAAGGAGACTTGCAACCAGAATAATTTTGAAGGGATTTAAAACCCTGTACAGGAATTGGAAAGAAGGTGATAGTGTCTTCTCTGTCAACAATCAGAGAGAAGACTTGTGGATTGATTATAGTAGATCTTGCTCCCCCTGAGATCTTGAATTGGTCAGGAAAGCTGGAGCACTGCTTCAGGGTGATAGGTCTTCAATGACCTAGAATGCCTGGACCAGGATTTGTTTCAGGAACTCCTTTGACAGATTTAATAATTGTTTTCCTTTGAAGTTATCCTGTGAGTTGGAAGAAGAAGACTCTTGATAGAATTTGATTGTTCTTCTTCTCCTTGAAAATATTCTCTGGTCAAGGCTGATTGCAGTCAAGAACTTTTGATTTGAGAATGATTGTTCTTCTCTGCAACCTCAGAGTGTTTGTCTGATTGTGTATTGCTTGTTGTACTGTGATTCTGTTCCTCTATCACTGCTTGATCCTTTTCTCTCTTACTGTGCATCTTCTTCTGACTGAGGACCATTAAAACTTTTGAATGTCGAGCAGTAATTGCAGCCGGCTTTGAAAAGAAATGACAATCAATAATTTCTATAACTGTCCCATGGAAAAATGGCATGTAATCGTCCATAGTCAATGCGCATTCTAACGGTAACATTCCGAGAGGATCTGGCATTAAATGTTCAAGAATCAGCGCCAAGAAATGGGACGGAAAGCTTAAGGAAAACCTAGTCTGCATTTGTCGAACGAAGAACACAATTCGTCGAGCTGAACTTGTGTTCGTCGAGCTGAGCTTGAGTTCGTTGAGCTGAGCTTGAGAGAGTTTGTCGACCAGACAATCTTCATTCGTCAAACAGACAGTCTTCATTCGTCGAGCTGAGAATCAAATTCGTCGAGTAGAGAAAAGTTCTGGACTTAGGCAAAATATTCTGCATCTGCTGAAATACTATGTCGACATAAGTTGGTGTCGACAAATTGATCTTGGTGTCGACGCAAATCCTCTGGTGTCAACATAAGCTGGTGTCGACTGATATCCTGGTGTCGACACAAATCCTCTGGTGTCGACATAAGCTGGTGTCGACACAAATTGTCTGGTGTCGACACAAACCCTAAGTGTCGACACAAATTTTCTGAGTCCAGAAATCGTCGAGTAGAGTACAGCATTTTTCGACCTGAGAAGCTGACTTCGTCGACCTGAGAAATTGATAACTTGAGGTCCAAGTTCGTCGATCTCATAATATAATTCGTCGACCGAAGCTTGAAGCTGGACTTAGAAAAAATTGAAGTTCTCCTAACTTTGACTTGATGTAGAAACTGAGTCTTCGTCTAACAGAGAACACAGATCGTCGAGCTCAGCACTAAAAAGTGTCTCACGATTGTCGAGCGCAGAACTCCTTTCGTTGAGCTGAGTTCGACGAACGTCGAACTCACTTTACTTGGTCTTGAAAACGTATTAGACTGGAGTCTCTGATGGTCTTGTTGAAAGCTGGTCCTTCTGGAGTTGAGCCTAAGGACTTGACCTAGACTCTAGGACATAACTTGCCCCTGGCAATACATGATGGGTCACATCCTAAGTCAGTGAACCTAGCCCAAATTAACTAGGGATCCAACAATCTCCCCCTATTTGGGTGAGGTCACTAACAGAGACTCAAATCAGAAAAACAAAGCAAGAAAAGAGATATATCTGGCAAAGTATTAAAACACATGCAATAGATATATATATACACAGCTTTGTTTAAACAGATAGCATGGTTTGAAAAACAAAAACAGACAGAAAATGAAATAACACAAAAAGATTATTTCTTTGGCTTCTTCTGCATAGATTTGTCTTCTGTTTTCTTTTCTCCTAGCTTCTGGAAGATAATTTCTCTCTTAGGATCTCGAGCTTGAGCTATTGTCATAGTCATATCAGCTGCCCCAATAATATTCAATGATGTTGCTCTGGGGACAACTGCTTCTGGATGAAGTTTCATATAGGAATCAACATTAAACAATTTAATTCCTTTGTCAAATCTTTTCAGCTCTTCTTTTATATACTTTGACATGGTTGTAAGTCCTGATGTATCTTTGCCTTCAGCCTTGGTTTTATTTATCAAAGATAGTCCAATCAATTCCTGGTATCTAGCCATTCTTGCTGTATTTGCAGTTTTAGGATCTTTAAAAGGGATTAGAGGAGAGAGAGGTCTCTTTGGACTTTCAGCTTTTTAAACTTCAGAACTTTGTTGCTGCTGCAGCTTATGCTGTTGACTTTGACTTCCTGAGGAGGATGGCCTCTGCTGGCTGCTTCCAGAAGATCTCCCTGACTGTCTATGATAAGTTTGCATTGGGGCAGATCTCTGGGAGCAAGAGGAGCCAGAGGCACCAGCTGCTGGAGGAGGAGGAGGAGGATCCTTCCTGTATCTGTGAATTGGAGGAGGGGAATATCTCCTGCTTCTCTTTCTATCTTTCTGCTGGTTTTTGGAGAGCCACATCCATGCAGGAATTCCCTTATATGGAGTTACATTGTGCAGGATGTAGTAATGGATGTCAGCATTGGGATTAGGCTTTGGAGCTGGAGCAGGAGGAGCCTTCCTTTTCTTTGACAACAATCTCTTTTTATTACTTGCAGCATCTTCATCAGAGTCATCATCATCATCATCTTCAGAATCAGAACCTTGAGGGATGTCATAAAGAGCATCCAAAGCTTTATCAGAAATAACTGCCTTTTCTGGAGGAGGGGTAGAAGGTTCAGGAACTGGAATATCAGCAATAGGAGAGGAGGGAGCTGCACAGGAAACAGAAACAATAGGGACAGAGCTTTTAGCTGCTGTCCTGTTTTCTTCTTCAATGTTAGCCTGAATAAGCTCATCCAAATATGGCAGGGGAGAGTCATCCATAACAAAGTCTGGTGCTGAAACTGACACTGAAGTATCTTCTGGAATGACCTCTGGGCTAGAAGCTAAGATGGAGGCTGAAGCTGAGAGAGCAAAATTATCACAGAGTTGCTTAGTAACTGCTGGACTAGCTGGAGAGGTATAAGGTATAATAGCCAAACTTGGCTTAGAAAAATCTATT
The DNA here is from genome assembly GCA_039583875.1 of Platanthera guangdongensis. NCBI lineage: Eukaryota > Viridiplantae > Streptophyta > Magnoliopsida > Asparagales > Orchidaceae > Platanthera > Platanthera guangdongensis. The sequence goes on from CM077154.1 coordinate 109,156,081, forward strand.
GGAAAGAATTGCATATGTGCAGTATCAAAATTACTCAACAAAACAGATAAATTCACTGTGGGATTTAAATAGAAATCACCAACAGATGTTATTTGTTCAACTGACTCATCCAAATCAATGTCAGTATCCATAAATTGAAGTAACTCAATCATTTCAGAATCAAAATCTGCCAAAATTGCTGTATCCTCATCTGAATCTGCATCTGCTATTGCTGTAACTGTATCTACTACAACTTCATCACTGAGCATCTTCCCCTGCCTAGGTTCAGGAACACCTAGAGCCAGGCCCCTGAATGAAGAGGGGGCAGCAGATAGGCTAGAGATCTGGGCAGATAAGGAATTGATGGAGGTCACAAGAGGTGTAATGGCCTCTTGGATGAGAGATTTGATGAGAGGAGTGAGCAAGGAGATGATGGTAGATGGATCAAATTGGGAAGGGGAAGAGAATGGAATGGGAGGAGGAATAACATATGGAGTGGGGGCATCTGGCATGATTGAGTATGAGGGTATGTCATAATATGAAATGGTGGATAAGTGTGGGGGAAGAGGAGACTGAGGAGTTGTAGGAATTTGTGAATGAGGTGAAGCTGGAGGAGTGGGTTGATGATTAACTTGCAGAGGGGAAGAAGGAGGTGGAGATGGAATGTTTGTAATGTCAAGTAGTGGAGATGAAGGAGGGGTAGGCATATGAGGAGGCTTCTATGGAGGAAGGGGTGCTGGAAGAGATGATTGAGATGGAAGGACCTCTTCAGCAGGGAGGGGAGTGGCCTTTACAGCCCTTGTGCGCTCAGAAGTTTGGATGGAAGAGGTAGAAGCTTTTAGGGCTTGGAGATAGTCCTCTCCCACCTGCCAAACAGAGCGCATGTGAGGTGCTTGCTGGCATTTATGAAGATGGTCGGGGAGACCATACATTCAGCAGCTTTCTCTTGAAGAAAAATTCCCAAAATTCTGCCAAAACAAACTTCCTTCTTGCTATTCTTTTTCCTTATCAATTCAAAGAGAATTGTGCCCCAGTTGACACGTCTCTTATTCACCACGGCGCACATAACCAAAAATTGGTGCCGGGTTATGTAGTCATGCGGTGAGTGCTTTCCCATTAGCACTTTCCCTACAATGTCTGCCAGAAATTGGTAGGCGGCAGACAATTGCTTCTTCAGCAGTTTGTTAGGGTTGCTACCTGAAAAAACCATTAGTTTCAGCATATCATTATATTCCTCAGAATCCATTTCCATATTATCTTCTCCGTTTACTAAACCAAATATCTCAGAAAGAACCGTGGGAGACAACGAAACAGCAGTACTCCCTATATTGCCGGTCAAAACATCTTCAGAAATTGTAGATGTATAAACCCATTCTCTTATTTCAGTAGCATGCAGTTTAATTCTCCGGGTCATGAAATCCTTTAGATTAAGTTCTTCCAGTAATTCCAAGATATATAGAAAGATGGGGTCAGAATGTTGAAAAGACTCAAAATCCATGTCGAACCCAGTATCAAACTTCATCGCAACCAAAGCTCTTGTGGGAATCGCCATTGATGACCTGCAAGAAAAACACAGAGAGAAACGGCGATCAAGAGCAAAGGAACTGAAAGCGCGGGACGGAGGTCGAATAAAACCTAGATATAAGATTTTCAGAATATGAATCGACAAACTCTGTTCCACGAACAAGTGAAATTCTTCGAACTGAGCTCAACGAAATAAATTATAGACAGATAATTTGTCGATCTCATCCAGAAGAATCGAAAACAGTTCATCGAACTCCATTTGACGAAATGGCTTCTGAAGCAAAGTTCGTCGATCTCCGGTCGACGAAAATTGTTTCCACAAACAGAGAATTCGTCGATCTTCGTTCGACGAGAATCTCTCAAACTTTCCCTAAGTCGTCGAACTCCGTTCGACGAACTCTGGAAAATTCGTCGAATGCAGACAGAAACTAGTTTAATTCTTCTCCATTAATCATTCCCAGTTGATTTATAAAGAACAGATGGGTTTTCTCATCCAATAGCTTGGTGAAAATGTCTGCTCTCTATAGATCTGTAGCAATATGGATCAAGTTAATTTTCTTTTTGTCCACATTATCTCTAATGAAATGATGTCTTGTTTCAATATGTTTAGTCCTAGAATGGTGAACTGGATTCTGTGCTATGGCAATAGCACTAGTATTATCACAAAATAGTGTTGAATTATTTAAGTTGACACCATAGTCTAAGAGTTGGTTTTGTATCCATAACATCTATGAACAGCAGCTGGCAGCAACCATGTATTCTGCTTCTGCAGTTGATGTAGACACAGATGTCTGGTTTTTACAAAACCAGGAGACAAGTCTCATACCAAGGAACTGGCAAGTTCCAGAGGTACCTTTCCTGTCCACACTACATCCAGCATAGTCAGCATCTGAGTATCCCGTTAACTCAAACTTTGACTCTGTAGGATACCAGAGTCCTAGACTAGGGCAACTCTTTTATATATCTCAAAATTCTTTTTAGTAAAATAAGGTGAGATTCTTTAGGGTTCACTTGGAACCTAGCACAAAGGCATGTGGCAAACATTATATCATGTCTGTTAGCTGTTAGGTATAATAGGGATCTAACAATTGCCCTATAATTTTTATGATCCACAAGTTTCCCTGCTGCATCAGAATCCACAACAACATTTGTAGCCATAGGGGTTTTCATCCCTGAAGCATCACCCATCCCGAACTTTTTGATAAGCTCTTTAGCATACTTAGATTGGGAGGGGAAGATACCATCTGGGAGCTGCTTCACTTGGAGACCAAGGAAGTAGGAAAGCTCACCTATGGTACTCATCTCAAATTTAGAATGCATAAGGTCAGCAAGCCTCTTGCACAATTTGGGATCAGTAGACCCAAAAATGATATCATCCACATATATTTGTACTAATAAAATTTGGTCCTTGTGATGTCTAGTGAAAAGTATTTTATCTATGGTTCCTCTTGTAAATTTATGCTCTAAAATAAAGCTTGCTAGGGTCTCATACCAAGCTCTTGGAGCTTGCTTTAAATCATAGATAGCTTTATGAAATTTAAAAACAAAAGAGGGTTGAGTTGGAGAGATAAAACCTAGAGGTTGTTCTACATAAACCTCTTCTTGAAGTACTCCATTCAGAAATGCACTCTTGACATCCATTTGGTAGACCTTGAATCTCTTGTGAGCTGCATAGGCAAGGAATATCCTAATGACCTCTAACCTTACAACAGGGGCAAAGGTTTGGTCATAGTCTATTCATTCCTCTTGTCTATAGCCTTGAGCAACAAGCCTAGCCTTGTTCCTCACTATGTTGCCTTGAGCATCCAACTTGTTCCTGTAGACCCATTTGGTTCCAATAACTGGGTAGTTATGGGGTCTTGGAACCAAATCAAAAACTCTACATCTCTCAAACTGATTTAGTTTCTCTTGCATTGCAATGATCCAGTGGGGATCTTACTCAGCTTCATGGATGGTGAGAGGTTCAATTTGAGAGAGAAAACAGGCATGCATCAAGTCTTGGTTGAGTTGATGCCTTGTCTGTACACCTGCTGAAATGTCTCCAATCACTTGAGATCTGGGGTGATCTCTAAGTGTGACAAGATCAGTTGGTGGAGTTGGTTGAACAACAGCTTCTGTGTTTAATTCCTCTTGGGGAATGGTACTAGCTATTGAGGGAAGTTCAGCCACTTCATCTTGAATTTCTTCTTCACTTTCTTCAGCAACCTGTGGAGTAGGATGGTTTGATACCTCTTGGGTAAGGTTCAGTCCATCCATAAACTCACAGTGGTGGAACCTACAAAGAGCTTATGGTATAAATCTCTTTCTCCTTATATGACATGTTAGCCTCATCAAAAGATACATGAATAGATTCTTCAATTTTAAGAGTTGATTTATTAGAAACCCTATAGGCCTTGCTTACTTGGAAATATCCTAGAAAAATCCCTTCTTCAGCCTTGGCCTCAAACTTTCTAATGTATCTCTTGCTATTTGTGTGAATGTAATAAATGCAACCAAAAACTTTAAAATATGTGATTTTAGGTTTCTTCCCTTTAAGTAATTCATAGGGGGTCTTGTTCGTCAGTTTATGTATAAGGATTCTATTCAGGACATAATTAGCAGTGTTTACAGCTTCTGCCCAAAAGGATAGAGGCATGTAAGCATCTGCCAATAATGTGCCTGCAGATTCAATGAGTGTCCTATTTTTCCTTTCAGCAACCGCATTTTGTTGGGGAGTTCTAGGAGCTGAGAAGCACTGCCTGATATCTTCCTTTTCACAGAACTCATGCATAAGAAGAGACTCAAACTCTGTGCCATGATCACTTCTGATCAATGCAACATGAGTAGAGAACTCAATCTGTATGGTCCTGAGAAAATTTGTAAGAACCTTGAATGTATCTGACTTAGCTCTCAGAAAGGCTACCTAACTGAATCTAGAGACGTCATCAACAATCACTAAGGTATAAGACTTCCCTCCTAGGCTTTGTACTGCAATGGGTCCAAATAGATCCACATGAAGCAAGTACAATATCCTAGGTGAATCACTTTTATTAATGGATTTAAAGCTAGTTTTGGTTTGCTTGCCTAATTGACAAGCCCTACATAGACTTTCCTTCTTGTAGGCGCCAGAAGGTAGGCCTCTAACAAGGTTTTCTTTAGATAACCTAGATATATTCTTAAGGTTTACATGTCCTAATCTTTTATGCCATAACTCATTTTGATTACTAGTAACATTCAGTAAGCAGATATCAGTTGTGGCAGAAATAAAATCTACTAAATATATGTTACCTTGTCTAAGTCCAATTAAAACAGTTTTGTTTTTATTATCAAAAATAGAACAGGAAGTAGAGTTAAAATGTACCTGATAACATTCATCACATAATTGACTTATGGATATAAGGTTATTTTTAAGTCCTCTTACATAAGTTATTTTCCTGAAGGTCACTGCTCCAATCTTCACTGTCCCATATCCTTCTAATTGACCACTGTTGGAATCTCCAAAAATCACTTTTTGTCCTAGCTTGGGCTTATAGTTGGATAAATTACCCTTGCTGCCTGTCATGTGTTTGGAGCAACCACTGTCTAAGTACCAGGTCTGACTCACCATTGGACATCTCTTCACCTGTACCTGCAAAGAAAAACAGAACTCAATTGTTCTTGTCCCAGGTTAACTTGGGTCCTTGATTTGGTTGGAATGAAAAACTAGATATAACTGATAAAGCAGGTTGTGATTTATACCCTAAGGGGTGATATCTCCTAGGTGGAATTACCCAATCAGCTACTGGATTAAATGTCTTATTAGTTGGCTTAAGATTTCTGTAAGAGAAATGATTTGAGTTTGGTCTTTCTGGGTTCGACGAATTGTTGTAAGTTCGTCGACCAGAGTTCGACAAGTAGGGCTGAGATCGTCGATCTCTGCTCAGAGAATGACAATAGTCATTGTCTGCGCCCCAAGTTTGCCGACCTCTGCTCGACGAACCATATACAGTTCGTCGATCACAGTTAGACGAATTATTATATCTGAAGTTTGCGTTCAGCGTTCGTCGATCTGGGTTCGACGAACTGGACACATTTCGTCGATCTGCGTTCGACGAATGCTGCTGAACTTTGTTTTTATTTGCTGTTTTCAGATTTTTGTTTCTCTTGTCTATAGGTTTAGGAGTGTTTTCAGACAATGATTTGTTCATAATCTTTTCCTTTCCCTTAGCAGAGATAAATTTGATGGGGGTTGAAAGAATATTTTTCTTTATTATGGGGGGTAAACTTGATGAAACACCCAAGCCCAGCTTGCCATTTAATCTGGCATTCACTGTGCTTGTGATGTCCATCAGCTTGAGGCTTCTCCAATTGAGAGATTGCTCAAGTTGTTTGGCCTCACATAATTCAGATTTTAATTTAATTATTTGTTCATTTGCTAGGGTTAATTGGTCTGTTAGTTTAATATTTTATGAATTAACTGATTATAGACTTCCTAATCTCTCTCTAAGAGCTTTTATTTCTTTTTTGAGTTGATTAAGTCTAAGCACATTGTTTTGAATTCAGTTTTAAATAAATCAGAACTAAAGTCAAAGCTAGAAATAACCTGATCTGCCTCTGAGTTTGAGGCATCTTCATCTTCTGATTCTTCTTCTAATCCAGAATTGCTCCTGGAGGCATCAATTGCCATAAGACACACCTCCTTGGATCTGGCTTCTTCCTCTTCTTCACTTGAACTGGAAGAGGATGTTTCTTCTTCAGTGTCACTCCAAGTCTCAGCAACAAATCCCTTGTCTTTCTTTTTATATTTGCTGGAAGTGGGTCTGCTGCCATGTCTTCTCCTGGAGTCCTTTTCTCTGCTCTTGTCCTTCTTCTAGTTTTCTGGACATTCTGAAATGTAGTGTCCAGGTTTTCTGCACCTAAAGCACACCACCTCCTTGTTAAATTTTCTCAACGTGGTCAGCAAGATAGCCCAAACACCAAATTAATATCTTCGGAACTACCCAGTTCGCACGCTGAACCTGCGGAAACCCAAGGACTAGAGGTTGCACCCAACAAAACAATGGAAGCACAAGAAAGTCTTATTATGCATTCACTTCTTTACAATCCGAGGCATACATAGCGAGACATGATTTCGCTAGTATTACAGCTGTAAATAGAAAGAACCAAAAACAAGCCGGGCGGACAGCACTCCAGTCCGCCGAGACCGCGAGGTCGCCGAGACCGCCGAGACCGCCGAGACCGCTGAGCTCGCCCAAGCTATGCTGCAAACCGCCGAATACCACGGAGTCCGCCGAGACCGCGAGGCCGCGCGGACAGACCGTTATTCGCCTCCTGCTGAACCGGAACTGAGGAACTCCCCTACCCGCCTGAAGACGGCGGACAGGTTATTGAAGCTGGGAAAGTTGAAACAGAACTGACAAGCCGCAGAGCGACCTCCTGCTGAGTCCGCAGAGACCGCACACTTCCAAGCACTGACCGAAGTCACAGCCAAGCTCCTGGCTCCTTGAAGTTATCCGCGCGACCTGCACACAGCAAACCGTCAGCCTGAAACAATCCGCGCGGACTGAAAAACACAGACCGCAGCACTCGCCCAACCCAATTTACTGTTCACTCACGTTACTTAGGTTACTGTAGATGTGCCAGGGGGGTCCTATTTATAGGCCAGGTGAGGAGTGTGGTCACCGCCCATGAGATAGCGACACCGCCCCAGCCCGCGCGAATACAAACGACCGTCCGCTCAGTCCGCGAGGACTTAGCCAGTCACCAAGGGAAACCGCCAGGAGCAAGGCAACCATTGACGAACCCTCTCCAGTCCGCCCAAGCTAAGCGGACAAGGCACCAGCCCGCAAAGCTCCAACTGCTTCAGGACAGCACCCTCTTCAATGGCAGTCCGCACCAACCCGAGGCAGTCCGCAAGACCCACACCTCAATCCGCCACAAGTCCACGACCAAAGGCAAACAGCAACAGTCCGCCCGGTCACAGCGGACTTGGCGGATACGGCGGACACCATGAACTTGACACCAAGTGTGACCAAGTCCAAAACCATCAAGGGCCAGTGCGAGCATGGCGGACACAAAGTCCCGTCCGCCAAACACCCTAGCACAGACCGCAACCAGTCCGCGAGCTCCTCGCACTTGTCCAACGCAGCAGCACCAAGCCGGACTCCAAACATCAGTCCGCCAACCGGTCTCCACAGCAAGACCTGCTGTAACACCTGAGCTTGACAAGGCCTCAGCCAAGCTCAAGGCCCAGTCCGCAACAGCCCCAACCGCGGACACACCAGTCCGCAAGGCTACCCGCGAACTTGAACCAACCCGCCAACAGCACAAGCTTGCACCCGCGACCACTGAGCAATGCACCAGTCCGCAAGCCTCTCTATCCGCAGATACCAGGCCGCACCAAACCGCGGACTCCATGCAACAACCCGCTCAGAACACAGCCGGCTTCCACCAGACTTCTCACCAGGCCGAACCCATAGTCCGCCCAGTCCGCCCAGTCCGCCAAAGCTGTCCGCACAGGCCGCGCGGCCTGTCCCGTCACCCACTTCCACTTCACAAATTTCAACACTCCCCCTTGAAGTGAGAAGTGGTGACCAAGCCCAGCAAGCTGCGCAAGCATTCAAAGGGCCCCTTCGACAGCGGCTTCGTGAAGATGTCAGCAAGATTATCTTCACTCCGAACATGCCCGACCAGCAGAGACCCCTCCAACACCTTCTCCCTGATGAAGTGGTGATCAATCTCTATATGCTTGGTCCTGGCGTGACACACTGGATTGTTTACCAGTTTGAGAGCACTCTCATTGTCACCCCGGAGTAAAGTAGGCCCTTGCACTTCTTCATGAACATCCTCTATGAGCCTCCTCAACCAAACGGCTTCCCGAGCAGCCAAGGCCGAAGCCTTATACTCCGCCTCCGTGGTTGAAACCGACACCGAGTCCTGCTTCTTGCTACACCACGAGATGCTAGCTGAACCGCAAGTGAACACATAACCTGAAGTAGACCTTCGATCATCCGAATCACCGCCATAGTCAGCATCCGTGTACCCGAGCAACGCAAACTCCGCATCCCTTCCATAGAGGAGTCCCATCTCAGAAGTCACCTTGACATACTTCAGAATTCCCTTTGCCGCCACTAGATGAGAATGCCTTGGTTCAGCCATATACCGACTTACTCGGCCAACAGCATAAGCTATATCCGGCCTTGTAATCGTCAGATAGATCAAGCTCCCAACAAGAGCCCTGAACACCAAGGGATCATTAAGCACCCTTCCCTCATCTCGTCGAAGCTTCAGCCCAGATTCCAGTGGAGTAGAGCACTTCTTCCCTTCGCCCATGCCAAACCGCTTCACAATACGATCAGCATACCCTTTCTGGCTAATGAGAATCCCGCACTCCTTCCTCTCCACTTCCAGACCAAGAAAGTGATGCAACTCTCCCAAGTCTTTCATCTCGAAGCGTATAGCAAGCTCTCCCCTGAGCCTTGCTACTTCCTCCTCCGAGTTCCCTGTGATGATCATATCATCCACATACAGCAGGACCAAGACTCTTAGCTCTCCCTTCTTCTTGACAAACAAGCTTGAATCCGAGTTAGAAGCCAGGTATCCACAGAACTGCAGGTACTCTGCAATCTTCCCATACCACGCTCGAGGAGCTTGCTTCAACCCATAGAGAGCCTTCCTGAGTTTGTAGACATAGTCCGGATGCTTCTCAGAGACGAAACCAAGCGGCTGATGCATGAAGATGTCCTTGTCAATCTCTCCGTAAAAAAAGGCATTCTTCACATCGAGTTGCCACAACCTCCATCCTTTGCTAGCAGCCAAGGCGATCACCACTCTTACAGACGTCATCTTCGCAACTGGACTGAATGTCTCATCATAGTCTTCTCCATACTGCTGTGAGAATCCTCTAGCGACCAGGCGAGCCTTGAATCGATCAATGCTCCCATCAGCCTTCTTCTTCAACTTATACACCCACTTGCAAGTAACCGGAGTAACGCCATCAACCTTGGGTACAAGGTCCCAGGTTTCATTCTTCTTCAGAGCATCAATCTCTTCCTTCATGGCACCATCCCACTCCTTCACTCCAGTGGCCTCGTTGAAGTTTGCAGGCTCTCGCTCATCCAGAGGACCCGCAAAGAAGCAGGAGACAAAGCTCACTGCATTCCCATCACAGTACCGAGCCGGTGGCTTAACCACCCTCTTCGATCTCCGAAGACACGGCTCCTTGCTCACGGCTTCCGTTGCTTCTTCAGGCTCCACTCCTACCTGGGGCAAGCATTGAGCAGTGCTCCCCCTGCTTCCTGAGCCAGAAGGCTCAGCCTCGGAGTTTGAAGCAACAGGAGCTGCTGGTGAAACAGCAAGCTCCTCTTCCAAGCCTTCAGCAGCCTCCACCGGTGCTTCCTCAACCTTGCTACTTCCGGTAGGCTCCACCGAGCCACCTCCATATGACGTCAGCTCGTCAAAGACAACGTCTCTTGACACCACGAACTTCTTCGTCACAGGGTCCATGCACTTCCATCCCTTCTTCCGCTCATCATAGCCAACAAAGACAAGTTTCCTTGCCTTCGCATCCAGCTTTGTCCGTGAAGCATCCGGGACATGCACGTAGCAAGTTGAACCGAACACCCGAAGATGTCCAACACTCGGCTTCTCCTTCAGCAACAGCTCAATGGGAGTCTTCATGTTGATAGGGCTGAGTGGCATCCGGTTGATAACATAAGCAGCACAAGACATTCCCTCCGCCCAAAAGGACCTCGGGATATCTTTCGCATGCAGCCAGCATTTGCAGGTTTCCGTCAAATGACGGATCTTCCGCTCCGCTACCCCATTTTGTTGTGGAGTGTGAGCACATGTAAGCTCCCATTGGATCCCGTGCTTCCTGCAGAAGATAGAAAACTCGGAAGAGACAAACTCCCCCCCGTTATCAGTTCTAAACTTCTTAATCCGCAAGCCAAGCCGGCCTTCTACCAACTCCTTGAACTCCACGAACAAACGGAAGGCTTCCGACTTCTCCTTTAAGAAGTACACCCAAGTATACCTTGAGTAGTCATCAACCAAGACAAGCATGTATTTGCTTCCACCAAGGCTGGCAGTAACAGTCGGTCCCATCAGGTCGCCATGAATACACTCCAATGGTTTCTTGCTCCTTGTTTGAGATTTATCAAACGGAAGGCGATGTGCCTTACCGTATTGACAGCCCGCACAAACATGCCCATCACCAAAGGAGGACAACATCGGCAACCCCCTCACCAGACTTCTACTCGCCATTGCCTTTAGCTTGTCCATGCCAACATGCCCCAGCCTCTCATGCCAGATAGCCGCACTATCATTGGCCCTCATCTTATCAACATAGGCACTGGTGGAAAGAATAAACAAGTTCTTCACCCTCCTCCCAACATGAGCAACATCAGCCTTCACCGCTGATACGTTGCGAAGGAACCTCACGTTTGTTGGCCCAAACAGAACGTGATACCCAGCATCCACCGCGTTGGTCACCGAGAAGAGGTTCTTCTTCATGCCCGGCACGTGATACACACTCCTTAACGTGAGTGGCCCCTGATCACTACCCAAAGACACGACCCCCTCCTTCTCTACTGCATAAACAGTATTATCAGCAGTGATAATAGCTTCATTACCTGAGTAAGCCTGCATGGAGGTGAACTTCGACTTGTCTCCGGTGAGGTGATGACCACACCCAGAGTCGATGATCCACTCGCTGTTGAAGTCCTCAGCAGATAAGGCCCGGACACAAGTGCCCGTCATGAAAGCTCCTCCCCATTCTGCTTCTTCACTTCGTGAGCAAGCTTCCTCCTTTCCCGCAGCATGCCCAGGCTGCAGTTTGACCTTGCAGTCCCGCTTGAAGTGCCCTCGCTGATGACACCGGTAGCACTTCAGATTCTTCTTCCAGTCCTTAGGAGCATTGCTCCTCTCCGGCGGATATGAAGTTGAAGTCTCCTTCTCAACAGCGGCCTGCACCTTCTTCTTCTTCTTCCCTTCCCATCCCTTCTTCTTGCCTGAGAAGAGAGCCTCGCTGCCTTCCTGATTCAGATTCACTCCAGCCATCTGCCTTGCTAAGCTCTCCTGCGAGGCAAGCAGATTCTCCAGCTCCAGCAGAGACGGCTGAGTAGCCCACCCTTGAACAGACGTAACAAAGGCCACATACTCCTTCCGCAAGCCGCGGAAAATGTGCCTTTTCATCTTTGCCTCAGAGATAGGCTCATCAGGATCCAGCGCCGACAGCTCAGCACACAAGCTCTTCATCTTTAAGAAGTACCTGGAGATGGAAAGGTCTCCCTGAGTTGCCCTGGCCAACTCATTCTCCAGGAACTGAAGCCGCGCCACATTCTTCCTATTGAACAACTCATCAATGGTTGTCCAAATATCAGCAGCCGACTCACACCCAATGATGTGATCAAACAGTTCCGGAGAGACAGCTCTCTTCAGAACGAACTCTGCCTTAGCATTAGTTCTTCTCCAAAGCCTCACCTGTTCAGCAGTACCGAAAGCAGCAGTAACTTCCTGTCTGTCGTCTCCACCGACAACTTCCCACAGCTCCTCGCCTAGAAGATAACTCTTCATGCACGACTTCCACTTTTTATAGTTAGTCGGCGTTAAGAGTTCAATGCCCAGACCTCTTGCTAAGCTTCCTTCCATTGCAATCACCTGTTGGTACCCTTCAGCAGCTCCGAGCAACAACACAGGTTGATCACCACTCAATCACTGAGTAACAACACTGGCTGACCTCCGCTCACGCAACTGCACCTCCGCAACCTCAGAAACCTGGCTCTGATACCATGTTAAATTTTCTCAACGTGGTCAGCAAGATAGCCCAAACACCAAATTAATATCTTCGGAACTACCCAGTTCGCACGCTGAACCTGCGGAAACCCAAGGACTAGAGGTTGCACCCAACAAAACAATGGAAGCACAAGAAAGTCTTATTATGCATTCACTTCTTTACAATCCGAGGCATACATAGCGAGACATGATTTCGCTAGTATTACAGCTGTAAATAGAAAGAACCAAAAACAAGCCGGGCGGACAGCACTCCAGTCCGCCGAGACCGCGAGGTCGCCGAGACCGCCGAGACCGCCGAGACCGCTGAGCTCGCCCAAGCTATGCTGCAAACCGCCGAATACCACGGAGTCCGCCGAGACCGCGAGGCCGCGCGGACAGACCGTTATTCGCCTCCTGCTGAACCCGAACTGAGGAACTCCCCTACCCGCCTGAAGACGACGGACAGGTTATTGAAGCTGGGAAAGTTGAAACAGAACTGACAAGCCGCAGAGCGACCTCCTGCTGAGTCCGCAGAGACCGCACACTTCCAAGCACTGACCGAAGTCACAGCCAAGCTCCTGGCTCCTTGAAGTTATCCGCGCGACCTGCACACAGCAAACCGTCAGCCTGAAACAATCCGCGCGGACTGAAAAACACAGACCGCAGCACTCGCCCAACCCAATTTACTGTTCACTCACGTTACTTAGGTTACTGTAGATGTGCCAGGGGGGTCCTATTTATAGGCTAGGTGAGGAGTGTGGTCACCGCCCATGAGATAGCGACACCGCCCCAGCCCGCGCGAATACAAACGACCGTCCGCTCAGTCCGCGAGGACTTAGCCAGTCACCAAGGGAAACCGCCAGGAGCAAGGCAACCATTGACGAACCCTCTCCAGTCCGCCCAAGCTAAGCGGACAAGGCACCAGCCCGCAAAGCTCCAACTGCTTCAGGACAGCACCCTCTTCAATGGCAGTCCGCACCAACCCGAGGCAGTCCGCAAGACCCACACCTCAATCCGCCACAAGTCCACGACCAAAGGCAAACAACAACAGTCCGCCCGGTCACAGCGGACTTGGCGGATACGGCGGACACCATGAACTTGACACCAAGTGTGACCAAGTCCAAAACCATCAAGGGCCAGTGCGAGCATGGCGGACACAAAGTCCCGTCCGCCAAACACCCTAGCACAGACCGCAACCAGTCCGCGAGCTCCTCGCACTTGTCCAACGCAGCAGCACCAAGCCGGACTCCAAACATCAGTCCGCCAACCGGTCTCCACAGCAAGACCTGCTGTAACACCTGAGCTTGACAAGGCCTCAGCCAAGCTCAAGGCCCAGTCCGCAACAGCCCCAACCGCGGACACACCAGTCCGCAAGGCTACCCGCGAACTCGAACCAACCCGCCAACACCACAAGCTTGCACCCGCGACCACTGAGCAATGCACCAGTCCGCAAGCCTCTCTATCCGCAGATACCAGGCCGCACCAAACCGCGGACTCCATGCAACAACCCGCTCAGAACACAGCCGGCTTCCACCAGACTTCTCACCAGGCCGAACCCACAGTCCGCCCAGTCCGCCAAAGCTGTCCGCACAGGCCGCGCAGCCTGTCCCGTCACCCACTTCCACTTCACAAATTTCAACACTCCTTAGTTGGTGTCTTGTCAAACTTGGGCTTATCATCCTGTCTGGATGATTTCCTTCTGAAATCCTTCCTTGCCATCTTGTAGAACCTTTTAGCAAAGAGGCTCATGAGATCTTCATTGGAAGTTGATGTCTCACTTTCTTCAGATGCTTTTAAGGCTATGCTGTGCTCCTTTCTGACTGTAGTTGTTGCCTTCTATTCTGCTGCTTCTCTTGATTTGATCAGCTGCTCATAGGATTTCAATTTGCCTAACAGAGACTCAGTTGATATCTCATTGAGGCTTCTGGCTTCTTTGATTTGACAGATTCTAGAATCCCAAGAGCTAGGGAAGCACATCAGAATCTTATCATTAACCTCTGTCAAGGTGATGCCCTTATCCAGAGTTTTGAGCTCATTGATGATTGTGCTCAGCCTGTTGTACATGTCTGACACTGATTCATTCTCATCATTTTTAAAGTTCTCATACATGGATATGAGATTGGATCTTCTGTCCTTTCTTTCATCTGCAGAGCCAGCTACCATTTGGTTGAGGGAGTTCCAAATGGCCTTTGCTAAGGTACACTCAGCCACCTTCTGGAATATGTCATCTGACATAGTCTGGGCTAAGATATTCATTACCTTAGCATCTGCCATCTTGGCTTTCTTGTATGCATCATTGTTTTTTGGAGGAGGCACTGCAGTCATGTTGGTAGAAGTGCTGGAAGGAGCTGCAGGTGCTGGAGGTACACCTGTCAAAAAAACAGAAAATATATCCTCATCAATAGAGTTCATGTATAATCTGATTCTTGCCTTCCAGATGGCAAACTTGTTAAGATTGCACACGGGATGTTTGATGCTTTCATAGTCTTTGTTTTGGGCCATGTCTGTGAAGAGATAAGTCTAATAACAAAAGCAAACAAGCAGATCTAACAAGAGGGATTTTTGTGGTTCAGGTGTTAGCCTGTGTAACCACTAAGGTGTGGTATTTTAACCAACCTCCCTTTGATACCAATTGAAAGTGCAGATTAGATCTGCTATACTCTAAAGGGGGGTAAATAGAGTATGGTGCTCACTAAAAACTTTTTACAATTTTTGTTGTATTCCTAAGTGAACAGGGAAGCAAATAAAATAGAGTAAGCACAACAACTATCTAAACACAGATCAATACAGAACAGTCACAGAGCACAGCCAGAAAACAGAAGAAAATAGCAACCGGACGACACAAGAATTTTATAGTGGTTCCCCAACCTGGGTACATCCACTCTTCTACCACCCTGGTAGGAATCCACTCAGGTTTTTGATCAGGTGCCTGACACCAATGAGCTTTTGTTCATGTGCTCAAAAACCAAACCTCAAGTCTTTTGGAAGGGGACTTGCAACCAGAATAATTTTGAAGGGATTTAAAACCCTGTACAGGAATTGGAAAGAAGGTGATAGTGTCTTCTCTGTCAATAATCAGAGAGAAGACTTGTGGATTGATTGTAGCAGATCTTGCTCCCCCTGAGATCTTGAATTGGTCAGGAAAGCTGGAGCACTGCTTCATTGTGATAGGTCTTCAATGACCTAGAATGCCTGGACCAGGATTTGTTTCAGGAACTCTTTTGACAGATTGAATAATTGTTGTCCTTTGAAGTTATCCTGTGAGTTGGAAGAAGAAGACTCTTGATAGAATTTGATTGTTCTTCTCCTCCTTGAAAATGTTCTCTGGTCAAGGCTGATTGCAGTCAAGAACTTTTGATTTGAGAATGATTGTTCTTCTCTGCAACCTCAGAGTGTTTGTCTGATTGTGTATTGCTTGCTGTACTGTGATTCTGTTCCTCTATCACTGCTTGATCCTTTTCTCTCTTACTGTGTATCTTCTTCTGACTGAGGACCATTCAAACTTTTGAATGTCGAGCAGTAATTGCAGTCGGGTTTGGAAAGAAACGACAATCAATAATTTCCCTAACTGTCCCATGGAAAAATGGCATGTAATCATCCATAGTCAATGTGCGTTCTAACGGTAACATTCCGAGAGGATCTGGCATTAAATGTTCAGGAATCAGCGCCAAGAAACGGGACGGAAAGCTTAAGGAAAACCTAGTCTGCATTCGTCGAACGAAGAATACAATTCATCGAGCTGCAATTGTGTTCGTCGAGCTGAGCTTGAGTTCGTCAAGCTGAGCTTGAGAGAGTTCGTCGACCAGACAATATTCATTCGTCAAACAGACAGTCTTCATTCGTCGAGCTGAGAATCAAATTCGTCGAGTAAAGAAAAGTTCTGGACTTAGGCAAAATATTCTGCATCTGCTGAAATACAGTGTCGACATAAGTTGGTGTCGACAGATTGATCTTGGTGTCGACACAAATCCTCTGGTGTCGACATAAGCTGGTGTCGACTGATATCCTGGTGTCGACACAAATCCTCTTGTGTCGACATAAGCTGGTGTCGACACAAATTGTCTGGTGTCGACACAAACCCTAAGTGTCGATACAAATTGTCTGAGTCCAGAAATCATCGAGTAGAGTACATCATTAGTCGGCCTAAGAAGATGACTTTGTCGACCTGAGAAATTGACAACATGAGGTCCAAGTTCGTCGAGCTCAGAATATAATTCGTTGACCGAAGCTTGAAGCTGGACTTAGAAAAAATTGAAGTTCTCCTGACTTTGACTTGATGTAGAAACTGAGTCTTCGTCGAACAGAGAACACAGATCATCGAGCTCCGCACTAAGAAGTGTCTCACGATCGTCGAGCGCAGAACTCCTTTCGTCGAGCTGAGTTCGACGAACGTCGAACTCACTTTACTTGGTCTTGAAAACTTGTTAGACTGGAGTCTCTGATGGTCTTGTTGAAAGCTGGTCCATCTGGAGTTGATCCTAAGGACTTGACCTAGACTCTAGGACATAACTTGACCCTGGCTATACATGATGGGTCACATCCTAAGTCAGTGAACCTAGCCCAAAGCAACTAGGGATCCAACAGAGTTGATGGAGAGGGCAACGAGAGAAGTTGACGGGGAGGCGTCAAACCCGGAGTTTGGCCGAAAGCTGGCCAGGTGGGCCACGGAAGAGAAGAAGGAGCCAAAAGGAGGAAGAGGACAGGAGGAGAGGAGAGCAGGCCCCAGCAGAGGGAGTAGAGGTAGCTCTAGGGGCAGCAGCAGCCCAGGTGGGGGCGTCAGGAGCCTAATCGTCGACTGGGTTGGAGGCCCGAGTGGCAAGAGCAGGGACCACAGAGAGGGTACCAAGGAAGGGACCACCACCAGGGGGGGGGGGCAAGATCAATTCCACCCCCCGGGTTGGAGGCGAGAGCAAAGGCCTCGACACCTCGACCAAGAAGAGGCTATGGCCATAGCCATAGGGGAGAGGAGGAGAGAAGCCAAGAGAAGGAGGTGAGAAGTTAGGGTGGAGTTGCCCTACTGCGACTTCCATCAGGAGGAAGGGCAAGTCACCGCCACGTGCCCGGAGTTACTCGAAATAAGGGGAAATAGGGAGTAGCAGTAGTAGCAGGGGCGTCAGGAAGTGAGGATCGAGGAGGTCCTGCCTCAGGCGGAGGAGGACCGTTGCGAAGACCGGGTGGATGTTGGGACCCTAGGGGGATCAGAGTGATCCACAGGGGGGAGGGGGGGGGGAGGGGGGGGGGTGTCGAGGCTTCCCGGAAGGCGAGCCTCCACACCATGTATCGCCGGAGCGTTGGCTCCATATCCCAAACCCCACCCCAGAAGAGAGGATCACCTTCTCCAGGAGCGATATAGCGGATCATGAGGATCCGTTTTGCAATGCGCTGGTCATCTAGACAACCATCGAAAATTTTACCATCTCCAGGATCCTCGTCGACAATGGAAGCTCCATTAACGTCGTCTTTAAGAAGGCATTTGACGCGATGAAGGTGGAGGATAAGAGGGTGTTGGCCTCGTATGGGCCCCTGTTCGGATTTTCTGGGGAGAGGAAGGAAGTGGAGGGAGGAGTAGGCCTCCATGTTACCCTAGGGGGGGGGGCAGTCTAGGAACTACAGGTTCGTCATCATGGATTCCCCCAGTAGCTACAGCGCCATCTTCGGGAGGTCCCTCATCGGTGCCTTCCGTTGCGTCCCCTCATCATTCTATCAATGCTTGAAGTTCAATGCAGAGGGGATTCAGGTTAGGGTCAGGGGGGATCCCAAAGTGGCACAGGAATGCTACGTCACCGCCATGAACTCCATTTATTGGTAGGAGGGAGCCGCGTAGATGGAGCAAAGGATGGAGAAGGCAGAGAAGGAAGCTGTCAGGGAGGAGCTGGAGGCGGAGAGCTGCATCGGGGTAGAGGCAGCAGGAGTCGATCGGGAGGAGTTGGCCGAGGCGATGGCCGTGGAAGAAGCGGAGGCGGAGGTCCTCATCCTAGAGGAGAGGTATGTTGAAGAATGGGGTGAGCTGTCCTGGTTGGAGGCTGCGGAAGAGGTGGTGGAGCTGGAGGTCCTCACCCGAGAAGGCAGGGTGGAGAAGGTCCGCGTCAGTGGAGGGATGACCTCGGAGGCTCAGGTCAGGATGCTGGAGTGCATCCACAGGAACATGGACATTTTGCATGGAGTGCCTCGGAGATGCCGGGGGTTGACACGGATGTGGCTTGCCACTGCCTCAACTTGGACCCGGGAACATGACCTGTCCAACAAAAGAAGAGGTCCACTGTAGATAAGCTGGCAAAGCCCATCAGGGAGGAGGTGGCGAAACTCCTCAAGGCCAGCTTCATATCCGATATCCAATACCCTTGCTGGGTCTCAAATTTAGTCATGGTGAAAAAAGGGGATGGCCGGTGGTATATGTGTATCGACTTCTCCTTGCTTAATAAATCTTATCCTAAGGACTGTTATCCCTTGTCTCGGATTGACGTGCTGGTTAACTTAGCCGTTGGTTTTTCTGTAATGAGTTTTTTAGATGCATTTTCAGGTTATCATCAAATCAGAATGCATCCCCTGGATGTCAAGGATGTCTCGTTCATCATGGGGGATGGATGCTACTGTTACAAGATGATGCCCTTTGGGCTAAAGAATGCAGGGGAGACCTACCAGAAGATGATGGATAAGGTCTTCAAAGAGCAGAAGGGGAGGAACCTAGAGGTGTATGTAGATGACTTCATGGTCAAGAGTCAGGAGGTGGACTCTCACCTCCAGGACTTGGAGAAGACCTTTGCTACCCTGCGTAAGTACAAGATGAGGTTGAACCCCCAGAAGTGTGTCTTTGGGGCTAGCAGGGGAAAGTTCTTGTGACACCTCCTCACCCCTGCAGGGGTTGAGCCGAATCCCGATAAGGTCAAGGACATCTTAGAGCTGGGATCCCCACAGAACACCAAGGAGGTGCAATGGTTGACAGGGAAGTTGGCAGGGCTAATTAGGTTCCTCTCCTGGGCTGGGGAGAAGTGCTCCCCCTTCTTTAAAACACTGAGGGGGGGGGGGGGTCAAAAATTCGAGTGGACCAAGGAGTGCGAGGAGGCATTCCATGCCCTCAAGGTGCAGTTTACTCGGGCCCCATTGCTCCAAGGGCTAGAGGAGGGGGATGACCTGTTTTTATATCTCAATGTCGGGGTGGAAGCCCTAAGCTCTATCCTAGTTTGTGAAGAGGGGAAGAAGCAGCTACCCATATATTACATGAGCAGGGTCCTGAGGAAGGCTGAGCTCCAGTATCCGATTTTGGAGAAGCTGGCCTTTGCCCTGGTCATCTCAACCCGAAGGCTGTGACCCTATTTCTAGGCACACTCAATCCGAGTGGTGACTAACCATCCCCTCCACAACATCTTTGAGGGGGTGGAGCATTCTGGCAGGCTGGCCAAGTGGTCGGTGGAGTTGAGTGAGTTCGATGTCTCCTTCGTCCCCCGCATCTCGATCAAAGTTCAAGCGATGGCCGACTTCTTGGCTGATTATGTGATTGAGGTGGCGGAGGAAGAGCTCACTCGTCCGACTCCTTGGAAGGTTAAGGTGGATGGCGCCTCGGGGAGTGTAATGCCCCGAATGTTTGATTGCGTACGCTTGATGGGCGTTACGTTGGCTTTGGCCGTTATTCGCGCATGGTTTTTCCGCGGGCTTCCGAGTGGCTGTTTTGGTAGCCTAGTTGCACGATTCCCCAGCAAGCCGGAGTCCATTTATGGGGACTCGGTGATGCCTCTTAGGGAATGCTTGCACCTTTTTTCGAGCCCGGGTAATGTTGCGCAAAACGGGTTGATAAAAAGGGTAAAAAGTTCTTAAGGCAAAAATGGTCTAGGACGACACAGAAACACTTTTCAAAACAGTGAAAAATAGTCATTTTTGTGCGTGACACGCCCCCTGACACGGGAGTGACCCAGGCCGTGACCTGGGCGTGACCTCCTTGACTCGACGAATTTCTTGCGTCGAGTTGAGCTCGACGAATGGGGTACACGCCCCATGACACGGGCGTGTCACGGGGCGTGTCCCGCTTTGTCGAGTGTCAAGTGTCGAGTGTAGCGTGTCGAGTGTCGAGTGTCGAGTGTCGGGTGTCGAGAGAGGGGACACGGACTGTGACATGGGCGTGTCACAGGGCGTGTCCAGCTGTGTCGAGTGTCGACACTTTGTGTCGACGAGGTGTCGAGACATGGGCTACACGCCCTAGGTCACGTGCGTGACCGACCCGTCACGGTCGTGTACCCGGTCGTGTACCGTGTGGATAAACTTGGATTTGCCGACTTTTTGCGCCGCTTACGGTACACGCCTTGCGTCACGGGCATGACACAGGGCGTGATAGGGCCGAAAATCGACTTTTTCCAGTTTTTTTTGTGCCGTTCCTTTCCTTGATTCTGCATCTAACGGTCCAGCTCTGTTCTGGAGGAAATAAGGCCGAAGCAGAAAGTTCTCCTCCTCATTTCACCTTCTTCCTCATCTTCTTCTTCATTCCAAGAGGAATTCAAGGGAGCAAAGCTAAGACAAGGGAAGGAAAGAGAGGAGTAGCCGTCGTGGTGTCATCTCGCTTCAGGCAAGCGGTGTTCTTCACCCTTGCCAATCTTGTCTTCTTGTTCTTTGATTGTGCAAAATAGCTAGTTTTCCTCTTTCAATTTTCCTAGCTTGTTCTTCTTGTTTTGTGTTGTACCTCACTAGCCTTATTATGCTGATTTTGTTTAGTTATCAATCCTCTTGATTCTCATCAAATTTCCCTATGCTCAATGAACTTGTATGCTAAGTTGATTCATGTAGTTTTCTTGTTGGTGTGATTCATGTAGCTAAGTTGATTCATGTTCATGTAGCCATGATTTGTTTTGTTTATGGCTTAATCATGTGACTTGTTCTTGTCCTTCATCATGTCATACATGTAGCTCGTAGCTCAATTAATCTTCTATCAAGTTTGACATGACTTGGACAAATTGTAGTCATGAGTGAGGACGGTGAAATGGAACGTGTTTAGCTTAGGTTATGGTGAGTTTTGCGAGGCGAATTGTGAACCATGGCAGGAGCGTTTGTGTGAGAATTCTACAAGGGGTGGTGTGGTTTCAGCCTTGGTGGCCACCGGGTATGGTTTTGTGGTCATAGAGGACCAATTTGGCCCCGATTTTGAGCTGGCTTTTATTGGTGCGTTCCACTTTAGGGCCGCCACCGAAAGACCCTTGCGGAATTGAACTTAACCGCTGCTTATGCTTCACTAGTATGGTTGTTTCGTGTTCTAAAGATGATGAATTGGGCATGTGTATTGTTTTTTTTGCTCCTGCGGGTTGAGCAGGTCTTGTTGAAAATTATACACACTTGGTGCGTTTGGCACTTGGGATTGACAATATTTACTACTTGTTTTCCACCTATTTTTGTTCACTCATTTTACTTACATGAAGTATTCCTACGGGGTCGGTAAGCCCCTTCATTATGTTGTATAAACCTACTGCTCTTTTTTTTGTACCTTCGAGAATTGCTAAGGTATTCTTTCTTGAATGCCTCAGGTGCAGGTTGTAGCCGGTTGAGCGGCTAGGTTTTGTTGGTGGAGTTTCTTTGGAGCTAGCCGAGCATACTTAGCGAGGTAGTTCTTTTCTTGTTGTACAGACATACTTGCACCCCAATGGGTTCGTGTCAGCTTGTTGGCGCCCATTGGTGGCTTTCTTTACTTATGATATATGACTGTTAGACTGCTAATGTGACTCATTTGAATGGAATGATGTTTACTTGCTCTTGGGAAGGGTTTATGGTAGGGTGCATTAGATATTTTTAAGCTAAACAAAACCTATTATTGTATACCATGCATAACATGTTTTGATAAACTAAGCCATATTTTCCCAAACACGTAAAACGAATGATTTCTTATATGATTGTAAATGTAGACTGCATATAGGAGTTCATAATTAAATAAAATATTTTCCGCCGTGTACAAACACAAATTTTGATTCCTAAAGCCGAGGGATACAGCCATTAAACTCAACGATTTTCTTGCATTTACATGTTGGATTTCAACTAGTCAAGTACGCGTCAATGGTTTGCCTGAGCGTGTGTAGTTATCCCCTGCACAACGTGGCATCATAACCCGTAGTTCCTCTTGCTCTGATACGATGTAGTCGTTGAGGAAATGCGGGTTGTGACAGAGAGGCATTCCCTATGGGTGGGGGTGATCCTGGAGAGTCCCCATGGAACTAGAATTGAACAGACGGTGGTGGTGCACTTTCCCATCACCAACAATTAGGCCGAGTATGAGGCCGTGATAGCAGGGCTGTGCCTGGCCAGGGAGCTAGGGGTGTTGTACGTGGAGGTCCTTACTGACTCCATGGTGGTAGCTTCCCAGATCAACGGGGAGTTCAAGGCAAGAGAGCCTACCATGCGGCTATACTTAGCCAAAGTAAAGGGGGTCATTGGCACGTTCCAAACTTTTTCCATCCAGCACGTGCCCCGGGAGGAGAATGAGTAGGTCCATTAGCTAGTGAAGCATGGTCCCCGGGTGGGGGGTACCATCAACGACTTGTTCCGCCCTTCCATCGAAGAGGGGGAGCTTATGGAGATAGACCAGCGGCCTTCATAGATGGATCCGGTCGTAACATTCCTTTCCACGGTAGAGTATCCGGAAGGGGTGGATAAGAGGAAGCTCAGGCACAAGTCGGTGTACTACCTTCTCCAGGACGGGTGATGCGTAAAAATCGTCTCACGGACTACAATCCGAATAGGCAAGTGTACCTATCGTTTTATAGTATAGTGATAAAAATATATCAAGGTCGTATAAAAACTCGGGGCAAGCAAGTACTATTACTCACAACGATTTTATTATCCTACCGAACGATTGACGAGTTTGAAAATTAAAATGAACTAAGCTTAATTAAAAGAGAAATAAAAATATTGCGAAAGAGTGCTCGATCGACGATTCACTTTGAAATAAAATAACGAAATAAATTTGTTTAGCATTTGCAATACTATTAAGACCGCGACGGATCCGATATTAGGAAGTAATCTCGCTAGAGCATTAAATCCCCTAACTTATAGACGTTTTGACCGAAATCTCTTTACAAGTCAAAAAGGACTAAAGTCGCATTACCGAAGTTAGCCGCACTATTGGATTTGACTCCAATCCGGAGGATTTACGTCATCCTATCTCTAGGGTTGCGTTCAACTCCTTCCTTCTTTGAGTGATCTTTTAAATCAACGAGTCTCTCGACTACTATGAAATGAGATCAAATTGCCTACTGCCGTATACCGGAATACGGAGTCGACATGATAAAAATCAAAGAAGGATCAAAAATAGGAAAAATACAAATGCAAACATAAAATTAAAGAACCGTTATTTTATCGCAAAGCTCATCGCGATCGGGCGCAAAATATAATTAGCTAAGCATAATAGAGGAAGAAAACAAAATAGAAGAAAGAGAAGTCATTTGCATTGATTAAGAAAAGAAAATACACAAAAATTAAAATAGGACAATGCTATTCTACTACAAAAAGGAAATTACAATAAAAACTACAACAAGGAAAGAAACTCTCATGAACTAGCTATCTCACTTGCTCTCTAAAATCCTCCTCTTCAAAGCATGAGACATCGGTTCCTTTTATAGGAGAGGAGGAAGATTCTAGAAAGTGGTGGAAATGAAATGGGAGAAGGATGTGGCCGGCCATGCATGTATGAGGAGGTGCATGAATGTCATTAATGGGGGAGAGAGGGAAGAGGCTACATGCATCCATTTTCATTTAGGAAAATAAAAAGAACAAAATAAATAAAAGAGGGGGGATGGATGAGTTTAAATGAGAATGAGAGAAAGGTAAAGAGGGGTGAATGAGAAATAAATAAGAGAGAAGGAGTGAGTGGGGAGATGCATGAGGAATAAAGAGAAGAGAAAATAATAAAGGGGAGAGAGAGGGGGGAGGCTACATGCATGAATGGGGAGAGAAGGAGCCGTCCATGCATGTTGGGCTTCATTATGTGGGCTGAAATATTATTTGTGGGCTGAAATATTATTTGTGGGCTGCATCATAGGCTCGGGTAGCACCAAATGGAAGGGCTCGGGTTGTCTTGCATGGTGGGTTGCACTTAGACCGCAACAAAGGCCTTGAACTTACAAATAAAACAAAACAAATAAACAAAATGTTAGATATATTTTATAACATAACATAACATATATTTTATAACATAATAAAAAACTAACCATAATAATATAATAATAGTTATATTTCATAACAAAACACAACTAGACATAGAACATAAAATTAAACATAAAAAGCATAAAACACATAATTAAACTAGGAATTAATATATTATAAAAAAGACATTAAGACATGAAATAAAAACATAACAAGCATAAAATATAAATAAACTTAGGCATTTTGCATACTAAACTACCCCCAAAAATGATGACTAAAAGTAATCATCAAATACCCCCATGCTTGGGCTTTTGCTATTCCAGAGCAAAAGTATGAGAAATATTTATAAGACATTTATAAAGTTTTCAATTAAACTAAAATTTTTTTTACACCAAAGTCAAGTCAAAAATAAAATTTAGGGATTTACGAATTAAGTCCTAAATTATGGAATTAAAGTGAAAAGAGAGAAATATTTAGCGAAAACTTCTCTAATAAATTAACTAGCACTCAAAATTGAGTAAATTGCAAACAAAATTTGATTAAAATTATAAAAACCATAACTTAAAAGAAACTTAAGGAAGAATGCAACCTACTACTTATGCTCTCCCAATATTTTAATTTAAAATCTAAGACAATAATATTGGCTAAGGGGTTTGGGGAGGAAAATCAACATGAAGAGGTCTTTGATTGGAGGTGATCATCATTATTTTTTTTCACACCCCACCAATTTTTTTTTTAAATATATATGTAATACCAGAAAATGATAGACTAACATCCTATCACTTCCCACGACATATATGAACTTTTAAATATATATGTAATACCAGAAAATGATAGACTAACATCCTATCACTTCTCACAACATATATGAACTTTTAATTCCTCTCTTCATCTGGGTTGCATATGTTTACCAGAGAATAAGGAACTAACATCTCCTTATTCCCATGACATATGATCTAATAATAAAAAGAAAAAGAAAGGAGTTAAACAAAATTTTAGAAAATAAGCAAAAATACTAGAGAGCAACTACTAGTAGATTGAGATTTCCTAAGAATCTAAAAGCATGAGGTAATAATAATTGGAATCCAAAATTGTTAAGCAAAAATACTACAAAATTGAAACTATTTAAAATAAAAGAGAAAAAAGTGCTAAATAAATTACTCTAAGCAAATTAAAACCATAAGATAATTCTCAAAACTAAATCACTAAATATTAGATTTAACTAAACATGATGAAACAAAAGATTAACAAATCAAAAATAGTAAAAATGCTTATAAACAAACTCAAACAAAATTTCTGAAAACAACAAAAAAACTAAGGGAGAGGTTTATTATATTTTTTGGATTTTGATTTTTTGATTTTTGCGGGTTTTTTTTCTAGTTTTTTTTTGATAAAGCTAAATTACTTAAAAACAAACATTTTTTTGAAAAACATTAAAAGAAAAGATATTTTTTTTAAAAAAAATGAGAAATTAAAAAGAAAAGAAAAGGAAAAAGAGCGAAGCCCTCCCCCATGCTTGGATTTTGCATTGTCCTCAATGAAAAACAAAAAAAAGGAAGAAGAAGAGGGAGGGGGGGGGGCAATAAAGTAAAGACTTAAAAAGAAAACGACTTCCCCTGATTCGTAAGGCCGAATGCTGATTTCGTTCCCCCATGCTTAAGCTTGACACTGGCTCAGGCCTAAGGAAGAGAAAAAAAATGATGGAGCCAAACGAACCGCCGAAGGTCTTATTCCTGCAAAACACAATAAGCAAACAAAAAAAAAGGAATAACAAAAAGTGATAAGCATGGGGTGCCTCCCAAGAGCGCTTTTTGTTTAACGTCGTCTGAGCTCGACGTTATTGGTTAGCTAAATGGAAAATAAAAACTAAAGTGAAGAGGTAACTCCCTAAGTATGCGCTTAGGAGAGTACATCAAAAAAGAGAAAAAATGAATAATCGCACCGACATGGGGTGAAATATTCAATGGAATGACGCCCGAAAATGAACGGACGGAGTTATAGAAGAACTTCGCCGGATGAAAAATGGGAAAGTATGGGTCGTCAAAAGAAGAAGAAGAAAAAGAAGAAGAAATAGAAAGAGGAATAAAAGAAGTAGAAAAAGAAATTCCATCAACGAAAATTTCACAAGGAGAAGGAGAGACTTGTGAAATTTCGGGAGAAGAAGGGATAGAGAGCACTAAAGAAGAATTATCTAAAATAAAAGAAGAAGAAGAAAAAGACTCGCTAAAACTAGAAAAAGTTGGAACAATTAAAGTTTGAAGCGAAAAGGAATCACACACGTCTTCAGAAAAAAAAAGAGAATGATGAAACGTCTTGTCATCCTCAAAAGGTAAGAAGCATGCCAGAGTATCCATATGGGCGTCATCCAAAGGAGGAAGGAAACAATCCGGAATATCCGAATAATTATCCCCCTCGAGAGGAAAAAGACATGCCGGGATATCCGGTGACTCATTACACGATGAAATTGGAGGAGACGGAGAAGAAGACAAAGAAAATGAAGCGGCCTCACGAGAAAAATAATCGAGAATGGTCTTCAAATGCGAATTGATATTATCAAGAGAAGTTTGCAATTCAAAATACGCATTATCGATTGAAGTAAAATTTAGAGGCACGGCGCTTTGCGGGGCAAAATTATAAGAAAAATATGACGGGTTCCCCATCTCCCAAGTAGGATAAAAATTGGAGTAAGAGTCAAATTGGCCACTTTGACTTGCTCCAGAAAAATTGAAATCAAAAGAGGGAGGGGTTCTCGAAAGACATTCAGAATAAAAGTGGTTGAGCGACCCGCAAAAATTACAAAACGCGCCAAAATAAGACGATTCCATAAAAAAACTGTTACCAAAAAGAAAACTTAAAATTTTTTTTTTTATATTTTTTTTGTTAAAAAAGTGTTTTTGTTTTTAAAATTTTAGTAGAAGTAATAAACTCGATGCTTTCGTAATATTGCCAAAGTAGTCCCCGGCAACGGCGCCAAAAACTTGATGCGTAAAAATCGTCTCACGGACTACAATCCGAATAGGCAAGTGTACCTATTGTTTTATAGTATAGTGATAAAAATATATCAAGGTCGTATAAAAACTCGGGGCAGACAAGTACTATTACTCACAACGATTTTATTATCCTACCGAACGATTGACGA
Organism: Platanthera guangdongensis; assembly: GCA_039583875.1. Classification (NCBI taxonomy): domain Eukaryota; kingdom Viridiplantae; phylum Streptophyta; class Magnoliopsida; order Asparagales; family Orchidaceae; genus Platanthera; species Platanthera guangdongensis. The sequence continues at coordinate 109,183,565 of CM077154.1, forward strand.
GTTTGAAAATTAAAATGAACTAAGCTTAATTAAAAGAGAAATAAAAATATTGCGAAAGAGTGCTCGATCGACGATTCACTTTGAAATAAAATAACGAAATAAATTTGTTTAGCATTTGCAATACTATTAAGACCGTGACGGATTCGATATTAGGAAGTAATCTCGCTAGAGCATTAAATCCCCGAACTTATAGACGTTTTGACCGAAATCTCTTTACAAGTCAAAAAGGCCTAAAGTCTCATTGTTGGGTATTGTATCCACAATCACCTGGATTTGAGAAAGCCACCTGTCAAGCTAAGATGAATTCACAATGTATTTGATGAAACTTCTTAAGTTATGCTTGCAGTTCTTCCACGCTAAGTGCACACCAATGTCAGGGTGCAGTAGGTCAATATACACGGGTCTGCACGACGTAATCCCTCGTTGAGCAGATCAGTGTATTGGCCTACGTGTACTCTCTCTATTGGAGTGCACTTACTTTCAAGTACAGGGCCGTGTTTATGCAAGAGAAGACAAGGAGCAAGGATGGGTCAAGGGACAGCTCTTGGGTGGAAAGACGAAAATTCGTCTAAGTAAAAGTCGACGAGAATCACCAAGTGATTCTCGCCGATTCGGCGAGAATCACTAGTGATTCTCGCCGAATCGTCGAGAATCATTAGTGACTCTCCCCGACTCCAACCGGCTACCTCAAAATGGTGCCAAGTTAGATTCGGCGAGAATCACTGATGATTCTCGCCGAACCCGTCGCTGAGCAGGTCATGAATACCAAGTGAAAATCATTGAGAATCAACAAGGGAATCGTCGAGAATCACTAGTGATTCTCGACGAATCGTCGAGAATCGTTAACTGATTCTCGCCGATTCGTCGAGAATCACCAATGATTCTCGACGAATTTTACTTGGCGTTTTCTCTGGATGCTGCTGGACCGGATTCTTCCTCTGGACTATTTTGAACCGGATTTCGGGTTTCTACTTGTGGGACCCACAACAGTCATATTGTTAGTATCTACAGTGTATAAATACACGGGTATTATTGAACAGTAGTGTACGGAAAAATATATACAAAGCAGAGCCGCGACTTGACCTAGTTCGCGAGTTTTCGCCGCCGCCTCCGTCGCCGCGCGAGAGTGTAGATCGCCGGTCGTGATCGTGTTTTCTTCCAGATCTCCGGTTGATAGAATCCTAGCTAAGCTCAGCGTCTCACGTGTCTAACCGGAGATCTCTTGTCTCTCGATTTGTAGATCAAGAAAGTCTTCCCCATCCGCATCGATCGAGACGATTGATCCTAGTGTGACCGTTGGTAGACCTAGCTAGCTTCGCTACGAAGTTTGGATCTCTAAAGAAGTGCAGCCGCACATCGTCGTCGCCGCTGATCCTGAACCAAGCCGCCGTTTGTATTTCCGCCGCCGGTTCCGGGGAGATCCTCTCCAAAAGAGATCTAGGGTTGTAGACTCTTCGTTGACTTTACGAACACGTCGTCTAACGAAGAGGAACACCGTAGTCTCCAAACGAAGTTTGTATCTCGTGTACATTCTATTTTACTTTTATTGTAAAGGAACGATTGTTCCGTGGTGTAAGGGTTGGGTGCAACCCGGTTTGTGGGAGTGTTGACTCCTACGTGTGGAAGGGTTCCTTCCGATAGTGCAAGGATTGGATTTCAATCCTGTTGGAGAAGTGACCGAGTCGTCCCTTGTTGGGAGATAGGTCGAAGGGGGAAAGTGGATGTACCCAAGTCGGGGAACCACTATAAATTGCCTGTGTATTCTGTGTGCTGTGCTTTTTATTTTTATTGTGCAGGTACCATCGTAAATTCCGTAAAAGCGTTGCACGTCACCTATTCCCCCCCATAGGTGAACTTTGTTGACACTAGGTGGACTTTCAAGTGGTATCAGAGCGAGGTTACTCATCAAAAAGGTTAACACCTTGAGTAGTATCCTGCCACCAGTGTTAGAAGCATGGAGCTGGATTATGAGATATCGCCTCTAAGACTTCCCGCATGTACAAAGGAGTATTATCCCGTCTGGAGGATGAGGGTGTCATGTCACTTGGAGGCCATCGATCCTCGAGCATCTCTCATCCTGGAAGAGGGTCCCTTTGTTCCTATGAAGACCTCCTGCTCTGGAAAGAATATCGAAGTTCCCAAATGCATTGCAGAGATGTCAGAGACAGAACTGTCACTATTTAACTTGGACGAGAGGATTCGTCAAATTATCTTGGATATCTGGTCTGGAGCCTCTCGCTCTAGATTGGAAAAATGCCGGACTGCTAAATCTATGTGGGTGGTGATCTCAGAGTTTATGGGGGGGGGGGGTCAGAGAAAGCTGAAATCTGCAGTCAACCAGAGGATGAAGCCTATGTGGGGGTCCTCACCTCTGAAGATGAAGGCATGGATCACTCGGACAACATCAGAGCTCCAGTGTCCGTGTCAGAGACTGACGAGGCCAGTGAGGAAAGCTGCTCTGATGAGGATGAAACATTGGTCACTGGCTCTAATGACAATAACACAGAAGAGCAGGTAACTTCTTCATCCTGCCCCAAATCTTTTGAACTTTCTAAAGACAGGAACTGCTTTCCTCCAGAAGATTCTGATTCTCTGAAGAAAGCCCTTCAGTCAAGCAACCTACTTGCTGAGGAGCAAGCTCAAGAGATTGCTCGACTAAAGATCTTGTTGGTTCTCCAATTGGCGTCCAACAAGGTCAAGGACTCTAAGATCTCAGCTCTAGAGAGTAGTTTAGAGAATGAGAAACAAATAGTATCAAACTTTTCCAAAGTTGATGCTATAAAGAGAAAGCAAGAAAACGGGTGGATCTCCCGGATTATCAATGCGTGGAGAAATGGGGAAACGGTATTCCGACCCCCACTCCAAGCAGGAAGGCCACTCATCATGCCTTCAGGTATGACCACAGGAATAGTCGTGGTCACTGCAAGGGTGATCTATCCCCATGTGGAGACACCCGTAGTGCAAGGGCCGTCATGTCCACCCATGAGAGAATACCTAAGGCTCATTCTGAGCCCTTTGTATTCACTGCCACTGCCCCAACTCGGTGCGAATCTGCATGTCCCAGCTCACAGAAGACTTCTCACCACCTGAGGACACAAGATAGGGAGGTTAGGAGTCATGGCGTAAGTTTTCATGAGGCCTCAGGAAGGGGGATGCCTGAAAGGAAGGCACCACCTCCCCGACCACATGCCGCTTGCAACGTGCATTCCTTCCACCCTTCCACGTATCACGGTGGACGAGGAAACTTTGTGAGGAGATCTTGCTCTATCCCGGTTAGACCTAGGACCGTGACTACCTCAGTCACCAGATCAGGTCGGAAACGGCGATACAACATTCACCCATGTTGGTGCTGTGGCAAAGTGGGGCACTTTGCCATCGACTGTTGGCACAACCCCTCTGTGCCCACGGCAAGGGCTTATCCACATTCACGGGACAGAGGTAGTCTTCCTGACATGTTTTCTGAAGGAAGGCAGTTGCGTGCTTATGCTAACAGGAACCTAGGACCCAATATGATTTGGGTTCCTAAGGTAAAGTAACTCTTTCTTGCAGGGTAGTCTAGGTTCCCGTGAATATGATGGGAACCAGACAGTAGGTGGATCAAAACTAAATTGGAACAAGCGTCTGCTATAATAGATGTGATATCGACTTGAGCATACTCACATTGAGCTCCTAATATGTTCTACCTGTGGGACTAAACGATGACTCTCAAAATCCCAGGTACTCATGATCAGTTCCAAGACTTGAGTCATTTTCCATTGACAGTTACATATTTATATATATCTTTATATACAGATACATCTTTGTATATACGTGTATGTATGCACATCCAAGGATAGGGTCACACGATGAATATAAATCGTAGATACATCATTAAAGAGTTATCGGAACATCCACTGGTAGATTCGAGAACTAACCTCTGCAGGCGTAAACTAATTCACTGAAAACTAACAAAGATACGACGTTGGAAGACTTTCAAATTAACTTACGTCGTTAAATTAATTCCGCTGGCTCAATGTGTGTATGGAAAAGCCGGCTCAAACCCTAATAGCTTGGCTTTCTGGAGTATCTATATAGTTAGAAGACTTTCAAATTAACTTAGACAAACGGAAACCGTAAGAATCCCATTTAACGGACTCGAGCTTGGCATTTTAGGAGAATCCCATTCTCGCCGAAGGATCAAGAAGAATCACATTTGAGGAAGAATTCCCGCCGACCTTTCACCTTCCATAATAATCCCGCCGAAGGAGCACACTATACAAATCCCGCCGAACTTCACAGGAGACCCTAGATTTCTCCCGCCGACTCTTCACATCCCTTAGGAATCGCACAAGGTCTTTTCCGCCGACCCGCAGGAAACTCGTCGAATCATCTTCTCAAGGTTCCCGCAAGGTCTCTCCTTTAGGAATCGCACAAGGTTCTCGTCGGATCCCGCATCGTCTTCCCGCAAGTTCCCGCAAGGTTCTCGCAAGGTTCTCGTCGAATCGCACAGGCTCCCGACGAATCCCGCCGAACCCCGCAGGAAACTCTCCTACTCACCGAAGGTCTCCATCGCTGTTTCCCGCTAGGTCTCCACCGAAGGTCTTCCCAAAGGACGCTCAAGGAAGATTTCTTGCAGGAAGCTCTCCAACTCTCTTCCGTCTACGCCTTTAGGTAACCTCTTCCTCACCCGTACTTGGACGTTATCACTAGTGACGCTTTCCTTTTTACTGTTCATTAAAGCTTAGAGTACGGCTTCTCTCTCTAGATCTGCAATGGCTCCAAGGACAACTGCTGGGTTGGTCACCGGTTGCGAGCTTGTTCGAACTAGGTTCTCTCACGCCTCGGACGAATTCCGCGACATCATTCTGATGCTGGAAGAGGCTGGGATAACATTCGTCCTGGAGCACCCTTGCAAAATCTTGGACAAAGAGGTGCTGGAGTTCTTCGCCACCGTAAGACTCCGAAATGGCGACTCACTAATCAAAAGCAAGGTGGCTGGGGCAAAGGTCAAGCTGTCTGCCAGCAAGCTGACTCGCTTCCTGCAGCTTTCTAGCTCGAAGCATGAGGACTATCTGGAGGACGATGACAAAACCAGAACTCTCTTATTCTGCGGTCTCCCACGAGGAACTCGGTCAATAAAGAGAAAGGATATGAATGAAGAAGGGAAGCTCCTGTCTGACATAATTGGAAAGGTGCTCATCTGCAAGCCAGACTCTCATGACCATATCTCAGCGGTTATGTTCAAGATCCTGATAGCTGTTGTCTGCCGTAAAAGGTTCAATTGGGGGGAGTTGCTGTTCGAGAAGATAAAGGACACCTTGGGCTCTCCGAGTTTTGGCCGCATCATAAGTCTATATCTAAATCAGCTAAATGGAGACAAGTTTGACATGAGTAAAGGTGTCCCTCTCCACTACTTGAAGAAGATGGACTCAAGTGTGTTTGAGCGATGGGAGAGGCGTATTGGGCCGACTGCAGTGGAAAAACAACAAGGAGTATCTCGAGCAGTCACCCCCAGTGAAATTCCTGATACTTTGACTGCAGGAATCGAGGGGGAGCCTCTACCCCCTCATACTGATGTAGTATCTGACATCTCCCAGCTGGCCAGAGATGCTGTGGCAGATTTACACGAAGGAAGTGAACTTGAGCTGGAAAATGGGGAGGCCCCGAATCGAAACGAGCAAGGAGCCAAAGCTACTGGACTGGAGACTGCTGACAACAAGTTGGAAGATGCTGCTGATATAAATGATTTCTTGGATGATGACGGAGAGGAAGACGGGAATGAGGGACATGAAGTATTGGAGGCTCCGGATCTTTTTGAACCTCCATCTGACAAGCATGCACCAGTGGAGGGGGAGTCAGATAAATCTACATAGGCCGCCAGCATTCCTCCATTAGAGACTGTGCTTGTATCCAGCTCTACAGATGCGTCTGCTGAAGGGCAAGGCCCACAAGTGCCTCCGGCTCTTCCATTACGAGATGAGCTAGCCACTCACACTGTAAATGTCATTCAGGGCATTGTGAATGAACTCAAAGCCTCCTTTGATGAAGCTCAGAATAAACTGCTGCACAGAATTAAGAAATCTGAAAATCTCATGCTCAAGAATATGGTGGAGATCAACCATAAACTTGACGTGATGGACAAGAAATTTGAAGAGAAGTATACCGCGGCCGGCGAAGCTGTCACACTTCTTATGGCCGGATTGAAGAAGACCACCGACACTCTTGCTGTAGTAAATCAGAACGCTTATGTTGTAGCAAACAACATTCAAAAGTTTGACGGTAATATGGTCACTCTCAACGCAAATCAGCAGGCCTTGGTTACTGAATTCTCCCGGACCACCAAGCATATTGATGACTCCCTACACTCCTATGCAAACTTCATCGCTGTCGAAGCCAAAAAGGGGGAGAAGGACTACATTGCTAAGATGGCTGAACTCCGAGAAGTCATGATCAATAACTTCGAACAGTCAAACAAGTACATCTATGAGAGCTGCTGGTGGATGCTCCAACAGGCGTTAGGAGCGTTAGGCGTCGTTTTGCCTGACAATCCTGCAGGTATTCATGCTCCTGAGACTTCTATGGCTGCTGCGGGAGTAAGTGCTGCTGAGGGAATAGGTGCAAGTGCTGCAGATGTTCCCATAAGTGAAGCTGATGCTAGGGCTATTTCCAAAGGTAAACTGATGAGCATGTTTGACCAAGAGGCCCTAGCAAAAGCCAGGGGCAAGCGAAAAGCTCAAGAAGGGACCTCCAAGGAGACACAGGCTGAAAAGAGAACTCGACTGAGTGAGGAGGAAGTAAGAAATGAAAAGTGGAGTCCAGTTTCAAAGAATATCATCTTGGACACCTTCTGGCTACAGGAACAGGGGGAAATCAATCGAAAGGAGGTATACAGCCAGTATGAATGGGAGATGCATAAGACGTATAAAGCGAAACGAAACATCTTCTTCAGAAACAACACAGATGCATATAAAGTTCCTCCTCCCAGATATTACTCGAAGCCTAAAGAGTACATGGAGAGACAAAGGAAGAAGTTTTTGGCGCAAAAACTCAAGGATGACTTAGCTAAGGAAAGAAAGTCAACAACTTGTAGCTTGTCATTCTCTCCTAAGAACATTTAATGCTTGTTGTTATGATATGAACAATTCTGAGATTATATATATATATATACATTTGTATTTGAATATGTGAATGACTCAAGTCTTGATCTGGTTGTTTATATTCTCTTGTGCTGCATGTTTAACTTATGAATGCTGTTTTTTTATTATTTGATTAGTGTTATTCATCTTAGCTAGTAGGGTTTTGGCTTCGTCAAATAGAGGGAGATTGTTGGGTATTGTATCCACAATCACCTGGATTTGAGGAAGCCACCTGTCAAGCTAAGATGAATTCACAATGTATTTGATGAAACTTCTTAAGTTGTGCTTGCAGTTCTTCCACGCTAAGTGCACACCAATGTCAGGGTGCAGTAGGTCAATATACACGGGTCTGCACGACGTAATCCCTCGTTGAGCAGATCAGTGTGTTGGCCTACGTGTACTCTCTCTATTGGAGTGCACTTACTTTCAAGTACAGGGCCGTGTTTATGCAAGAGAAGACAAGGAGCAAGGATGGGTCAAGGGACAGCTCTTGGGTGGAAAGATGAAAATTCGTCTAAGTAAAAGTCGACGAGAATCACCAAGTGATTCTCGCCGATTCGGCGAGAATCACTAGTGATTCTCGCCGAATCGTCGAGAATCATTAGTGACTCTCGCCGACTCCAACCGGCTACCTCAAAATGGTGCCAAGTTAGATTCGGCGAGAATCACTGATGATTCTCGCCGAACCCGTCGCTGAGCAGGTCATGAATACCAAGTGAAAATCGTTGAGAATCAACAAGGGAATCGTCGAGAATCGTTAACTGATTCTCGCCGATTCGTCGAGAATCACCAATGATTCTCGACGAATTTTACTTGGCGTTTTCTCTGGATGATGCTGGACCGGATTCTGCCGCTGGACTATTTTGAACCGGATTTCGGGTTTCTACTTGTGGGACCCACAACGGTCATATTGTTAGTATCCACAGTGTATAAATACACGGGTATTATTGAACAGTAGTGTACGGAAAAATATATACAAAGCAGAGCCGCGACTTGACCTAGTTCGCGAGTTTCCGCTGCCGCCTCCGTCGCCGCGTGGGAGTGTAGATCGCCGGTCGTGATCATGTTTTCTTCCAGATCTCCGGTCGATAGAAGCCTAGCTAAGCTCAGCGTCTCACGTGTCTAACCGGAGATCTCTTATCTCTCGATTTGTAGATCGGGAAAGTCTTCCCCATCCGCATCGATCGAGACGATTGATCCTAGTGTGACCGTTGGTAGACCTAGCTAGCTTCGCTACGAAGTTTGGATCTCTAAAGAAGTGCAGCCGCACATCATCATCGCCGCCGATCCCGAACCAAGCCGCCATTTGTATTGCCGCCGCCGGTTCCGGGGAGATCCTCTCCAAGAGAGATCTAGGGTTGTAGACTCTTCGTTGACTTCACGAACACGTCGTCTAACGAGGAGGAACACCGTAGTCTCCAAACGAAGTTTGTATCTCGTGTGCACTCTATTTTACTTTTATTATAAAGGAACGATTGTTCCGTGGCATAAGGGTTGGGTGCAACTCGGTTTGTGGGAGTGTTGACTCCTACGTGTGGAAGGGTTCCTTCCGATAGTGCAAGGATTGGATTTCAATCCTGTTGGAGAAGTGACTGAGTCGTCCCTTGTTGGGAGATAGGTCGAAGGGGGAAAGTGGATGTACCCAAGTCGGGGAACCACTATAAATTGCCTGTGTATTCTGTGTGCTGTGCTTTTTATTTTTATTGTGCAGGTACCGTCGTAAATTCCGCAAAAGCGTTGCACGTCACCTATTCCCCCCCCATAGGTGAACTTTGTTGACACTAGGTGGACTTTCACGCATTACCGAAGTTAGCCGCACTATTGGATTTGACTCCAATCCGGAGGATTTACGTCATCCTATCTCTAGGGTTGCGTTCAACTCCTTCCTTCTTTGAGTGATCTTTTAAATCAACGAGTCTCTCGACTACTATGAAATTAGATCAAATTGCCTACTACCGTATACCGGAATACGGAGTCGACACGATAAAAATCAAAGAAGGATCAAAAATAGGAAAAATACAAATGCAAACATAAAATTAAAGAACCGTTATTTTATCGCAAAGCTCATCGCGATCGGGCGCAAAATATAATTAGCTAAGCATAATAGAGGAAGAAAACAAAATAGAAGAAAGAGAAGTCATTTGCATTGATTAAGAAAAGAAAATACACAAAAATTAAAATAGGACAATGCTATTCTACTACAAAAAGGAAATTACAATAAAAACTACAACAAGGAAAGAAACTCTCATGAACTAGCTATCTCACTTGCTCTCTAAAATCCTCCTCTTCAAAGCATTAGACATCGGTTCCTTTTATAGGAGAGGAGGAAGATTCTAGAAAGTGGTGGAAATGAAATGGGAGAAGGATGTGGCCGGCCATGCATGTATGAGGAGGTGCATGAATGTCATTAATGGGGGAGAGAGGGAAGAGGCTACATGCATACATTTTCATTTAGGAAAATAAAAAGAACAAAATAAATAAAAGAGGGGGGATGGATGAGTTTAAATGAGAATGAGAGAAAGGTAAAGAGGGGTGAATGAGAAATAAATAAGAGAGAAGGAGCGAGTGGGGAGATGCATGAGGAATAAAGAGAAGAGAAAATAATAAAGGGGAGAGAGAGGGGGGAGGCTACATGCATGAATGGGGAGAGAAGGAGCCGTCCATGCATGTTGGGCTTCATTATGTGGGCTGAAATATTATTTGTGGGCTGAAATATTATTTGTGGGCTGCATCATAGGCTCGGGTAGCACCAAATAGAAGGGCTCAGGTTGTCTTGCATGGTGGGCTGCACTTAGACCGCAACAAAAGCCTTGAACCTACAAATAAAACAAAACAAATAAACAAAATGTTAGATATATTTTATAACATAACATAACATATATTTTATAACATAATAAAAAACTAACCATAATAATATAATAATAGTTATATTTCATAACAAAACACAACTAGACATAGAACATAAAATTAAACATAAAAAAGCATAAAACACATAATTAAACTAGGAATTAATATATTATAAAAAAGACATTAAGACATGAAATAAAAACATAACAAGCATAAAATATAAATAAACTTAGGAATTTTGCATACTAAACTACCCCCAAAAATGATGACTAAAAGTAGTCATCAACGGGCAGTTGTATAGAAAGACTCTCTCGGGAATGTTGGCTCGATGCGTGGCCGAGGGGGAAGTACAAAGAATTTTGGAATAAGTCCATTCCGGGGAGTGTGGAAGTCACTCCGGGAGTCGGACCCTGGAAGGGAGGATTGTCAGGCAGGGGTACTTCTGGCCCACCCTAGGCCGAGATGCGACGGAGTTTGCAAGATGGTGCCACAAATGCCAGATGTTTGCCCCCCTGTAGCTACAACTAGCTCAGCGACTCAAGAGTATCACAGCCTACTGGCCCTTCGCCATCTGTGGAATGGATTTGGTTGGACTGTTCCCCCAGGCCAGTGGGCAGAGAAGGTTCCTACTGGTAATGATCGATTATTTTTCCAAGTGGCTGGAGGTAAAGGCGCTGGCTAAGGTGACTTCCCAGGTCATCAGGAACTTCATTTGGGGGTAGATCATCTGCCTCCACGGGTTTCCCCAGGCAATTGTCACAGATAATGGGCCCCAGTTCACCAGCGCAGAGTTTACCAGTTTCTACGAGCAGCTCAGGATTGACCTCAGGTTCGCCTCGGTCCACCACCCCAGGAGCAACGGGTATGTGGAGGCCGCGAACAAGATCATTGTCAACCTCCTAAAAAAGAAAGTAGAAAATCTGAATAGGAGCTGGGTGGAACAGCATCCCGCGGTTCTTTGGGCCTTGAGGACCAGCCCCAACACAGCTACAGGACAGACCCCCTTCAAGCTCTCCCATAGGTGTGAGGCAGTGCTCCCTGTTGAGTTCGAAGTTTGAACACCTCGAGTTATCGCAGCAGGGGAAGGCAGGGAAGGACGGTAGACTGAGAACGAGGAAGAGCTACGGCTCTCCCTCGACATGGTGGAAGAACTGTGGGACATTTCTGCCGTTCGACAGGGAGAGGTGAAGAGGGGGATGGCCAAGTACTTTGACAAGCACGTCAGTGTCAAGCAATTTGAGGAGGGGGACTTGGTGCTGAAGAAGATGGATGCAGCAGGAAGGTCGGTAACCGTAGAGAAGCTCAACCCCAACTGGGAAGGTCCATTTATTGTAAAAGAAGCTTTAAGATCAGGGGGGTATCGACTCCAAAATGTGGAGGGCAAGACCCTAAGTCTCGCCTCGAGTGGTGACGACTTACAACGCTTTTTCCCTTGAAATTTGTAAGTAATATTTTGATTTTTAAGGAAAGGTCTTTAACACGCTAATGCTGTCGCAATGAGTTTGCATGGAGAAGTGTATTCGGACCCCGAGCAGATCCCACTACCAGGCTCTCACCTAGCTGGCAGGGCTGGAAGTCACTCGGTGTCATACTTAGACCTCGAGCAGATCCCGTTGCCAGGCTCTCAAATAGCTGGCCGACCTGGAAGTCACTCGAAGTTATTAGCCTTGGACCCCGAGCAGAACCCGCTGCCAGGCTCTCACCTAGCTTGTAGGGCTAGAAGTCACTCGGTGTTATCCTTAGAACTCAAGTAGATCCTACTGTCAGGCTCTCACCTAGCAGGCAGGGTTGGAAGTCACTCGATGGTATCAGCCTTATACTCCGAGCCGATCCCACTGCCAGGCTATCACCTAGCTGGCAGGTATGGAATTCACTCGGTGTCATCCTTAGACCTCGAGCAGATCTTGCTGTCTGGCTCTCACTTAGCTGGCAGGGCTGGAAGTCACCCGATGGTATCGTCCTTGGACTCCGAGCAGATCCCACTGCCAGGATGTCACCTAGCTGGCAGGGCTGGAAGTCACTCGATGGTATCAGCCTTGGACCCTGAGGAGATCCCGCTGCCAGGCTCTCACCTAGTTGGCAGGGCTGGAAGTCCCTCGATGTCATCCTTAAACCTCGAACAGATCTCGCTGTCAGGCTCTCACCTAGCTGGCAGGGCTGGAAGTCACTCGATGGGGTCAGTCTCGGAACCCGAGCAGATCCCGCTGCCAGGCTCTCACCTAGCTAGCAGGGCTGGAAGTCACTCGGTGTCATCCTTAGACCTCGAGCAGATCCCGCTGCCAGGCTCTCACCTAGTTGGCAGAGCTGGATGTCACTCGATGGTATCAGCCTTGGACCCTGAGCAGATCCCGCTGCCAGGCTCTCACCTAGCTGGCAGGGTAAGAAGTCACTCCGTGTCATCCTTAGACCTCGAGCAGATCCTGCTGTTAGGCTCTCACTTAGCTGACAGGGCTGGAAGTCACCCGATGGTATCATCCTTGGACCCCGAGCAGATCTCGCTGCCAGGCTCTCACCAAGATGGCAGGGCTGGAAGTCACTGTATGTTATCATCCTTATTCCCCGAGCAGATCCCGCTGCCAGGCTCTCACCTAGCAGGTAGGGCTGGAAGTCACTCGGTGTCATCCTTAAACCTCGAGCAGATCCCGCTGTCTGGCTCTCACCTAACTGGCAGTGCTGGAAGTCACTCGATGGTGTAAGTCTCGGACCCCGAGCAGATCCCACTGCTAGGTTCTCACCTAGTTGGCAGGGCTGGAAGTCACTCGGTGTCATCCTTAGACCTCCAGCAGATCCTGCTGCCAGGCTCTCACCTAGCTGGCACGGCTGGAAGTCACTCGATGGTATCAGCCTTTGACCCCAAGCAGATCCCGTTGCCAGGCTCTCACCTAGCTGACAGGGCTGGAAATCACTCATTATCATCCTTAGACCTCGAGCAGATCCCAATTCCAGGCTCTCACCTAGCTAGCAGGGTTGGATGTCGCTCAATGGTATCAACCTTGGACCCCGAGCAGATCCCGCTGCCAGGCTCTCACCTAGCTGGCAGGGCTGGAAGTCACTCGGTGTCATCCTTAGACCTCGAGTAGATCCCGCTGTCAGGCTCTCACCTAGTTGGCAGGGCAGGAAGTCACTCGATTTTATCAGCATTGGACCCTGAGAAGATCCCGATGCCAGGTTCTCACCTAGCTGGCAGGGCTGGAAGTCACTCGGTGTCATCCTCAAACCTCGAGTAGATCCCGCTGTCAGGGTCTCACTTCGCTCGCAGGGCTGGAAGTCACTCGATGGTATCAACCTTGGACCCTGAACAGATCCTGCTGCAAGGCTCTCACCTAGCTGGCAGGGTTGGAAGTCACTCGATATCATCCTTAGACCTCGAGCACATCCCGCTGCCAGGCTCTCACCTAGTTGGCAGGGCTGGAAGTCACTCGATGGTATCAACCTCAGACCCCGAGCAGATCCTGCAGCTAGGATCTCACCTAGCTGGCAGGGCTGGAAGTCACTTGGTGTCATCCTTAGACCTAGAGCAGATCCCGCTGTCAGGCTCTCACCTAGCTGGCAGGGCTAGAAGTCACTAGATGGTATCAGCCTTGGACCCCGAGCAGATCTCACTGCCAGGCTCTCACCTAGCTGACAGGGCTGGAAGTCACTCAGTGTCATCCTTAGGCCTCGAGCAGATCCCGCTATCAGGCTCACACCTAGCTGTTAGGGCTGGAAGTCACTCGATGGTATCAGACTTGGATCCCGAGCAGATCCCGCTGCCAGACTCTCACCTCACTGGTAGGGCTGGAAGTCACTCGGTGTCATCCTTAAACCTCGAGATGATACCGCTTTCAGGCTCTCACCTAGCTGGCATGGCTGGAAGTCACTCGATGGTGTCAGTCTTGGAACTAGTGCAGATCCCGCTGTCAGGCTCTCACTTAGCTGACAGGGCCGGAGGTCACCCAGGGAAGTCCTGCAGCCCCAGGTAGTGCCTAGCAAACTTGGTCGTTCTAAGATTAAGAGGAGAGCTCGGCAAGGGTGAGTTCGGGCTCGCTAGTTCAGCTCGGCCTCGATAGAAGGATGACGAGCTAGGCCCTTGGACCACGCTAAGGGGAGGTGGATCCCGCCAAGACGCATCGCCCCCCACTTTGTCTTTTACTTGGAAAAATTTAGTGAATTTGGTTTTCAGTTGATAAGATCATGGGAAGCCCGCGAGCGAGATTTGGCGAGGCCTGAGAATTGCCGAACTCTCAAGACATGCTCTCAGGGGTGAGTCCAAACGACTATCCTACTCGTTTTACCTATCTATGCGAGGTCACTGGGGAGAGTGCTCACGCACAAACTAAGCACGACAAGGAAATCCAACAAAAAGAAAATATATGTATAATGACATTACTATGATGGACAAAAGGTATCAAAAATATTCTTTCATTAAGTAAAAATATTTACAAGATTGAGCTCGCCTCGGCGAGACTACAGGTTATGTACATTTAGACCTCACCCCCCGCTAGATTGGTGGTCCTCCCCTCCTTCGCCTGACGGATCCTGGAAGCCCTTCCCAAACAGCACCTCCAGACTATCTTCCTTCTCGCTGGGAGGCGTCACAAGGAATAGTCCCGGTATCAGGTCCCGATCCGAAATCTCCTCGCACCCCTTCACCAGCACTCTAGTTTCATTCATCATCTGGAGGGTGTATTTGGCGGCCTAGATGGAGTTGATCCACAGCCTCTCGGCGAGGTCGGCCTCGCCAAAGATCCTCGGCCTCTTGTAGGGGAGGGTAGGATCGGCGCCGCTTGGCGGGAAGAAAATCTCCGCCTGACGGCGGTCCTCGTGACAAAAGTTTTAGTTCTCATCCTTTAGCTTCACGTTTGCCCCCTCAAGCTCGGCAAGCCAGGCGCGCAGCTGGCCGATCTCCTCCCACTGCTCGACATTGCGAGCCCGCAACTCTCCGGCGGCCTTGGCATCCTGATATAAGAAAAGTTCATTAGTGACAGCGCCAAATATTTCAAGTAAAAAGGAGGAGAAGTTTGATACTCACCAATCCGCCGGCGGCCTGGGAGAGAAGACCCTCGGCGATGACGAGCCGCTTTGTCTGGTCGGCTACCTTGTCCTTGGCGACGTTGCGGGCCTGCTCGGCTTTTTGGGGTTGATTCCTAAGGCCGAAGCTGCGGCGGACCAGCATGTGATGAAGCTCCATGGCCCGCAGGTGGGCCTGCAGGCCCTCATGGCCGAGCTGCCGCAGGGTCATGTTCTTGTAGGTCTCTGCATCCTCCCGGACATAGAGGCCGAAGCCGAGGGCGTAAGCGTGACCGGTTACGGGCTCGCGGTTATGCTAGGAAGGGTGCAGGGTGAAGATGGAGACCCGGTGGGCCAGCTCGTCCCACTGCACTATAGGCTCGCCTGCCGAGTCTTTCCACTACCCCCAAAGTTGAAGAGAGGATGAAGTTTCGGTGCCCCGCACTCGCGAGCCGCCCTCTTCGCCGAAGGAGGTTGGGAGATCTCCGCAGGGGGAATATGAGCCGTGCCGCCCCTCCGCACCTTGCTGATGATCTCCTTCAGCGGACACTCCGACGATGCGTCAGGGATGGTCTCCGGTGAGCTTATATACTTGGGGCTGGATTGATGTTGTTGATGTTGTTTCCCCCGCGGAGCGAGCACGTCTTTCTTCATCTTTTTTGGTAATTACTGGCGGTGTGGCGGGTTCGACCCCGCATCCTCAGAATGCCACTTGCTGGAAGAGGGTTGAGAGAAGGCCGCTTCATCTCGGCAGGCCGCCGCCGCCTCCTTCTCGCGAGCAAGGGGGTCCGGGTACAACCCTGAGTCCTCAAATGACGGGTTTATGGGAATTAGCTGCTCCCCTGCAAGAAAAAACTTGGAAAAAGTTAGAAGATCTTCAATAGCAATTTGGCGAGCTCGGCAACCTGGCGAGCTCGGCGCTGAGGAGATAACAATACCTTCGCCGAGTAGGACGGGGAGAAGCGCGTCGGGGGCCCTTCGCAGGAAGGAGACCTCAAAGTCCTTGTGGAGGAAAAACTTATGGAGGTCGGCATCGTTGCCGGACAGAGCCGGGGGCGGTAGACCTCCTTGCCCTTCTGCTGCGGTGAGTACGGGATGTTGCCGAGATCGCCATTAATAAAGGCGATCTTGCTCATCTGGTTATGATACTTGTTCGCGATCTCGCGAACTTTGATCAGCGAGCCGCCGAAGTAGGCGACCCCTTTCGGCGTCGCCTTATAAGAGAAGAGTTTCCAGAATACTATCAGGTTAAACTCAATCCTCTCTCTCCGGAGATAGCTCGCGAACGCCACCATCATGGTGATGTCGTTGGAGTTCAGCTGTGCAGGCACCGCTCCATAATACTTCAGAATCTGCCGGATCTCCGGCCAGAGGAGGAGGCACAACCCGAACTCAAAGTGAGAGATGGGAAGGCGAGCTCGTCGTCATAAAAGGTATTGATGGCCTCTCCCTACCTCGGTCGGCGCGCCTCAAAGCACGGCAAAACGTGATCGCCAACAAATTCTGCGAGCTCCTCCTCGGTGGTATTCCCCTCGAAGAAGCAGTAATCGGTGAAGTGCTGGGCGCACTTGGTGCCGCCATCAGCGTCGGGATTGGTCTTGCCCATGCTCGCGAGAGGAGGCGTAGCCGATTAGACAAGAAGAAAACTGCCGGAATAGAGAGAAAGAGTAAGTAGTAAAAGTAGCAGTAGGTGGGTTGGTGGGGGGTGGGGGGTGGGGCTATTTATAGAAAACGTAATCAGAGGGTCAAACTGTCCAATCGGCCCAGCTCGTCAACACCCAGCTCGCTAACCCCCAGCTCGCCGACTTCCGGCTCGTTCCAACCAAGGGTAAGTGAAATAAAAAGCAATATATTATTTGAATATCGCATGACTAAGAATGTTTAAGGTTATTTTTTACAAAGACAAGTGCAGGAATATGAAAGAGGGGTGCGCGGGTAGGGGGAGACTAGGAGGCTAGTACCAGTCGGCTCGGCAAAAGAGCTGCCCTTTATCTACCCCGGCCTCACACATCCCATCCCCCAGACTATCGCGAGCGGAGCAGCTCGCGGATCATCTCGGAATTCCTCTACACCATGGAGAGGCCGTCGTCTATCTCATCTAGAAGCCGGGAAGGGGACGTCAGCTCGCTAGCCTGGACGCTTCGGACCTCGTCAGCAAGACGCGCATAGTCACATTGTAACGCCTCGTTGACCCCCTGCACCTCGCGTAGCCCGCACACTAGTTTCTTTAAAAGCTTAACCTCCCTCCTCGCCAGCTCGCCTTGATCCACATCGGGGCCCATGTAAGAGTCCAGCGAGCTTGGGTAGTGGAGGGGAGAGTAATGGGCTGCCCGCGAAGATTCCTCGGCAGCGGAATGGCTTGGGGGAAATGTGGAGGCAAACATCAGCAAAAGGAGGTATGCAGGAAAATTGCATGAGGCAGGAATCCGGGCAAAGTCTACCTGACGAGCTTGGCAACTCGAAGGAGATGCGGGGAGGGATAAACCTCAGATCGTTCCTGCGACCCGGGCCACGCGTCTTTGGTGAGAGAAGCTCAAATCCCAGGATGGGATGGTTTCCAAACCCGCCCCCAGCGTCACGACAGCTTGCTGGCGAGAGCGGGCGCGCACAGGCAAGATCGGCCTCTACGAGCTCTCCCCCAAGGTCCCAAAGGGAGGGGACGGGTCTCAGAGAGGGTTCTCCGGAGTCATGAACCGCGAGTCCCCCAGAGTGGTCTTGGCTCGCAGGGTGGTGTCTCACGGCGCGACGTCCTACGCGCCATCAAGGTGGTTATCTGGGCCGTCGCAGACCTCGACAATATTCCTCCCCTTTTCAGGGGCAGGCAGAGTGGAGGAGCCGGTCCCGTGCTCCAATTTGGTCCTCAGGTCGTCATAGATGGTCTTGGCCTCCCGAGGGAATGTTTTCATCTTCTTGGAGTTAGGCTCGGTAGAGCCACCCTGCGGCACAGCAGCTGGGACCGCTGTTAGGGTGGCTATGTGAGCAGCTGAGGTCTAGCGGGCGCGCATAGGCCGCTCTTGAATCTCCTTGGGGATCGGCATCTTGGTAGGATTAGAGCAAAGGGAATGACAAGAGTTAGGAAGGTACGCAGGTGCATATATATATAACCACAGGTAGACCCCACCCGAAGATTCCCTCCAGTCCACCCCGCACTCGCCGAACACTTGTGGTTAGATGTTTCTTTTCGAGCTTTGCCAAGCTCAAAAAGAGCGGGAATTGTGTACAACCCCATATCCGGCGAGGGGGTGAACCCAGAACCAGGCCGGCCAGCTCAGATTACCAAGGCGCCAGGCGAGCTCGGCAGAGAAACCCGAGCCTAAGCTCGGAATTCGTCGACCGTGAGCTCGGCATTCGCCGAGTTAAGCAAAGATTCGTCGAGCTGAGGTCGACTAACGGAGGCCGATCGATATGCGAGCTCACCGTCCCAACTCGCACTCGCGCAATGGAGCTCGACAACAGCAAGCGAGCAGGAACTGCTGAGGTGGTCAGGCTCCCCAGCTCGCCCAGATCTATGAGGTACCTTTTACTGTTTAGCCCCCGCTGGTCTGCCCATAGCCCTTCAAAACAGCGGAGTTTGGCTGTTGACAGACCCAACCCAGAGCATTTTGGTAATTTCAGGTCAGTTTAGTTTGGTTATTGGCATTTCAGATTTTGAAAACTATAAATAGAACCCAAGGGGTATCCAAGAAGGCAGGCTTCCTGGGCTCTCCTGCTCTAGTTTTCAACTGCTTTCTGAGGGTACCTTAGCTCGGCCTTTGGTTAAGGATGGGAAGCGATCTCAGATCTTCCGGGTGTGTGGTGGGTCCTCCCCGCCGAGCCCTTGGGTCAGTTCTCCCTTGTTTCTTTTGTTGTTCTGCTTGCAGAAATGAAGTAGGTGCTTGATCACCCCTTCCCCAAGGGTGAAATCCACAGGAGACCGAGATTTCGGTTTCAATAATGATGTTGATAAGTATACTGATTGAATGTTCTCCATCCCAGGGAATAATCATTGAATCTGGAATGTGCATCATATCATAAGCATATTTCTATTCAGTACCATTTCCAATGTGAAGAAGAAACTATGAGAAATGTTGATCATTGAATGCGCACATATTTTTAGTCAGTGATAGTAGTTTGACAGTTAACCACAATGGCGATGTAACAATACTGACATTAATAATTTGTGATACTGTTCAATTAATCACAACTGGTGGAATCTGCCGAAAATCGCCTCCCATGATTACAACTTTATCACCAAAAGGTAGGTCTGTGTTCAGAACATCTCGTAATGATCGGTCAACATCTTCGAAAATATATTTGTGCTACATAGGTGCCTCATCCCACAGAATAGCGGAACAGTGTTGTAAGAGTTGTTGCATATCTGATGTTTTGCCAAATTTACAGTATGACCCTGCTTCAATAGGAATAGGAAAATTGAATCTCAGATGTGCTGTATTTCCTCCTGGAAGAAGAGTTGCAGCAATTCCTAATGATGTAGTGGCAAGTACAATATGACCATCTTGTCATAGGTGGGCAAGAATGACTTTGTATAAAAAGGTTTTTCCAGTGCCAGCAGGTCCGTCAATGATGAAAATACCGCCGGTGCCTTTTCGAAAACATTCAGTAATAATATGGAAGATATAGGTTTGACATTAATTTAATGATAAAATAGAAATAAGATCTGTATTTGAAACGGGCATTAACAGTTCATGCGCAATTAAGATGGAGGAGTCTGTAATATTTTGGAAGTTCGAAGACATTTTAGGGATATCAAATTGTGTAATGCATTTGCTGTGTTGCTGAAGAATGTTGTCCATTTCACGGAGGAGCTTGTTGAGGACATATACATCATTGGCAGATGACGATGTAACGTAATCTTTTGTCATTGCTGCGTAATTGGCATTCAGAAGCTCTCTAACATCTGTAGGATTGCAAAATAACAAAATTGTTGTAAATAAAATATGCAGTGCTGTGGGCATCTGAAATTCTCTAGTATCGCGTATACAGTTATGTAGATTGTTGTCTCTTTCTAATGGACCATAATGTTCAGCTGCTGACTTAAATGTTTGATGGGTAACAACACCAACTGTCATCAAATGCTCAAAAGATCTTGGTGCTCGAATATGATTTAAAAGCATGCGCAAGTAAAATCTTTCTCCTTCTGAAGGATGTACCGAGTACATTCGAGCAATAATCTTTTGACGGCGCCTTCATTTATGCCAAGTTCTTGAACTCGAATTCCATGTGTAGTGTTTTGGAAATTCAGTGTAAAAATACATGTGTTGCTCTTGGTTATTGTTATTAATACTGAAAAATTTAGTCAACATTGTACGGGAGTTTCGCTCATTTGCAAGAATGTTATTGAGTACATCGGTACTGCGGAACTGGACCTAATGTTTGTTTGACGGATGTATTTGTAAACAAATTACCGAATAGTATGTTTGATACATATTGAATTTGAATATTTTTCAGAATGCTTCCTGCAGACATATTCATCGACCGTTTACATATTGAGATATCTCATTTCGATCCGCAGTATCGTGGATTTGGAATTCAACACAGTCAGGACTTTTGTGAATGTACTTGTATAAGTATTTAATACTCTTAATACTACTACAAATTTCAACATTTATATGATAGTCATATTTTAACAACAGATACGAATTATATGTCACAACCCATTGATTGTTAATATTAAAATCTGCAGCACGTCGCAGACTAAATTATCATCCATTATTTCTTCGATGATAAATTGGGTATGAGTCAGCTCCATGCATTGTATGTTCAGCAAAACTTTTTGGGTAACATTTTTTGCAGCTACCATGCTTCATGCATGGTGCGCGAGGATTTACATGTGCACGTGGACCATGAATCATATGTCGTACAATGACATTATACAGTTCGAGCTCATGTTCAACAAGAGGCAGCTCAACGCGAACAATATGGTCGTAGTCATCTGGATTATTCATTTTATTGCGTGCATCAAAAAAAATCAACATATGAACATGGGGCAAACCTCTTTTTTGGAACTCAATTACATGTACATGACTAATTGTCTTTCCTAAAATATATCTATGAAAAAGATTATGCTTTAATTTTGTGTATTTAACATTGAATATTCGAGCAACTATATCAGGACGATCTTGAGGGGTTTGTCTAGAATAGAGCAAATCTGTAATTTCTGGCCATGATGAATTGCATATCATTGTTAAGAATATATCTGGTCTATCATAATGCTGAACAACAACCATTGCATCTTGATAACACTAGTACATGTCGCGCGGGCTTCCAACAAAAGATGATGGTAAGATCATGTGACGACCAATATTTGTTGAACCACAATAACATATTATACGTCAGTATAACACTGAATATAGAGAGTAATGTTATTTTGTATTGCAATGAAAAATTTATAATACCTTCACTACTTTCTCCAGCATTGAGGCAATCTTGTAACCCGTAATACTGTTCAACACAAAGAGAATTTTGATTTCTTTTAATCCAACGTAATTTTTGAGTTTCTATTTTAATATAGTTGTCAACAACATATTGTTGTAGTAGCCGACATCCGTGTAACGGTAATGATAAAGGTGGACCACGGTCATATAGTGATATGAATTTGAACATAAATATATTTCATGTAGAATTGTAAGTAGCATAGTAACTAAAAATTAGATTGTATACTTGGAGTACGTAAGAGTAGTAGTGGCAGCAGCTAACACGTAGATTGTTTAATCCTTTATATTCAGCTATCCAACCACATGTCCCGTATGGGATAAGTAGCGGGTATTGAAGAGAATTGTAGAAACCAGTATATTCTTGCACGATAATTACATGACCTTCAGTTATATCAACAATTATATTGCGTTCGTTTGAATCAAGATAGTCTTCAACTCCAATAATTATAGCAGCAACCTATGAGGCAGTTGGTAGTATATATTGTTGTTCACATGCTGGTCTTTCTTTAATAACTAATATGCAGTTGATAAAGTCTTGGCACTTAGATAGTCGTCGAAACATCAATACAAATGGATTATATCACTACAACAAAGTCGATATATGGTGATGTTTTTTTATAACTTTTGTGATGATTTTAAAGCGTCACGATAGTTTTCGTGACGTTTATAAAAATGTCACTAAACCGTCACGATTGTGGCCGTCACCGTAGCTTATTGTGATGTTTTCAAAAAAAAAACGTCATGATTGGAATGTACTATATCGTGACATTTTTTTTCCAAAAAACGTCATGCGTGGCAATTGCTCTATAGTGACATTTTTCCAAAAAAACGTCATAATTGACCGTTGTTCTATCGCGACACTTTTTTCAAAAAAAAATGTCATGATTGATTGTTCTATCGTGATACTTTCAAAAAACTTCAAAAAAATAATAATTATACCACGATTTTTTTTACAAAACGTTCGACGCAATTAAAATCTATAGTAACATTTTTTAAAAAAACATAACATGATGGATAGACATGATTGATTTTCACTTCTAATTGTGTGGATGATATTGAAAGTTCGGCCGCCTTCGCATGGGCTTCGCTCAACGATTAAAATTTCTTGAGATTAGTTGTCTAATTCACAGATTTAGTTGTCTTTCTGCTAAACATGTATTGAATAAAATTTCTTGAGATTATTTATCTAAAAGTAAATATGATGTCTTGTATGCACTTCATGCTCAGTTAGTAAAAGATATGATTATAAGGAAAATAATTTAAACTTTTTGAAAACAGTTTTTTTAGAAAAATCCTATGTTTTGATAACGTTTTAAAAAAATCGTCACCGAAACTAAACATTTATATTGACGTTTTTTCATGAAAACGTGGATAATACTATTTTTTGTAGTAGCGTCGTTTTTTTATAAAAAGCGTCGCTAGATAGAAATTAAACGGTGATGCTTTTCAAAATGTCACAAAAAAACGTCACTATAAAGTGCATATCTTATAGTGTATGTATCAACAATTAATTTGAGCCTTCCAGTAATGAACGATCTAATTCTGAGTTCTCTTATAAATGATGATCTATTTCATGCTCTGTATCATATATGTATAGTTGTAAATATCTAGGCCTTGTATTTGGAGCAGGAAGAAGAGAGCCAATTTGTTGATATATTGCTCCGTGAGCTCGGAAAGTGTAGACAGCGTGCTGATCAGCAGCCAAAGTTGTGTCTAATTTAACACCCATAGACGTGAAAGAGAATACATGATTGTACGAATGAATATATCTTCTGAAATGACGGCTCTGTACAGAATCACTGATAAATAAATTATAGTGCTCATTTGGGAACGGTGGAGTTGGCATGCGGACTCTCCTGTTGTTGCAACACATTGTTGTTGTTTCACCATCAGACAACTTAGCACGACAGTAAACACATACTTCTGGGAGTCACAGCTGTAAGTAATATGTTGAGGTAGATTCGAAATACGGGCACTATTATGACTTCTGGGACACTGATTTGTAGTAGTACTACTATCAGTAGAGGTGGAATCACTTTCATAGTTCATTTGATGCGTATGGGATGCGACAATTTCTATGTAGATGAAATATGACGAATGTGTTAACATAATAAATTGATGAGATTTAAAGAGTATTTACATTGTATTGTAGTTACAAATTACATACGTTGTAATAAATGTTGTTGTGGTTGTTGCACTAAGATTTGAGGTACAGTTGGTGGCTGTGCAGAGTTTTGTGGGAGGTTATTCTCACATTAGTGGTATAACAGATCTGTAGGAAGATGATGATTCTCCAGTGTGAAGTGTTTGCATGTACTGAGTGGATGACGACGACATGTTTGTTAACATGTATCGGTGGACAACACCACGTGGAGCATATGTTTCTGTGGTCATACATTGTAGGTGTGGTGAAGTAGTAGTTTGCACAGGGTGTTTGTTGGGTGCTTATGTGGGCGTACTGAAGTCACATAAGGGTGTAGAAGTTGAGCGTTCATGGTTGTTTTCATGTGGCAGTTCAGCATTGTGCGATTCAGAGAGATGTTGTCATTGAGCACGGTTTCGAGTTGCAGTACGCCAAATGGCTCGTTGATGTTCTTGTTGTACTTCAGTCAATTACAACCACCGAGATCTGTGACGAGCTCGATTAGAAGCGCATTCTTGTTCGTATTGCTCTTTTGTCATCCTGGCTCTCCTGGTTCGTGAACTTTGTCGATTAGCAGCTCGTTGGGCATTACGATGTGCTTCTGCTATGTCCATATTGGTGCGGAGTAGAGAATTTAGTACAACCTGAATTGATATATATCTAATAAGTAACATAAGAGCACATTACTTTGAAAATTCATCAAATGAGTCGTCAGTATAGACATAAACATAATGTTTACAGTAAATGAAGTATTGTAAGTGTATTTTTGCGGTAATACTGCGCATACGTTTTTTTCACTGGTGAGACTGGGGTATATACAAACATAGATTCTTGAGTGAAAATGTGTACATTACTTGCACTGTGAGATTGCGTTTATGTGTTTAACAGACTTTGGGGATTATAACTAACGATGTCCTTCATCTCTGGTGGGACATCACTGCTGTACTCGAGTGCGGTGCTTATCGACAAGATGTCATTATTGTGCGTCATGGCTGACGAAGAGTTTGAGATGGACAATTGAAAATTTGTTCGATCGAAGTACAATTGCCTAATAGCGAGGGACCCAACTGCCGTGAAGATGTTGAATCTTCGGAGTGATGCCCTTGCATACATCGAGTGGATGACGATGACACGTTTGTTAACATGTATTAGTGGAAAACACCACGTGCAACATATGTTATTGTGGGCATACATTGTACGCGTGCTGAAGAAGTAGTTTGCACAGGCTACTTATTGAGTGCTGATCTACGCATAATGAAGTTCCATGGGGGTGTAGGAGTTCAGTGTGCATGGTTGTTTTCATGTCGCAGTTCAACAGTCTGCATTTCACAGAGATGTTGCCGTCGTTGAGCACGATTTCGAGTGGCAGTACGCCAAATGGCTCGTTGATGTTCCTGTTGTACATCAGTTAATTGAAACCATTGAGATCTGTGACGGCCTCGATTAAAAGCGCATTCTTATTCACGTTGCTCTTATGTCATCCTGGCTCTCCTGGTTCATGAACGTTGTCGATTAGCAGCTTGTTGAGCATTATGATGTGCTTCTGTTATGTCCATGTTGGTGCAGCGTACAAAGTTTAGTACAACCTGAATTGATATATATCTAGTAAGTAACGTAAGAGCGCATTAATTTGAAAATTCATCGGATGAATCGTCAGTGTAGACATAAACGTAATGTTTACATTAAATGAGGTATTGTAAGTGTATTTTTGCGGTAATATTGTGGATATGTTTTTTTCAGTGGTGAGACTGGGGTATATAGAAACAACATTATATGCATTTGTAACTTTGAAATAGAGTCATGTTGGTGCTAAATCATAGAACTGTATATGTAAGCATATGCTAATGTCGATAAACAAAAGGTGGTTGTTATCCCAGCTCATGTTGTTGGAATCCTAGTTCTGATTTGGGTAAGGATCACTATTAGGTTTGCTTAGGCTGACCCAAAATGTATAATCAGGGTCATAGGCTTATTTCTTTAGACTAGGCCAAGAGTCAACATCACATGGATCAGCCTACAATAGCTTGTCAGAGACTTGATAATACGGTTTGCAGTCAATTTTATTAGGATATTTTCGGGGTTTTAAAGCAAATCATGTCTTGTAAAGTACTTATTTTGATTCCCCTTTCTATATATTTTTGTCTCTAATGCGTTTTTTTGGCTTTTTGCAGGTTTTCACGGCTTTCCGCCGAATTTTGCTGTGACACGCCCCAAGGTCACGCCCTACCCGGGCGTGTACCTAGGGCGTGTAACCCAGAGGAATGAAGCAATTGGTCCGAAACTGTATTCCGTGGAAACTTAGTGTACACGCCCTCGGTCATGCCCGTGTCACACCCGACACGGGCGTGTACTAGAGGCGTGTCCCTAGGTTCCGAGGAATCGCCACAACGCGCTCGTTTTTCCCGCTCCACAGTCGCACCGAAAGTGTCACGCCCCAGGGTCACGCCTGACCCGGGCGTGACATATGGGCGTGTACTTCAGCAATTCCGCCCGTCACCTCCAGCATTCAATTTCCGCTCAACAAAGTCACGGCGCAAACAACACGCCCCAGGTACACGCCCTACTAGGGCGTGACTTGTGGGCGTGTACCGCAACAACTTCGTCAGAATTAAATTCCAGCCCAAAAAAGTCGCGCCGAATGTGTCACGCCCCAGGGTCACACCCGACCATGGCGTGACAGGGGGCATGACCCGACCCGAAAAATTCTATAAATAGAGCCCAACTCTAAGGGTTCAGGGACACTTTTTAGATTGAGAGGGGAGGTTCTGTCCTTTGTATTTTTGAACTTTTTAAGCATGTCTCTTCATTTTTAGTTCGTAGCTCTAGCTTTATGCTTTCCCTATATTAGCTCCTAGCTTCTTTCTGTAGTATGATGCTAATATTAGCGTAGTTTACTTTCCATGCACTTGTAATCTCTAGTTTTCAAGCTGTAAGATCTCTGTTTCCATTAATAAAAAGTGTTGTTTTCTTTTTCGTTCCTGCTCTGTTTTCATTATTTCTCTTCTACTCATCCCCCCTCTTCCACCTCACCATGATTAACTAATCCTCCATGTACTCGATCTTGATGATCCGAGGTTCGAGTGATTAGGTTATGATGCTTTGAATCTTACCTTTTCTTTTTAGGGTTTAGCCTTGAATTACTCTTGATTTATCACGGGTTGGAGGTATATCATCGATATATACTCTCTGCCTTTGCTTTCATTCTTGGCTAGCCGAGAGGCCTAAAGTTTGAAATGAGCACTCAAGAGTAAAGGGAGTTGTTCGCACCCCTCGAGAGAGGCAGACGTTCAAATCTCCCGGATTGGAGTAAAATCCATTAGAGGGGTTCACCGCGTAAAGCGAGTTTTAGGCCTCCGATTTAGGCGAAAGTCGGTCGGACCTTCCTAAACTCAGTTAGGCACGGCCTTCGAGAGAAGCGTGTCAATATTCATGGAACCTCCACGGTCAAGGACCTTTACCCTAATTAGCTTAGGTTTATTTATCGTATTTTTCTAATCACTCTTGCCGAGGTGATTTCTGATCGAGTGCATTTTCCCCTCATCGTTACTAAGCTTTAGTATAATCACTCTTTTAGCTCTCTTTAACTTTTCATGCAAGTAGCTCTCTTTCATTGCAACTAGTTCTCTTCCTTTAATTCGTTTAGATTTCTTCTAAAAAACCTTATTTTTCCGTCGATAAAATAATAGATTTCGTGTGAGTAAGCTTACTCAACTGTTCCCGAATTTTAATACGACACTTGTGTCCCCTAGCTGCATTTCGATAGGTGTACTTGCCTTGTTGGATTGTTAGTTTGGTTATTTTCTCCTTGCAGATATCTAAGAGACAATCAAGTTTTTGGCGTCGTTGCCGGGGAAGCAACGCTCGTTGATAAATTGAAAACGCGAATATATTAATTTTATCACTTCTCTTTCTCACCCTCCTTCTTAAATTTTTTCTGCCTACTCACTTGAGTTAAATGGCTGGACTTTGTTCAAGCAAGTGTGCGTATTTTTAATTTTTCCGCCGACTCACTTGAGTTAATTGGCAGGATTTTATTTCAGTAGAGTGTGTTTACTTTCTGTAGAGTGGGTGTGTTTTAATTTTCTGTCGAGTGCGTGAGTGTAGCTTTTATTTTCC
Organism: Platanthera guangdongensis; assembly: GCA_039583875.1. NCBI lineage: Eukaryota > Viridiplantae > Streptophyta > Magnoliopsida > Asparagales > Orchidaceae > Platanthera > Platanthera guangdongensis. Next base: position 109,211,209 of record CM077154.1, read on the forward strand.
GCCTACTTGCTCGGAGTTAAATGGCTGGATTTTAATTACCGCCTACTTAATAGAAATCCACATCACAAATTTTTCTACACCACCTAACTCTCTCGAAAAGGGCAAAGTGGCTCGAAATGCCACTATCTTGTCTAGTACCTTGCGAACCCTTCACCAGGTAGCCCTTGGGAAGTTCGGGAGTTAAAATATAAAAAAATCTATTTCAAAAAAAAGCGAACTTCATTAGCTCTTTTATTTTCTAGTCTTTCTTCTTCTCTCTTCTTCTAGTGTATGACCCGCGGAAGTCCGTCGGTTACATTGGACCTGGACCACGAAATTGAGCGTACTCTTCGGAGAAGATCGCGATTTCAAGGCCCTATTACCCAAGTGCCGGTTGAGGATTCCGAGTTATTTTCTACCTTAAGAATGGCAGAACCCAACATGGAGGAAGTCGTGTAAAGGCCTATGTCCTATTATGCACGACCCAATCTCGAGGGTACAGAATCTAGTATAGTTCGCCCTGCAATAGCAAATAATAATTTCGAACTGAAGCCTAGCATAATTCAAATGGTGCAGCAGTATGTGCAATTTGACGGGCTTTAAGATGAAGATCCGAACGCACACTTAGCCAGCTTTCTTGAGATTTATGACACCTTCAAGATAAATGGTGTCACAAATGATGCTATTAGGCTAAGATTATCTCCTTTCTCTCTTAGAATTAAGGCTAAGCAGTGGCTGAACACCCTTCCTAAAAATAGCATAACTACTTGAACGCAATTAACTGAAAAAATTTTGGCCAAGTATTTTCCGCCTGCTAAAACTGCAAAACTTAGGAATGATATTTCTGCCTTTGTACAAATAGACTCTGAGACCCTTTACGAAACCTGGGAAAGATTTAAAGAATTATTAAGACGATGCCCACATCATGTTCTGCCTGTATGGTTGCAGCTGCAGACGTTCTATAATGGGCTAAATCAAAGCACAAAGCAAATGATAGACGCAGCTTCTGGCGGTACTTTAAACCATAAGACCCCGGAAGCAGCTCTTGAGCTGTTTGAGGACATGGCCATGAACACTTACCAGTGGAATGTGCCTAGGACCCGCCCAAACAAACCTGCAGGTCTCTTTGAAGTGGACAACGTCTCCCAACTCGCACTACAAGTCGAAATATTAAGCAAAACAATTACGGAGATGACTGCTGCCTCCGCCCCTCAGGTATTGGAATCTGCAACTCCTCCCGCCGAACATTTGGATTATGTAAATAATATGCCTAGAACTGCTTTCAATAATTTTTCCGCTGCGAATTATCATCCTCCTGGTTTTAATTTTCCGAATAGTTATAATCCTGCGTTAAGAAATCATCCGAATTTTTCGTGGAGCAATCCATCGAATGCTGTGCGCCCGCCACCGCAAAGTGATTTTTCTGCACCACCACCACCTCCTCAAAGTTTTCCAAAACCTCCAAATGTGGAGGAAATGTTTTCAAAATACATGAATGCTAATGACGCTACGATTAGAACCTTAACAGGAAGTGTTAAAAATTTAGAAAACCAGGTAGGACAGCTCGCTAAAATGATTTCTGAGCGACCCGTAGGGTCTCTTCCTTCCAATACCGAGCCCAACCCGAGAGAGCAAGCGAAAGCTATAACTCTTCGGAGTGGGAAGAAAGTTCCTGGTATGGTAAGTGAAGAACCCGAGGCAAGCTCCGCTCCCGTTTTAAAAAATCAAAGCTCCGTTCCCGTTTTAAAAATTCCACCCTCTGCCGAAGAAATTATCACCCCTATCTTAGAAAAAGAACTCACTCCACCACCCACCTTTAAAAATAATCCATCCCCGCCATACCCTTCTGAACTTAATAAACAACGACAGGATGATCAATACACCCGTTTTTTTAGAAATGTTTAAACAAATCCACATAAATCTGCCTTTCCACGAAGCCATATCCCAGATGCCAAAGTACGCAAAATACCTTAAGGACCTCCTGACCAACAAGAAGAAGTTAGAGAAGCTTTTGCATGTCACGTTAAATGTCGAATGCTCGACGGTTTTGTCAAACGGATTACCGAAGAAAATCAGTGACCCGGGTAGTTTCTCTATCCCGTGTGTCTTTGGTGATCTCTTTGTCAAACACGCTTTAGCCGACCTAGGTGCGAGTATTAATCTTATGTCCTTCTCGTTGTTTAAAAAGTTAGGAATTGGTAGTCTCAACCCCACACGCATGAGTATCCAGCTCGCCGACAGATCAGTCAAATACCCGTTAGGAATAGTGGAGGACGTCCTAGTCAAAGTTGACAAGTTCATCTTCCCGGTGGACTTTGTCATTTTAGACATCGAAGAAGACGTCGAGGTTCCCCTGATCCTTGGACGACCCTTCCTAGCCACCTCCCGACCTATCATTGATGTAAGCAATGGTAAGCTCTTCCTTCGAGTGGGCGACGATGAGGTAACTTTCTCTATCACCTCCTCGATGAAGAACACACTAGCTAATGATGACTCCTGTTTTTTCATGGATACCGTAAGTGAAGAATCCTTCTCTCCCACCTCTGATTTTGAAAAATAATTTTCTAATTTTTGTTCCTCTCCTACTCCTCCACCTGAATCTCTACACCTAAGTGAATAATCCTCCACCCGCCTTTCTGATTTTGAAAGAGAATTTTTTGATTTCTGTTCCTCTTCTACTTTTCCAACTGAATCGCTGCACGAAGCCGCCATGGCCGCTAGCAACACCCCTTTTAATTTTACATATAAAAAAGTGTACGAGGACATAGTTTTTGAAAAAGAACAAATTTCCAAAACCTCGTATGATGACCCCCCTACCTTGGAACTGAAAGAACTACCAGAGCACCTTCGATACGCTTTCTTAGAAAAGGACTCCAAGCTGCCTGTCATAATTTCAGCCTACCTCACGGATGCACAAAAGGATGAACTTCTTTCAATTTTACGAAAGCATCGCCAAGCTATTGCTTGGCAGATATCTGATATTAAGGGCATAAGCCCATCTTTCTGCACTCATAAAATCTTAATGGAAGATAATTCACGTAACTCTATACAACCTCAGCGCCGTATAAACCCAAACATGAAAGACGTAGTTAAGGGCGAGGTTATGAAATTGTTAGACGCAGGAATTATCTATCCTATATCCGACAGTAAGTGGGTTAGCCCAGTACAGGTAGTACCAAAGAAGGGAGGGATAACAGTCGTAAGTAATGAAAATAATGAATTAATCCCGACTCGGACGGTGACCGGATGGCGAATGTGTATAGATTACCGTAAGTTGAATGACGCCACCCGAAAGGATCACTTCCCCTTGCCGTTCATTGATCAAATTTTAGAACGACTTTCCGGACATAGCTTTTATTATTTTCTCGATGGCCTCTCGGGGTATCTTCAAATCCCCATCTCCCCCGAGGACCAGTAGAAAACTACGTTTACTTGTCCCTTCGGCACCTTCGCCTACCGAAGAATGCCGTTTGGATTGTGCAATGCGCCAGCTACATTCCAACGATGTATGCTCGCCATCTTTGACAAGTACGTAGAAAGCATTATGGAAGTTTTCATGGATGATTTCTCCGTGTTCGGGAATTCCTTCGATAGTTGCTTAGAGAACCTTGAAAAAGTCTTAGAGCGATGCGAAGAAACTAACCTCGCCCTAAATTGGGAAAAATGTCATTTTATGGTGAGGGAAGGGTTAGTTTTGGGGCATAAAATTTCTGAAAGGGGTATTGAAGTAGACGTTGCGAAAATAAAAGTTATCGAGAAGCTGCCGCCACCTACGAACTTAAAAGCTATAAGAAGTTTCCTGGGTCATGCGGGTTTCTACCGCCGCTTCATAAAGGACTTTTCCAAAATCACCAAGCCCCTTACCCATCTCTTAGAAAAAGACGCCCCATTCATCTTTGATGACCTCTATCTAGCTGCCTTCAATTTAATAAAAGAAAAATTAGTTAATGCCCCAATCATGATAGCTCTGGTGTGGGATATTCCATTTGAGATAATGTGTGATGCGAGTAGTTTTGCGGTGGGAGCCGTACTAGGTCAACGTATTTCCAAAAACTTCCACCCCATTTATTACGCTAGTAAAACACTCACATCTGCACAGGAAAATTACACCACAACCGAGAAGGAGCTATTAGCTGTAGTATTCGCTTTTGACAAATTTCGCCCTTATATTACTCTTTCGAAAATTATTGTTTTTACGGACCACTCGGCCCTCAAATATCTTCTCTCTAAAATGGATGCCAAGCCTCGCTTGATTCACTGGGTCTTACTCCTCCAGGAGTTTGACTTAGAGATCCGTGATAAGCGAGGTGCCGAGAACTTGGCCGCCGACCACCTTTCGTGCCTAGACAACCCGTTTATAGAACAATTAGACGAAAATTCTTTTCATTACTATTTCACTGATGAGAAGCTGTTCATAATTAACACATCTACTTCTCCTTGGTTTGCCCGCATCGCCAACTATGTAGTGTCCCGTGTGCTCCCAAAAGAGTTTTCATCTCAGCAAAAGAAGAAATTCTTTTCTGAGTTGAAGAACTACTTTTGGGAGGACCCGCATCTTTTTAAAGTTTGTGCAGACCAAGTGATCAGGAGGTGTGTTTCCTTTGATGAAGGATTAGATATTATTAAACATTTGCATGAAGGACCGACAGGTGGGCACTATCAAGTTGCTCGCACCGCTCACAAAGTGTTAAGCGCAGGTTTTTACTGGCCTACCCTGTTTAAAGACGCGCATGCCTTTGTGAGTAGGTGTGATAGTTGTCAACGGTCGGGGAATATTTCGAATAAAAATGAAATGCCACAAAATTATTTCCTAGAGTGCGAAGTTTTCGACCTCTGGGGGATTGATTTTGTCGGCCCTTTTCCTTCTAGCTTCGGGAATAAGTACATTTTAGTTGCCATTGATTATGTTTCGCGTTAAGCCGAAGCCCAAGCTCTTCCTACGAATGACGCCCGAGTCGTAGTTAATTTCCTAAAAAAATTATTTTCTCGATTCGGTACGCCGCGCGCTATCGTTAGTGATAGGGGTTCCCATTTCTGTAACGCACAATTTTCAAAAATCCTAACTAAATATGACGTTACTAATAAGCTTTCCACTGCCTACCACCCCCAAACTAACGGACAAGTCGAAGTAGTGAATAGAGAAATAAAAAGAATTTTAGAAAAGACTATTTCCACATCTAGAAAAGACTGGTCAGCCAAATTAGATGATGCTCTATGAGCCTACCGAACAGCGTAAAAAACCGCCCTCGGATGTACGCCGTATCGGTTGGTTTATGGAAAATCCTGTCATTTACCCGTAGAGTTAGAACACCGCGCCTTTTGGGCCTTACGATTTTTAAACTTCGATCCACACTCTGTCGGCGATTTTAGAAAATTTCAACTTAACTAACTCGACGAGTGGCGCTCTTACGCATATGAAAATAACAGACTTTATAAAGAGCGGACGAAGCGTTTGCACGATCGACATCTTAGGCACCCAAAAATCTTTAAGCCGGGCGACCAAGTTCTTCTTTATAATTCTCGTTTACGTTTATTCCCGGGTAAATTAAAATCACGTTGGTCAGGGCCTTTTACTGTTTTAGAAGTCTTTTCTTATGGTACTATTTTAATTTCCCACCCTGATAAGGGTACTTTCAAAGTTAATGGTCATCGTCTTAAACTGTATTTCTGTGATGATGTCAGTCTCAACCCTGTTAACTCTATCTTTCCTGTCTTTACATTTGATTAATCTGACCTTTACTTTTCTTCAAAACTTTGACTTTATTCGAACTTTATTTTTAAACAATATTTGGGACAATCTTATTTTGATGCGTCGAGCTCAAACGACGCTTTAAACAAAGGGCGCTCTTGGGAGGCAACCCAATTTATCTTTTTCTGTTTTCTTTATTTTACACTTTTTGCCCCGAATGGCTCCGGCAAGCTGAAACTTCTGCGATCGCCTGCTCCAACGGTTCTGCTTCCATGACAAAGTCCACCGGACGACGTTTCATGAAGATCCACAGCACAGGCATGGAGGAGCGGCATCACTCAGCTTGCCCTGCAAAATAAAACCGGGGAAGTACCTGTTTTTCAATTCTGTCTTTCATTTCTGTACTTTAATTTTCTCTCGTTCTCCAACCTCCTTCTCCATTGAGGACAATGTAGATTTTAAGCTTGGGGGAGGACTTCCTCCTTCTTTTTGTTTTTTTTGTAAATATCCAAAAAATCCAAAAAAAAATATTTATATAACTGCATTTTGGTATTTCAATAGTACCCCATTTTTATGTTTTGTTTTTCGCAAACTTCTTTATAAACAACATAGTTACTTATAATTTTTCAAATCATTTTTTAATCATATTTCACAAGTAAAATGTTGGCCATGCTGTGTTTCTAATTCACGGTAGCATGTTAAGGTAAAATATTTCTCTAAAACGTGCATTTCTATTATGGTTTTCCGTTCTTTATTTTCTTTACTTTCTCTAAAAATTTATCATCCACTATTTTCCTTTTCGTCTTTAGATAATTTTTGTAAGAATAAGTTTTGAATAACGCAGTAGATATGAACGATCCAAGTCACATATTATTTTTATTTTCAAGATAATTTCATCAATCTTCTTTTATTTTCTCGAACTTGCTTTTTGAAATTTATCAACTCTATGTTTTAAATAATTTAAAAAAAAGCGTGAAAATGATTTAGGCCATTTTTGTTTACGTTTGAGCTTTCCTGCCAACCTAAAATTTTTTACCACTAGTTAGCCGCTTTTGAGCCTTTTTTCCAAATTCATTTGATAACTCCACACATCATTTTATTTTCACCAAAGCCCAAATTTCTACCTATCTAATCACGCTAATTTTTTTGATAGGAAATTTTGTGTTATCTTTGGAGAAATTGTTGAAAAAAGTGTACTCAAAAGCAATGTATTGAAAAAAAGAGAAAAAATGAATGAAAATAATAATACAAAAAAAAGAGATAAATAATTATAAAGAAAAAAAATATAAATTTATTTATACATATTTTGTTTAAAATAAATTTATTTTTTTTTGAAACTCGTTGTTTTGGTTTAGTGTGATTTTTAAGCCTCCATGTTTATATTTGAATTCCACTCCTATTCATATTCCTAAACCAAAGGTTTCGGTCCTATTAAGTCCTTTTGATTCACGCCCTTTTTTAATTTTATTTAACAACTAAGAAACGAAGAAAAGTAAATTAGTTTTAGTTTTGGATTTAAACTTAGATTTATGTTATTTAATTGATATAATTATAATGCGTTGCTTGGATCTAGTAATAACTCAATACGTTCTTTTCATTTTCATTGTCTTGCTCAAATCTATTTAAAGAATTTCGTCAAAATTCTGGATGATTTATTTTTATTAAGTAAAGTTTATAAAAGTTAAACCATGCCAAAATAATTGTTTTAGATTTACGTTTTACATTCTCCCTACCTAGAATTTTGCATAGTACTTGTGTAAATATGATTAAAACTTTTTGAATTAGTCACTTTTTATGATTAGCTAGTCTTTATATCTTTGCTTGGGGACAAGCAAAACTTAAGCTTGGGGGAATTTGATAATACGGTTTGCAGTCAATTTTATTAGGATATTTTCGGGGTTTTAAAGCAAATCATGTCTTGTAAAGTACTTATTTTGATTCCCCTTTCTATATATTTTTGTCGCTAATGCGTTTTTTCTGCTTTTTGCAGGTTTTCACGGCTTTCAGCCGAATTTTGCTGTGACACGCCCCAAGGTCACGCCCTACCCGGGCGTGTACCTAGGGCGTGTAACCCAGAGGAATGAAGCAATTGGTCCGAAACTGCATTCCGTGGAAACTTAGTGTACACGCCCTCGGTCACGCCCGTGTCACACCCGACACGGGCGTGTACTAGAGGCGTGTCCCCAGGTTCCGAGGAATCGCCGCAACGCGCTCGTTTTTCCCGCTCCACCGTCGCACCAAAAGTGTCACGCCCCAGGGTCACGCCTGACCCGGGCGTGACATATGGGCGTGTACTTCAGCAATTCCGCCCGTTACCTTCAGCATTCAATTTCCGCTCAACAAAGTCACGCCGCAAACAACACGCCCCAGGTACACGCCCTACCAGGGCGTGACTTGTGGGCGTGTACCGCAATAACTTCGTTAGAATTAAATTCCAGCCCGAAAAAGTCGCGCCGAATGTGTCACGCCCAGGGTCACGCCCGACCAGGGCGTGACAGGGGGGCGTGACCCGACCCGAAAAATTCTATAAATAGAGCCCAACTCTAAGGGTTCAGGGACACTTTTCGGATTAAGAGGGGAGGTTCTATCCTTTGTATTTTTGAACTTTTTAAGCATGTCTCTTCATTTTTAGTTCGTAGCTCTAGCTTTATGCTTTCCCTATATTAGCTCCTAGCTTCTTTCTGTAGTATGATGCTAATAATAGCGTAGTTTACTTTCCATGCACTTGTAATCTCTAGTTTTCAAGCTGTAAGATCTCTGTTTCCATTAATAAAAAGTGTTGTTTTCTTTTTCGTTCCTGCTCTGTTTTCATTATTTCTCTTCTACTCATCCCCCCTCTTCCACCTCACCATGATTAACTAATCCACCATGTACTCGATCTTGATGATCCGAGGTTCGAGTGATTAGGTTATGATGCTTTGAATCTTACCTTTTCTTTTTAGGGTTTAGCCTTGAATTACTCTTGATTTATCACAGGTTGGAGGTATATCATCGATATATACTCTCTGCCTTTGCTTTCATTCTGCGCTAGCCGAGAGCCCGAAAGTTTGAAATGAGCACTCAAGAGTAAAGGGAGTTGTTTGCACCCCTCGAGAGAGGCAGACGTTCAAATCTCCCGGATTGGAGTAAAATCCATTAGAGGGGTTCACCGCGTAAAGCGAGTTTTAGGCCTCCGATTTAGGCGAAAGTCGGTCGGACCTTCCTAAACTCAGTTAGGCACGGCCTTCGAGAGAAGCGTGTCAATATTCATGGAACCTCCACGGTCAAGGAACTTTACCCTAATTAGCTTAGGTTTATTTATCGTATTTTTCTAATCACTCTTGCCGAGGTGATTTCTGATCGAGTGCATTTTCCCCTCATCGTTACTAAGCTTTAGTATAATCGCTCTTTTAGCTCTCTTTAACTTTTCATGCAAGTAGCTCTCTTTAATTGCAACTAGTTCTCTTCCTTTAATGCGTTTAGATTTCTTCTAAAAAACCTTATTTTTCCGTCGATAAAATAATAGATTTCGTGTGAGTAAGCTTACTCAACTGTTCCTGGATTTTAATACGACACTTGTGTCCCCTAGCTGCATTTCGATAGGTAAACTTGCCTTGTTGGATTGTTAGTTTGGTTATTTTCTCCTTGCAGATATCTAAGAGACAATCAAGACTCAAGCAGGTTGTGTCGACACCCAGAAAAATTGTGTCGATACACAGAAAGGCTGTGTCGACACCCAGAAGAATTGTGTCGACACACAAAAAGGTTGTTTCGACCCCCAGAAGAATTGTATCGACATACAGAAAGGTTGTGTAGACACCCAGAAGATTTGTGTCGACAAACAGACTATTAGTCGACAGTATCAGTCGACACCAGAAGGACTTGTGTCGACACCCACAACCATCTGTCGACACAGTTCTCAGAAGCTGTTTCAGAAGGGTAAGTCAAATTCTCAGGTCGACGAACTAAGTTCTCAGGTCGACGATTTATGGCTTCTTCAGTATGTCATTCCAGAAAATATTCTAAGTCCAGAAACAATTCTCAGCTCGACGAACAGAAGGTATCTGATCGACGAACACAGGAACTCAGCTCGACGATCGTTGATCTTCCATCGACGATCTCAGAGTCTACTACTCTGAACTGAGCTTGACGATCTACGAGCACAAGTCGACGATCTTCTGCTTCTCAGCAGTTATCTCAGATCTACGATAGTTGATCATAGGTCGATGATCTCTTAACCCAGTTCGACGATCTCTGAGCCAAGCTCTACGAATTTTACTGCCTTTAGTTATCAGTTCTCTCAGTCCGGTCAGAAGTATCTATTTTGGTTATGATAAATCATTTTTAAGGCAAATATATTCTGATAATTAATGCTGACATTCTCAAGGCTGATAGTCGTATCTCATGAAGCATTGATTATGGTATTCACAGAATATTTTGTCAAGAAAGTTATGGAAGTGCATTTATGATTGCCAGCCATTCTACCCATTTGGGCTCCTAAACTCTTGTAGAGAATTAAGTACTATCTGGGAATTCAAATTCAGGCCGTTAGTCATTCCAAAAATATACAGAGAACATAAAAAGACAGAGACAACAAGAATCACAGTGAGTCAGAAAATCAATCTTTTTTGCTCTCAAGGTCTCCTGTTTTTGCGAAATACAAGGAAGAAGAAGAACTTGCTGAACACACAAATCTCTCTAGTCTTCTTCCTTCATCAGGCTTCAAAAATCTACAGAGAGCTCAAATCAACATCAATCTGAAGACCAACACCCTGAACAAAGCTTCCTTCTTCCTGAAACTACTCAATATCTCAGGGGGAGCTTTGGCATCATCAAATCCATATAGTCTTCTCATTGTGTTTGAGAAAGAGAAGACTGTCATCTATTTTTCTTTAACCTCTCGTGTACATGGTTCTTACTCCCTTCAAAAGTAAACCCCTTGATGATAGGGCACCTGATCAAAAACCCATTGGTTTTTAGGCACCTGATCAAAAGCCTGAAGGGTTTCTAGATCTACCTGCTGCAGATCTTGTGGTGATAGGGCACCTGATCAAAAACCTAAGTGGATTCCTACCACGGTGGTAGAAGAGTGGATGTACCCAGATTTGGGGAACCACTATAAAATTTCTTGTGTCGTCTGGATTGCCTTGTGTTTTCTTTGTGTATTGTGCTGTGATAGTTTCTTGCTTTTACCTCTTTCATATAAGTATCAATATTTTAATTCGGCAATAAATCTAAACATTTTTTTACACTCTATTCACCCCCCCTCTAGAGTAAACTGTATCTATCCCTCACTTTCAATTGGTATCAGAGGGTGTGTTTTTAAGGTTGTACATGCTAACACCTGAACCTAAGATCTTTGATAGATATCTATTTACTCTGTTCTTTGTTATACCATGGCACAATACAAGGAATTTGCAAGCACCAGACCTCCCGTTTGCAACTTGCAAAAGTTTGGAATCTGGAAGGAAAGAATCTGGCTTTATATGAATTCTATTGATGAAGAAATTTTTGCTTCTATCTTAACAGGAGTACCTCAACCACCAGCTGCCCCTGCAAGTACTTCCCCAAACATGACTACGGTACCTCCTCCAGACTAAAATGATGCATACAAGAAAGCAAAGATTGCTGATGCAAGAGCCATGAACATACTGGCACAAACAATGTCTGATGATATATTTCAGAAAGTAGCTGAATGTGAATCAGCCAAGGCCATCTGGGATTCCTTAAACCAGATGGTTGCAGGATCAGCAGATGAAAGGAAGGACAGGAAACCTCATCTCATCTCCTAGTATGAGAATTTTAAAAAGAAAGAAACTGAGCAAGTTTCTAAGATGTACAATAGACTCAGTCTCATTGTTAATGAGCTAAAAACTCTTGATAAAGACATCTCAGTCACAGAAATAAATGACAAGATTCTCATGTGCTTCCCCAGCTCATGGGACTCTAGAATCTGGCCTATCAGAGAGACCAGAAACACACATGAGATAACTACAGAATCTGTCTTAGGAAAGCTAAAATCCTATGAACAACTGCTGAAGATAAGAGAAGTTGAGCAACAAAAGACTGCTAAACCAACTAGGAAGGAGCAGAATATAGCTTTCAAAGCTTTAGAAGAATCAGAAACTTCTCCATCAAATGAAGAGTTGATGAGTCTTTTTGCAAAGATATTCTTCAAGATGGGGAGAAAAGAATTCAGAAGGAAATCATCAAGGAGTGATGATAAACCAAGGTATGACAAAAACCCTTCTAAAGAGATTATCTGTTTTGGTTGCAGGAAACTTGGACATATTCTTCTAGAATGTCCAGAAAACAAGCATAAGGAAAGGAGAAAAGAGAAAAACTCCAAGAAGCACTCCAGCAAACCATCCTCCTGTAAGCACAAGAAGAAGGAGAGAGGGTTTGTTGCAGAAACGTGGAGTGATACTGAAGAATCATCTTCTTCCAGCTCTAGTGAAGATGAAGAGGAAGCAAAGGCCAAAGAAATCTGCTTAATGCCCATCAATGCTTCAGGGCATGTCTCAGAAGAATCTGAAGAATGTTCAGATTCAGGTATTGGAAGAATTCAACTTTACCTCTAAAGATTTTAAAAATAACTTTAAATCTATATGTAGTGATCTGATTAGATCTGAGAAGGAAATCAAACTTCACAGAGATAAACAATTTAATTATGATAGCTTAGTATCAGAAAATATTAAATTGAAAAATGGAATAGACATGTATAGTGAACAAATCACTTTTCTGAAAGTTGAATTAAGTAAATCAAAATAGCTAGAGGAATCACTGAATGGAAGAAGCAAACAGCTAGTAGAAATTACCAGCACACTTAATGCTAGACTTAATAGAAGTAAGTTAGGATTAGGTGCATTATCCAGTGAACCACCAATTATTAAGAAAAACCACCTTTCACAACCTATAATGTTTATTTTAGATAAAGGTAAGAATAATACAGAACAAATTAAAACAGTTAACAAAGTTTTAAAACAAGTTGAGGTAAAAAAAGAAAAACAAAAAGCTAAGTCTGAACAAAAATCGTTGAACCAAGATCGACGATCTCAGCATTATGCGTCGAATGACGATCGACGATCTCAGAACCCAGAGCTTGATCCTAAACACTCTGCAAATGGGGATCGACGATATCATTATGTATCGTCGAACAGGGATCGATGATCGTGGAACCCAGATAATAGCTACTATTTTTCTGAGAACCAAGATCGACGATATCAATGCTGGTCGTCGAATGCAGATCGACGATCTGAACTAAAATCGTCGAACCCAAAACAGTTCTATCAAAACTATAATTTCAACAAAAATTTCAATAAGAATTCTAACCCTAAACCTTTCAATCCCTTAATTAATTGGATAATCCCACCTAGGAGATTTCATCCCTTAGGTTATAAAAGTCAACCTGTATACTCTTATATTTTAAGTTTTAAGTATGAAAATAAGCCAGGACCCAAGGTTACCTGGGTCCTAAATATATAAGTTTTCTTTGTAGATAAAGAACTATCCTACCATACAGGATAAGTGGTATTTGGATAGTGTGTGTTCCAAGCACAAGACAGGAAACAAGGCCAATCTAAGTAACTATAAGGCAAAGCTAGGTCCAAAGGTTATATTTAGAGACTCAAGCTTTGGTCAGACAGAAGGCTATGGAGAATTTACACTTGGAGCTGTCACTTTCAGGAAAGTGACATATGTAAGTGGGCTGAAACATAACTTGATATCCATAGGACAGCTATGTGATGCAGGTTACGAGGTATGTTTTACTGAATCTAAATGCAATATTTCTCTAAACAGCATTATTGTGTTATGAGGTATTAGGTTAGGCAATATCTATTTAGTTAATTTTAATTCTGCTTGTTCAGAAATCTGTTTATTTAATCAGGCTAGCAATAATAATACTTTGTGGCATAAAAGGCTAGGGCATGTAAATCTAAGAAATATTGCTAGGTTATCTAGGGACAACCTTGTTAGAGGATTGCCCTCTTGCCCCTACAAGAAGAAAAGCCTTTGCAAAGCTTGTCAAGAAGGTAAGCAAACTAAAAATAGTTTTAAATCAATTAATAAGAGTGATTCACCTAGGATTTTGTATCTGCTTCGTTTGGACCTTTTTGGACCAATTGTTGTACAAAGCCTGGGAGGGAAGTCCTATACTTTAGTTATTGTAGACGACTTCTCTAGGTTTTCTTGGGTTTTCTTCTTGAGAAACAAGTCTGATAATTTCAAAGTTCTTACAGACTTTCTAAAATGCATAAAGATCAAGTACTCTACTCCAGTTGCATTGATCAGAAGTGATCATGACATTGAGTTTGAATCTCTTCCTATGCAAGAATTCTGTGAGAAGGAAGGTATCAGGCACTGCTTCTCTGCACCCAGAACTTCTCAACAAAATGGGGTAGTTTAAAGGAAAAACAGAACACTCATTGAAACTGAAGGCACATTGCTTGCTGATGCTCACATGCCTTTATCCTACTGGGTAGAAGCTGTAAGCACATCAAATTATGTCCTGAATAGAAGTTTGATACACAAACTTAAAGGCAAGACTCCCTATGAATTACTCAAAGGGAAGAAACCTAAAATAGACTACTTTAGAATATTTGGTTGTATCAGTTATATATATAATAACAACAAAGATTATCTTAGAAAGTTTGAAGCCAAAGATACAATGGGAATCTTTCTAGGATATTCCCAAGTTAGCAAGGCATATAGGGTTCTCAATAAATTATCCTGGAAAATTGAAGAGTCAATACATGTTACATTTGATGAAGCTAATATATTTTACAAGGAGAACGAATCTTCTACTGTGATCATCTGCAGGTACCAAATCTATGTAAAAAGCTAGATGATTTAAATCTCACCAGAAGGTGATATCATATCCCTCACCACAAGCAAATGAAGACAGTGAAGAAGACTCTATGGAAGAAACTGAACTTCCTCCAACAGCAGAAGTAATTCCATAAGAGGAATTCACTCCAATTACTGTTGCTAAACCAACTCCACCATCTGATTTTGTCACACTTAGGGATCACCATAGATCCCAAGTAATTGGAGACATATCAGCAGGTGTACAGACAAGGCATCAACTCAACCATGATATGATGCATGCTTGTTTTCTCTCTCAAATTGAACCTCAATCCATAACTGATGCTGAGCAAGATCCCCATTGGATCATTGCAATGCAAGATGAACTAAATCAATTTGAAAGATGTAGAGTTTGGGACTTGGTTCCAAGGCCTATAGGCAATCCGGTAATTGGAACTAAGTGGGTTTTCAGCAATAAGCTTGATGCCCAAGGTGTGATTTTGAGGAACAAGGCTAGGCTTGTTGCTCAAGGATATAGGCAAGAGGAAGGAATTAACTATAATCAGACCTTTGCTCCAGTTGCCAGGCTAGAAGCTATAAGGATTTTTCTGGCCTATGCTGCTTTCAAAAAGTTCACAGTTTATCAGATAGATGTCAAGAGTGCTTTCTTAAATGGAGTACTACAAGAAGAGGTTTATATAGAACAACCTCCAGGTTTTGTTTCTCCAACTTCCCCCTCTCATGTTTTTAAACTGCATAAGGCTCTCTATGGTTTAAAGCAAGCTCCAAGAGCTTGGTATGAGACCTTAACCAGCTTTCTTTTAGGGCATGGTTTTTCTAGAGGCATGGTAGATAAAACCATTTTTACAAAATTGCATCATGATAAAATCTTATTAGTACAAATATATGTAGATGATATTATATTTGGTTCTACTGATCCCAAATTATGCAAGAGATTTTCTAATCTAACGCATTCTAAATTTGAGAGGAGCAGCATGTGAGAATTATATTATTTCCTTGATCTCCAAGTGAAACAATCTCCTGATGGTATCTTCATTTCCTAATCTAAATATGCTAATGAGCTTATTAAGAAGTTTGGGATGGCTGATGCATCGTCTATGAAGACTCCCATGGCTGCCAATGATGTATTAGACACTAATGAACATGGAAAACCTGTTGATTAGACCAGGTATAGGGCAATTGTTGGATCCCTACTATATCTAACAGCAAGCAGACCAGATATCATGTTTGCTACATGTTTATGTGCTAGGTTCCAGGTAAACCCTAAAGAATCTCATCTTATTTTCATAAAAAGGATTTTAAGATATATAAAGGGTTGTCCTAATCTAGGACTCTGGTATCCAACCGAGTCAGCATTTGAGTTGACTGGATTTTCAGATGCTGACTATGCTGGATGCAGAGTGGACAGAAAGAGCACTTCAAGAACTTGCCAGTTCTTGGGTGATAGACTTCTGTCCTGGTTTTGCAAGAAGCAAACCTTTGTATCAACATCTACTGCTGAAGCTGAATATATGGCTGCTGGCAGTTGCTGTTCACAGATTTTGTGGATACAAAACCAACTCTTAGATTATGGTTTCAATCTAAATAATTCAACCAACTTCTGTGATAATACTGGTGCTATATCTATAGCACATAATCCAGTGCATCATTCTAAAACAAAGCATATTGATATAAGACATCATTTCATTAGAGATAATGTAGACAAAAAGAAAATTAATCTAGACTTTATCTCCACTGATTTTCAAAGAAAAGATATTTTCACCAAACCCCTTGATGAAAAGAAGCACCTGTTCTTCCTGAATCATCTTGGAATGATCAATGGGAAGGATTAATTTAATTTTTGTCTTCTGTTTTTGTATCTATTCCTAAATCGTCGAACGAAGATCGACGATCTTCGAATAGCTCTTGAGCTAAATCGTCGAACTACATTTGACGACAGCTCTATGTGAAGACAAAAATCGTCGACCAGAGATCGACGACTTTGCTTCAGTTAATTGATCGTCAAGCTATGCTCGACTATCAATTTCCGACTGAGATCTGAGACCAAAGATATTATTTGTTTATAAATTAATCTTTGACCTAAGATCAACATTTTTGTTTTTATCGTTGAATAGAGATCGTCTTTTCTATTTCAAAAACCTATATGTAGGTTTCTCTTTGATCTCTGTCCCGCATTTTCATATTCTATTTTCCCTTTTCCCTTGATCTCTTCTCTCTTGAGTCTGTAGATCTTCCATGGCGATTTATACGGTGGCTCTTTCAAAGATGAAGTTCGACACTGGTTTCCACGTCGACTTCGAATCGATCAGTCACTGTGATACTATATTTCAATTGGTATTAGTCAATGTGATCTTATTTTTCACGAAATGTTACAGCTATGTGATGATCAGGGTCTGAAGAAGTTCATGTCTACATAGATCAAACTATCTGTTGCTGAGATCAAAGAATGGGTTTACTCTTCCTCAACAAATGACTACTCCCTTTCTGCTTCCCTTTCTACTTCCTCTGTCCCTTCTTCATCTATGGGCCTGCTTCCAGTTTTCACTGAAACCAGGAAGGGGGAGGTGTCCCTGAAGATGCAGCAGGTTCAGCCTCAGCAGACCTTCAAGCTCAGTCTCCTCCAGTAGTATAGGAAGAAGAAGTGTTTTAGAAATTTTGTGCAGATATAGATGACCAATGAAGCTGCAGCAGTTCCAGCAGCAGCAACAATTCCAGAAATAGCAGAAGCAGATTATGATGATACAGATTGTAATGACACGGGTTTGGGCAAGGTTCAACATCAACAACAACATCAGCAATAGCAATAGCAAATGCTTTAGTTTATTGCTTTGTACTTTCTTTTTGTTATGTAAATAGTGTCCTCACCCAAATAGGGGGAGATTGTTGGAACCCTAGTTCTGATTTGGGTAAGGATCACTATTAGGTTTGCTTAGACTGACGCAAAATGTATAGTCAGGGTCATAGGCCTATTTATTTAGTCTAGGCCAAGAGTCAATATCATATGGATCAGCCTACAATAGCTTGTAAGAGACTCAAGCAGGTTGTGTCGATACCCAGAAGAATTGTGTCGACACACAGAAAGGCTGTGTCGACACCCAGAAGAATTATGCTGACATATAGAAAGGTTGTGTCGACACCCAAAAGAATTGTGTCGACACACAAAAAGGCTGTATCGATACCCAGAAGATTTGTGTCGACACACAGACTATTAGTCGATAGTATCAGTCGACACCAGAAGGACTTGTGTCGACACCCAGAACAATCTGTCGACATAGTTCTCAGAAGTTGTTTCAGAAGGATAAGTCAAATTCTCAGGTCGACGAACCAAGTTCTTAGGTCGACGATTTCTGGCTTCTTCAGTATGTCATTCCAGAAAATATTCTAAGTCCAGAAACAATTCTCAGCACGACGAACAGAAGGTATCTGATTGACGAACACAGGAACTCAGCTCGATGATCGTTGATCTCCCATCGACGATCTCAGAGTCTTCTACTCTGAACTGAGCTCGACGATCTACGAGCACAGGTCGACGATCTTGTACTTCTCAGCAGGTATCTCAGATCTACGATAGTTGCTCATAGGTCGACGATCTCTTAACCCAGTTCGACGATCTCTGAGCCAAGCTCTATGATTTTTACTGCCTTCAGTTATCAGTTCTCTTAGTTCGGTCAGAAGTATCTATTTTGGTTATGATAAATCATTTTTAAGGCAAATATATTCTGATAATTAATGCTAACATTCTCAAGGCTGATAGTCGTATCTCATGAAGCATTTATTATGGTATTCACAGAATATTTTATCAAGACAGCTATGGAAGTGCATTTATGATTGCTAGCCATTCTACCCGTTTGGGCTCCTAAACTCTTGCAAAGAATTAAGTACTGTCTGGGAATTCAAATTCAGGCCATTAGTCATTCCCAAAATATACAGAGAACTTAAAAAGACAGAGACAACAAGAATCACAGTGAGTCAGAAAATCGATCTTTTTTGCTCTCAAGGTCTCCTGTTTTTACGAAATACAAAGAAGAAGAAGAACTTGCTGAACACACAAATCTCTCTAGTCTTCTTCCTTCATCAAGCTTCAACAATCTACAGAGAGCTCGAATCAACATTAATCTGAAGACCTACACCCTGGACAAAGCTTCCTTCTTCCTGAAACTACTCAATATCTCAGGGGGATCTTTGGCATCAACAAATCCACATAGTATTCTCATTGTGTTTGAGAAAGAGAAGACTGTCATCTATTTTTCTTTAACCTCTTGTGTACAGGGTTCTTACTCCCTTCAAAAGTAAACTCCTTGGTGACAAGGCACCTGATCAAAAACCTATTAGTTTTTAGGCACCTGATCAAAAGCCTGAAGGGTTTCTAGATCTACCTGAAGCAGATCTTGCGGTGAAAGGGCACCTGATCAAAAACCAAAGTGGATTCCTACCAGGGTGGTAGAAGAGTGGATGTACCCAGATTTGGGGAACCACTATAAAATTTCTTGTGTCATCTGGATTGCCTTGTGTTTTCTTTGTGTATTATGCTGTGATAGTTTCTTGCTTTTACCTCTTTCATATAAGTATTAATATTTTAATTCTGTAATAAATCTAAACATTTTTTATACTCTATTCACCGCCCTCTAGAGTAAACTGTATCTATCCCTCACTTTCACATTTTGACATGTTCAGCATGGGTGTGCAAAGTCGGTACAGGTGTAGTTGTTTGCATTAGGGTTGTTGTAGTGAAGTGGAACGTAGACTCATGCTGGGGCAATATGGTATCTTGACGGGGTAAGAGCCGCCGTCGTCTTTGAGCAGCAACACAATTCTCTCTCTTTCGTGTGCTTGTTGGGCTTCTGTCATACGCGCTTGCCTTGCTCTTTGTTAAGAGTGATTGAATGCTTGTTCAGACGCACGTTGGTCAGTACATATGAGCAATTTTCTACTCTGCGAACATTGTCGATTCGAAGCTCGTCGAGCAGGACGTGATGCTTTTGTCATATGCCCAAGGATCTTCTTCTCTGTCAATGTAGAGCAGTGGTGCCGATGTGAACACGTGCAGAAGAAATACAGAAACGAAATTGGCTCTCAGAGTCCACGGTTTGAGCTGAAATTGACTAAAACACAATGGTTTCGAAATCATTTTGTTTATGACAATAAGGTTAATGGAGACGTCATCATCAACATATATTTCAAATCAAAGATGTGAAACAGATTATTTCTGACTTCAACATAATTCATACTGATTTATTCTGACATAAATGGAGTAAGAGTGGCATCAGTGTATGCTCGATATGTGGGATTGTAGTATATAGAAGTTGTAATGAGTTAAAGTAAGTGATCTGGAAATTACAGTTAATTCACAACCACGTAGCAAAACATAAATTCTCTGTGGACGAAATTAAGCTTCGGCGTCAGAATGCAATCAACGTCGTCCCAAATGGGTTAGAGGAGAAAAGACGCGGGTGAAATAAAAGATTGTTATAAGGAAGAAAGTAAGCTCCGACATGACGTGAAGAAATTGCTGGGTGGTTCAAAGGTAGAAGTGAAGAGAAGAAATATTTTGTCAATTATGTGGGTGATGAGCAATGAAGGCTAAATAAAAAAACTACAAGTAGGAACAAAAACTTAAAACCCTTTAAATGAAACCCAGTCACAACATCTCATCCTCGAGTCATTCCACTTCCTCAAGCAACACTATAAATTTGTTGTAAAGTTCTAAAGTTTGAACCTGTAACCTCAACAGAATAGAGAATTGAAAGCAGCTTAAGTTCAGGGAAAAAGAAACTGAAGCAGCAGTGGAATTGAAAACTGCCAAACGATCTGCTGAGGGAATGAATGCGAAAAAGCAGAGAAGGTTGTTGTTGCAGTTTGTCACTAAGGATTTAAGTGGAGAGTAGTGAATAAACCTGTGGTTGGTGCACTGAATGCCATGATCACGGTTCAGTGATCTTAGAGCCAAGACCATGCTTTGAGTTATCTCAATGCCATGACCATGGCTTTGAGTGTTCTTGACAGCAGTCGACGCCAAGATAATGGTGTCGAGTCATGGCTTTGAGACCACTTGATGCCAAGATCATGGCCTCGAGTCTTGCTGTCAAAGCCATGATCATAGGGTCAGAGAAGGCTTTCAGAGCAGGCCTGAAACAGTATTCAAAGTAATTCTTCCTGTGGAAAAAAACTCTAATTGAATTTGTTCATTAGACTTATGAATTCAATCAGGTTAGACATGTTTAGTAGGGTGAAACAGTACTGAAAGATGAATTTTCTGTCTAATTTTTTAAATAACCGTGGCTCAAAGTAAATAACCTTCATAAAATTTAATTCAGTAAATTAAGATGAATGAGAGGCACATACCTCTCTGTAGCCGACAATGTCTACTTATTTTTCATCAATATTATTGGCTGATTTTACAAATCTGTTCACGTTCCTAATTGCATGACTCACTTTTTACGTTGTCTTCAAGAAATAACGCTATTAATGTTTCTGTAATGTAAGAATTCATTGATTTCTCTTCTTTTAGTTTTGTTGCTCATCCATCTTACCATCCTCATAACTGCTACAATCAACTTATATAGAACATCTTTAGCATAACAACAATTTTATAAAAATGGCATGACGTTTTGAAGATTTTCTCTCATCACACAGAACTTCCTAGGCATGTTCTCCATTTAGATATGAGATTGTTAAGACTTTATTCATCCAATTAACTTGAAGGTTCATACAGACAGTCCAATTGCATGTTCCCTGACAAACAATTATCTATAACATGCTCAAAAACAAAACTCTGAAACCATTATGAGATGAGTAATATACGCAGGATCTCTGCACTAAATTATGGGGAAAGATACAATTGAAAGTGAAACAAAGTTGGAGTTTGTAAGAACTGGTTCGTATAGTAATACATGCCTATGTTACAAATTACCAATAGAAACAGATAGGTGCAAGACCTTGCCGTGACTGAAACATTTGGTGCCGGTAAAATGTTAAAAAAAAATAAACATATAACCTGAAGCAATCCATGGGAGTCTCAGGCCGAAGTAGTGAAGATAGTCTTTGGGAGAGCAAACATATCCTAATTAAGATCGAGTAGGAGCATCTAGCATTGAAATGAATCAAATCTATTTTTTATCTTTATAAATGGGAAAGCATATCTGAAATTAAATGCTGTAATTCTTAAATTATAATTCCTAAATGTTGTTCATAAATGTTATGTTCATAAGTGGAGCAAACAGAAAACAGTGAGCGTGAAAAAAAGCAATACCTTTGGTATAAGTTCGTGAAACAACATGACTATAGTATTCATAAGAACCTTAAATTACTAAGACAAAAAGTTACTGAAATTGATGAGTTGGTGCTATATTAACAACACATCATACTCAGTAGGTTTGGTAGATTCGGGTTCACAAATTGATACTCCACAGCCAATCAAAAGACTATTTTAGGTATATCATCTTATAAATCTT
Organism: Platanthera guangdongensis; assembly: GCA_039583875.1. Lineage (NCBI taxonomy): Eukaryota > Viridiplantae > Streptophyta > Magnoliopsida > Asparagales > Orchidaceae > Platanthera > Platanthera guangdongensis. Next base: position 109,233,133 of record CM077154.1, read on the forward strand.
TAGTACATACTAAAGTAATGATAAATCATGGCGAGAACAATCTCTTTTCAAAACATCCAAAGTGTCTTCTTCATCATGTAGGAGAATAGGTAAAATGACTATTCAAAATCATAATAATTAGTTGTTCACATCATTAGAACTTGTGCAAGCACTGGGCATAAACTGTAGCCATTCGATGCAATCACACCATTAACTAACTCTCTACACAGAAATGACTGTACAATCTCTAAACAGCAAACTCAAGTTTACTCTAAATCATAACAACACAATAATGTAACAGCTTTACTATGTCATTTAATCATTCACGAAAGCAAACAACAGCAACCATAATTGATCAAGTTAACTGGTCGTCATCTTCTCAAAAGTAAAAAAAAACTTAACAAAGAGGACCTCTCACAGGAATGTCACGGTAGTTAAAAAAATCATTATCATTTCAAACTACAGGAGTCGAGAAAATGACTGCACAAACTCGCTTAAAAAGATCTCCCGATGCAAACAACAATCTCAAAATACATCAACTCCTAAACAAGGATCTAACTCCAGCAATCTCACATAGGAAACACATGCAACAGAAACCTCAATCAATACATTTATCATCAACACCAAAATTACAGAACACATCCCCCTTTTATAGAGGCAGGAAAAAAGCTTAGAACTGAAAAACTTGTCAAATTCAAATCTGCAATGAGGACAAACACATAAATAGAGAAGACAATCGTTGAGGAAATCATACCTGGAAAGCTGATAGCGGAAGTAGAAGCGAGTAGGCAGTTAGAGGTTAGAAAGACGAGTTGCAGAGATCTTTTCCGGCAATGCTGCAACGGCGGAGGTGCGATGTCGTTCGGCGAGGAGGAGGGTTGCAGGGTTTTCTTGCGAAGGGGAGTATAGGTACGGGAGACGGGGGGAGCATGTAAAACATAGCAGGGATGCGATGGCGTTCGGTGAGGAGGAGGGATTGCAGGGTTGTCGTGTGTTGGCGGGTGGAGTTATGGGAGACAGTGGGAGCGCGTAGAAGTAGTGGGGGATGCATCGTCGTGGCGCTATCGCATTAAGCGGCGGAGGTTTGAAGGAGCATGCCGTCGTGGCTCCCTCAACGACGTCGGTGCAGAAGAGCGCCTAAGTTGGCGCTTGCAGAGCTGGAGAACGAAGCGGCACCTATGCGATCTGCTGTCACTTGTAGAGGAAGTAGGCGGACGGGCGGCCGGGGTTTTTTGGGGAAATCACCTGCATCTAAGAGACAAGAAGAAGAGGCTTATTATTAATTATATATATATGAATATATATAATATACGAGCTATCCTAAGGTGCGGACCATACAGGAAAGGGAGTTTGGGGGTCACGATTGTCTCAAAATGAAAAGTGTTCAACATAAAAGTTGTAGACCTCGGTGAGACGAAAAACTTTCATGTCGACCACTTTTTGATTTGGAGCCGTCTTGGACCTTGATTTTGGCCCCAAAATTGGGGGCGGCGGAACAGTTTACTGTAGCTAAGGGAAAACACGCACTGCCGCTAATTAGCTATCGGTGGCCCTCATATGCAAACAAAACAAAAAAGCTATGCCAGGGTCGCAATCTCACATGCTGGCAGAGTCCCCGCTCTCCGTCGTGTAGCGGGAGAGGGATTTTATGTGCAGCCTACACAAATATACACCAGGATCGCAATCTCGCACCATGGCAAAGTCCCCGTCCTCAACAGAAAACTGCGTGAGGGGACTCTAATTGCACGAGAAATCAATAAAAGCACAAATAAGCCAAAATAATGGTCCTAAGACTGGGGAAAAGGGTCGTTACCCTTGAAGCACGTCGCCGAGCCATAACAACTTGGCTGTATTTCACGGCTTGTGACCATAGTGGCTGTCCATGCCCAGATCTGCTTTCCAAACACCGATTTGAGCTCTTAATCAACATTCACAAAGGGTTTCAACAACTCCCACCTCGAACATGATCGAAAATTACACAACACTACACAACAAAACACCACCTCCCTGCTATCACCGGCCACCAAGGAGACAAAGGGAGTCGAGCTCCTCCCAGACGCCGACGTAGACACCTCAAACAATGGCTTCAAATAAGGAGAACTGCCAACCTTCACTCTTCAGAGGGAGGGAAGAGAGATCAGGAGATGGGCATCGGAGAAACTCCGCCTCCTCCTTCCAGGAGGTGTGTAGGCCGGCACTTAGCAGAGCAGGAAGAGAGAGAGAGAGAGGGAAAGAGAGATTAGGGGGAGGCTCTTCCTACAGGCTGACGACGTGCACAAGAAACGCCAAAAAAGGGAGAAAACGGCAGAGGGAAAGAGAGATCAGGGGAGGCTCTTCATCCAGGCTAACGATGTGCATAGGGACCACAAACCCTAGGCAGCTCTCTCCGTAAACTGAGAATGGGAAAAAGGATTGGCTGAAGGGGAGTAGGAAGGTTTCAAATCCCTAGGTTGGTTTGCTATCCGCAACCCACCATGAATGTTATTTAAAATTGAGCTGTTACAATTCTATCCCCCCTAATGAAATTTTGACCAGAAATTTAAAGCACAATCAACGAAAAGAAAATCGTCTTACATGAGTAAACAAATTAGGGTACTCCTCACACATGATCTCTTTGGGCTCCCAAGAGAGATCCTCGTGGCCATAGTTGTCCCAACAACTATCACCATCTTAGCGGTCTTTCTCCATAACTGTCAAATGTCGGCATCAATAATGTAAATCAGCATCACCTTGGTAGATATGCCACTATCCACTGACACACTATCGGCCACCAACACAGAATCGGGCTCCCAAACCTCCTTCCTCAACACAAAAATATGGAAGACATCGTGCAACCCACTCAGCTTCATCGACAAAGCAAGTCGATAAGCTGCATGACCGATGCGATCGGTGATCTCGAATGACCCTAAGTACCTCGGACTCAGCTTCTTTAAGCATCGATAGCTCGACACTCCCTTGAAAGGCTTTATCTTTAAGTACACACAATCTCCAACCATGAACTTCACATTCTGGTGCTTGGCGTTGTAATACTTTGCCTGATTTTCTTGAGTATTCAACTACAGCTCTCGAATGATCCGTATTGACTCATTCACCTCGTCAACCACTTTGCGCTTCAATAACTTAGTATCGCCGGTCTCTGCCCATACTAAAGGAGTACGACACCTCCTACCATATAAAGCTTCCAACGGAGCCATTTGAATACTCGACTGATAACTGTTATTATTTGAGAACTCTACCATGTATAGGTGATCTTCCCAATGTTGTGCGAAATCCAAAACACACATATAAAGCATATTCTCCATTGTCTGATTTGTCCACTCAGTCTGCCCATCCGTCTGCGGATGGAAAGACGTGCTAAAATTGAGTTTCGTGCCCAACAAATGATGAACATGCCTCCAATCGCTGAGCATAAACCATCCATTACGATAGCTAACGATACTATGACAGATGCCAAATAATCGAACGATGTTCTCCATATATAGCTTGCCAGCTTCTTCACTGAATCACTTTTCTGATTCAGGATGAAATGTGCAACCTTACTCAACCGATCAACGATCACTCAGATCGAGTCATTTTTCTACAGTGACTATGACAACCCGTGCACAAAGTCCATGGAGATATCATCAAATTTCCACTCTAGAATTGACAATGACTTCAAGAATCCTCCTGCCCGTTGATACTCGGCCTTCACCACCGCGTATGTTTGGCACTTTGCAAAGAAAAGATCTATATCCTTCTTCATGTCTGGCCACCAGAATAGCATTTTAATATCTTGATACATCTTAGTACTCACTGGATGAATCGAGTACTTTGTGAAGTGTGTCTCATACATCAATTCATCTCGCAGTTTCCCATAATCGGGAATACACAGCCTGTCATTCTTCTGTAGTAGCCCATCCTCAAGAAGAAACTCGGCGTTCGGCCCCTTAGTGAACTATATTTTTCTAATGGACTAGTAGATGTTCAGGTAAAACTCCAACTAAACACCTTTATGAAAGATTTGAGAGTTATTTAGAGAAGATCCAGTTTAAGTTAAGCAGTTAGCCATATCCCTTGGCTCAGTGAATCAACTAGTCCATTAGAAAAATATAGTTATACATCGTGAAAATTCTTTGATTAGATTAATTTAACATCCTATATGAGTATAAACATCCCCAAAGGTTAACTCGCGGTATGCAAGACTCTAGGTTTAGTATAAGTATGAAAATAGTCATTACGTTTGCTAAAAGATACTGACTTTGGTTTTAGAAAGATGACATGTATGAAATACTAGTAGTAATATTTTTTATAAGTTAAAATATCTAATGTGCAACCTATCATAAAACATTTCCCAGAGAGTAAGTAAAAATAACCTTAAAGAGGTAAAATTAGCAGCTTAGCAAAGTAATTAGAAATTTTAAAAGAATTCCACTAGTGGGCGTCAACAACCTAAAATGAACCCACTAGAGAGCATGTATGTTTTTACTAATAAGAAGCAACCAAAACTACCTCACATGGGTGAGGAAAAACCTCAACAATACAGCAGTCCACTAGCAAACTTCCAAACCTAGCCACTCCACCGGCTACAGCCCTGAACCTGAGGCATTCAAAAGAAGAACACCTCAACAAGAAAATACAAGTGGAAAAAGAAGCAATTAGATATAAACAAATGAAAATAGAAGGGGTTACCAAACCCTACTAACAGAAATGCTGACAACCTCAGCTAAAATAATCAACAAGGTGGCTAGTGAGAAAGTTCTCAACATTAACATAAACAAAGTGCACCAAGCGTGAGGAGTTACCACGCTTCGACAAAATCTGCAAGGATTAACATAAATAGCATAGACTGATCTAAGAAGCAAACTGAGCACACAACAACACGAAAACGTGAGTCATTAACACTTGGTAATATCAACCGGGCCAGAGTCAGTGACCAATTATCCCATACCATGCTCCAAGACCCAAATGTCTCAAAAAAAGAAGGACCTGTGGTGGTGACCATTTATCCCAACCCAAACCAACAGTCCTCAAAATCAGAGGCCAAACAACCACCAAGTGTAATGATCCACAAACTGACTTTCAGTTGGCGGCCCTTTATCCACTACCAACCTTCACAGTCGAAGAAACATCAAACGCTAACCAAATCCCAAGTCTAAACCCCAAGAAAAACTTAAATAAGTCCTAAAACCACTCTAAGGACCATGCACGACGAATCAGGCCATAAACAGCGAAAAATTTGAAGTCCTGGCCAAATTCGGCCAGTATACCCGACAAATCGTAAGATGATACACGACGAATCCTTCTATACTCGGCGAAAAATGCCTTGCGACAATCAACGATACTCGAAAAATTCCTGTCGATACTCAACAAACAGACTGGCGATACTCGCTAAACTGCCTTAAGCTAACCTATGATATTCAATGATAAAATGATTCAAGCCGAAAATGACTTAACCAAATTCGGCGATACTCACTGAATTTCTGCCCGATACCCGCTGAATTCTACTTAGGTTAGATACCGACACTCGACGAAAATTCCTTAACATCTATACCCGATGAACCGACCTATGAAACTCGACGAATTTCACTTACCCAAACCTGATGAATTTCTACCTGATACCCGCCGAAAATTCCTTTGTCCGCTAAACCTAGTTTACACGGTTTTGGCAGAAATCAAGCCCTAACCTCGGGGTTCTTTTGTTGATTCACCTATGCTACTCCTATACTCTAAGGAAGGAGGAAAAAGGGGATGAAAAATCAAGTAAGAAACGGACATGCAAGGGGGAAAGATCCTCTTGTCTTGAACCTTCGAAGAAATGCCGCCCGCTCGCACCGCAACAAGGATCGACTGTAAAAAGCCCCAAGCAACGTTTCCTGAAACTTTTGGAGGGGAAAAGGGGTCAAAAACACTAACCCTAACGTATAAAAATAGAGGAATTGAGGAAAAATTACCACAATAGTGTAGCCCTCGCTGAGAGCATTCCAAATCTCCTATCAATCGTCGAAGCCGACCACTCGAACTCCCGGAATCGCCGACCGAAAGGTTGAATCGCCGCCGCTCGTCTCTTTCACGAAATGTCCGCCGTCGGGTTAGGAAGGCGATGAATAGTAAGGTTTTGATTTTACGTGTATATATATAAATATAGTAATAATAATTAATTAATTTATAATACAATATTACATTACAATTAACATTAATTAATCCCAAAACGATCCGAAATCTAAATGACCTCAGAATTTACCGAAATTCTCACCGTAGCTAAATACCGACACTACGAATCTAACGATGAAGTCGAAATTCAAATACGATAAACCAAACTCAGGCAAACACCTCCCGAAACAAAAAACACAAGAATTCCCAAAAAGGCTACATCGAGTCACCAAAACAGACCCGACTTGCAAGGAAATCTTGCAAACAGGCTAAACCCAGCCACACTGAAAAACCTAAAGAGCAAAACCACGCCCTAACTTACTGGCAAATCCAGCCTATATGCTGACACACCAATCCGTTCAACAACTTCAAAAGGTCCCACATACCTCGGCTCCAACTTATGGTTCTTACCAACCTATTAACTCCAAACATCGGCGAAACTTTAAGAAATACCATGTCTCCTACAGAAAATTCCAAATCAAACCTACGCCGATTGGCATTCTTAAGGGAGTTTTACAACACCTCCCATAAAAAGACTCAAATGGGGCCATCTGCAAACTTTCTTGGAAACTATTGTAGTATGCAAATTTCATGAGTCTCAAATGCTCATCCCATGCTCCTCTGTGGTCCAAAATATAACATCTGATCATATCTTCCATGATTTGATTTACTCTCTCCATTTGACCATTAGCCTGCGGATGATAAGCGGTGGAATACCGCAGGTCGGTACCCAATCCTTCCTGTAGGATTTTCCAAAAGCGAGACGTAAACCTGGAGTCTCGATCTGATACAATATTGGCAGGCACTCCATGTAACCTGATGACCTCATCTAAATATAATTCAGCTATTTTCTTCATGGAGTGGTCGATCATGAATGACATGAAGTGAGTACACTTTGTCAGTCTATCCACTATAACCCAAACAGAATTGTGTCCTCGGTGAGTTCTCGAAAATCCAGAAACAAAATCCATCGAAATACTCTCCCACTTCCAACTTGGAATCTCTAAGGGTGTCAACTTGTCTCCAGGCCTACTATGATCGGCCGTAACTCGCTTGCAAGTAAAACATTATAATACAAACTTAGCTATATTGCCCTTCATACCATACCACCAAACGACCTGCTTCAGGTCCTTGTATATTTTAGTAGAACCGGGGTGGTAGGCAATACTAGAACCATGCACCTCTTTGGACAACTTAACTCAGATATTCTCAATTGCAGGAATGCAAAATCTTCTGCGGTACTTCAAAGTACCCTTGTCATCAATCGAAAAGTCCGATAATTCCCCTTTCGCAGTTCTGTTATAAAGGCGCAGCAGATCGGGGCATCCCTTTGACGTAGCCTCGTCAGTGAAATCCATGAAGGCTCTAATAATTCTAAACTTCTGGGCGAGTTGTGAATCCCCATAGATATATCCATCAGAAGAAATTCTTTCACCAACTAATCCATGGAAAGATTAAAAATCTTCGCTGACTTCCTACTCAGGGCACCGACTACCACATGAGCTTTGCTCGGATGGTATTAAATCTCTACATCATAATCTGCCACATACTCCAACCACGTCCGCTGGTACAAATTCAATTCCATTTGAGTGAAGATGTACTTCAGAATCTTATGATCGGTGTAAATCTTGCACAAAGCTCCATATAAAAGATGCCTCCATAACTTCAAGGTGTAAATCATAGCTGCAAATTCTAGATCATGCATAGGGTAATTCCTTTCATGAGTCTTTAACTGCCTTGACCTATATGCTATCACTTTACCTTCTTGCATCAACACGCAACCAAGTGCAATGTGCGATGCATCCACATACACAACATACTCTATTCCTTCGGTAGACAAGGCCAAAATCGGAGCAGTGCACAATCTCCTCTTCGATTCCTGAAAAGCCTTTGCACACTTATCGCTCCAAACAAAATATGCGTTCTTCTGCGTAAGCTTCGTCAGCGACACATACAACGAAGAAAAACTTTACACAAACCTCCTATAATATCCTGCCAACCCCAAGAAACTCCTTATCTATTTGGGTGTGGCAGGTCCGTTCCAATCCATAACAACAACTATCTTCACAAGGTCCACAGAAATTCCATCCTTATTAACTTGCACATACTTAGCTTGGCATACAACTTATGCTCCCTCAAGGTAGATAAAACTAAATGCAAGTGTTGGGAATGCTCTTCAACACTGCGGGAGTATATCAGGACGTCATCTATAAAAACAACCACGAAACGGTCCAAGAAATCCTTAAATACTTTGTTCATCATATCCATGAAAGTAGAGCATGCATTAGTCAATCCAAAAGACATAACTAAGAACTCGAAATGTCAATGTCGTGAACGAAAAGCAGTCCATGGAATATCTGTCTTGCAGATCCTCAACTGATGGTAGCCTGAACGAAGGTCAATCTTTGAAAACACAGAGCTACCATGTAACTGATCAAAAAAGTCATCAATCCTCGGCAGGGGATCTCTATTTTTGATGGTCACCTTATTCAGCTCCATTTAATCGATGTAAAGCCTCATTGATCCATCATTTTTCTTTACAAACAACATAGGAGCACCCCATGGAGAAGAATTCGGCCTAATAAAACCGTTATGCAGCAACTCATCTAACTGGACGTAACTCCTCCAGCTCATGCAGGGCCATACGGTACGACGCCTTAGCACTAGGATGGGTACCCGACTCCAAATCTATGATTAACTCCACGTCTCTCTCGGGTGAACGATCAGGAAGATTATCAGGAAAAACATCGGGAAACTTGTGCACAATAACAATCTCCTCAACTCACGACAAACTACTATTGGTCGCTAACACCGAAATCAAACAGGAAAACATCCAGAATTCACAGGCTTTCGAGCACGAACAAAAAACATAATTGAAGAAATTTGGTGCGAAAAGCCATACACGCTCCTGGGTTGACCGTTGTCCATTTAGAAGTCCAAGCGCTTGACCTTGCACTGGATGACCGCAACATACTTGGATAACCAATCCATGTTCAAAATCACATCCAAATATTCCAAGTCTATCACCTTCAGATTAGCAACGACTATAAAATCTCCTAACAGAATCAGACAACTCTGAATGCCTTTGTCTGATACCACTGATTTGCTAGAGGGAAACTTGACACAAAATACATCCCCAATAAGATCGAGGGTCAAACCGTGACGCTCTACGAAGGTTCTAGCCACGAACGAGTGGGTAGCACCAGAATCGAAAAGTACATAAGCCCAGCGGTACTTGACCTTAAACTTTCCTATAAAATCATACAAGCAACTAACGAAACGAACGTCAAACTACAGCTACAAATTAAAAGCTAGAACTAGGTTAGGATCTAACCTGAAATCACTTGAGAAGACGTCTGAGCTTCCTCCAAAGATATCACATTCAGCTTGCCCTTACCCTATCTAATAGTTGCGGTAGCAGCAATGCTTGAAGTGGAACTGGTTGCAATGGGGGCTGAGCCTGTGGGCACTTTGACTTAACATGTCCCTTCTGACCGCACTGGAAGCAGGTCTTGTCCTTATGCCAACAATGGGTAGCGTCGTGCCCACTCCGCTTATATGCAGAACAAACCAAATATCCTTTAGGAGCACCCTGAATCGCATGAACCTACTCCTTCTTCTAATCTCCTAATCTCTGGTAACATCTTTCAAATGGATGGCCCGACCAACCATAGAAACTGCATATTTCTTTGCTTCTTTTCCCTGAAGCAGTGCCAGATTCATGGGAACTCTTACCCTCACCGGTCTTCCTCTTATCCTTTCTCATTTGTTGATCTCAGTTCTTGGTATTGTCAATCGCCTTAACCTTTAGAGCCGTCTCCACAAATTCAACATAGCGTTTAGATCCATAAGCACTAGCTAGCAGCTGGATGTCATTCCTAAGACTACCTAGAAATTATTTAACTGAGTTTGACACTGAAGACACCATGTCTAGGGCAAAACGACTCTGTTTGCTGAACTCCACCTCGTACTCAGTAACAGTAAGCTGTCTTTACTTTAGATGCAGAAAATCATTCATCAGGCAGTCTCTCTCGACTGATGGAAGAAACTTCTTTAGCAGCAACTCCTTAAAGGATTCCCATGAACACCTATCCTTAAGGTTCTCCTTCTCTCCCTGCCACAAACTCTTAGCAAGTCCCTTGAGTTGATACGCAGTGACCATTACCCTCTGGTCCGCTGAAACTCCTAAATAATCAAACATCTCCTCGATGGCTATTATCAAATCATCCAAAGCCATGAAATCTGCTCTACCATCATAAGTAGGGGGTCCTAGCCTCTAAAAATGCGAAATAAACATCATCTCTGGTGGCAATAACACCGTGGGCACCAGGGGAGCATGGGGAACAGGAACAAGAATAGTCTGACCCATAGCTGGGTCTTTCACTAGCGACAGTTATCCTTACACAAAAGATAACAATGCTTGGATCTACGACTTCATCTCCATCATCTGTCTGGACAAAGTCTCATTACTCTGTCGCAGACTTTCAATAATCGCTTTGCTCTGCGTACCTGAAGACTCGACCTCCGACTGGGTAGTCGACCTAGTCGCCACACGCTTAGGTGAAAGTCCACCTAGTGTCAACTATATTCACCTATGGGGGGGGGGGGAATAGGTGACGTGCAGCGTTTTTGCGGAATTTAAAATAGTACCTGCACAAGAAAACAAAACAGCACAGCACAGAAAGCACACAAGCAATTTATAGTGGTTCCCCGATTTGGGTACATCCACTTTCCCCCTTCGACCTATCTCCCAACAAGGGACGACTCGGTCTCTTCACCAACAGGATTGAAATCCAATCCTTGCACTATCGGAAGGAACCCTTCCACACGTAGGAGTCAACACTCCCACAACACGGGTTGCACCCAACCCTTTCAACTAGGAACCAACGTTCCGTTACAACAAAACTAAACTAGAATGTACAAGAAATACAAACTACTTTTGGAGACTAAGGTGTCCCTCTTCGTTGACAACGTGTTCTTGAAGTCCACGAAGAGTCCACAACCCTAGATCTCTCTTGGAGAGAATCTCCCCGGAACCAGCGGCGGCTAGATGGGCGGCGGCTTGGTTCACGGGATCGGCGACGACAACAATGTGCGGCTGCTGTACTTTGGAGATCCAAACTTCGTAGCGAAGCTAGCTAGGTCTTCCAACGGTCACACTAGGATCAATCGTCTCGATCAATTCGGACGGGGAAGGTTTTCCCGATCAACAAATCAAGAGACAAGGGATCTCCGGTTAGACACGTGAGATGCTAAGCTAGGCTAAGCTTCTATCGACGGGAGATTTGGAAGAAACCACGATCAAGACCGGCGATCAACTCTCTCGAGCGGCGTCGGCGGTGGCGGAGCGGAACTCGCGATCTAGGTCACGTCGCGGCCCGTGTTTCGTCTTTTTCTCTGTCTGTTCACTGTTCAAAAAATACGCATGTATTTATACACAAGTATACTCCTAAATGACCGTTGTGGGTCCCACCTGAAGGAAACCCTAGTTCCGGTTCAACACAGTGCCCGCGGCAGAATCCGGTCCAGCTGTTTCCAGAAAAATTGCCCAAGTCAAAATCGGCGAGAATCGAAAGTGAGTCTCGTCGAATCGTCGAGAATCAAAGGTGATTCTCGACGATTCGGCGAGAATCAAAGATGATTCTCGTCGAAGTTGACTTGGTTGCATGCACTGATTTAGCCGGGTCGAGACGACAAGAATCAGCCAGTGATTCTCGACGATTCGGCGAGAATCACTAGTGATTCTCGCCGATTCGGCGAGAATCACTTGGTGATTCTCGTCGATTCTTACTTAGAATCAGAGTTGCTCGCTTTGAAGTAGCCGGATCGAGTCGGCGAGAATCAGCCAATGATTCTCGACGATTCGGCGAGAATCACTAGTGATTCTCGCCGAATCGGCGAGAATCACTTGGTGATTTTCGTCGATTTATACTTAGACGAGTTTTCGTCTTTCCACCCATGAGGTGCTCCTTGACCCATCCTTGCTCCTTGTCTGCTCTTGCCTTGACACACCCCTGTACTTGAAAATAAGTACACTCCAATAGAGAGAGTACACGTAGGCCAACACACTGATCTGCTCAACGAGGGATTACGTCGTGCAGACCCGTGTATATTGACCTACTGCCCCCTGACATTGGTGTGCACTTAGCGTAGAATAACTGTAAGCACAACTTGAAAGATTGTATCAAATACATTGTGAATTTATCTTAGCTTGACAGGTGGCTTCCTCAAATCCAGGTAATTGTGGATACAATACCCAACAATCTCCCCCTATTTGACGAAGCCAAAATCCTACTAGCTAAGATGAATACCACCAACCAAATAATATATACAACATAGAGAATATAAAGATGCGGCACAAGAAAATATAGGCACACAGATCAAGGCTTGAGTCAATCATAAATTCATATATATATATATATATATATATATATATATATATATATATATATATATATATATATATATATATATATATATATATATATAATCAGGATTGTTCATATATCAATAAGACAAGACAAAAGTGTTCAAGAGACAATGATAAGCTATGAATTTCTGTGTATGGATTTTTGTCTAGGTCATCCTTAAGTTTCTGAGCCAAAAACTTCTTTCTTTGCCTTTCAACATATTCTTTTGGCTTTGGATAGTATCTGGGTGGAGGAGCTTTATCTGCCGCAGTGTTGGTCCTGAAGAAGATGTTCCGTTTAGCTTCATACGTCTTGTGCAGCTCCCACTCATGCTGGCTATATACTTCGTTTCGATTGATTTCTCCTTTTTCTTGTAGCCAGAATGTGTCCAAGATGATACTCTTTGAAACCGGACTCCACCTTTCGTTTCTTACTTCCTCCTCCTTCAATCTGATTCTCTTTTCAGCTTGTGTTTCCTTGGATGTCCCTTCTTGAGATTTTCTCTTGTCTCTGGCTTTTGCTAGGGCACCTTGGTCAAACATTGCCATCAGCTTTGCCTTGGAGGTGGCCCTAGCACCCTCAGCTTCACTTAAGGGAACTTCTGCAGCACTTACTCCCTCAGCAGCCGTAGTAGTCTCAGGATCATGAATACTCGCAGGATTTTCAGGCAAATCGATGCCTAACGCCTGTTGGAGCATCCACCAGCAACTGTCATAGACATATTGGTTTGACTATTCAAAGTTTTTGATCATGATTTCCCGAAGCTCGGCCATCTTAGCAATATATTCTTTCTCCCCCTTTTTGGCTTCGACTGCAATGGAGTTTGCATAAGAATGCAGTGACTCATCAATATGCTCTGTAGTCCTGGAGAATTCAGTGACCAAGGCTTGTTGATTGGTGTTGAGAGTTACCATATTGCCATCAAACTTTTGAATGTTATTTGCTACGACATGAGCATTCTGATTTACAATTGTGAGAGTATTAGTGTTCCTTTTTAATCCGTCCATAAGAAGAGTGACGGCTTGGCCGACCACTGTATACTTATCTTCAAACTTCTTTTCCATCACGTCCAGTTTGTGATTGATCTCCACCATGTTCTTGAGCATGAGATTCTCTGATTTCTTAATTCTTTTTAACATTTTATCCTGAGCTTTCTCAAAAGATGCTTTGAGCTCATCCACTATACCCTGAATGACATTCACAGTGTGATTGGCTAGATCATCTCGTAGTGGATGAGCCTGAGGCACTCCTTGGCCTTGTGCTTCAGCAGATGCACCTATAGAGCTGGACACGAGCACAGTCTCTAAGGGGGGAATGCGTGCAGCCTCTGTAGATTTCTCGGACTCCCCCTCCACTGTTGCACCAATAATCTCAGGAGCGATCTCAGGAGCGTGCTTGTCAAATGGAGCTTCAGTGATATCCTGAGTCTCCAAAGCTTCCTGTCCCTCATTGCCGTCTTCCTCACCTTCATCATCCATGAGATCATTTTCATCAGCATCATCTTCTAGCCCTTCGTCAGCAGTCTCCTCTACAGCACCTACGGCTCCTAGATCGTTCAGGTTCAGGGCCTCCTCATTCTCCAGCACAGCTTCACTGTCTGCTTGTATATTCGCCACTGCATCTCTGGCTATCTGGGAGATGTCAGATACGATATGAGCATCAGTGGGTAGAGGCTCCCCCTCAATTCCTGCAGTCAATGCATCAGGAATTTCACTGGGGATTACTACGGAATCAGCCACAGTGCCGTCCTCGGCTGGAGATGCGTCCTGTTGTTCTACCACAACAGCCTACCCAATGCGCCTCTCCCATCTGTCAAAAACACTCGAGTCCATTTTCTTTAAGTAATGTAGAGGAACACCTTTACTTATATCATACTTATCTCCATTCAACTGATTGAGATACAGACTGATGATTCAGCCAAAGCTAGGAGATCTAAGGGTGTCCTTTATCTTCTCAAAAAGCAATGCCCCCCAGTTGAAGCTTTTTCTGCAGACAATTGCCACCAGGATATTGAACATGTCCGCAGAGATGTGGTCATGAGAGCCCGACTTTCATATGAGTACTTTTCCAATGATGTCTGACAGAAGTTTCCCCTCCTCATTCATGTCCTTTCGCTTTATCGACCTCATTCCTCGAGCGAGTCCACAGAATAATAAAGTCCTGGTTTTGTCTTGTTCATCCAGATAATCCTCGTGCGCCGAGATAGTGAGCTGCAGGAAGTGGGTCAGCTTGCTGGCAGACATCTTGATCTTTGCCCCTGCAACCTTGCTCTTGATGAGAGAGTCGTCATTCCGGAGTTTTGCGATTGTAAAAAACTCCAGCACTTCCTTGTCCAGGATTTTACAAGGGTTCTCTAGTACGAATGAGAGTCCAGCCTATTCAAGCATAAGGATGATGTTTCTGAATTCATCTGAGGCATGAGAGAACCCTGTTCGAACTAGCTCACATCCAGTGATCAGTCCAGCGGTTGTCCTTGGAGCCATTGCAGACCTAGGGAGAGAATCCCTACTCTACGCTTAATCAAAAGTTAAAAGGGAAGCGACACTAGTAATAAAGTTCTTGTAAGGATGTGGATGTGGTTACCTAACAGCGTAGACGGTGAGTTAGTTTGACAAAGACGACGAACACCCGGGAGGTGCACCCGACTGTGAGTGATCGAAACTGTGGAGAAATGCCTAGACGAGAGAGAGGAGAGATCCACGGAGGGCAATCGGCGAGATCGGTGAATCGGGAAGAGTCGGCGAGGGTCCTTCGTGAGAAGTCTTGCGGGATGTCGACGGAAGGGGAAGAAGCACGGGTCCTTCGGTGAGAGTCCTTCGGAAAGAAGCTTCCGGGAATCTTGCAGGAAAGCGGAGGTCAATCGGCGAGAGTCCTGCTGTTGTCGATCCCTGCTGTTGTCGACGAAGGAGGCGATCGGCGAGATTCCTTCGGTGAGCTTCCTGCGAAATATGAAGGGTCGGTGATATCAAAGTCGATGAGTTTAAAAAGGATTTCCTGCTGTTGATACTATGTGATGTCAATGAGTTTTAAAAGGATTTCCGTGTGAAGAGTGAAACGCTAAGGTTCGGGCCCCGCCGGATTCTCGAAGTCTTCTGATATCAAGATAATTTACAAAATCCTCTAAATATATATATATATATATATATTTCTTAAGGCCAATCTATTTAGGGTTTGAATGGGGCGTTTCCATACACTTCAGGATGTCAATTGTAAGTTGTCGAGATTTCCAATGACGTATCTTCGTTAGTTTTCAGTGAACTGATTTACGCCGGTAGATGTTAGTTCTCGAATCTACCAGTGGAACTTTCGATAAATCTTTATTGATGTATCTAAGGTTTATATTTATCGAGTTAACCTATCCTTAGGTGTACACTCAAGTATGTGTATACAGGTATATATAAATATATATATGGAAATGTCGATACAATGTGACTCAAGTCTTGAAGCTGATCAAGAGTACCCGTGATTATGAGAGTTATCTTTTAGCCCCTCTAGTTAAAACAGACCAGGTGCACAATGTGAGTATGCCCAGGTAGATATCACTTCAGTTATTCCATATGTTTGGTCCAATATAGTCTTGAAACATCTACTGTCTAGTTCCCATTATATTTACGGGAACCTAGACTACCCTGCAAAAGAGAGTTACTTTACCTTAGGAACCCAATACATATTGGGTCCTAGGTTCCTGTTAGCATAAACACTCAACTGCCTTCCTTCAGAAATCCCATCAGGAAGACTACCTCTGCCCAGGAGATGTGGATAGGCCCTTGCCCTTGACACAAAGGGGTTGTGCCAACAGTCTATGGTAAAGTGTCCCACCTTGCCACAGCACCAACACGCGTGAATGTTGTATCGCCGTTTCTGACCTGATCTAGCGACTGAGGTAGTCATGAGCTAGTTCCAAACGGGATAGATCTGGATCTGCTCCCAGAACTGCCTCTTCCACCGTGACACATGGAAGGGTGGAATGAATGCATGCAGCGAGAGTCACGAGGTCTGGGAGGTGGTGCCTTCCTTTCAGTCGGCCCTCTTCCAGAGGCCCCATGAGAACTTACAGCATGACTTCTAACCCCCCTTTCCTGTGTCCTTGGGTGGAGAGAAGGGGTCCGAGAGCTGATACCAGCCGATTCATGCCGAGTATGGGCAGTGGCCGAGAATACAAAGGGCTCAGAATGAGCCTTAGGTATTCTCTCATGGGTGGCCATGATGGCCCTTGCACTATGGGTGTCTCCACATGAGGACAGATCACCCTTGCAGTGACCACAATTATTCCGGTGATCATACCTGAAGGCATGATGAGTAGCCTTCCTGCTTGGAGTGGGGGGTCGGAATACCGTTTCCCCATTTCTCCATGAATTGATATTTCGGGAGATCCACCCATTTTCTACCTTTCTCTTCATAGCATCAACCTTGGAAAAGTTTGATACTATCATTTTCTCATTCTCTAGACTACTCTCTAGATCTGAGATTTTAGAGTCCTTGACCTTGTTGGATGCCAATTGGAGAACCAACAAGATCTTCAACTGAGCAATCTCTTGCGCTTGCTCCTCAACAAGTAGGTTGCTTGTCTGAAGGGCTCTCTTCAGGGAATCAGGATTTTCTGATGGGAAACAGTTCCTGTCTTCAGGAACTTCAAGAGAGACGGGGCAAGATGAAGAAGTTACCTGCTCATCAGATTCATTGTCACTAGCGCCAGTGACCGTTGTGTCATCCTCATCAGAACTGCTTTCCTCACTGGCTTCTTCAGTCTCTAACACGGACACTGGAGCTCTGATGCTGTCCGATTGATCCTTGCCTTAATCTTCAGAGGCGAGGACCCCCACATAGGCTTCATCCTCTAGTTGACAGCAGAATCTTGCTTTCTCTGACCCCCCCATCAGCTCTGAGATCATCACCCACATAGATTTAGCCGTCCCACATTTTTCCAATCTAGAGCGAGAAGGTCCAGACCAGATATCCATGATAATCTGTCGAATCATATTGTCCAGATTAAATAACGAGAGTTCCGTCTCCGACATCTCAGCAATACTCTTGGGCACTTGGATATTCTTTCCAGAGCCGGAGGTCTTCATTGGAATAAAAGAACCCTCTTCCAGGATGAAAGATGCTCGAGGATCGATAGCCTCCAAGTGATATGACACTCTCATCTTCCAGACGGGATAATACTCCTTTGTGCATGTGGGAAGTCTTAGTGGCGATATCTCATGATCCAGCTCCATGCTTCTGACACTGGTGGCAGGATTCTACTCAAGGTGTAAACCTTTTTGATTAGTAACCTGCCTCTGATACCACTTGAAAGTCCACCTAGTGTAAACTATATTCACCTATGGGGGGGGGGGGGGGATAGGTGATGTGCAGCATTTTTGCGGAATTTAAAATAGTACCTGCACAAGAAAACAAAACAGCACAGCACAGAAAGCACACAAGCAATTTATAGTGGTTCCCCGATTTGGGTACATCCACTTTCCCCCTTCGACCTATCTCCCAACAAGGGACGACTCGGTCTCTTCACCAACAGGATTGAAATCCAATCCTTGCACTATCGGAAGGAACCCTTCCACACGTAGGAGTCAACACTCCCACAACACGGGTTGCACCCAACCCTTTCAACTAGGAACCAACGTTCCGTTACAATAAAAATAAACTAGAATGTACAAGAAATACAAACTACTTTTGGAGACTAAGGTGTCCCTCTTCGTTGACGACGTGTTCTTGAAGTCCACGAAGAGTCCACAACCCTAGATCTCTCTTGGAGAGAATCTCCCCGGAACCGGCGGTGGCTAAATGGACGGCGGCTTGGTTCACAGGATCGGCGGCGACAACAATGTGCGGCTGCTGTACTTTGGAGATCCAAACTTCGTAGCGAAGCTAGCTAGGTCTTCCAACGGTCACACTAGGATCAATCGTCTCGATCGATTCGGACGGGGAAGGTTTTCCCGATCAACAAATCAAGAGACAAGGGATCTCCGGTTAGACACGTGAGACGCTAAGCTAGGCTAAGCTTCTGTCGACGGGAGATCTGGAAGAAACCACGATCAAGACCGGCGATCAACTCTCTCGAGCGGCGACGGCGGCGGCGAAGCGGAACTCGCGATCTAGGTCACGTCGCGGCCCGTGTTTCGTCTTTTTCTCTATCTGTTTACTGTTCAAAAAATACGCATGTATTTGTACACAAGTATACTCCTAAATGACTGTTGTGGGTCCCACCTGAAGGAAACCCTAGTTCCGGTTCAACACAGTGCTCGCGGCAGAATCCGGTCCAGCTGTTTCCAGAAAAATTTCCCAAGTGAAAATCGACGAGAATCGAAAGTGAGTCTCGTCGAATCGTCGAGAATCAAAGGTGATTCTCGACGATTCGGCGAGAATCAAAGATGATTCTCGTCGAAGTTGACTTGGTTGCACGCACTGATTTAGCCGGGTCGAGACGGCGAGAATCAGCCAGTGATTCTCGACGATTCGGCGAGAATCACGAGTGATTCTCGCCGAATCGGCGAGAATCACTTGGTGATTCTCGCCGAATCGGCGAGAATCACTTGGTGATTCTCATCGATTCTTACTTAGAATCAGAGTTGCTCGCTTTGAAGTAGCCGGATCGAGTCGGCGAGAATCAGCCAATGATTCTCGACGATTCGGCGAGAATCACTAGTGATTCTCGCCGAATCGGCGAGAATAACTTGGTGATTCTCGTCGATTTATACTTAGACGAGATTTCGTCTTTCCACCCATGAGGTGCTCCTTGACCCATCCTTGCTCCTTGTCTGCTCTTTCCTTGACACACCCCTGTACTTGAAAATAAGTACACTCCAATAGAGAGAGTACACGTAGGCCAACATACTGATCTGCTCAACGAGGGATTACGTCGTGCAGACCCGTGTATATTGACCTACTGTACCCTGACATTGGTGTGCACTTAGCGTAGAATAACTGCAAGCACAACTTGAAAGATTGTATCAAATACATTGTGAATTCATCTTAGCTTGACAGGTGACTTCCTCAAATCCAGGTAATTGTGGATACAATACCCAACATTAGGCGACATCTAAACAACTAAAGAACATCTAATCAAAACCAAGCTCAACCGCTAACAACAAAACAACATAGTCCAAACAAAACATACTTAAGTACTTGCCCATGCTGCTAACATGCTCTGGGATTTCAATAACGATGTCATGCCTAAACTTAGGATGATAAACTGTCATCCTACTGACTCATGGGCCTAAACCATGAATGCATGAATTCTTATTCTTTTTGACTCAAAACCATGTGTGTATATATGTCATCATGTAAATCTTTAGCTTGGCACGTGTGCAGATGCAATGTTATGTCATGCATGATGTGTTATGCAATCTAAAAAGGCCTTAATACATGTTATGAGTGGTGTACACATGAAATGTTATACATCCCATACTACATAACATCGCATGGAACGAAAAAAATGTGCTAATGGGCACCCATGTGATGGTGGTTATGCATCACATACTACATAACCGTCACATGTTGCCACCTATGGTGGATCCATATACAAACACATATTATGCATCCTATACAATATAATATACATTGTATACTTCTTATCATACTATGTGTGTAGTGTTCGTGCTTCAGCTAATACGTACTGATGACACATCAGTGTGTGTATGAAATGACACTAGGCAACTAAAACTAACTAGAAATGGTTGTTCGACTAATCGTTTAACAACCCATCCCTCTGATACCAACTGTCACAACCCACATTTTCTCCGCATTTAATAATATAATAGAGTAAGGGAAAATGCGTGTCATGATGCCACGTCAGCAAGGGATAACTGCAGACGTTCAGGAAAACTCCAACTAAACTCCTTTATGAAAGATTTGTAAGTTATTTAGAGAAGATCCAGTTTAAGTTAAGCAGTTAGCCGTATTCCTCGACTAAGTGGATCAACTAGTCCACTAGAAAAATATAGTTATATGCTACAGAAAATCTTTGATTAGATTGGTTTAACATCCTACATGAGTATAAACATCCCCAAAGGACAACTCATAGTATGCAAGAATCTAGGTTTAGTATAAGTATGAAAATAGTCAATACGTTATCTAGAAGTTAGTGACTTTGGTTTTAGGAAGATGACATGTATGAAATACTAGTAGTAATGCTGTTTATAAGTTAAAATATCTAACATGCAACCTAGCATAAAACATTCCCCATAGAGCAAGTAAAAATAACCACAAAGAGGTAAAACTAGCAGCTTAGCAAAGTAATTAACATTTTAAAAGAAATCCACTAGTGGGCATCAACAACCTGACATGAATCCACTAGAGAGCATGCATGTCTGTACTAACAAGAAGCAACCAAAACTATCTCACAAGGGTGAGGAAAACCTCTACAACACAGCAGTCCACTAGCAAACTCCCAAACCTAGTCGCTCAACCGGCTACAACCCTGAACCTGAGGCATTCAAAAGAAGAACACCTCAACAAGAAAATACAAGTGGAAAAAGAAGCAATTACATATAAACAAATGAAAATAGAAGGGGTTACCAAACCCTACTAGCAGAAATGCTGACAACCTTAGCTAAAATAATCAACAAGGAGGCAAGTGAGAAAGTTCTCAATATTAACATAATCAAAGTGCACCAAGTGCGAGGAGTTACCATGCTTCGACAAAATAAGCAAGGATTAACATAAATAACATAAACTGATCTAAGAAGAAAACTGAGCACAAAACAGCATGAAAACGTGAATCATTAACACATGGTAATATCAACCAGGCCGGAGTCGATGACCAATTATCCCATACCAGGCTCCAAGACCCAAATGTCTTAAAAAAAGAAGGCCCTGCGGTGGTTACCATTTATCCCAACCCAAACCAACAGTCCTCAAAAATAGAGACCTAACAACCACCAAGTGTAATGATCGACAAACCGACTTCCAGTTGGCGGTCCTTTATCCACTGCCAACCTTCACAGCCAAATAAACATAAAACCCTAACCAAATCCCAAGTCTAAACCCCAAGAAAAACTTAAACAAGTCCTAAAACCACTCTTAGGACCTTACACGACGAATCGGGCCAAAAACAACGAAAAATTCTATGTCTTGGCCAAATTCAGCGAGTATACCCAATGAACTACCTCGATACTCGACGAGTCGTAAGATGATACTCGACGAATCCTTCTATACTCGGCGAAAAATGCCTTGCGACAATCGGCGATACTCGATGAATTCCTTTTGAAACTCAATGAATAGACTGGCGATACTCGTCGAACTGCCTTAAGCTAACCTATGATATTCAACGACTTCAAAATGATTCGAGCCGAAAATGACTTAACCAAATTCGGCGATACTCGCCGAATTTCTACCCGATACCCGCTGAATTCTACTTAGGATAGATACTGACACTCGACGAAAATTCCTTAACATCTATACTCGAAGAACCGACCTATGAAACTCTACGAATTTCACTTACCCAAACCTGATGAATTTGTACACGATACCCACTGAAAACTCCTTTGTCCACTAAACCTAGTTTACACCGTTTTGGCTGAAATCAAGCCCTAACCTAGGGGTTCTTTTCATGATTCACCTATGCTACTCATATACTCTAAGGACGGAGGAAAAAGGTAAGAAAAGTCAAGTAAGAAACAGACATGCAAGGGTGAAAGATCCACTTGCCTTGAAACTTCGAAGAAACGCCGCCCACTCGCACTGCAACAAGGATCAACTATAAAAAACCCAAAGCAACATTTCTTGAAACTTTTGGAGGGGAAAAGGGGTAAAAAATGCTAACCCTAATGTATAAAAATCGAGGAATTGAGAAAAACTTACCATGATCGCGTAGCTCTTGCCGAGAGCTTTCTGAATCTCCTATCAATCGTCGAAGTCGACCACCCAAACTCCCAAAATAGCCGGTCGAAAGCTCGAATCGCCGCTGCTCTTATCTTTCGTGAAATGTCCGGCGTTAGGCTAAGGAAGATGATGAATAATATGGTTTTGATTTTGCGCGTATATATAAATATAATAATACTAATTAATTAATTTATAATACAATATTACATTACGATTAACATTAATTAATCCCAAAAGGATCCAAAATCCAAACAACCTCGAAATTTAACGGAATTCACACCGTAGCTAAATACTGATGCTACGAATCCGAAAAACCAAACTCGGGCAAACGCCTCCCGAAACCAAAGACACAAGCATTCCCAAAAAGGCTCCACCGAGTCACCAAAACTGACCCGACTCGGAAGGAAATCTTGCAAATAGGCTAAACCCCGCCACACTGAAAACCTAAAGAGCAAAACCACGCTCTAACCACTACACATGCCAAACACGCGTCAATGTAACGCCCTGACTCCAAAAATACGCCACTATGGGAATAAAAATAAATACCGAAAAATCAGGGGTGTTACAGGTAATTTGGTAATTTTACCCTTGGACCGTACTGGGCGGAAGCCCTTCCGCCGCTCTGTAAGTTTTTTGCCTCCCCAACAATGACCTTGGGGAGATCCCGCCTATCAGGGCACAAGTCCTCTCACGTGTCCTTGGCGGGAACCCTCTCGCCCGACATGGGCAAGAACACTACCGCCCTCCATGGGCGGGAACCCTCTCACCCGTCTACCGGTGACCCGGCCTTTGGCCTAAAGCTATAGCCCAAGGCTAGCCCAACCTTGGTCCTTGGGGAATCTAGGTTCCACCCAGCGAATATGGGGTTGTACAGGTAAGGGGCTTAGTTTGGATCCCTTGTATGCTTGAGAGCACGTTGAGTTGTGATATGAAGGACTCAGAAGAGTCTTTGGTCCTTAGAGGCATGGTGGAATTGTGGAAATTACATAGGGGTATATGTTAATACATGGTTGTTAAGTGACCCTGAGTTGAGGTTTACTTATGGCATGTCTATGGGCTTGCTGGTCGTTACACCGATCGAAGCTGACAGATAGACCTTGGCTAGTTGGGCTGGGTTCTTTGGTGCTTCCTTCCCAAAGACCCCTTCCGTTCTTATTGAGCCAGTTGGGTTGAGATCTTTGATGTTACTTCCCAAAGATCCCTTCTGTGTTGTTTAGGCTAGTTGGGTTGGGATCTTTGGTGCTTACCTCCCAAAGACCCCATCTGTGTCGTAGTACGTGGAGACTCCACTATTAGGTATATAACATTGAGGCATATGTGAGGCCTAGGTCAGGTAGTGTGCAAACCCATCTAGTAGTGGAGGAGTCCATTCCACTGCCACCGTTTGGCCACGATGGGTGGTGCTTGGGTGGTTTGCTACCCTCAAAAATTGGGAACTAAAGTCAATGTCGGCATATCAATTCAGAGTTTGTGAGTAAGCATGGGTGAGTCATCATATCACATTCATTGCATTGCACCGTATAAGATCCTTATTATAAAAATTTGTATAAACACTTTTTTATGATGAGTTGCTTTCTGTTGTACCCGATCCTTAACTTAGAAATTTGTATGGATATTTTTATAAGTTAAGTTCAATTCTATACTTACGATATTATACTGTTAGTTTTTGATACTCTTACTCACATGGTTATGGTACTTATTCTTACATGTGCTCCAATTACTATTAAAGTCATTATTAACTACTAGCTTAGGGTTTACCACATGCTATACTTCTACCTACTAATTATATTGTGCCTCTCTATTTCTTTCCTTCAGCCCGGTATCTAAGAGTCGCCAGGGTAAGAGAATGTGAAGCTACTTAGTCTTTATGACTAACGGTTGCTACACCCACTTTTTAGGACACCCTGAAAGAGGAGCTATAACAAACCCCATACAGAAGGGCAGTAAGGACAGTGACATGACCTTATGCTATGTTACCCTCGATTAGAGATGCAAGAATTTGAGTGTTTGTTGTAGCCCTTTTGGGCAATTTCTGTACTCTGATATTTATAGGAAGTTTTGTAGTTTCCTGTCATATATTTTTTATGGACTTTATTACTTATTGTGAATTATGGTTTCTGTAGTTTTTCTATTATTGATGGGTTGGCAATGTAATATTGGTAATAGCCGGCAGAATAGTTGTTTTGTGGTATAAATTAACCCGTGCGTTGATACTACCGCAAGGACACTGCTCTAAGAATAAGGTTCCCCTCGATCGTATCTTGTGTTCTGGGTGGGGGGGGGGAGTCTTACAAATGGTATCAACTTAGAACTATCCTGAGATAAGAAGTTATTGAATAGTGCTGCCGCTCCAGCTCGATTATTCAGTTTGATGGTAAACTGAATTAGCGGAAGTAGTGGTGTGCCCATTTATGATTCACACCAAGTATGTCAACTTATTATCCTACAATTAGCCTACCTAACCCTAAATTTGTACTTTTATGCATAGATTCCAGTACATACAGAGCCAATGACGGGCACTCCTCTTCCTTTGATCCCCACTCTCTTTCAGCAGTCAGAGCTAGGCCGGCCCTAATTGTAATTTTAGATGACTTCAGGTCTCAGCAGGTCCCTGTGCTACAGTAGGCCCCAGGCTCCAATTGGCTGAGCACCTTCCGAGCTCTCTCTCCTCCTATTTATCACGGGACAGAGTCTGCTATTTGCATGGAGGAGTGGTTGGATTTAGTGCAGGAGTTGATGGCCAGGATCTGATGCCCAGCCAGCATGGTTGTTACCTTAGCAGTTTCTGTGCTAAAATCAGACCCCGAGAGGTGTTCGAAGTCTCCTATGGGCTCCACTTTCGAAGGGTGCATTTACACTGACATCAGTTGAAGTGAGTTCTCCAATGATTTCCTAGAGCACTTCGTTCCCTCTACTGCTCACTATGAAATCGAAGAAAGGTTCCTGCAGCAGAAGCAGGGATCCAAATCAGTTATGGAGTGCCAATGAGAATTTCAACACCTTGCTAAGTTTACTGACTTCTATGAGTTGGATGTTGCGGTTATGCGAAGCGATTCTTCAAAGGTTTGTGAGATCCCCTTAGCCAGGCTCTCTTATTTGTAGTCGACACGAGCCTTTCTCAGATTAAAGAATATGGAAAAAAGATTGGAGGCGGGCCACTTTAGGGTCCAGACTATTGGAAAGAGACCAGTATAGGGTGTAATGGAATTTCAACACCTTGCCGTCCCAATGCGTGTTCTAGAGCACATCTCTCCCTTGCACGCCCCCACGTGGGCCACCTACTTGCGCTCTCTTGTGCACATTTCTCCCTTACGTGCTCCCACACATGCCGCCTCCTAGTGCGCTCTCGCATGCATTTCTCCTTGCACTCTCTCACGCACATCTCTCTTTTGGACTCTCCCATGCGCGCTGCCTCCTTACATGCTCTTCCGCTCGTCGGTTCCTTAGATGCTCTCGCACGTGCCTCTAACTCACGCATCCTTACGCGCATCTCACCCCTCCGTGCTCCTGTGAGTTCTCGTGCAGGTCGCTCCCTTATACGGGTCTCCTCCCCCGTGCTCCATGCACTCTACTCAGATAAGTTCCCCATGCACTCTCTTTCTGCAAGGGCCCAACGCTCTCTCTTTACCGCAACCGCTCTGCGTGCTTTCCTCCAGCAAGCGCCCAATACGCTCTTTGCCAATAGGTACCTCACGCACTCCAAAGCTAGCACTTCATCTACCAATAAGAAAACCGAGCCACGCTTCTCCAAAAGACAATCAAAGACAAGAAGCAGAGGATAAGACACGCCGAGCGCGCCTTCGTGCTTTAAAACACTAGACATCAGAACGAGTACAACTAGTTGCTCCTGTTGGGTCCATTGATCCCAATGTACTGGATTTGAAGAAGGATCATCAAGCAATGTATACACATGTGGTGATCTAACTTGTGTCCAAGTTTAATGATTACAGATTATCCAGCAAGCAGTGATGAGACAGATAGCCTAAGTGCCTAAGTCAGGTAAGTTCTTACCTAAGTGGTGGAAAGATAGAAAACTATCTAAGTCCACAGGCGTTGATTGAAGATCATTCACTCAATGCCAGATGATCTATAGCGCTGAGTAAATCCTATTAAATCAAAGCCATAAAGTGGCAAGCTTAGAATATGGCTAAGTCCACAGGCGTTGAGTGAAGTCAACTCACTCAACGCCATACAGCAAAAAGCAGGGAGTCAGGTTAATACAATAAAATCCTAAAGAGAAATGAGCTAAAAAGTGTCTAAGTCCACAAGCGTTGAGTATAGCTCACTCACTCAGCGCCTTATCTTCAAAACTATTGAATAGCTGAGCTCAGAGTTCTTCAAACTAAGGTCTAAGTTCGTTGAGTTGAACTTTCAGTTGTTCGTCGAGCTAAGATCAGAGTTCGTCAAACTAAACTCTAAATTCGTCGAACTGAGCTATTACTTATTCGTCGAACTGAGCTCAAAGTTCGTCGAACTGAGTTCTGAGTTAGTCGAACTCAAGCTAAAGTCTGAAATAGAAAATCTGGCTACGGCAGAAAGCATTGAGTGAGGCGTAGTCACTCAACGCTCTCAACGCCATGACGTAGAATTTATTAAAGCAAAAAGCGTTGAGTAAGACATGCTCACTCAACGCTATCAACACTTAAAATGCTAAAGAAGCAGAAATGGCTTAGTGTTGGATCCCTAGTTGATTTAGGCTAGGTTCACTAACTTAGGATGATGTGACCCAACATGTATAGCCAGGGTCATAGTTGTGTCCTAGAGTCTAGTCCAAGTTCTTAGAGTCAACATCAGATGGACCAGCTATCAACAAGACTATCAGGGACTCAAGACTTAAAAGATTTCAAGACCAAGTAAAATGAGTTCGATGTTCGTCGAACTCAGGTAGACGAAAGACGTTCTCAGCTCGACGATCTTGAGATATTTCTCTGAGCTGAGCTCGACGATCTTCATTCTTTGGTTGACGAAAATTGGGATATTTCTTCAAATATCTAAAGTCAGGATAACTCCAAATTATTCTAAGTCCAGCTTCAGACTTTGTTCGACGAACTGGATCCTGAGCTCAATGAACTTGGAACTCAACTTCACAAGAACCTTCAGTTAGAAGTTCTCAGGTCAATGAACTTTGTTCATTGGTCGACGAATTCTGGATCCTTTACTTCAACAACTATATTCATGAATTAATCTAAGTCTAGAATAGTTGCTGAACTCCAGTCGACGAAATTACAACCTCAGCTCGACGAACCTCAAACAGAAAAGGCAAAGGCTCTGAAGCATGCAGTTATGTTATCAGCTCGACGATCTGGGAACTCAGCTCGAAGAACAGAAGCTGTCTGGTCGACGAATACAAAATCTCAGTTCGACGAACTAGTAACTCAGCTCGACGAATTCTATTATTCGTTCGACGACTCCAGACTTAGCCATTTCCGGCCCTCTGTCCACATTCTAATGCGGAAATTCCTGAGTAATTAATGCTCTACATTCTCTGAATGTATCCGTTAGAGGGAGCATTGATTACGGTCTTCTTCAGGAATATTGCTTGCCGATTTTCCATGGGTCAGTTGAGGAAATGACTCAATGCCGATTATTCTCAAGGCGTCAGCATTAATTACCGATGATTCAAATTTTTGAAAAGATATAGAATAATACAAGATCGATAATCGACAGCCTGGAAGAATATACTCAGTCAGAAAAACAGAGATGCACATATACTGACTGCAAGAATTCATACAGTAGCATAAAAGCTTCACACAAAAAATCATACTGAACCTTATAGTGACATGCAGTGATCATACATCCAGGACTTCCAAGGACAACAAAATAACAAAACAGTCAAGAAGCTTCTGCATTACTGTCTATCAAGAACTCTGATTGAAGACCTATCACCCTACATCAAAGCTTCCAAATCTTCCTGAACCATTCAATATTTCAGGGGGAGATTTGCTAAACATCAATCCACTTAAGTTTTCTCAGTTTATTGAGAAAGAGAAGACAAAATCACTCTCTCACCCCCTCCTGTATAAAGGATTGTCATCTCCCTTCAAAAGTGATTCCTTGTTGCAAGTCTCCTAACCAAAAGACTAGAGTTGGTTTTTGGGGACCTGATCAAAACCCATTGGTGTCAGGCACCTGATCAAAAAGCTGAGTGGATTCCTACCAGGGTGGTAGAAGAGTGGACTACCCAGATTTGGGGAACCACTATAAATTTCTTGTGTTGTCTGATTGCCTATCTTTTTCTTTTTGTTCTTGCTGTGTGGCTGTGATTAGGTTTACTATTTTCCATTTTCCAGTTTCCTAATTACTGCACCTTTTTAGTTTTCAGTTTATAGCAAAAGCTGTAACAACACCTTTATAGGGACCTAACTAATTTTAAATATACTCTATTCACCCCCCTATAGAGTATTGTAAACCTAACCCTCACTTTCAATTGGTATCAGAGGAGGTTCCTTTGGTTGCACAAGTTAAATCTTGAACCAAAAGATACCTTGTTAGATCTACACATCACCTTCATTCACATTTAACTTTTAAAGTAGAAACACAGCCATGACACAGAATAAAGATTATGCAAGCACCATACCTCCAGTTTGCAACTTGCAAAAGTTTGGAATTTGGAAGGCAAGAATCAAGTTGTACATGAATTCTATTGATGTAGATATCTTTGCTTCCATCTTAACAGGAGTACCTCCACCACCTGCAGCTCCTCCAAGTAACTCTACAAATATGACTACAATACCTCCTCCAGATTATAATGATGCTTACAGGAAAATCAAGATGGCTGATGCAAAAGCCATGAACATATTGGCACAAACAATGTCTGATGACATTTTCTAGAAGGTTGCTGTGTGCACATCAGCAAAAGCCATTTGGGATTCCCTAAACCAAAGAATTGATGGATCAGCTGATGAAAGGAAGGATAGGAGATCAAATCTCATATCCCAA
The DNA here is from genome assembly GCA_039583875.1 of Platanthera guangdongensis. Classification (NCBI taxonomy): domain Eukaryota; kingdom Viridiplantae; phylum Streptophyta; class Magnoliopsida; order Asparagales; family Orchidaceae; genus Platanthera; species Platanthera guangdongensis. The sequence goes on from CM077154.1 coordinate 109,262,412, forward strand.
TTTGAGAATTTCAAGAAACAGGAAGCTGAGACAGTTTTAGAGATGTATAATAGATTAAGCTCAATTATTAATGAGCTAAAAACTCTGGACAAGGTCATCACTCTCACTGAAGTGAATGACAAAATTCTGATGTGCTTCCCAAGCTCATGAGACACAAGAATTTGGCCCATCAAGGAGGCCAGATGCCTAAATGAGATTTCAACTGAATCTCTATTGGGTAAACTAAAGTCTTATGAGCAGTTAATAAAGACAAGGGAGGATGCTGAGCAAAGAACACCTCCAGCAGCTAGAAGAGAACATAGCATAACCTTCAAAGCCTCAAAAGAATCAGAATCTTCAACATCAAATGAAGAACTTATAAGTCTCTTGGCTAAGAGATTTTTCAAGATGGCTAGAAAGGACTTCAGAAGAAAGTCATCAAGAAAAGATGATAGGACAAAGTATGATAAGACAACAACAAAGGAAGTGGTGTGCTATGGATGCAGGAAGCCTGAGCACATTCTATCTGAGTGTCCAGAGAACCAGAAGAAAGAGAAAAGAAGAGAAAAGGAAAAGGATTCCAGGAGACAGTACACCAACAAACCCTCTTCCAACAAACACAAGAGGAAGGAAAAGGGGTTTGTGGCTGAGACCTGGAGTGAGAATGAAGAAGAGTCAACATCCTCAAGCTCCAGTGAAGATGAGGAAGAAGAAAGAGCAAAGTAGGTTTGCCTCATGGCAATTGATGCCTCAAGAAGTAACTCGGAAGAAGGAGATTCAGAAAATGAGGAAGCTTCTGAATTAGAAGCTGATCAGGTATTATCATGGTTTGATTATAGTTCAGAATCTTTTAAATTAGATTTTAAAATCATTTGTTTAGATTTAATTAACTCTGAGAAGGAAATCAAACTTCTCAGAGATAAACAAGTTAACTATGATAGCTTAGTTTTAGAAAACAATAAATAAAAAAAAATGAAATAGACATGTTTAGTGAACAAATCACTCTTCTGAAAGATGAATTAAGTGAAGCAAAATAGCTAGAAGAATCACTAAATGGAAGAAGCATACAACTAGCAACAATCACCAACATATCTAATGCTAGATTTAATGGAAGTAAGTTAGGATTAGGTGCATCATCTAGTGAACCACCTATTATTCAGAAAAACCACCTGTCATAACCCATAAATTTTATTTCTGAGAAAGGAAAGAAGAATACTGATCAAGTATATAAGGTAAATAAAATTCTTGAACAAATTAAAACTAAGGACAAAATTGAAAAACAGAAAACACCCAATAAAAACAAAGTTCAGCAATTTTCGTCAACCTCAGATCGACGAAAAGGGGCCAGTTCGTCGAACCCAGATCGACGAACTCTGAATGACAACTATAGTTATCATTATTCGTCTAACTGCGATCAACGAACTTTGTATGGTTCGTCGAGCAGAGCTCGATGAACGGGTACAAAGAATGAACATGTTCATTCTCTGGGCAGAGATCAACGATCTCAACCCAATTCATCGAACTCTGATCGACGAACTTACATAAATTCGTCGAACCCAGGAAGACTTAGTCAAAACTATAACTTCAACAGAAACTTAAATACTTCTAGAAAATAATTTAATCCATTTGCTGACTGGACCATTCCACCTAGGAGATATCACCCATAGGATATAAATCCCAGCCAGAATTTTCTATTATTTCTAGTTTCTCTTATCAGCCATACAAAGGGCCCAAGGTAACCTGGGTCAAAAATCATTAACTGTTTGTATTACAGGTGAAAAATTGTCCAGGGGTAAATAAACCTTGGTACCTGGACAGTGGCTACTCCAATCATATGACTGGCAGCAAGGACATCTTATTCAACTACAAGTCCAAACTGGGGCCAATGGTTATCTTTGGTAACTCCAAATGTGGTCAGTCAAAAGGTTTTGGAGAAGTAAGAATAGGAGCTGTCACATTCAGAAAGGTGACATATGTAAGAGGACTGAAGCATAACCTCATCTCCATAAGTCAATTATGTGATGATGGTTATCATGTATACTTTAACCCATCTAATTGCTCTATCACTGATAAAAATAACCAAACTGTTTTAATTGGAAGTAGACAAGGAAACATTTACTTAGTAAATTTTCTTTCTGCCACAACTGATATCTGTTTACTGAATTTAACTAGTAATTAGAATGACTTATGGCACAAAAGACTAGGACATGTAAACCTGAAAAACATTGCTAGGCTATCTAAGCACAACTTGTTAGAGGTCTACCTTCTACTCTTTACAAGAAGGAAGGTCTCTACAGGGCTTGTCAACTAGGCAAGCAAACTAAAACTAGTTTCAAATCAATTAATAAGAGTGATTCACCTAGGATCTTGTACTTGCTACACTTGGATCTTTTTGGACCCATTGATGTACAAAGCCTAGGAGGGAAATCCTACACTTTAGTTATAGTGGATGACTTCTCCAAGTTCAGTTGGGTATTCTTTCTAAGAACAAAGTCAGATACATTCAAGGTTCGTACAGATTTTCTCAGGACCATACAGATTGAGTTCTCTACTCATGTTGCATTGATCAGAAGTGATCATGGCATAGAGTTTGAGTCTCTTCTTATGCATGAGTTCTGTGAGAAGGAAGGTATCAGACATTGCTTCTCAGCTCCTAGAACTCCCCAACAAAATGGGGTTGCTGAAAGGAAAAATAGGACACTCATTGAAGCTGCAGGTACATTGCTTGCTGATGCATACATTCCACTAACCTTTTGGGCAGAGGCTATAAGCACTGCAAACTATGTCCTGAATAGGAGTTTAATTAACAAACTGAAGAACAAGACTCCCTATGAATTGCTCAAAGGGAAGAAACCTAAAATAAACTATTTTAAAGTTTTTGGTTGTACATGTTATATACATAATAACAACAAGAAATATATTAGAAAGTTTGAAGCTAAGGCTGAAGTGGAAGTTTTCCTAGGATACTCCCAAGTAAGCAAGGCCTATAGGGTATTTAATAAATCAACATTAAAAGTAGAAGAGTCAATTCATATTTCTTTTGATGAAACTAACATGTACTGTAAGGAGAAAGAAGTTTCTACCAGTAGCAACTTGCAGGTACCCCACTTGTGTGAGACATTGGATGGACTAAACCTCACCCAAGAGGTTCCCACTCATCCCTCTCCACAAGTAATTGAAGATAGTGAAGAAGACGAAGCTGAAGAACATGAGCCTCAACCAATAGCAAATATAATTCCACAAGAGAAATTTATACAAAATGCTATTGCACAACCAACTCCACCCACTGATTTTGTCACACTTAGGGATCACCCCAGATCTCAAGTAATTGGAGACATATCAGCAGGTGTACAAACAAGGAATCAACTCAACCAAGACTTGATGCATGCATGTTTTCTCTCTCAGTTGAACCTCTAGCCATTCATAATGCTGAGTAAGATCCCCACTGGATCCTTGCAATGCAAGAGGAACTAAACCAATTTGAGAGATGTAGAGTTTGGGATTTGGTTCCAAGACCCCAAAACTACCCAGTTATTGGAACCAAATGGGTTTTCAGGAATAAGCTTGATGCCCAAGGAGTCATTGTGAGGAATAAGGCTAGGCTTGTTGCTCAAGGATATAGGCAAGAGGAAGTAATTGACTATGATCAGACCTCTGCACCTGCTGCAAGGTTGGAAGCTATAAGAATCTTCCTTGCTTATACAGCATTCAAAAGGTTCAAAGTTTTTCAAATGGATGTGAAAAGTGCTTTCTTAAATGGAGTGTTACAAGAAGAGGTTTATGTAGAACAACCTCCAGGTTTTGTTTCTCCAACTTATCCCTCTTATGTTTTTAAATTAAATAAGGCTCTTTATGGTCTAAAGCAAACTCCAAGAGTTTAGTATGAGACCTTAGCAAGTTTCTTATTAGAGCATAAATTTACAAGAGGAACTGTAGATAAAACCCTTTTCACTAGACATCATAAGGACCAAATCTTATTAGTGCAAATCTATGTAGATGACATTATATTTGGCTCTACAGATTCAAAATTGTGTAAGAGGTTTTCTGACCTCATGCATTCTAAATTTGAAATGAGTAGCATGGGAGAGCTTTCATATTTCCTTGGTCTCCAAGTTAAATAGCTCCCTGATGGCATCTTTATCTCTCAAGCAAAATATGCTAAAGAACTTCTAAAGAAGTTTGGGATGGCTGATACCTCAGCTAAGAAAACTCCCATGGCCACCAATGCTATTGTGGACTCTGATATACCAGGAAAATCTGTAGATTAGAAACTTTATAGGGGCATTATTGGGTCCCTATTATACCTTACTGTAAGTAGGCCAGATATTATGTTTGCTACATTCCTTTGTGTTAGGTTCCAAGTGAACCCTAAAGAATCTAATCTAATTTTCTTAAAAAGGATTTTAAGATATATAAAGAGTTGTCCTAATCTATGCCTATGGTATCCTGCTGAATCAAAATTTGAGTTAACTGGATACTCTGATGCTGATTTTGCTGGATGCAGGGTAGATAGAAAAAGTACTTCAGGAAATTATCAGTTCCTGGGTATGAGACTAGTATCATGGTTTTGTAAGAAGCAAACATCAGTGTCAACATCAACTGCTGAAGCAGAATATATTGCAGCAGGCAGCTGTTGTTAACAAATGCTTTGGATACAAAATTAACTTCTAGATTATGTGTTCAACTTAAATAATTCAACCCTATTCTATGATAATACTAGTGCTATAGCCATAACACAAAATCCAGTTCACCATAGTAGGACAAAACATATTGACATAAGACATCATTTCATTAGGGAGTGTGTAGACGAAAATAAGATTAAGCTTGTCTATATCTACACTGATTTACAAAAAGCTGATATATTCACCAAACCTCTGGATGAGAAAAATCATGCTTTCTTTCTAAATCAGCTGGGAATGATCAATGGAGAAGACTTAGTTTAAGTTCTGTCTGCATTCGACGAATTTTCCAGAGTTCGTCGAACGGAGTTCGACGAACCAGGAAAAGTTTGAGAGATACTCGTCGAATGGAGATCGATGAACTCTCTGTGAGTGAAACAAGTTTCGTTGACCAGCAATCAACGAACTTTGCTTCAGAAGTTATTCGTCAACCTAAGTTCGACGAACCATCTTCAATTCGTTTGATGAGCTCGACGAATTATTTTACTCTAAACTATTTCTTTGACCTCAGTTAGAAGAATTAATTTTATTTTCATGGAACAGTGTTTGTCGATTCATATTCTGGAAAACCTTATATCTAGGTTTTCTTCGACCTCCATCCCGCGCTTTCTATTCCCTTGCACTTGATCACCATTTCTGTGTCTTTCATGCAGGTGATTTCAATGGCGACTCTGACAAGCAATCTCACAGGAATGAAGTTTGATACAAGATTTGACGTAGATTTCAATTCGTTTTAGCATTCTGATCCAATCTTTCTATATATCCTGGAACTTCTTGAAGAACAGGAACTAAAAACCCTGATGACGAGAAGGATCAAACTGCACAGCATGAAAATCAGGGAATGGGTATACAAACTATCATCCATAAAAGAGAATACCATGACAAGCACTATCGCGGGTAACTCGGTCTCTTTAACCCCCGCCATCTTAACTGAAATCTTTGGATTAAGAAATGGAGAAGAGGACCTTGAGATTGAAGTAGAGGTATCAGATATGATGCTAAACCTCATGGAGTATACTGGAGATAATCCTAACAAGCTTTTGAAGAAACACATGTCTGCCCCATATAAGTTTTTAGCAGACTTAGTTGGCAAGGTATTACTTGGGAAACACACTACCCATGACTATATCACCAAACAACAGTTTCTGGTTATGTGTGAAATCATCAACAAGAAGCTAATAAACTGGGCACAACTTATGTTTGATTTGATAAAGAAGAAGAACACTAAGAAGGAAGTCTGTTTTGGAAGAATTCTAGGAATCTTCCTACAGGAAAAGGCTGTTAAATCCCTGGTCTCCCAGACCATATTTATAAATGCCAGTAAAATGCTGACATGTGGATTATTTGGCAGATGGGAGAGGACCATCACTAAGCCCTCTATGGCTTCCACCTCTTTCACCAAAGCTTCTGAAGGCACAAGGGCTGTCAAAGCCACTCCCCACCCTGCTGAAGAGAACATTCCTTCCGCATCTTCTCTTCCAGCCCCCCTTCCAACAACAACAAAATCCCCAGTCACTCCATCTTTACCAATCACCATCACTGATATTCCCTCTTCCTCCCTTCAGGAAAATCAACCACCCACACCTCCTGAATCCCCTCATGACACATACATTTCTACACCACCACAGTCTCCACTTCCCCCACATCTATCTTCCATACCATCTTACATCCTACCATCAGACACCATGATGCTTGGTGCCACCCTTCCATCCCCATCAACATCTAACCTTCACATACCTGATATTCCACCCTCTATTCCATCAATAGTTGCCACCTCTTCCACACCAACTGCAACACCATCTACCACTTTCTCATTGGACCCCTCTACCATCTCATCTATCATCACCATCATCACTCCCCTTCTTAAATCACTTATAGTAGAGGCCATTACATCTCTTGCTACCACCATTACATCTTTATCTACCCAAATATTTGCTCTCACTGCTGCCCCCTCCTCAGTCAGGGGCGTGACCTCAGTTCCCACTAAAACTAGGCAGGGGGAGATGCCTGATGATGAAGCAGTAGCTACAGCTTCAGAGTCTTCAGCTCCAGCACCAGCAGATACTCCAGTCTTCACAACAGAATATACAGATTGTATAAGTAAATATTTAATTGATTTCATTGATACTGACATGGATTTTGATGAGTCAGATTCTGAAGGATTCAAAACTGTTGGTGATTTCATTCTTAATCCCACAGTTAACTTAGAAGATTTGCTGAAAACTTTTGATATTGTACATATGCATCTTCTTCCAGCAAAATTCACTAAGCCACATTTGGCTATTGTTCCTTATACATCTCCTGTCAGTCCAGCAGTTGCTAAGAAACTTTGTGACAGCTTTGTACTTCCAGACTCTGCAGTCATTCCATCCCCTCTAGAAGCTATTTTAGCACCAATATTTGTGATGGATGACTCTCCCATGCCAGATCTAGATGCATTGATCTTGGCTGACATTGCAAAAGAAAAAGAAGGCAGCAGCTGAAAGCTTTGTCCCAGTTACTTCTGACTCTTGTCCAACTCCTACTGAAACTCCAGCCTTTGAAACTTCTGCTACTGCTACAGAAAAGCCTACTACTTATGCTAAAGCCTTGAAAGCATTGGATGCTACATATGATAACCCTCAGGGTTCTGCCAGTGATGATGAGGATGAATATGATGATGAAGATTCAGATGAGGAGGATACAAAGAAGAAATTTGTGAAGTGGAAGTGGGTGACGGGACAGGCCAGGCGGCCTGGGCGGATAGCATTGGCGGACTGGGCGGACTGGGCGGACTGCATTATGTGGCCTGGTGGAAAGTCTGGTGGAAGCCGGCTGTTTGCGGAGCGGGTTGTTTCATGGAGTCCGCGGTTTGTGCGGCCTGGTGTCTGCGGACAGGGTGTTTGCTGATTGGCTTTGCCAAGGAGCGGCCTGAGCGGATGGAGGCTTGCGGACTGATGCATTGCTCAGTGGCTGCGGGTGCAAGCTTGTGCTGACAGGCAGGTTGGCTCATGTTCATGGGAAGCTTGCGGACTGGCGTGTCCGCGGCATTGGCTGTTGCGGACTGAGCTTAGAGCTTGGCTGAGGCCTTGTCGAGCTCTGGTGTTACAGCAGGTGTCTGGTGTGGAGATCGTTTTGGCGGCCTGGTTTTGGAGTCCGGGATATGACCGCTGCGATGGGGCAGGAGTGCGAGATGCTCGCGGACTGTGGCGGTCTGTGCTTGGTGTTTTGGCGGACGGGGGTTTGCGTCCGCCATGCTCGCATTGCCCCTTGATGGTTTTGGGCTTGGTCACACATTGTGCCAAGTTCAGTGTGTCCGCCGTATCCGCCAAGTCCGCTGTGACCGGACGGACTGTTGCTAGCTGCCTTTGGTCATGGACTTGTGGCGGATTGAGGTGTGAGTCTTGTGGACTGCCTCGGGTTGGTGCGGACAACCATTGAAGGGGGTTTGCTGTCCTGCAGTGGTTGGAGCTTTGCGGGCTGATGCCTTGTCCGCTTAGCTTGGGCGGACTGTAGAGGGTTCGTCAATGGTTGCCTTGCTCCTGGCGGTTTTCCTTGGTGACCGGCTAAGTCCTCGCGGACTCAGCGGACGGTGTTTTGCATTCGCGCGGGCTGGGGCGGTGTCGCTATCTCTTGGGTGTTGACCACACTCCTCACCTTGCCTTTAAATAGGACCCCCCTGGCACATCTACAGTAATCTAAGTAACTTGAGTGAACAGTAAGTTGGGTTGTGCAAGGAGCTGCGGTCTCTGTTTGTCAGTCCGCGCGGATTGTTTCAGTGCTGACATTTGCTGTGTGCAGGTCGCGTGGTTTGCTTCAAGGAGCCAGGAGTTTGGCTGTGACTTCGGTCAAGTGCTTGGAAGTGTGCGGTCTCTGCGGACTCAGCAGGAGGTCATTCTGCGGCTTGTCAGTTCTGTTTCATCTTTGCCAGCTTCAATAACCTGTCCGCCGGCTTCAGGCGGGTAGGGGTGTTCCTCAGTTCAGGTTCAGCAGGAGACGAATAACGGTGTGTCCGCGCGGCCTCGCGGCTTCGGCGTACTCCGTGGATATTCGGCGGATTGCAGCTTAGTTCGGGCGACTTCGACGACCTCGGCGACCTCGGCGGTCTCGGCGGACTCCGGTTCTGTCCGCCCGACTTGAATTTTTTGGTGCTTTCTGTTTACAGCTGTTATACTAGTGAAATCATGTCTCGCTATGTATGCCTCGTGATGTAAAGAAGTGAATGAATATAAGACCTGCTTGTGCTTCCATTGTTTGTTGGGTGTAACCCTTTGTTCCTCGGTTTTCCGCTAGTTCAACGTGAGAACAGGGTAGTTCCGAAGATATTAATTTATCGTTTGGGATATCTTGCTGACCACGTTGAGAAAATTTAACATGGTATCAAAGCGAGGTTCAGTTCGTGAGCGGAAGTCAACCAGCGTTGTTACTCAGTGACTGAGTGGTGCTCAACCAGTGTTGTTGCTTGGAGCTTCTGAAAGGGTGCCAATAGGTGTTTGCAATGGAAGGGAGCTTTGCAAGGGGTCTGGGCATTGAACTCTTAACGCCGACTAACTTCAAGAAGTGGAAGTCGTGCATGAAGAGTTATCTTCTTGGCGAGGAGCTGTGGGAAGTCATCGGTGGTGACGACAGACAGGAAGTGACTGCTACTTTCGGTACTGCTGAGCAGGTGAGGCTCTAGAGAAGAACAAATGCTAAGGCGGAGTTCATTCTAAAGAGAGCTGTGTCTCCGGAACTGTTTGATCACATCGTTAGGTGTGAGTCAGCTGCTGATATTTGGACAACCATTGATGAGTTGTTCAATAGGAAGAATGTGGCGCGGCTTCAGTTCCTGGAGAATGAGTTGGCCAGGGCAACTCAGGGAGATCTTTCCATCTCCAAATACTTCTTAAAGATGAAGAGCTTGTGTGCTGAGCTATCGGTACTGGATCCTGATGAGCCTATCTCTGAGGCTAAGATGAAAAGGCACATTATCTGCGGCTTGCGGAAGGAGTATGTGGCCTTTGTTACATCTGTTCAAGGGTGGGCTACTCAACCGTCTTTGCTGGAGCTGGAGAATCTGCTTGCCTCGCAGGAGAGCTTAACAAGGCAGATGGCTGGAGTGATTCTGAATCAGGAAGGCAGCGAAGCTCTCTTCTCAGGCAAGAAGAAAGGATGGGAAGGGAATAAGAAGAAAAAGGTGCAGGCCGCTGGTGAGAAGGGGACTTCAACTTCATATCCGCCGGAGAGGAGCAATGCTCCTAAGGACTGGAAGAAGAACCTGAAGTGCTACCGGTGTCATCAGCGAGAGCACTTCAAGCGGGACTGCAAAGTCAAACTGCAGCCTGGGCATGCTGCGGGAAAGGAGGAATCTTGCTCGAGAAGTGAAGAGGCAGAATGGGGCAGAGCTTTCATGACGGGCACTTGTGTCCGGGCCTTGTTTGCTGAGGACTTCAACGGCGAGTGGATCGTGGACTCCGAGTGTGGTCATCACCTCACCGGAGACAAGTCAAAGTTCACCTCCATGCAGGCGTACTCAGGTAATGAAGCTATTATCACTGCTGATAATACTGTTTATGCAGTATATAAAGAGGGGGTCGTGTCTTTGGGTAGTGATCAGGGGCCACTCACGTTAAGGAGTGTGTATCACGTGTCGGGCATGAAGAAGAACCTCTTCTCGGTGACCAATGCGGTGGATGCTGGGTATCACGTTCTGTTTGGGCCAACAGACGTGAGGTTCCTTCGCAACGTATTAGCAGTGAAGGCTGATGTTGCTCATGTTGGGAGGAGGGTGAAGAACTTGTTTGTTCTTTCCACCAATGCTTATGTTGATAGAATGAGGGCCAATGATAGTGCTGCTATCTGGCACGAGAGGCTGGGGCATGTTGGCATGGACAAGCTGTAGGTGATGGTAGTAGAAGTCTGGTGAGGGGGTTGCCGAAGTTGTCCTCCTTTGGTGATGGGCATGTTTGTGCGGGCTGTCAATATGGTAAGGCACATCGCCTTCCATTTGATAAATCACAAACAAGGAGCAAGAAACCATTGGAGTGTATTCATGACGACCTGATGGGACCGACGGTTACTACCAGCCTTGGTGGAAGCAGATATATGCTTGTCTTGGTTGATGACTACTCAAGGTATACTTGGGTGTACTTCTTAAAGGAGAAGTCGGAAGCCTTCCGTTTGTTTGTGGAGTTTAAGGAGTTGGTAGAAGGCCGACTTGGCTTGCGGATTAAGAAGCTCAGAACTGATAACGGGGGTGAGTTTGTCTCCTCCGAGTTTTCTAACTTCTGCAGGAAGCACGGGATCCAATGAGAGCTTACTTGTGCCCACACTCCACAATAAAATGGGGTAGCGGAGCGGAAGATCCGTCATCTGACGGAGACCTGCAAATGCTGGCTTCATGCGAAAGATATCCCAAGGTCCTTTTGGGCGGAGGGAATGTCTTGTGCTGCTTATGTTATCAACCGGATGCCACTCAGCCCTATCAACATGAAGACTCCAGTTGAGCTGTTGCTAAAGGAGAAGCCGAGTGTGGGACACCTTAGGGTGTTCGGTTCAACTTGCTACGTGTATGTCCTAGATGCTTCACGGACAAAGCTGGATGGGAAGGCAAGGAAACTTGTCTTTGTTGGCTACGATGAGCGAAAGAAGGGATGGAAATGCATGGACCCTGTGACGAAGAAGTTTGTGGTATCAAGAGACGTTGTCTTTGACGAGCTGACATCATACGGAGGTGGCTCCGTGGAGCTAACCGGATGTAGCAAAGTTGAGGAAGCACCGGTGGTGGCTGCTGAAGGCTTGGAAGAGGAGCTTGCTGTTTCACCAGCAGCTCCTGTTGCTTCGAACTCTGAGGCTGAGCCTTCTGGCTCAGGAAGCCGGGGGAGCACTGTTCAATGCTTGCCCCAGGTAGGAGTGGAGCCTGAAGAAGCAACAGAAGCCGTGATCAAGGAGCCAAATCTTCGGAGATCGAAGAGGGTGGTTAAGCCACCGGCTCGGTACTGTGATGGGAATGCAGTGAGCTTTGTCTCCTACTTCTTTGCAGGTCCTCTGGATGAGCGAGAGCCTGCAAGCTTCAACGAGGCCACTGGAGTGAAGGAGTGGGAAGGTGCCATGAAAGAAGAGATTGATGCTCTGAAGAAGAATGAAACCTGGGACCTTGTGCCCAAGGTTGATGGCATTAATCCAGTTACTTGCAAGTGGGTATATAAGTTGAAGAAGAAGGCTGATGGGAGCATTGATAGGTTCAAAGCTCGCCTGGTCGCTAGAGGAATCTCACAGCAGTATGGAGAAGACTATGAGGAGACATTCAGTCCAGTTGCGAAGATGACTTCTGTAAGAGTGGTGATCGCCTTGGCTGCTAGCAAGGGATGGAGGTTGTGGCAACTCGATGTGAAGAATGCCTTTCTTTACGGAGAGATTGACAAGGATATCTTCATGGATCAGCCGCTTGGTTTTGTCTCTGAAAAGCATCCAGACTATGTCTGCAACCTCAGGAAGGCTCTCTATGGGTTGAAGCAAGCTCCTAGAGCGTGGTATGGGAAGATTGCAGAGTACTTGTAATTTTGTGGATACTTTGCTTCCAACTCGGATTCAAGCTTGTTCGTCAAGAAGAAGGGAGAGCTACGAGTCTTGGTCCTGCTGTATGTGGATGACATGATCATCACAGGGAATTCGGAGGGGGAAGTAGCAAGGCTCAGGGCTGAGCTTCCTATACGCTTCGAGATGAAAGACTTGGGATGAGTTGCATCACTTTCTCGGTCTGGAAGTGGAGAGGAAGGAGTGCAGGATTCTCATTAGCCAGAAAGGGTATGCTGATCGTATTGTAAAGCGGTTCGGCATGGGCGAAGGGAAGAAGTGCTCTACTCCACTAGAATCTGGGCTGAAGCTTCGACGAGATGAGGGAAGGGTTCTTCATGATCCCTTGGTGTTCAGGGCTCTTGTTGGGAGCTTGATTTATCTGATGATTACAAGGCCAGATATAGCTTATGATGTTGGCCGAGAAAGTCGGTTTATGGCTGAACCAAGGCAATCTCATCTAGTGGCGGCAAAGGAGATTCTGAAGTATGTCAAGGTGACTTCTGAGATGGGACTCCTCTATGGAAGGGATGCGGAGTTTGCGTTGCTCGGGTACACGGATGCTGACTATGGCGGTGATTCGGATGATCGGAGGTCTACTTCAGGTTATGTGTTCATTTGCGGTTCAGCTAGCATCTCGTGGTGTAGCAAGAAGCAGGACTCGGTGTCGGTTTCAACCACGGAGGCGGAGTATAAGGCCTCGGCCTTGGCTGCTCGGGAAGCCGTTTGGTTGAGGAGGCTTATAGAGGATGTCCATGAAGAAGTGCAAGAGCCTACTTTACTCCAGGGTGACAATGAGAGTGCTCTCAAACTGGTTAACAATCCAGTGTGTCACGCCAGAACCAAGCATATAGAGATTGATCACCATTTCATCAGGGAGAAGGTGTTGGAAGGATCTCTGCTGGTCGGGCATGTTCGGAGTGAAGATAATCTTGCTAACATCTTCACGAAGCCACAGTCGAAGGGGCCCTTGGAACGCTTGCGCAGCTTGTTGGGCTTGGTCACCACTTCTCACTTCAAGGGGGAGTGTTGAAATTTGTGAAGTGGAAGTGGGTGACGGGACAGGCCGGGCGGCCTGGGCGGACAGCATTGGCGGACTGGGCGGACTGGGCGGACTGGGTTGTGCGGCCTGGTGGAAAGTCTGGTGGAAGCCGGCTGTTTGCGGGGCGGTTTGTTGCATGGAGTCTGCGGTTTGTGCGGCCTGGTGTCTGCGGACAGGGTGTTTGCTGATTGGCTTTGCCAAGGATCGGCCTGAGCGGATGGAGGCTTGCGGACTGATGCATTGCTCAGTGGCCGCGGGTGCAAGCTTGTGATGACAGGCGGGTTGGCTCATGTTCGCGGGAAGCTTGCGGACTGGCGTGTCTGTGGCATTGGCTGTTGCGGCCTGAGCTTAGATCTTGGCTGAGGCCTTGTCGAGCTCTGGTGTTACAGCAGGTGTCTGCTGTGGAGATCGTTTTGGCGGCCTGGTTTTGGAGTCCGGGATATGACCGCTGCGATGGGGCAGGAGTGCGAGGTGCTCGCGGACTGTGGCGGTCTGTGCTTGGTGTTTTGGCGGACGGGGGTTTGCGTCCACCATGCTCGCATTGCCCCTTGATGGTTTTGGGCTTGGTCACACCTTGTGCCAAGTTCAGTGTGTCCGCCGTATCCACCAAGTCCGCTGTGACCGGGCGGACTGTTGCGAGCTGCCTTTGGTCGTGGACTTGTGGCGGATTGAGATGTGAGTCTTGTGGACTGCCTCGGGTTGGTGCGGACAGCCATTGAAGGGGGTTTGCTGTCCTGCAGTGGTTTGAGCTTTGCAGGCTGATGCCTTGTCCGCTTAGCTTGGGCGGACTTGAGAGGGTTCGTCAATGGTTGCCTTGCTCCTGGCGGTTTTCCTTGGTGACCGGCTAAGTCCTCGCGGACTCAGCGGACGGTGTTTTGCATTCGCGCGGGCTGGGGCGCTGTCTCTATCTCTTGGGCGGTGACCACACTCCTCACCTTGCCTATAAATAGGACCCCCCCTGGCACATCTACAGTAACCTAAGTAACTTGAGTGAACAGTAAGTTGGGTTGTGCAAGGAGCTGCGGTCTCTGTTTGTTAGTCCGCGCGGATTGTTTCAGTGCTGACATTTGCTGTGTGCAGGTCGCGCGGTTTACTTCAAGGAGCCAGGAGTTTGGCTATGACTTCGGTCAAGTGCTTGGAAGTGTGCGGTCTCTGCGGACTCAGTAGGAGGTCGTTCTGCGGCTTGTCAGATCTATTTCATCTTTGCCAGCTTCAATAACCTGTCCGCCGGCTTCAGGCGGGTAGGGGTGTTCCTCAGTTCAAGTTCAGCAGGAGACGAATAACGGTGTGTCCGCGCGGCCTTGCGGCTTCGGCAGACTCCGTGGATATTCGGCGGATTGCAGCTTAGTTCGGGCGACTTCGGCGACCTCGGCGGTCTCGGCGGACTCCGGTTCTGTCCGCCCGGCTTGAATTTTTTGGTGCTTTTTGTTTACAGCTATTATACTAGCGAAATCATGTCTCGCTATGTATGCCTCGTGATGTAAAGAAGTGAATGAATATAAGACCTGCTTGTGCTTCCATTGTTTGTTGGGTGTAACCCTTTGTTGCTCGGTTTTCCGCTGGTTCAACGTGAGAACTGGGTATTTCCGAAGATATTAATTTGGCGTTTGGGCAATCTTGCTGACCACGTTGAGAAAATTTAACAGATCTTGGCTGACATTGCAAAAGAAAATAAGGCAGCAGCTGAAAGCTTTGTCCCAGTTACTTCTGACTCTTATCCAACTCCTACTGAAACTCCAGCCTTTGAAACTTCTGCTACTGCTACAAAAAAGACTACTACTTATGCTAAAGCCTTGAAAGCATTGGATGCTACGTATGATAACCCTCAGGGTTCTGCCAGTGATGATGAGGATGAAGATGATGATGAAGATTCAGATGAGGAGGATACAAAGAAGAAGAGGAAACAAGTATCCAAGAAAAGAAAAGCTCCTCCTCCTCCCGCTCCTAAGCCTAATCCAGCACATGACACTCCCTATTACATTCTGCAAATGATAACACCATACAAAGGGATGCCAGCTTGGATGTGGCTGTCCAAGAATGAACAAAAGGAGAGGAAGAGAAGCATAAGATACTCTCCTCCTCCAGTTCAGAGATATAGAAAAGATCCACCACCTCCTACTCCTGCTGCTGCTGGTGCTTTTGGCTCCAGTTCTCAGAGATCTGCCCATATTCAAACTTATCAGAGACATCAAGGGAGATCTTCTGGAAGCAGTCAGCAAAGACATCACTCTTCAGGAAGTCAACAGTAACAACATCAACAACAGCAACATCAACAGCAGCAACAGCAGCAGCAAGCTCTCTCTGCAGAATAGAAAGCTAATTGTCGTGAAAGGCCATATTCACCTCCTGTTCCTTTTGAGGATCCTAAACAGCAAACACTACTAGAATGGCTAGATTCCAGGAAATTACTGCTCTTTCTTTGATTAATAAAGCAAAAGCTGAAGGCAAAGATATATCAGGATATTCAACTATGTCCAAATACAAAAAAGAAGAACTAATGCGATATAATAAGACAAACAAATTCTTCAATGTTGATGACTACATGAAGGTGCACCCAGAAGCAGTTGACCCCAGGGCTGCATCCTTGAAGATTATAGGAGCGGCTGACATAACAATGTCCAAGGTGGAAGCTTCAGATCCTAAGAGAGAGATTCTATTTACTAAGCTAGGAAAAAAGACCAAAGAAGATAAGCCCACAGATAAGAAACAGAAAAAATAATATTTACATTGCTTTAATTTTTCCTTTCTCTGCATTAGATTTAAAATTGATTGGTCTGTTTAAAACAAAGCTCATGTACATATATATCTGCTGCATATGTTAGTAAATCTCTGCCAGATATACCTTTTTCTTGCTTTGTTTATCTTTATGTTTTTATTTTGAGTCTATTAGTGACCTCACCCAAATAGGTGGAGATTGTTGGATCCCTAGTTGATTTGGGCTAGGTTCACTAACTTAGGATGATGTGACCCAACATGTATAGATAGGGTCATAGTTGTGTCCTAGAGTCTAGGCCAAGTCTTTAGAGTCAACATCAGATGGACCAGCTATCAACAAGACCATCAGGGATTCAAGACTTAGAAGATTTCAAGACCAAGTAAAATGAGTTCGACGTTCGTCAAACTTAGGTCGACGAAAGACGTTCTCAGCTCGACGGTCTTGAGATATTTCTCTGAGCTGAGCTCGACGATCTTCATTCTCTGATCGACGAAAATTGGGATATTTCTTCAACTATCTAAAGTCAGGATAACTCCAAATTATTTTTAGTCCAACTTCTGACTTTGTTCGACGAACTGGATCCTGAGCTCGATGAACTTGGACCTCAACTTCACAAGAACCTTCAGTTAGAAGTTCTCAGGTCGACGAACTTTGTTCATTGGTCGACGAATTCTAGATCCTTTACTTCAATAACTATATTCATGAATTATTCTAAGTCCAGGATAGTTGATGAACTCCAGTCGACGAAATTATAACCTCAACTCGACGAACCTCAGACAGAAAAGGCAAAGGCTCTAAAGCATGCAGTTATGTTATCAGCTCGATGATCTTGGAACTCAGCTCAACGAACAGAAGCTGTCTGGTCGACAAATACAAAATCTCAGTTCGACGAACTAGTAACTCAGCTCAACGAATTATGTTATTCGTTCGACGACTCCAGACTTAGCCATTTCCGACCTTCTATCCCCATTCTAATGCGGAAATTTCTGAGTAATTAAGGCTCTACATTCTCTAAATGTATCTGTTAGAGGGAGCATTGATTACGGTCTTCTTCAGGAATATTACTTGCCGATTTTCCACGGGACAGTTGAGGAAATGACTCAATGCCGATTATTCTCAAGGCGTCAGCATTAATTACCGATGATTCAAATTTTTGAAAAGATATAGAAGAATACAAGATCGATAATCGACAGCCTGGAATAATATACTCAGTCAGAAAAACAGAGACGCACATAGACTAACTGCAAGAATTCATACAGTAGCAGAAAAGCTTCACACAAAAAATCATACTGAAGCTTGCAGAGACATGCAGTGATCATACCTCCAGGACTTCCAAGGACAACAAAATAACAAATCAGTCAAGAAGGTTCTGCATCACTTCCTGTCAAGAACTCTGATTGAAGACCTATCACCCTACAACAAAGCTTCCTGAACCATTCAATATTTCAGGGGGAGCTTTTGATAAACATCAATGCACTTAAGTCTTCTCGGTTTATTGAGAAAGAGAAGACAAAATCACTCTCTCACCCCCTCCTATATAAAGGGTTGTCATCTCCCTTCAAAAGTGATTCCTGGTTGCAAGTCTCCTAACTAAAAGACTTGAGTTGGTTTTTGGGGACCTGATCAAAACCCATTGGTGTCAGGCACCTGATCAAAAACCTGAGTGGATTTCTACCAGGGTGGTAGAAGAGTGGACTACCCAGATTTGGGGAACCACTATAAATTTCTTGTATCGTCTGGTTGCCTATCTTTTTCTTTTTATTCTTGCTGTGTGGCTGTGATTAGGTTTATTATTTTCCGTTTTCCAGTTTCCTAATTACTGCACCTTTTCAGTTTTCAGATTACAGCAAAAGCTGTAACAGCACCTTTATAGGGACCTAACTAATTTTAAATATACTCTATTCACCCCCCTTTAGAGTATTATAGGCCTAACCCTCACTTTCACTTAGGCAGAAAGCGTTGAGTGAGGCATGTTTACTCAACGCTCTCAACACCATACATGTAGAAGAAACTGCAGAAATTGTTAAGGCAAAAAGCATTGAGTGTGCGTTACTCACTCAACGCTGTCAACGCATAGTGAAGACAAAAGTTTGTCTAAGGTGTTTGGCGTAGAGTGATGCTCACTCACTCAATGCCAAGCAATAGAAAGCTGAGAAAGAAAGTTGGCATTGAGTGAAACTGAATCACTCAACTCCAAGAAATAGATTTATATTCTAAGTAGTTTGGTGTTGAGAGAAGGTAACTCGCTCAACGCCAAGAGACAGTAAATCTGTCTAAGTACTTTAGCATTGAGTGAAGCTCACTCACTCAACACCTATACTACTAATGCTTGATTTTTAAGTCTTCAGGTGCTGATGTCAGCAAGTCAAAAAGTCAACCATATTCAAATTGTGAGCGGCAAAGCCACAGTACATAACAAAAAGCACCGCAAGCCTACTGTATGACAGTTAAGCGTTAAAGCAAGGATGCAACCTGCATTAATGGACTGGAACCCACTGCTAAAAGAGCCATTGGGTCACATTAAATAAAAGGAGAAGCTCTTTACAGATAGAGAGCTGTTACAGTAGTTATTCCCAATCGCCATTGTTGTGGATGTGGATGAAGAACAAAGAGCCCCAAGATAACAAGTGTAGAGGCTGATCAAGTTAGTTGTTGATATCAACATCTTCAACAGGAATATTGCTGGTGCCATCTTCATCTATACCAGCTAGCAAGCTTAGGGTGATTCACTGAGATTTAGATAGCATCTAGGGCCAACCCTTACTGTAGGTGCTTCACAGATCCAACCATCAAATCCTAAAGAACAATCTCTTGTGAAGAAAGAGATAGAGCTGAGAAATTGGCTCAGTTCAGAAAGTTGTAGAGAAGCTGATTTGCAAGGTACTTCCAGCAAAATCCAAAGCATAAACATACTGTTGCTATGAAGAAGAGAGGGCTGAGCTTTTGGTTCTGTTCAAAAAGGGACAACATTCCTAGTGTCAAAGTTGGGCTGAGTCTAGATCAGTAAAGGTAAATTGGCATAGAGGAATTCCTCTTGTGTCCAATCAAGTTCCTCAACAACCCACTTCCATATTATAGGTTCCTTTGTGGATCTGAGAGGTAGGAGCAAACTTGCTCTGAGGTAGGTGATCAATTGATCATTGAGTAGTAGGGCACTTGTGCCTGAGCTGTAGGAGAGTGTATCTCTCTGAGTTATAGGAGCAAGTTTACTCTGAGGTAGGGCTATCCTCTGTAGCCTGAGTGGTAGGGCTTAACTGCCTGAGGTAGGTGATACTTGTATCACTGAGTGTAGGCCCTTGTGGCTGATGTGTAAGTCTTGGAGGAGACTGAGAGATCCAAAGGTATCAGAGGTGTAAGCTCTTTGGAGCAGTGTTTTGGAGAATTTCCTTGACCAATAGGAAGTTGGTAAGGTAGGAGGAGAGTGCATGTACCCAAAGATTGAGGAAACACTATATATATTTATGTACTCCATTGTGTTGGTTTTCTTTGTGCAGGTAACTCATCTTGAAAGCAGAAATTAACCAACCAATAAAGCAACAGACTAAAAGAAAATAAAAGTTAGTCACTAACGACTAAGAAACCTATTCACCCCCTCTAGGTAATTTAGTTATCCTTGAAATAAAGACTTTCAGCACCCGAATCCAAGAATTATCAGAAGACTCCAGAATACAACACACGCATTGGACCCCGCTACACACAGGAACTAATTAGCCCTGTGAGTGGTGGCTTGTCACCCTCTAGGTTATCTCTCTCTCCCTAATAATTGTAACGAGAGGCGGACTGTCACCCTCGAGTTCTTCAAAAAGCCCTGTAACAATACTCAGATCTAGTGGAGGTTTGGTCGGCACAAATTTGGCCACGTGGTTTTTCACCAGTTTCCAAGTTTTCCACGTAAAAAATTGTCTTGTCAACTTTCTATTTTCATTGATTATATTCACGCACGATTGCTCCATGGGCTAAGACGGTCTAAGTTATTCAGGTCCGACCAGGGCATCGAATTTGGCCGTAATAGTTTGACACCATCTATGGGAAGCGAGTCCCCAACATACTCAAAAGATAGTACACTTAACACAACAGTACTCATGAATAGTGTAAGATCGCTCCCCTTAGGAAGGAGTTACCTGATTTATGCCTAGAACTGCCTCCTTACGGTGATACTAACACACGGGTTAGTCACCACCGCGCGACACTGACCCTGCCGGCTAGTACGATCATTTAAACTGTATGCCAATTGAGAATAGAAGTAAACTAAAAAGAATAGCAAGTCCCCAGAGCACAGAAACATCATAATATGTATGTAATGAAAATGCTGTCCAACAACAAATACAATAGAGAGTAAAGGGCTTATACCTGGTATATGCCAAAATAATACAAATCACTCTCTAACACAACACTCTAAGCGGAAGCAAAAATAGAAACACTAGTCATCACCTAACGCTGAGCTGTAGTAGTAGCACGCGACATCTGCTCCTCAAGTCCTACTATCTCGTCCTGCTGGTCGTGCTGGTGCTCCAGTGCCTCGAGCTCCTATAGTCACAATCGACCGTTAGTCATAAAGACTAAGCCATTTTGTTCTCGCCTCGCCCCCACGACTCCTAGGTACCGAGCGTGAGGATGAAAGCGGAGGACAATAAAGCAGTATCAAATAGTAGGTGACATTATAACTACTCTATCATGAATAAATCTATCTAGTGGATATAACATTATTCTAGCAGTTCTATATAGTATAAAGGACTATAAGTAGAGAAACAGTAGTACAAAAATGCAAGAGTAGTATAGTAAAAGTAAGTACTGTATAGAAAAGTAACTATCTACAGCTATGCTACCATCACAGGAGTACATTAGCTTACATGAATTCCAATACAAACTTAGAAGTTACGGTTTCAGGAATTGTAACTTACCATATAAAAGAGCCTGTACTAATTTATATGATAAGGATCTGCAATATGAATGTCCTAATAACATATGTATGTCATGGTATGTTATGCATGCTATGTTTCAAAAAAGTGCAACTCACTCACATGAATCTGTGATCACAGACCTTTAATTCACACTTTTTGGAGTTAGCTGAACTCTCTGGTATCACCGTTGTGCGTGTCTACACTAACAGTGCATCAGGCATCTCCACTTCCTAGGCGGGTACACACTACTAGGCCCAGACCCTTCGTATGCCTCTGTACACGTCCTAGGTGCACTCTAGAGTCTCTCCCTACTAATTTGTAGGCTATCCCCACCAGTATTTTTGGTTGAGTGTGCGTTTTTGTGGATCAAACTCGAGACCGCAGTGTAAAGCAACCCACTAGGCCCTCAAACCCTCACACTTCGCCAGAGTCACCGTACTACCGTCATTGTGACGACTGGCCCAGTACGACATGACTCGCTACTAATATATTTCTATGCACATGCAAGTTAATTCAACCAGAGCCTCCATATCATAAGACCAACTCGTACTAATATACATATCCTGAGCCTCCAGCTCATAGGACTACCTCGTCCTGATGTACATCTTTCGAGCCTCCAGCTCACAGGACTAACCCGTCTTGATATACAACACTCGAGCCTCCAGCTCGCAAGACTAACCAGTCCTGTATCCCTCCAACCCTACACAGGTGAGATTGCTACGCGGTTCCCTTAACATAGTAGACCACTCTTGTCTAATATTTGTTATTTATAAGGACTTAGGGTTAATTCTAGACTTCCCGAGGTCTACCCGCTGAAGGGCTCACAATGGTACTAGGGAATATGATGGGTTGAAGCCCAAATCCCCCTTTCCAGGACACTTACTTTTATTAGTGTCTACCCGCTATTAACACCCAATTCTCGTTGTTGCTCTTGAGTAAACCTAATGATTTAAGGTATTTTTTAGGAGAACGACGATCTTTCGTCGGACCCCGACGTAGCTATTCTCTTTGGTGACTTGCACTCTAACACTTGATACTAAGTTGTGACATACTTATGATTCTGACAAGGGTTTCAAAGTTCCCAACACATTTCTAATTTCAGTTTTATCCCATCACCCTAAATGTCCTAATACTACTCGTCACTTTTACTAAATGCAGCCCAAGGCCTAACCTTAACCCATGTGAGGTGACTTCCGATTCCTTGGGCCAAAGGCATCCAAAATTTTATCATGGATTAATCATTTGATTATTAGTAGTCAATCAGAATTCTATAATTTTTCTAATTATTTTAGGCTATATTTAAAATTATTTAATTTTGTGACCTAAGTCACATTGAACATGAACTATCATAAACAGAGGTGTTCAAGGTCTAAATAATTTAACTAATGTTCATCATGGTTGAAAAGATCAGTGCACAAAATATCCTAATTTGCTAGAATTATTTGACCCATGTTTTCTAATTATGACTAATTTCACAAGATTTCCCCTTTACAAATGAAGTACTAAAAATAATCAACTAAAAATCCAGAGAAAATTTCTAAACATTAGTATTGTCAAGTAGAGCACAAAACAAGTTTCATAATTTTCTCTAGGGGTCTGACTTAAGATTACCATAGTTCAAAATATTTATAGAAATGCCATTATTAGTGCAAGTATCATAACCAATCATCCATAAATTGTAAGAAAAATTACAGAGGATCACAATACTGAGATGAGGGTCTAAACAATTTCTTATATTTTTCCAAGTAATATTGTTCATCCTTTTAATCAAAATCAATTAAGGGTATAATTGAAATTTACACTATTTTCACATGAAATAGTTTCCATAAATTCTCTTTAATTTTCCAGAGAAATGAAATAATATTTTAGTTCTTGTGTCAATGATTTAGAATTTTCCAAGTTCATATGCCTTAATTTTCTTTTATGACATATACGTGTGCTAATTTTGAAATAAATTTAAACTATGGGATTTCTTATTCCAAAACCCAATTTTCTCATGAAAGGAGTACTTCACCTCCATAAACCCCTAGCTAAAATTTCATTTGCATGCATTGAGTCAAATAGGCTTAATTCCCATTTTGCCCCTTTTACTATTGGCATACCATATTCATCTATACCTTCACCATACAAGTTGGATCCTCTAACATGCAGAGATCCAAATAACTCTAAATCTTTTACCAGGGTGCTAAAATGACATTAGAGTCATGCCACCCAAATTTGGGGGCATTTGAAGTTGAAAATCTCCCTAAATTTCCTTTATTTGATAAATCAAATTATAGACTAAAACTATAGAAATATATCCTCCCAAAATTCTAATTTTTGGGCACAGTCTAAGTCTAGTATATACACATGCATGATCCAAATTTCATTGCATGTGGAGTTGTATTTTAGAATGAGCACTCATTTCAACTTTTGACCTAGGCTAGGTGTAGTCTTAGGAGAATGGCCCTACAAGGAGATACATTGCTCCAAATGGGTTGACTAAGATTTCAAATTAAAGTTAAGACACATGGATACATTTTCTATGTTGAAGCATTTTCTGAATCTGTCTCTAAGGGGCCTAAAAGTTATATGTAAATATCTATAATTACTGTGATAAAAAATCATTTGATTTAAACTATCCTAGTGTTTAATGCACATAAAACTGATGGCATCCCACCATCATTCCCGATGATCCAACGAACCAAATTCATCCTGGCTGGAACATATTGATCTCCCATTTCCCGGCCACTGGGCCACCACCATCGCCAGCGATCATCACACCTTCATTGAGGTGGTGGCTGGCATTTCCCGGCGATGTGGCCGCCGAAGGTGGCTACTCTGTCAAACCCGAGCAAGAAGAAATGCTCATATTTCTCTCCATTTTCTCCCATGTCATCGAGCAAAATTGAGCTCGATATCTCTCCTAGTCGATATAGATATTTAGTACAAGGCGAGGGGAGGAGAACCAAACCTGTAATCATGCTTGGCGGCGGGTGTGGTGGTGGTGCACCATGGCCGACGATCTCTCCAGCGAGCTAGCTCTAAAGCTCATTTCTCCACCTAAAGCTCTGCTCCAGGACTCGATTTGCAGTCCTCTAGGCTCACTGAAGGTGATGGTGAGGTCAAATTGGGGTGAAGTTGGCTAGTTGTGATGTTTTGAACAATGGGAATTTCAGTCAAGCATTCGATGCTTCACCATGGCTTCCATGTGTCATCGAGATTGCTGGAAATGGCTGAGAATTAATGGGTGAGCTTAGAGATGGGCTTGGGAAGAGAGGAGGAGGGCCGCATGGCCTTCATTCCTTATTTCCCTACTTTTCTCTCTCCTCCACTTGAGAAAATTCCCAAAATACCCACGTGCATGTTACTGCCCTTAAAAAACATAGGGTGTGGGATGTAATTGAGCACTTCGGTGCTAATGGGCCATGATCGTAGCCCATTAGAAAAGGGCTTTGCTTCTTAATTCCCCATTTAGGCCTTATGCTGACCAAGTTTGACTTTAGGGTTGACTTGGTAAATTTGATGAGTGGGCTGGCCCCACTTGATGGTCATGGACCCTATGACACCTCCCAACATGGGTTGGGCCATAACTCAAGGCCTTAGCCCATTAGAAATGGGCTTGGTTCTTAAATTCCCTATTTAGGACTAAGGTTGACCAAGTTTGACTTTGGGGTTAACTTGGTCAATTTGATGAGTGGGATGGCCCCACTTGATGGTAATGAGTCCTATGACACCACCCAACATGGGTTGGGCCATAGTGATGCCCTACTTGGGCTAATTGGGCCTATGTTTGTGCTTTTGACCAAATTAGGGCTAGAGTTAACTTTGGTCAAATTGTGTCAATGAGTGACCCTATGATGGGGCTTATGGGTCACTTAGATTTATTTTAGGGTTAGGGATGTACTGGTGAGGTCAAGTTGTACTTATGGTTTCAATTTGGGTTAATTTGACCTAAGTTGACTTGAACCCTATAGTGGGCCCCATGTGAGTCCACCCTACTCCATGACCCTAAGGTCAATACCTAGCCTAATCCTTCTCTCTCTCCACATGTTCTACCCTAATCTAAGTTAAGGGGTTTAGAAGAAAATGATATGTTACAAATTCCAATAAATAAAAAATAATTTTGGCCCCGAAATTCAAGTTCGGGTCTACGGGGTTTTATGCATAAGAAAATAAGAAACTTTTCAAATGCATTTAAAATATACCTGAGGCGAAGAGTCCTGGGTATTATTCCTACATCAAGTCCATCAGCTTAAAGGTGTGCTCCTCCCGTCCGTGGTTGGACCACAACACCTTGAAAAGGGAACCATGTTCTTTTGCAGAACTCAAGCTATCCTGTCATCGATCGGGATCGGCTCCAAAAGAACTGATCTATCAGGTGCTACTGGACCTGCGGTAGCTGTGATATGCTGCTTTGGCCGAAGTAATACCTCCAAAGCGAGGAGATGTGGAAGACATTGTGCAGGTTCCCTAACTCTGGCGTCATCTCCAGTCGATAATCCAAATGACCGATCCGCTCCAGGATCATGTATGACCCTAAAAACCGAGGGATGAGCTTGTTGTGCCTCCGCACTCGAAAAACACCTTGCACCGAATGTATCTTCAAGAAGACTCTGTCTCCTACCTAGAACTCCACCTTCTGATGCCTCGCATCGTAATACTTTGCCTGCCTACTCTATGCCTCTAGTATCCGATCCCTGATCAGTCATATGTGAGCATTCGTGCCCTCAATATAATCCGTTCCGAGAGCTCGTAGATCCTCATTCTGGACTCAAGGTAGCTGTGTCCGACAATTACTCCCATACAAGGCCTCGTACGGTGTCATCATAATGCTTTCCTGGTGAAAGTCTTTAGTTTCAAGAGTAGCTAAATACCCAGAGGGGGCTGAATAGGTATTTAGGTCTTTTTTATATTTTTTCTGTTCTTTGGTGTGTTGTGACTTAATTTATCTTGGATTTCAAGAATACACAACCAACATACAAGAAATGTATAGTGGTTCCCAATATTATGGGTACATCCACTGTCCCTGCCACCTTTCTAATAGAGTGTTAGACGAGACAACTTCTCCAAACTCTGCTCAATGAGCTTACAACTCAGATCCCTCAGGATCTCTCATACTCCTCCAAGTCCTACACCCAGGCCCAAAGCCCTACCACTCAGACCAAGCTATGCTCCTATAGCTCAGTGATCCACATATCACCCACCTCAGACTTTACTCAAAGTCCTACAACTCAGGCTAGGAGGATAGCCCTACCACTCAGAGAAAATGTGTAACACCCCAAATCCAAAGATTGGTTTCAAGTTAGGCGACACGGCCTGGGACACGGGTGTGTCCCATGGAATGTCCTGCTCTGTATGGCTGAGCAGCCTGTCAAGTGCTCGACGAAATGCACTTGATGAGTTCTCTAGAGGGAACAAACCCTACAATATGGGCGTGTCAGAGGGTGTGTCCTCCTCTGGTTTGTCGACCTCCACTCGAGTAAATGTGCTCAACGATACTCGAGTGGGGAACACGGCCTGTGACACTGGTGTGTCACATGACCATGTCCTCCTCTGGAATTAGCCAAGGCATTGATGACTTATGAACACGGGCAGTACACGTGTATGTTTATGGACACACAACGTATGACACGGGCGTGTCACGTGGCCGTGTCCTGTTTGGGTTGAAGTGGGTGTGTTCTGTTTGAGGTACACGGCCGTAGACACGGACGTGTCTGAAGGCATGTCAGGGCACACGGCCTGTGACACAGGTATGTCACATGGCCGTATTCTACTCTGGGTAAGTCGGTTGTGTGCCGCTTAATGTATATGGCCTATGACACGGGCGTGTCATAGGCTGTGTCAGCCAAAAAATAGACATTTGTGGATGGATTGTGGTTGTCCATTTCCTTCATCTTGATCTGATGTCCCAGGCTTCTCCCTGCTACTTTAAGGCCGAGAATGAGAAGAGAATCCTCATTTGAACTTGGGCCATTCTCTTTCTAAGAGAGCTAGAGTGAAGGGAGAGTAAGAAGGAGGAGGAGAAAAGGAGTCGGCCACCAGTGGAGCTGCGGAGTTCCGATTCAAGATCCGAGGACAGCTTTGTGGAGGCAAGGCTGCTGCGGTGCGTTCCAGCCGGCTAAAATTCCATGGCTCCAAAGAGGTTGTCAAGGGTAACGAAATTCCTTCTTGGACATGTGAAGTCCTTATTTTGGCATGTGCATGGATTTCCCCCACCAGAGGGTGGATTGTGAAGGGATTTTCTTGGGTTGATTCTTGGAATCCCCAATAGTCTTGCATATAGATCCAGAAGTGTGTAGTACAGAATAGTTAAGCAGTGTGAAGCCCATCTGGATAGGTTAGTCTGGATTGGTGATGTTTCATTTGCACACCGGAGAAGACTCCGTGGTTAAACGTATGGTTTATGGAGTCGATGAGTTGGACCTGTGAAGGGTAGTAGCAGGAAGTACTGTAGTGGTAGTCCAGGAAAATACCCTTATGATGCTTGTGGTGTGTGCTGTGGCAAAACCAGTTTTCTGGCACTGTAGGATGCTGCAGGGTTTGGGCGGAGTTGGGTGCAGAAATTTAGTTTTGCAGAACCCGCTAAGCGATCATGAAGGACGCTAGCATGAACTCCCCTTGTTGATTATGAAGCCAGTCCCTTGGTGGACATTGTAGCTATTGTGAAGCCAGTACGTGGTGGACATTATGGCTATTGTGAAGCCAGTCCTTGGTGGATAGTATGACTATTATGAGCTTGTTGTGCTCTTGAAAGGACCCGTACCCAACAGGAAAGGTGAAACCGGTCTGCTCCTTATATTTGGCCTCAAGTATGTTGGTATTCAGTGATGGCAAGGTAACTTGAGCAA
Organism: Platanthera guangdongensis; assembly: GCA_039583875.1. NCBI lineage: Eukaryota > Viridiplantae > Streptophyta > Magnoliopsida > Asparagales > Orchidaceae > Platanthera > Platanthera guangdongensis. The sequence goes on from CM077154.1 coordinate 109,290,092, forward strand.
CAGGCAGGGGGGGGGGGGGGGTGGTCGCTGATCTGTACCTGCGTTATGTCCGTCCGACTTGAAGACCTGAAAGTGCAGTCAGTTGGAGCGCATAAAGAGAGTCTTAGGCCTGCGCGCTAGAAAGACTAAATGCTCAGTTTTACCATTGGGTTTCGGACCTAGAACGGTGGTGGGACCCTAGTTCGACGATACACCAAGAATGTGCCCTGAGTGCACGGATCGTCGGGCCACGTGACTGACTGTTGTGATGGATTGTTTGTGTGTGATAGCATAATGTGTGATATATATATCTACCTATGAATTGCTATGACTATAGGGAAGGAATACCACTGTCCCGGGAAAGGGGTAGGGTCGTTATAATTTGGTGAGTTGAATGTTGACCGTTGCCTTGTTTGCCACCATTTGGTGGGTTGTCCTTATACAGGTGCTGGAGAACCGAGCGGGATACATAAAAGCTGACGTCCATGCTGCTACTGCTGCTAGCCCTTGAAGGCTAAGCAAAGAATATTATGTTTTGTTCATGTGCGGTCGGCATGCGTGCCGATATTTGGAATCCACTCTTTTAAAGAGGAACTGTAAGGCCATAAGGCCAAATGATAGTGTATTTGTTATACATTCATGCGGGAGTTTATAAATATAGTGGTTTATATGTCTGGTGGACATTTATGGTTAGAGTTCCATATTACTGTTAAAATCTTCCGCTAGCATGCTCTGAGTTAGGGTGTGATTCTGACTTGGTGTTAACTTGTAACTTCCCTGCCTGTTTTGTGGTATATGGTGTGGGGCACCGGACAGACCTTCTATTATATGCTATATGAACGGATGGAGTCGTTATAGAATGAATCTCCTACCTCAGATTTGAACCCGATCCTACCTCATGCCAAAAAGATCCACATAAGGATCCTACACTCAGCCTTTATAAGATAGGCTTACACTCAGATCAAATATGATCCTACAGTTGGAATGTTGGATGTTGCTGAGGTTAGACATTGTTGGGTCCATTGCCCATAATGTTTTATAGATTGGATCTGAAGAGGCATCACCACCAACACTAAGAGCATAGTTGTATTTGATGTTGGCTAAGCTCATCATATGCAGGATGTTCCATAAAACAAGTTTAGAGAATTTGTCTAAGTGTTTGTGATAGGTGGTCACAAGGCAGAAAGGTGGACACAAAGATAGATGCTGGACAAGTAGGAATTTGCCTAAGTCCACAGGCGTTGAGTGAAGTAAGCTCACTCAACGCCATGTGTAAGGTGAAAACTTAAGGAAATGACTAAGGACAAAAGTATCGAGACAAGAGTGTCGAGACAATAGTGTCGAGACATATGTGTCGAGACAGTTCAGTTATCTCGACACCGTGAAGATCAAGTCAGCTGGAAGATACTGGATATGTTGGAAATATTCTAAGTCCATAAACATTAGGTGAAGTCTATTCACTCAACTCCAGGTAAGCAAAATCGTTGAGTATAGCTAGGTTAGTCTATGCCTAACAATTGGCAAGCTGAAATTGTGGCTAAGGCCACATGCGTTGAGTGTAGTTTACTCACTCGACACCATACAACTAAAGTTGTGAGACAGATAAAGCCTAAGAAGAATCAGACATAATGTGGCTAAGTCCATAGGCATTGAGTGAAGTCCAGTCACTCAATACCATAACATCAAAATCATTGAGTATTGCTCAGTCAGTCAAAGCCACAAAAAATTTGTGTAAATATTTCGCTAAGTCCACAGGTGTTAAGTTAAGATTACTCACTCAACGCCATATAATAAAAAGCATTGACTGAACCTTATCAGTCAGAAACTGTGATTTCAAAGAAATTTAGCTAAGTCCAAATGCGTTGAGTGTTGCTTACTCACTCAATGCCAGATAACAAAAGAATATTTGTTAAGTAGTTTGGCATTGAGTGAAGCTTAATCACTCAACGCCATGTGACTGAAAGATTATCTAAGGTAAGAAGCATTGAGTGATGAAGACACACTCAACGCTCTCAATGCTAGAGAAGCAGAAATATTTTCCAAGGCAAAAAGCGTTGAGTGGATTCAACGCTCTCAACGCCTAATGACAGAGAAACTATTCTAAGTATTTTGGCGTTGAGTGATTGTTGCTCACTCAACGACTGGTGATTGAAAATCTGTCTAAGTTTTTTGGCATTGAGTAAAGTTTACTCACTTAGTGCCCTAATGTTGCTTGATTTTGGCTAAGTCCACAGATGACTGACGTTAGCATGAGTCAGCATGAGTCAGCAAAGTCAACAAGTCAACAAAATTCAAAATGTTGTGGGGATGCTGCTGTACGCCTTTAATGGCACCGACAACCAACTGTTTGTCCTTTATGAAAAATGAAAGTGGTAAATGGCAAAATCACAGCCGCTAATTCTGGTGGGGCCCACTACTCAAAGAGTCGTTGATCAATAGAAGATAAAAGGTACATGATCAGATCGAGAAAGCAATCTTTTAGGGTTTGGTCTTTTCATAAAGCGGCAGAACATCTCCGTCCTGCTCGCCATTATTACAAAGGTCAAGGACGAAGTTCAAATCGACAAATCTAAAAGGTATCCAAGTTAGCTGTTGACATCTCCATCATCAACAGCAAGTTCAGAGACATTTTCTCTAAAGAAGAAGATGCAGCAGGTCTAACCTAACTCTATCAGATCTGAAGCCCATCCAAGATAACTGGTGCCATCTTCATCTGCACCAGCAAGGTCAGAGACATCTTCTCTGAGAAAATATGGTATGTTGGAACACCCTATTACTAATTTGGGTCAGGATCACTATATCTCTAGGAACCTTTGCTTGACCTCCTGTATAGCTTAATAGGTCAATTAGAATTGAGTTTAAGGGTTAGAAGTCTAGGTTTGGAAGCTGCCCTGAAGACCAGGATTCTCTGTCTGAAGACTAAGTCATATCGTCGAGCTCAGCACAACGATTCGTCGAACTCCGGTCGACGATCGTCTAGCTCAACTTCGACAGATCGTCGAACTCCATTCGACGATCGCTGAGCTCAACTTCATAATATTGTCGAACTCCATTCGACGATCGGTGAGCTCAGGTCGACGATTTTGACTCTGCTTTGGATCTTTATCTCTGAGCTCAGTTCGACGACCTTTGAGCTCAGATCGACGATATTTTGCTGTATTGTTTTTCCAGGTCGCTGAGCTCAGCTCGACGATAGCAGAGCTCAGTTCGACGATTTCAGATAACTTCCAGAATTCAAATTCAAATCAGATAGGAGTTATTCTGCAATTAATTCAGAGATTTGCTAGCCGTTTTCATTTAATTCTGGACCAAGTTTCAAGGGATTTTTCAAGGAATGTATCTGTGGACTTTCCTCCAGAAGAGATTATGCAATTAAGGATACAATTAATGCAGGCCAACGGCTATACTTGACAGAGAATGATATTCCATTTTGTACCAGAGAATAAAAGACAGGATTTTTGAATCTCTCAGATAGAAGAATAAAACAGACAATACAGAGAGAGAATACTGATTACAGAGACACATTCAAAATCTTCTGTCACAAAGAATTCTGAAAAACACTCATCCAAGGAGATCAAGCTTTCTAAAAATCTTCAGATCTCTGTAGTTTTCTAAGTATTCAAGGCCAATACATTTCCAAGACTCCAGACATTCAACATTTCAGCTATTGCTGAAATCATCTTTTGCTGGAGTTCAATCTTTGAAGGCCTATCACCCTCAGCAAAGCTTTTCTTCCTGAAGATCTCAAGGATTCAGGGGGAGCTTTGACATCAATCCACATTGTCTTCTCAGTTGCTTGAGAAAGAGAAGACTTCCATCACTCTCTCACCCCCACTCTGTAAAGGGTTTCTCAAACTCCCTTCAAAAGTTTGAACCTGGTTTTTGAGCACCTTGTCAAAAGCACATTGGTGGCAAGACACCTGATCAAAAAATCTACTTTGGTTTTTGAGTACCTTATCAAAAGCTCATTGGTGCCCAGGACACCTGATCAACTCATCCTGCAGTGGATTCCTACCTAGGGTGGTAGAAGAGTGGATGTACCCAAGTTTAGGGGAACCACTATATTTCCTTGTGTCTTCTGGTTTTGCTTGTGTTTATGTTTGTTTCTGGCCTTGATTTTCCTGTGCTTAGATTTTGCTTAGCTTAGTGCTGTGATTAGATTTTTTATTGCTTCCCTGCTCACACATATTACAACAATAGTTGTAAAAGTTTGTAAAAGTTTTTAAAGCACCATATACTCTATTCACCCCCCCTCTAGAGTATATCAGATCTAGTTGCACTTTCAATTGGTATCAGAGCCCGGTTGGTTAAACATACCATACCTGATTGGTTGTACAGGCTAACACCTGAACCCAAAGATCCCAACCTAGATCTGTTTTTCTTTTGTATTTTATTATTAGATTTTGTTTGCACAAATCATGGCCCAAAATAAAGATTATGCTAGCACCAGACCTCCACTGTGCAATCTGTCAAAGTTTGCACTTTGGAAAGCAAGGATTAGGCTTTACATGAATTCCATTGACGAAGATATTTTTAATTCTATTTTGACAGTGTGTCCAAGACCCCTAGAGAGCACAAGTACAAATGCTGTTCCACCTCCATCAGGAACAGATGCTGATATCAAAAATGGAAAGTAGTTGATGCCAAGGCTATAAACATCCTAGCCCAAACAATGTCAGATGACATATTTCAGAAGGTAGCTGAATGTAATTCTGCCAAGGAAATTTGGGACAAACTCTCAGAAATAGTCTCAGGCTCAGCTGATGAGAGAAAGGACAGAAGATCCCATCTCATCTCTCAATATGAGAACTTCAAGAAGGGAGAAACTGAGTCAGTGGGAGACATGTACAACAGACTAAGTCTAATTGTCAGTGAACTAAGGACATTGGACAAAGAGATCTCTCTAACTGAATTTAATGACAAGATCCTAATGTGCTTCCCCAGCACTTGGGATTCAAGAATCTGGCCAATTAAGGATGCCAGAAGTCTGAATGAGATCACCACTGAAGCTTTATTGGGTAAGCTCAAATCTTATGAGCTACTCATCAAGAATAGAGAGGAAGAATAGAAGGCTGCTTCACCAGCCACAAGGAAAGAGAAGACCATAGCCTTCAAGGCAACTGAGGATCTACCTGAAGATAAAGCCACATGCAATGATGAACTACTCAGCTTGTTGGCCAAAAGATTCTACAAGATGGCCAGAAAGGACTTCAGAAGAAGATCATACAAGGAGCAGGATAAGCCAAGGTATGACAAGTCCATTGGTAATAATAAAGACATTATTTGCTTTGGTTGCAGGAAACCAGGGCACATAGTTCCTGACTGTCCAGAGAACAAGAACAAGGACAGAAGGGACAGAAAAGAAAGAAGAAAGGAGAAAGACTCCAAAAGGAATAGAAATGACAAACCTTCTTCAAGCAAAAATAAGAATACAAGAAAAGGGTTTGTTGCTGAATCCTGGAGTGAGACAGAAGAGGAGTCAGAAGCCTCATCCAGCTCCAGTGATGATGAGGATGATGCAGAAGAAAAGGAGTTTTGCATGATGGCAATCAATGCCTCACAGCATAACTCAGAAGAAGAGGAGTCAGAGTCAGACTCAGAGACTCAACCTGAAGAAGATCAGGTAATTGGTTCTTTTGATTTTAGTTCAGAAGATTTTAAATCTGAATTTAAAGCACTGTGTTTAGACCTGCTAAAGTCTGAGAAAGAGATTATCTCTCTCAGAAATCAATTATCTGAACACAATGCTCTAAAGTCAGAAAACCTCAAACTCTCTCAGGAGTTGGAATGTTGTAGGGAACAAATAGCTTCACTGAAAAGTGAGCTCTCTGAGGCCAAGAAGCTTGAAGAATCCCTTAATGGGAGAAGCATCAAGCTGATGGACATCACAAGCACAGTGAACTATAGATTTAACAGTACACTGGGCTTGGGTGCTTCATCTAGCCAACCTATAGTCCTAACAACTCCCATCAAATTCATTTCTGACAAAGGAAAGGGAGTTGTAGAGGTTGCTAGGAAAAATTCTGATCTGCCTCAGAAAACCAAGTCCTAGAAGAAATCGTCGAACGGAGATCGACGATCGCCGAATGAAGATCGACGATCACCAAACGCAGCTCGACGATCTCAGGAAAAATCGTCAAACGTTGATCGACGATCTCAGCCAAAGTCGTCGAACGCAGGTCAACGATCTCATATACCTGACCTCACCCATAGTCGACCGTCGAATGGAGCTCGACGATCTGACCCAAGATCGTCGAACGCAGCTCCAAGATCATTGAACAGAGGTCAGAGCTCTGGAAAATTTTTCAAAGGCAAATCAAAATTGAATCCTAAGGGTCCTACATCCCAAATCTTTAACCCTTATACTGAATGGATTATACCTCCAAGGAGATATCATCCTGAAGGATATTAGAGTCAACCTGGGATGTCTTTCATTTCTGAATTTAAAGGTTATCAACCTAGGCCCAAGGTAAACTGGGTCAAAAACAAATGAATTGTCTTATGTGCAGGTGAAGACCTATCCAACATCTAACCAGCAATGGTATTTGGATAGTGGGTGCTCTAAGCACATGATAGGGAACAAGGACAACCTCACATCCTTCAGAGCCAAACTTGGACCCAAAGTTATCTTTGGTGATTCAAACTTTGGACAGACTAAAGGATATGGTGCAGTCCAGATTGGTTCAGTAACTTTCAAGAAGGTAGCCTATATGGAAGGACTGAAGCACAACCTAATCAGCATCAGTCAGCTGTGTGATGAAGGCTACCAGGTGACCTTCAGCAAAGCCTTATGCAAAATCAAGTCAGAGGACAACACAACTGTGTTGACAGGTAAAAGGAAAGGTAACATCTACCTAGTAAATTTTCTCTCAACTAATGTAGATATCTGCTTGTTTAACTCTGTCTGTAGACCCAATATTTTATGGCATAAGAGATTAAGACACCTAAACCTTAGAACTATTGCTAGGCTATCCAAGGACAACCTTGTTAGAGGACTACCTTCTGGCCCCTAAAAGAAGGAAGGACTTTGCAGGGCTTGTCAATTAGGCAAGCAAACTAAAAATAGCTTTAAGTCACTTAATAAGAGTGATTCACCTAGGATATTGTATTTGTTACACATGGATCTTTTTGGACCCATCACAGTACAAAGCCTAGGAGTGAAATCCTATACTTTAGTAGTTGTAGATGACTTCTCTAGATTCACTTGGGTGTTCTTTCTAAGGAAGAAGTCTGATAACTTTAAGTGTCTGACAGAGTTTCTCAAATGCATACAGATTGAGTTCAATACTCATATTGCCCTGATCAGAAGTGATCATGGGACAGAGTTTGATTCTCTTCTTATGCAAGAGTTCTGTCAGAGTGAAGGGATCAGGCATACTTTCTCAGCTCCTAGAACTCCTCAACAAAATGGGGTAGCTGAAAGGAAAAAATAGAACCCTTATTGAATCTGCTACTACATTGTTGTCATATGCTCATCTACCTCTATCCTTCTGGGCAGAGGTAGTGAACACCTCCAACTATGTGTTGAACAGAAGTCTGATACATAAACTAAAGGGAAAGACTCCCTATGAATTACTCAAAGGGAAGAAACCTAAAGTTGACTATTTTAGAGTTTTTGGTTGTATTTGCTACATTCACAATAATGACAAGAATATTTAGCAAAATTTCAAGCCAAAGCTGATGAAGGAGTGTTTCTGGGATACTCCATGATCAGCAAGGCCTATATGGTCTATAATAAATCATCTTTGAAAATTGAGGAATCTGTTCACATTTCATTTGATGAAACTAACATGTCTTTCAAGGAGAAGATTTTTTCTACCATAGAACCTTTGCAGGAACATTCTCTAGTTGAAGATATGAACAAGTTACAGGTTGCTCAAGAGGATGAAAGCAGTGAAGACGAAGAAAATGCTCAACACATTGAAGCACAACCTGAAGAGCCAGTTGTTGTACCACAAGAGGGAACAACAACACAGGTTGGTGAACAATCAACACCCCCTGTTGATTTAGTAACATCAAGAGACCATCCAATTTCCCAAATAATTGGAGAAATCTCAGCTAGTGTGCAAACCAGAAATCAGGTCAACCAAAACCTATTGCACACCTGCTTCCTATCTCAAATTGAACCTCAGTCCATTCAAGATGCAGAGCAAGATCCACACTGGATCATTGCAATGTAAGAGGAGTTGCATCAATTTGAGAGGAACAAAGTATGGGAACTAGTGCCAAAGCCTAAGGATCATTCCATTGTTGGAACAAAATGGGTATTCAGAAACAAACTGGATGATCAAGGAGTAATTATAAGGAACAAGGCAAGGCTAGTTGCTCAGGGATACTCTCAAGAAGAAGGAATCGACTATGACCAGACCTTTGCACCTGTTGCAAGATTAGAAGCCATCATGATATTCCTAGCTTATGCAGCTCACAAAGGCTTCAAAGTATATCAGATGGATGTCAAAAGTGCTTTCTTAAATGGAGATATCAAAGAGGAAGTTTATGTCAGACAACCTCCAGGTTTTATCTCTCCAACTTATCCTGATTATGTTTTTAGATTAAATAAAGCATTATATGGTCTCAAGCAAGCTTCTAGAGCATGGTATGAGACCTTAGCATGCTTTCTCTTGGAAAATGGTTTTATAAGGGGTAGAGTAGACCAAACTCTTTTTATTAGAACCCATAAGTCCCATACCCTACTAGTACAAATTTATGTAGACGATATCATTTTTGGTTCTACTGACTCAAAATTGTGCAGAAGGTTTTCTAACCTGATGCATTCTAAATTTGAGATGAGTAGCATGGGTGAGCTATCCTTCTTCCTAGGATTGCAAGTCAAGCAACATGCTGAAGGCATCTTTATTTCTCAAACCAAATATGCAAATGAATTGGTTAAGAAATTTGGTATGTCTGAGGCATCTTGTATGAAAACACCCATGCCTACCAATGCTGTATTGGATGCTGATGAACATGGGAAACCTGTTGATCAGACAACATATAGAGCAATGATTGGCTCTCTACTGTATCTTACAGCTAGTAGACCAGATATAATGTTTGCTACATGTATATGTGCTAGGTTCCAAGTAAGCCCTAGAGAGTCACACCTAACATTAGTAAAGAGGATTCTCAGGTATGTTAAAAGTTATCCAAATCTAGGTCTCTGGTATCCAAAAGATTCAGCATTTGAGTTAAATGGATTCTATGATGCTGACTATGCTGGATGCAGAATTGACAGGAAAAGCACCAGTGGAACCTGTCAGTTCCTTGGTGATAGACTTGTCTCTTGGTTTTACAAGAAACAAACATCTGTGTCAACTTCAACTGCTAAAGCTGAATATATGGCAGCAGGCAGTTGTTGTTCACAAATCTTGTGGATCCAAAACCAACTCCTAGACTATGTCTACAACTTAGAGAAGTCTAAAATCTTTTGTGATAATACTAGTGCTATTTCCATAGCTCAAAATCCAGTCCTCCATAGTAGGACAAAACACATAGAGATTAGGCATCACTTCTTAAGGGATAATGTTGAAAAGAATAAAATTGAATTACATTATATCCCAACTGATTTACAAAGGGGAGATATTTTCACCAAGCCTTTTGATGAAAAGAAACACACCTTCTTCCTAAATCAGTTAGGAATGTTAGATGGAGGAAGTCTTAAATAATATCCAAGATTTTGAAAGCTCAAAATTTGACCAAGACTAGGCAAACTTCTGATTTTTCTTAGTGTCTAGAATCTTTCTGATCTCTGAACTGCGCTCGATGATTTGCCCTAAGATCGTCGAACGGAGATCGACGATTTCCAAAAATCGTCGAACTGAGTTCAGCGCCTCTCAGATAGTATGAACTATCTCTTCCGGTCAACGATCGTTGTACGGCGCTCGACGATTTTTTTCTCTGAACGATCATCGAACGGAGCTCGACGCTCTCCAATATCGTCGAACGGAGATCGACGATGTTGAAGTCTCTTCAGATTCCTTTAGAAGCCTCGATCGTCGAACTGAGTTCAACGATCTTTCCAATTCTGCGTCGAACCCTAATATAAAACTCTTTTTTCACCATCGTTCTCTTTGCGCTTTTGATTTCTCTGCAAGAATTTTCTTTCCCTCCAAACAGTTCTACGCTTGGTCGTTTTGTTTGTTGAGTTTTTGCAGGTACAATGGCTGTGTCAGTTGCTGTCCTAGCTGCAATGAAGTTTGATGCAGGTTTTAATATTGATATAGAATCTTTCAGCACCACTGATCAGATCTTTCAAGATATACTGGGATTGTTCCAGGATCAGAATCTGACTGCCCTCATGACCACCAGGATCAAGTTGGCTTCTGATGAAATCAAGGAGTGGGTCTATACTGCCCATAATCAAGATAACAACACTATAGTTGGGTCAATAGCTGGAAATCAGGTACCCTTGACCCCAACCATTCTTTCGGAGGTTTTTGAGTTGAGAAATGGAGAAGAATCTGCTGAGTTATCTGGAGAAGAGTATTCTGACTTGCTTGCCAGGATGGGTCATCCAGAGGGAAACCCTAGCAAGCTCTTTAAGAGGAATCTGTCTGTTGAATATAGGTTCCTGGCAGATGTGGTAGGGAAAGTGCTACTGGCAAAGCACTCAGCCCATGATACAATATCCAGATATCAGCTCTGTCTCATGGGAGCTCTTGTGGATAAGAAAACTCTGAACTGGGGAGAGGTCTTCTTTGACCTAATCAAAAAGAAAATAAACAAGAGTTTTGTTAATTTTGGTAGAATTATTGGAGTTTTTCTGCAGACCAGGTGCCCTGCCTTGCTGGTCTCCTCTGGAGTTCACATCAATGCCTCCAAGAGACTAACCTGTGCCCTCTTTGGAAAGTGGGACAGGCAAATAAGCAAGCCTAGCAGGCCCTCCTCCAGTGCCCCTTCAGGCACAAGGACTCAAAGAGTCACTCCCCCACAGGTCTCTGCTCCTGTAGATGACCTGGCTGCTGCTGTTGCTCCTACTCTTCCTCCCATTCCATCCCTGCCCCTACCATCCACCATTCCAGCTCCATCCACCATCACCATATCCATCCCATCTCCAACATCAACTCCATCTCCAGAACCCATTCTACCTCCACCAGCAGACCAATTCCAACCACTGTTCTCGTACCCTCCACCAGCTATCACCTCCTCACCATCCATTCCATCCTTCACCCTACTGGATGATTCCTTTATGGATGTTTCCCCCTCATCTCCTCCTGACTTACCTACCTCCTCCACTTCCTTCCAAGATCTCCTCCACCACATCATAGATCAACCAACATTCACCCCATCACTCTCCATTCCCCTGTCCTCCATATCCACCCTACCAACACCTCAGCCATCCATACCAACATTCTCCAGCCCTTCCCTTCCAACATCCCCAGCTGCTTCCATTCCATCTACCTCTGCTCCAGCTTTTGAGCAAGTAGACCTCTTAGCCCTAGCTGACAGGCTATATGAGCTGATTGCCCACAGGCTCTCTCTACTATTGGAGACCTCCTTGGCTCCTCTCCACCTGTCAGTGGCAGCCCTCTCTGCCAGGCTCTCCTCCCTCTTCCCTCAGGCAGCACCTATAGCAGTGTGCCTTGATCCAGATGTATCTGCATCTAGGCAGGGGGAGATGCCATATGAAGAAAGCCTTCATGCTGTTGCTACTGCTGTTTCTCTGCCTGCTGTTTCTCTGCCTGCTGCTGCTATGAGCCCTCCTGTTGCTGCTGTTTCTCTTGCTGCTGCTGCTGCTGAGCCTCCTACTGCAGTTCTTGCAATTGACCTCAGGTCTTTGTTATCTGCTTTTGATTCTGCCTACTTTAGCTGTCTGCAAGAGGTCCATGCTGTCCAGCCTCCAGAAGACTTATCCAAGGCACTTGTGCCTTTTTCTGGCTGTGACCCTAGCATCCTCTCTTCCTTTGTACATTCAGTCATTGCTGCTGCTGCTTCTGAAGAAAGGACTGTTGACACTGCTGCTGAGATTACTGATACTGATGCTGAAGTTCCTACTGCTTCTGATGAGCCAATATCCAAGGACATTCTGATGTCAGAGGCCACCGAAATTGAGCCTGCTGCAGACTTTGATGATGTTTCTGCTGTATCTGCTGTTGTTAGTGAAGTTGCTGCTGTTGTCACCTGTCCAGAGCCTGCTGCTGTTGTTGTCACCTGTCCAGATACTGATGCTGAAGTTCCTACTGCTGCTGCTGTTTCAGCTTCTGCCTCATCTGCCTCTGTTCAACTGAAGAAAGATCTTATGAAGAAAATTGATGCTCTATATGATGATCAGAGTTCTGAATCTGATGAATTCAAAACAGACTCTGATGAATCATCTGCTACCATTGCCAGGAAAAGGAAGGCAAGGAGCAAAGCAATGAAAAGGGTTCCTCCTGCTAAAGTTAAGGATAACAATGATATCCCTTATTATATCCTTCATAATTGTCCAATCACTGAACATTGGATGCAGTATTCCAAAAACCAGCTGAAAGCCATGAAGAAAAAGAGAAAATATGAGAAGGGTTCATCCCCATTCCAGCACTCTCATCCTCCTCCTCCACCTCCTCCTGATGCAGGTGCTGGTGGAAGCTCTGCAAGTCAACCCCCAGCCAGAAGCTAGGCTCCCTATCAACCTCATGCCAGATCTTACCAAAGGGAAAGCCAATCCAGGGGTTCATATTCTAGGAGAGGAGGATACAGGGGCAATCAGAGAGATATTCAAGTATATTCTAAAGGGTACTCCAGGCAGCACCCATATTCTAGGGGAGGACATAGTTCATCTGATACAACTTCAGGTCCTTTCCCTTACAAGCTAAAAGAGACTGTGTCTGCCAGGCCTCCTCAAGACAATCCTTCCAACAGGTATGAGTCACCTGTACCTTTTGAGGACCCTGAAAATAATCCATCTGCTTGGACTGCCAGGATGAAGGAATTGGCTGCACTGGATCAGATTAAGAAGGCCAGAGAACAAGAAATAGATTCTTCCAACATTTCTACAATGTCTGAGCAAAGAAAGAAAGAATTAGAGAAATATGCTTCCAGTAAATTCTTTGATGCTGAGAAATACATGGAATTACATCCTGCAGCTGTGGTTCCCAGGCATTCAAAGCAAACATATTTGGGTGCTGCAGATGACACCAGGTCCAACAAAGAATCCCTCAATCCAAACAGAGAAATTAAACTTGTCAAAGGCAAAGAGAAGAAATGACATTGTAAGGTGACAGTTTCTGTGAATTCTGATTGCTATCTGGATGATATATATATCTCTGTGATTCTGCTTGTCTAGCTGTTGTTTTTCTGCTTTAATACTTGTATGTTGTTATTTAATTTTTCCAAAGTCTGTAAATAGTAATCCTAACCCAAATAGGGGGAGATTGTTGGAACACCCTATTACTAATTTGTGTCAGGATCACTACGTCTCTAGGAAACTTTGCTTGACCTCCTGTATAGCTTAATAGGTCAATTAGAATTGTGTCTAAGGGTTAGAAGTCTAGGTTTGGAAGCTGCCCTGAAGACCAGGATTCTCTGTCTGAAGACTAAGTCATATCGTCGAGCTCAGCACGACGATTCGTCGAACTCCGGTCGACGATCGTCTAGCTCAACTTCGACAGATCGTCGAACTCCATTCGATGATCGCTGAGCTCAACTTAATAATATCGTCGAACTCCATTCGACGATCGGTGAGCTCAGGTCGACGATTTTGACTCTGCTTTGGATCTTTATCTCTGAGCTCAGTTCGACGACCTTTGAGCTCAGATCGACGATATTTTGCTGTATTTTTTTTTCCAGGTCGCTGAGCTCAGCTCGACAATAGCAGAGCTCAGTTCGACGATTTCAGATAACTTACAGAATTCAAATTCAAATTAGATAGGAGTTATTCTGCAATTAATTCAGAGATTTGCTAGCCGTTTTCATTTAATTCTGGACCAAGTTTCAAGGGATTTTTCAAGGAATGTATCTGTGGACTTTCCTCTAGAAGAGATTATGCAATTAAGGATGCAATTAATGCAAGCCAACGGCTATACTTGACAGAGAATGATATTCCATTTTGTACCAGAGAATAAAAGACAGGATTTTTGAATCTCTCAGATAAAAGAATAGAACACACAATACAGAGAGAGAATACTGATTACAGAGACACATTCAAAATCTTCTGTCACAAAGAATTCTGAAGAACACTCATCCAAGGAGATCAAGCTTTCTAAAAATCTTCAGATCTCTGTAGTTTTCTAAGTATTCAAGGCCAATACATTTCCAAGACTCCAGACATTCAACATTTCAGCTATTGCTGAAATCATCTTTTGCTAGAGTTCAATCTTTGAAGGCCTATCACCCTCAGCAAAGCTTTTCTTCCTGAAGATCTCAAGGATTCAGGGGGAGCTTTGACATCAATCCACATAGTCTTCTCAGTTGCTTGAGAAAGAGAAGACTTCCATCACTCTCTCACCCCCACTCTGTAAAGGGTTTCTCAAACTCCCTTCAAAAGTTTGAACCTGGTTTTTGAGCACCTTGTCAAAAGCTCATTGGTGGCAAGACACCTGATCAAAAAATCTGCTTTGGTTTTTGAGTACCTTATCAAAAGCTAATTGGTGCCCAGGACACCTGATCAACTCATCCTGCAGTGGATTACTACCTAGGGTGGTAGAAGAGTGGATGTACCCAAGTTTAGGGGAACCACTATATTTCCTTGTGTCTTCTGGTTTTGCTTGTGTTTATGTTTGTTTTTGACCTTGATTTTCCTGTGCTTAGATTTTGCTTAGCTTAGTGTTGTGATTAGATTTTTTATTGCTTCCCTGCTCACACATATTACAACAATAGTTGTAAAAGTTTGTAAAAGTTTTTAAAGCACCATATACTCTATTCACCCCCCCCTCTAGAGTATATCAGATCTAGTTGCACTTTCATGGTAGCAGCCAAGGAATAACCTAGTTGCAGGTTTTGGGTGCTTGAGATAATATTGTTGGTGATCTTCTCCAGCAAGGTTGCAGCAAAGGAAGAATACCCTACCACAAAATACTTCACAGATCCAACAGAACATTTACTGAAGATTAATTTTTGGAGCTGTGAAGAAGAGAGAGCTGAGCTTCTGATCCGGTTCAGCATGGTGCAGAACAACAGATCTGCAAAGAAGCAGCAAGGTCCATTGCTGTAGTAGCTGAAAGATGAAGAAAGATAGCTGGTGCCTTCTACCCCTGCACCAATAAGTTTAGAGGAAATTTCAGAGGAAGAAGAAGAACCAAAGGGCCAACACTAGCTACAGTCATTACACAGTTCAGGCCAAGCTTTCCTAAAGCTATTTATGAACTGTGTAGAAGTAGTCTGGACTTAGATAACTCAGGACAAAGGTAGATATGCTAAGAGAAATATCTCTGTTGCCATAGTTAAACCACCAACCCACTTTCACCTTTTAGGATCCTTTTGGATCTGATTGGTAGGAGCCAATTGGCTCTGAGGTGTAGGATCCAAGTGTGGATCTAAGTTATAGGGTTGTTTAGCCTAAGTGTAGGATATGGGTACAGATCTGAGAGTAGGATCTTTTGTGGATCTAAGAGTAGGGCTTTGGCCTGAATTGTAGGATTCAAGTTTGAATCTGAGCTGTAGGATCCAGTTTGGATCTGATGTATGTGATCAGTTGATCACTGAGTGTAGGATCCTTTATGGATCTGAGGTAGGGATGTCCACCTAGCTTGAGTTGTAGGGCCTTTGGGCCTGAGATAGCTAATCTTTGGATCACTGAGTTGTAGGGACTTGTGCCTGAGTTGTAGGTCTTGGAGGAGACTGAGTGGTCCTGTGAGATCGTGTTGTAAGCTCTTAGGAGCAGAGATTGGAGAAGTGCTTTGTCTAACTATAAGTTAGAAAGGTGGGAGGGAAAGTGGACGTACGCATAATATGGGGAACCATGATATATCTTGTGTGCTTTTTTGTGTGTTTCTTATTTGTAGGGGGTGTACGTCTTGAAAGCAGAAAACAACTAACAACCATAACACTTAAATAAAGAAAATTGAAAGATAGGCACAAGTAACTAAGAAACCTATTCGCCCTGTCTAGGTGATTTATATATCCTTGAGACAAAGACTTTCAAGTGGTATCAGATGTAGGTTACTCAAAAAGGACTTAACAGTATGAGTAGACCTCAATTGATAGCTAAAAGGTTTGCACTTGTGGACTCAATAGAGAACCATATGGAGTGGAGCACAAAGGAGCTCCAAGTCTACAACAAGGAGAATTTTGGGAGCTGGAAAGAAAGGATTAGGAAGAACATGGAAGCCTTTGATCATAGGGTCTTTGCAACAGTTCAAGAAGGACCTTTCATCCCCATGAAGGTATCTATCTTAGATGTAGAAGTCCAAACCCCAAAGAGTTATGCAGAGTTATCTGGGGATGAAGTCATCCTGACTGCTATGGTTAAAAGAGCACAACACATCATGGTAAGTGTCATGGATGACTCCACCTTCTAGATCTCGGTCCACTGCAAGACAACCAAAGAGATGTGAGACTCTCTTACTGTCTATATGGAAGGGACAGAGAAAGTCAGTCTTTCTGACAGTGATTCATAGTTTGAAGAAGAAGAAGCTTTCATTGGCCTACTTGCTGCTATTGCAGATGAAGCAGAAGAAAATCCAGATGATAGTCTAAAGATCATGGCCCCTCTATCACATCCAGAATGTGATTTAGAGGAGGATGATGAAGATGAAGAAGAATCCTACCAGGATCAGCCTGGTCTAGATCAGGTACAACCGCTGTCCATCTCTTCTTATTTCTCAGGTCATGAGACCAGTCCAGATTCTGATGTATCTTCATCCAGTGATGAAGGTGACTCTAAATCTGAGGTAAATATCAATCAATTTATTGACAAGTATGGTCAAATTTTGGATGCTTTGGGAAGAAGCAAGAAGTTAGCCAAGGTGCAAGCTAAGGAGATTATCTCCCTATAGCTAGCTGCTTCCCAGCATGCTGAGACAACAACCTTGCTGCAACAGAAGGCAAGAGAAGTCAGCCAACTAAAGGCTATCTCAAATCTCCAGATTTAGACCAGAATCCAAAAGGACAAGATCATCTTGGATCTTGAAGAGGAGCTCTTTAAGGAGAGAAGGATAGTGGCTACTTTTTCTAAGCTAAGTACTGTGTTTCCCTTAATAGATTCCTTCTCCTCTCAAAATGGGAAAAGGAGTCAGCAGTCAAGGGAAGCACAGGAGTTGACCTTTCCAAAGGGAGAGACAAAGCTCCTGTAGTGCCACAGTCAACCTTTCACAAGGTAATCCTCCCTTCTCACTGACCATGGTTGCATGCATGGTCACTGAGAGAGTGAGAATTCTTCTTGTAATACAAGAGTATCTTCCAATTGAAAAAGAAAGGATGGGGAAATGAGTGCCTTTAAGTCTCCCCATGAAGAAGTACAAATGGCCCATTCGAGACCATTTATATCTGGTGCCTCAGCCTCAACTCTCAAGGACAAGGCAGTGGATTTCACTCAAGCCCATCCAACAAGGACTTAAAATAAGGATCAGTCTACTAGTAAGCGTAACTTAGCTATTTCTGATGATATAAACAACATGTCATCTACGAAGAAGATTACTGTAAATAACATTCAGAGCAAGCAAAGGAAGCCTGCTGGAAGACTTATCTTCAGTCATATCCTTGCTGAAAGGAAACTAAAAAAAGATGTTGTTCCTCTTCCTTTTGTTCAGTTAGTAGTTAACCACACTGCAGTACCTACTCAGAAAAGGATATATAATTTCCATGAGTGTTGGTGCAATGATACGGTGGGACATTTTGCCCTAGATTGCTGGCACAATCTTTCTGTTCCCAGAGAAAGAGTTAGCCTACCTGTTAAAAATGCTATTAGTAGGCAAGTCAGATTTCAGACTAATTAGAACCTAGGACCCAATACCTATTGGGGTACTAAGGTAGGATGAACTCTATATTGTAGTTTAGTCCAAGTGCCCATTCCCCCTAAGTGGTACTTGTACAGAGGATGTTCCAGAACTTGGACTGGAACATGAAAGTCATCTTATGGATCATAATCCAGTGAGGGAAAGACCTAAGATCAACAGTTGGGAAGTTGGTGATGGATATTTACGATCTAAGATACTCATCTTACAGCCCAAGAGGAAGGGAATGTTGAGTGAAATCCTGAAGATGGACAAGTGCACAGTCATAGATGAAGACTAGCTGAATCCATCCATTAAAGATTAAGATGCCTGGGTAATAGGATAAAGTTTAGCTGCATCCTCAGTACACAAAGTGTTGCATAAGTCTTGTGCAAAGGCCAGCTGGATCCAGCCATCAGGAATGTCTGGTTGGACAAAGTTTTTCTGCCACACCATCAAATCGGTGAAGAGATATGTATGCTCAGTGGTCTGTATCATCTGAACCTATAGCAAGGTATTTCCATATCAGTGGCTACCAATCAGAAATCTATCCAGCTAAGGTAGCAGAAGTGGTAATTGAAGGTAATGTTGTACAAGATCTGTGCAAACTTTAAGGGAAAGCTTGTACAGGTTGGTAATATGGAAAGCTTAAGTATTGTCTAAAGTATTGGTGTCTGAGAATCTTCAGCTCTAAAAAGGTCAGGAGAATACTTCTGAAGTTTAGAATGACTCATGGACAATGTTATGGATGAGAGGGGGACTATCGAGATGATTGCAACTACTATTAATGAGCAAGTTCAGAAGAATAACTAGTTTGCACCATCTATTATTGATATAAGTCAGTACATTCCTATAGGAATTGTAGTGTAAAGAAAGAGTTGGTATTTGAATGAAAGGATGGTTTAAAGAAAGATCATTCAAGGTTCAAATGGTGTCAAAGTCCAGCAGCTGTAGGAGTAAATTTAGCCTCGTGAGAAGAGAAAGCTGGCAGTGGCACTAGTGGTATCATCCGCAATCAGCTGGGGAGGGGAAGAGAATCAAAGCAGGCCAGCTCCTCCCTGACTATTCAGAAACCAAGAAGAGATTGATCAAGTCGTATCAAGTGGCATGGGAGTGTTGGGTTAGTGATATCAACTCAAGAGATATGATCTCTAGTCAAGTGGTATGAACACTATTGGAGTGTATAAACCCAAGTGGGCAATGATCAAGGGGGAATATGCTATCTGGGTTGCCAATGGAATCATAAGTACATTGGGACCATAACAACATGCAAACAATATTCCTCCTATTAAAGAAAGACTGTGTGGTATCCAATGTGGTGATCAATAGGGCAGATCAATCTGATGATCAAGATAGTACTTAGTGTACTGAACACTCTTGTGCTGCTGATCAGAAAGCTAAAGCCAACGGTAAGTATGTTGCTAAAGAAAAGGAGAAGATCTGGCTCAGCAAGAAGAGACTATGCAAGGTGCAAGGGAGTTGTTGTGCACAGTTGCTGTAAATCCAGCATTAGCTCCATGATATCAGAACCATAACCTCCAGATAAGTAGAACCCCTTTATATTTAGATTCTACTAGTGCAACTCAATTGCTATGAATCATGTCCATAATAGTAGGATTATGCATATTGAGATTAAGTATCAATAAATTAGGGAGCATGTCGGAAAGAAAAAACTCAGTCTTGAGTTTGTATTCACAAATAAGTAAGTGGCTCACATAATTATCATGACTCTATATGAAGTCAAGTTCAACACCTTCTAGGTTGAGGTGGGTATATGAAACTTAGGATAACTTCAGTTGATTTTAATTTTATTTGTGTTGCAAGATTTATTGTTCTTGTAGGTAGATAAGTCCTTGATGTAATATTACGACCATAAAGACCATTAAGTGGTATCAAGACTTAAATGGACTTATGTCTCCATTAACAATGATGATAATGATGCTCCTATTGAGGGGGAGCAAGCCCAGCACTGCTGGAATAGGATCTGCCTCTTGATTGAGAAGGAGAAGGCAGCTACTGCAGTGGATCAGGGATCTTCACTGCTGATCAGGTTGTCCTAAGGACAACACTCAAACTAAGGGGGAGATTATTTATGACAGTCATAATCTTCTCTGAGTCTGAGAAGGACTGCTGCTGTTAAGAAGACAGTCCTGCTGCTAGAGAAGAGGAACAGTCAGCTCAAGTGGAACTATGTTAGCAACTAGTTTAAGTGCTGCGGTGTTGTGTTATATCAATATATCAACACAAAAGGTATGACTCCTAATCAAATGGTTTGATCACTATGCTAATTTCCTTAGTAGTATCAATATGGGACTTTGGCTAGGATTAAGAGATAAATTCTCCCTTGATCCCATCACCTCCCTCAATAAATATACCTATTGAAGAAGATAGAAAGGGGGAGATGTGTGGCAATACATAAGGGGAATATGTGGAAGCAATACTTGACATGATCAGGTCATGTTGAGTCAGTGCTTCTAGTGGTGCTCCATTTAAGTATTAAGTGATATAAAGGAGAGTGCATATTACTTGAGCAATTATTCAAGTGGTATGATGATGCATTGACTTAACTTGTTGAGTCCATGCAGTTAAATGGAGTACATTTAATTGATATGCTAAAATTCATATAGCATAAGCTAGTAGATATAGCAAATATAACCTACAACTACATGAAATTAATCTGCTTATTATGTTAATGCCTCTTAGTATTGCTGGGCATTCTGCCTTCTTCAAATAGGGGGAGATTGTTGGGTCCATTGCCCATAATGTTCCCTAGACTGGATTTGAAGAGGCCTCACTACTAAAACTAAGAGCACAGTTGTATTTGATGTTGGTTAAGCTCATCATGTGCAGGATGTTCCATGGAACAAGTTTAGACAATTTGTCTAAGTGTTTTTGACAAGTGGTCATATGGCAGAAAGGTGGACACAAAGATGCTGGACAGGTGGGAATTTTTCTAAGTCCACAAGCATTGAGTGAAGCAAGTTCACTTAATGCCAGGTGTAGGGTGAAAACTTGAGGAAATGACTCAGGGAAAAAGTATCAAGACAAAAGTGTCGAGACAAAAATGTTGAGATAAGAGTGTCGAGACAAAAGTGTTGAGACAGTTGTGTTGAGACAGTTCAGTTATATCAACACCTTGAATATCAAGTCAACTGGAAGATACTAGATAGGCTGGAAATCGTCTAAGTCCACAGGTATTGAGTGAAGTCTATTCACTCAACACCAGGTAATCAAAATCATTGAGTATATCTAGGTTAGTCTATGCCTAACAATTGACATGCTGAAATTATGGCTAAGGCCACAGGCGTTGAGTATAGTGTACTCACTCAATGTCATACAATTAAAAGCTATGAGATAGGAAAAGCCTAAGAAGAATTAGGCAGAAATGTGGCTAAGTCCACAAGAGTTGAGTGAAGTCCACTCACTCAATGACATAACATCAAAATTGTTGAGTATTGCTTAGTCTGTCAAAGCCACAAAAACATCTGTGTAAATATTTGACTAAGTCCACAGGCGTTGAGTGAAGATTACTCACTGAACGTCATTTGATAAAAAGCGTTGACTGAACCTTGTCAGTCAGAAACTATGATTTCACAGAAATTTGGCTAAGTCCAAATGCATTTAGTGTAGCTTACTCACTCAATGACAAATAACAGAAGAATATCTGTTAAGTAATTTGGCGTTGAATGAAGCTTAATCTCTCAATACCAAGTGACTGAAAGATTGACAAAGGCAAAAAGCGTTGACTGATGAAGACACACTCAACACTCTCAACGTCAAAGAAGCAGAAATATTTTCCAAGGCAAAAAGCGTTGAGTGGACTCAACGCTCTCAACGCCTAATGGTAGAGAAATTATTCTAAGTATTTTGGCATTGAGTGAAGCTTGCCCGCTCAACGCCTAGTGACAGAAAATTTATCTATGTGCTTTGGCATTGAGTGAAGCATACTTACTCAACGCATATACTAATGTTGTTTGATTTTGGCTAAGTCCAAAGGTGGTTGACGTTAGAATGAGTCAGCATGAGTCAGCAAAGTCAACAAGTCAACAAAATTCAAAATATTACGGGGATGCTGCTATATGCCTTTAATGGCACCGACGGCCAACAATTTGTCCTTTATGAAATAGGAAAGTGGTAAATGGAAAAATCACAGCCACCAATTCTGGTGGAGCCCACCGCTCAAAGAGCCGTTGATCGGTAGAAGAAAAAGGTGCAAGATCAGATCGAGAAAGCAATCTTTTAGGGTTTGGTCTTTTCTCAAAACGGTGGAAAATCTTCGTCCTCTTCGCCACTGTTGCAGAAGTCAAGGCCGAAGTTCAAATTCACAAATCCGAAAGGTCTTCAAGTTTGCTATTGACATTTCCAACATAAATAGCAGGTTCCGAGAGATTTTCTCTAAAGAAGAAGATGCAACAGGTCTAACCTAGCTGTAACAGATCTGAAGCCGATCCAAGATAGCTGATGTCATCTTCGTCTGCACCAACAAGGTTAGAGACATCTTCTCTGAGAAAATAAGGTAGCAGCCAAGGAATAACCAAGCTGCAGTTTCTGGGTGCTTTAGACAAGATAGCTGGTGATCTTCTCCAGCAAGGTTGCAGTAAAGGAAGAATGCCCTGATGCAGAATACTTCATAGATCCAGCAGAATATTCACTGAAGATTAATTTCTGGAGTTGTGAAGAAGAGAGAGTTGAGCTTCTGGTCCAGTTCAGCAAGGTGCAGAACAATAGATCTATAAGGAACCAGCAAGGTCAATTGCTGCAGCAGCTGAAAAATAAAGAAAGATAGTTGGTACCTTCTACCACTGCACCAGTAAGTTTAGAGGAAACCTCCGAGGAAGAAGAAGCTGAAAAGGGACAACCATAGCTGTAGTCACTACACAGTTCAAGCCAAGATTTCCTGAAGACATTTTCTGGACTATGTAGAAGTAGTCTAGACTGAGATAACTCAGGACAGAGGTAAATAGGCTCAGGGAAATTTTTCTGTTGCCGTATTCAAACAACCAACCCACTTACACCCTGTAGGATACTTTTGGATCTGAGTGGTAGGAGCCAATTGGCTCTGAGGTTTAGGATCTAAGTGTGGATCTAAGTTATAGGGCTGTTTAGCCTAAGTGTAAGATCTGGTTGCAGATCTAAGAGTAGGATCCTTTGTAGATCTGAGAGTAGGGCTTTGGCCTGAGTAGTAGGATTCAAGTTTGAATCTGAGCTATACGATCAAGTTTGGATCTGAGGTAGGTAATCAGTTGATCATTGAGTGAAGGATCCTTTGTGGATCTGAGATAGGTCTGTCCTCCCATTCTGAGTTATAGGGCCTTTGGGCCTGAGGTAGGTGATCTTTGGATCACTGAGTTGTACGGCCTTGTGCTTGAGTTGGAGTTCTTGGAGGAGACTGAGTGATCCTGTAGGATCGTGTTGTAAGCTCTTAGGAGCAGAGATTGGAGAAGTGCCAAGTCTGATTATAAGTTATAAAGGTATGATGGAAAGTGAACGTACCCATAATTTGGGGAACCACTATATATCTTGTGTGTGCTTTTCTGTGTGTTTCTTATTTGCAGATTGTGTATGTCTTGAAAGCAGAAAACAACTAATAGCCATAGCACTTAAAGAAAGAAAATTGAAAGATAGGCACAAGTAACTAAGAAACCTATTCACCCCCTCTAGGTGATTTATCTATCATTGAAATAAAGACTTTCCGACACCAGAGAAGTACTCTCTATATCTTTTTCTTTCTGAACTGTGTAAACTCAGTCCTCCTTTCTTCACTGCTCCAGAAAAATATCTTCAGGAGTAGTTCTACTTGGGCTGTGAAGACTCTGCAGTTAGGGTTTACTTGTACTGCAACTTCTAACTCAGAGAGAATCCTCTTTGAACTTTACTATTGAAGATGAGTAGATCAACAACTATCTTTTTTGAACTTTCAGATCAGAAGAATAAACTCTTTTTCTTCAAGATCTACAACTCAATCGAGAGGAAGAAGATGCAGTTCTGCTTTTCCAAAAGATTAATTTCTCACTCCTAATCTATTCTTTTTTCTATCCTGCCGTCCAATGGCTCTTTGAGTTTTGGGACCACCAGGAGTTGGTAGTTACAACCTTGCTTTTGCATTTAATGTATTACAATATGCAAGCAGCGCCATTTGTCATATACTATACACTTCTCACAATATTTGAATTTCTGCTGACGTTAGCACCAATGGACTTAGTCAAATTCATACAATTCAACATATGCGTTGAGTCAAAGCTTGCCACTCAATGCCAAAACACTTAGGTAAATTTCCTGCAGCACCAGGCATTGAGTGATCAGTCATCACTCAACGAATATAGACTTTAGCGGTCTAACCGATTGGGCATTGAGTGAACCTTCATCACTCAATGAATTTGGACTTAGCCATTTTCCTTTGTTTGTAGGCATTGAGTGAGTTGGCTTCACTCAACATTTTCTGCCTTTGTCTGTTTTTTTGAAGAGGCGTTGAGTGAATGGTCTTCACTCAATGCTTTGGTCCTTAGACCAATTTTCTATTAAGTAGGCTTTGAGTGAGTTGGATTCACTCAACGCCTCTGTCCTTAGACAAATTCTTTGTATCAACCAATCCTACGGCTCTAAGTAAACTATGTTATGTCGACACTTTCTCTGCATGGAATTGAGTGAACTACCTTCACTCAACGCTTCTGGACTTAGCAAGATTTCTTGATAGATTCTCTTTGGCTTTGACTGCTTGTTGTCTTCTCAATGCTTTTTATCTTCTTAACTAGCTCTTCACTAAAGAGCTTCCCAATGGTCTTGTAGTTCAAATGAGATAATCTCTTATGCCATTGTACACAATACGAGATTTTCTCATTTGCCACAAGGCATATAGGAGAGTCCTTATCTAAGCATAGGAAATTTAAGCAATAAACATTTCCATTCCTAGTGCTTGTTAAGATGATCTCTTGGTCACTTAACATCTTAATGTGGCACTCATACTTATGGAAAACTATAATGACCAAGATCACATAGTTGGAAAATTCTTATCAGGTTGTGTCGCAACCCTTCCTTATAGGCTACTTTTGTGATAGTTACTATGCTATTAGAGATATTACAATAACCTCTTATCACTCCCCTATCTGAGCCACCCAAGATGACTTTGGGTCCATTATTTAATGAAGTGTAATCCTTCAGCAAGCTCCTTGTGCTAGTCATGTGAATGGAACATCCACTGTTCAAGTACCATTTAGGGGTAATGGTACTTGGACCAACCTGCAAGACATAAGTCAGTTAACCTTAGGACCCCAATTCTTATTGGGTCCCAGTGCATGTTAGTCTGATAATAAACATGCCTACCTGCAGCTCTTCTGACAGGTAAGCTTACTCTAGCTCTGGCCACACTCGGGTTGTGCAAGCAATCAATTGCATAGTGGCCCACCTTGCCATAACACCAACACTCATAAATATTGTACCTTCTTTTTAGCCTTGGTCTTGTAGTTATGCTCTCAACAGATCTCAGTCCATAAGGTATAACAGCAGCCTTATTCTTGTATCTACCAGCCATAGTATGACTTGGGGTGTGTCTGGCAGTAGAAGTACTTGGAATATCTTGACTCCGACCAACAATAGTCTTCCTTTTAGAAGATATACTTTTGATGGCGACAGATATACCCAAGTCTGGTCTACTGCCAGACTTGCCCTTGTTCTGATTGTGGGCTGGGAGATCCTGAGAAAAGACTACTGCCTTATTCTTGAGTGTTGGGGCTTGTGCACCAAACACAAATGGTCCATGATGGGCTATTTGAATCTCCTCATGGGCTACCTTGAAGGCACTTGCACCCTTGCTATATCTACCACCACAGTGTATAACATCTTTATTCACACTAGTGGATCTACCATTCTTCTAGTGACCGTAGATGCTTTCTTGGTCATACATGTTAGAAGGTAACAAAAATTTTATAAATGGAATGGGAGGCATGGAAGCAAGAGGCTAATCTGGAGCTAGAGATTTTCCCTTACCTTTGGGAGGAGAAACTCTTGTGCTTCCCTTGAAACACAATCCCTTCTTACCCTTCTGAGAGGAGGAGTCAATCAAGGGCAACACTAAACTTGTATTTGAATAACTAGCCACTATCCTCTTCTCCCTCGCCAACAGCTCTTCCAGGTTCCTTATTCGGTTTTCCTGGTACTCTATGGTGCCTACCTGAATGGATAAAATAGTCTCTAGTTCACTGATTTCCTTCAACTTCAGATCCAGTAGGAAAGCTGATTCTACATGCTTGGATGTAGCAAGCTGAAAGGAGGAAATTTGCTTCGCTTGCTTCTTAGCCAACAACTTGCTTTTCCCGAAAGCACTCAGATGGACACCATATTTGTCAATTAAAGAATTGACATCTTCCTCAGACTCAGAGTCTCCTTTAACTCTTGATGAATGAGCGTCAGAATCTGGGCTAGTCTCATAGCCTGATTCAGAAGAACACTTAGACAAAGAATGTACCATTTGTTGACCAGGCTGATCCTGGCTAGATTCTTCATCAGTCATAGCCATCAGCCCATGACAACAACTGCATTCTTCTTCTTCTTCTTCCACCTCTGAATCACTATATGACTGTGATAAAGGGCCCCCGATTTCAATCCTAACAGCAGGATAATATTCATCAGTTTCTTCTGCAATAGTAGTAAACATCCCAATAAATGCTCCTTCTTCCGCTTCTTCTTCAGCAGAATACAACCATATGTAGGCTTCCTCTTTTTCATCTTCTGACTCTGAAGAAGAAGAGATAGTACAACTTTTTTGTTTTTTAGCCACAAAAGACTTTTCCTTCTTACCCTTGTGCTGATGGTGGTGCTTCTTCTCACCATCCTCTCTTCTCTTCACTGGACAGTAGGCTACTATATGCGTTGTCTTGTTGCAGCAATAGTCGATAATAATATTATAAATCTACTTACCAGGTTCTGTAGAGACCTGAGAGGATTTATTTTTGTGATGTGAGGAGGAGAATAGTCTGCTCTTCCAATGCTTCATCTTCATCAACTTCTAGAACTTCATGGAGAAGGCAACAAATTCCTTATCAGACATATGGCAGTTTGATTTGATTGTCTCTGACCTTTTGGAGTCAGACTCAGCATCCCTCCTTGGTGGAGGAGTCTTTCATCTACTCCTACTTATAACTTCAGCTTTGAAGGCCACCAACATTTATTTTGCCTGAGACTTAATATTTGTCTCCTCCTCCTTCCTAGCAGTCATCTGCATTTCATAAGACAACAACTTCCCGAACAGTGTTGGTGGTGGAGTGTCTACAAGCTTTGCCATCTCTGTGTTGCCACAAATATTATTATCCCAGTCTCTAGTTAGAGACCTGAGAATTTTGTCGTTCAACTCATAAGTGCTAAAGACCCTGCCATAGGTCCTCAGCTCATTAACTATCCTGAAGAATCTCTCATAGCACTCTGCTATGTTGTCAGTCTTTCTCTGCCTGAAAGCCTCATACTCTTGGTTGAGCATGGACTTTCTGTCATCTCTGACTTCCTCTGTGCCCTCCATATATACCACCAAAGTGTCCCACATATACTTAGAGGTCTTGTAGTGTACTAGATTCTAGAAGGTGGAGTCATATATGACACTAACTATAATATTTTGTTCCCTTTTGTCCATAGTGGCAAAGATGACTTCATCCTTTGTCATTTCAGAATAGGTCTTGGGTGTCTAGACATTTGTATCCAGAACTAAGACTTTCATAGGAATGAAAGGTCCTTCTTTGACTGTAATAAAGATCCTAGGGTCAGCTGCTTCTATAAACAGCCCGACCCTCTCCTTCCAAATGCCAAACTCTTCCTTCCTATAGATTGAAAGCTTCATGGTACCCAACTCCTTATAGTTCACTCCTAAGCCCAATAGGACAGACTTGTAGCTAACCTTGGTGATATACTCAGGCTGTTAAGCCTTCGTTGAGCAACCTCCCTCTGATACCACTTGAAAGTCTTTGTTTTCAAGGTCAGCTAGACATCTAGAGGGGGAGAGGGGATACGTTTTTGGTCTCTTTAAAGTTATCTAGTCCTATACCTGATTAACATGTGCTTTGTGATTAGTTTATTTGGCTTTCAAGATGAACACACAAAAGACACAAATATTTTATAGTGGTTCCCCAGATTATGGATACGCCCACTATCTCTCCCACCTTTCTAAAAGTGTGTTAGACAAGTATCTTCACCAATACTCGGCTCCAAGGATCTTACAAAATGATCCCGCAGGACCACTCAGTTTCCTTCAAGACCTACAACTCAGGAACTAGGCCCTATCTCTTAGTGATTAAACAATCACCTACCTCATGCCCCAAAGGCCTTACAACTTAGGCTGGAAGGACAACCCTACCTCAGTTCCAAAGTATCCTATAACTCAGGCCTAAGCCCTACACTCAAATCCAAACTAGATCCTACCTCAGCATTTATAACATAGGCTAACAACTCAGATTCACACAAGACTCTCACACTCAGATTCTAGCTTGAATCCTACTATTCATATCTATAACAGTTCCTACACTCGACCTTTATAAATAGGCCTACAACTCAGATCTAGACAGACATTACAGTGAGAAATTAATGGTTGTTGATTTCTTTGACAACATAGAGAATAACTTTGAGTCTTCTACTTCCTGGGCTGAGTAGATTTCAGCCCAAACTATATCTTCACATCTCCAGTAATAATTCTTCTAGAAAAGCTCTGCTGAACTGTAAAGTGGCAGCAACTAGGGTTAGCCCTGACCGCTCCTTTTTTGCTGTCAAATGTGAAGAACTCAACAATTAACTTCAAAGAACGTTTGAATCGATCAACTGTACTTCAACTTCTCTGCTTGGCAATAATGGCGAGGAAGACGAAGTGCGCCGCTTTGCAAAAAGATCAAACCCTAAAAGTTGAGATCGACAAGGCCGGTCTCCTTCCTTTTATCTTCAATCGAGCAATGGCTCTACGCACTATGAGGCCTAGCCTTAATTGCCTCTTTACCACCTTCCTTTTTCATAAAAGGACAAATAGCTGTCCACCGCCACCATTAAAGGAGAATTGCAGCTTTCCCACAACAATTTTGAATTGTGTTGACTTCGTTGACTTTTGTTGACGTCACCCTTTGTGGACTTAGAAAAAATCTCAGAATCAACCCAGGCATTGAGTGAACTGATAGCGTTGAGTGAATCTTCACCACGCAATGCTTTTGTACTTATCTAATTCAGTTCCACTGCATGGCATTGAAAGCGTTGAGAGAAGCTTCACCACTCAACGCTTTTGTACTTGGCCATTTCTTCAGCTCATCTAGACATTGAGAACATTGAGTGAATGAACTTCACTCAATGTTTTTTCCTTAGCTTTTCCTTCAGCCCTTTCTACATCCTTAGCGTTGAGAGTGTTGAGTGAGTGGCCATCACTCAACAATTCTGGACTTAGAATAATTTTGCTTTGTATGAAGGTGTTGAGTGTGTTGACTTCACTCAACGCTTTCTGTTTCTGCCTCAACGTTTTACTAGGCATTGAGTGAAATGGATTCACTCAATGCTTGTGGACTTAGTCAAATTTTACTTTCTTCTTAGGCTCTGACTGCAGAAGCATGACTCAACACTTCTGTCATCTGGCGTTGAGTGAACTGGCTTCACTCAACGATTTTATTCTTAGACAGATTTTTCTATCTATCTTCTTGGGCTTTGACAGAAACAACATGGCGTTGAGTGAACTTTCTTCACTCAGCACATCTATCATCTGGTGTTGAGTAAATTGGCTTCACTCAATGCTTTTGTACTTAGATAGATTTTTTTGTCTATCTTCATTGGCTTTGACTGAATTGGCATGTCGTTGAGTGAACTGGCTTCACTCAATGCATTTTGACTTGGTCACTGTTCTGCCTTGCTTCTGCTTAGGATTTGACTATCTTAGATATGATTCAATGTTTTTAGTTGTCTGGCATTGAGTGAACTACTTACACTCGACACTTGTGGACTTGTCTGATTTTCAGTCTTCCTTTTACTTGAGCTTTCACTGCATAGTCTTCTCTTAACGCTTTTTGTGTTATGGCATTGAGTGAACTGCCTTCACTCAATGCCTGTGGACTTAGCCACTTTTATTATTTGTCCACAATACTTCTTGACAATTGGCATTGAGTGAACTGGCTTCACTCAACGTCTTCTACTTCTGTCCAACATCCTTCCTTAAGGCATCTGGTGATGAGTGAGTTTGCTCCACTCAACGCCTGTGAACTTAGTAGAATTTTTGCCTGACCAGCAACCTACTTGGTGTCCACCTATCCAATCAATATGATAAGGACTAACCTGCATGAATAAACTTAAACACACATCAAATAAAACTTATGTGTATGTCATTGACTTGTTTGAATTCTTAAAAATCTGGGACATTGATATCGATGGACCCAACATACCTTTTCTGAACCGGGCTGATCCTAGCTGGATTCTTCATCTGTCATGGCCGTGAGACCATAACTATTATCATCTTCTTTATCCTCCTTAGTGCCACTGTCTGAGTGTGACAGAAGGGGCCTTGATGTCTTTCCTTGTAGCAGGATAGTACTGTTTCTCTTCATCAATAACAACAGCAAAAAACCCAATGTAGGCTTCCTCTTTTTCTAAATCTGAAGAATCTGAGTCACTCTGAATCCAGCTCTTCCCCTTTTTGGGCAATGAAGGACCTTTCTTCTTGCCCTTCTAATGGTGGTGATTCTTCTCCTCAGATTTCTTCTGTTCTCTCCTCTTGACTGGGCAACCAGCAATGACATGCCCAACCTTGCTACCGTAGTAATACACAATATTAGAGGAAAACTATTTACTGGGTTTGGAATCATTACTATCTCCCTTGGAGAACTTCTCAGTCTTATTGTGGTCCTTGTGATGAGAGGAGTAGGAAGATCCGTTCCTCTACTGCTTCCTCTTTATCATCTTTTGGAACTGCCTAGAGAAGGCAGCAAATTCTCCATCTAACATGCTGCTGTCAGATGAACTTGACTTAGATCTATCTGAATCCACATGCCTTCTTGGGGGAGAGGCAATCCTCTCCTTTCTCTTCTCAGAGCAGTCAACCTTGAAGGCCACTGTCTTCTCCTTGGCTTGAGATCTGATGATGGTCGCCTCCTCCTTTCTGGCAGATAGCTACATCTCATAGGAGAGCAACTTTCCAAATAATGTGTGTGGATGAGTTTTAGCTAACTTGGATGCCTCTTTGATGACATATATCTTGGTGTCCCAGTCTCTGGTTAGAGATCTGAGAAACCTATCATTTCACTCATAGTTGCTAAAGACCCTCCCATAGGTCCTCAGCTCATTCACCACTTTAAAGAATTTTTCATAGCATTCAGCTATGCTGTCTTTCTTGGTCTGCCTGAAGGCTTCATACTCTTGATTAAGTAGGGATTTTCTATCATACCTCACTTCTTAAGTTCCTTCTAAAAGTGCAAGTTAGATCTGATATACTCTAGAGGGGGGGGGGGGGTGAATAGAGTATGGTGCTTGCTAAAAACGTTTTACAACTGGTTTTGTATTCCTAAGTGAACAGGGAAGCTAATAATAAACAGTAAATCTAAACACAGAATAATCACAGAGCAATCACAATCTACAAAGCAATCTAATCACAAACCACAACCAGAAACAAAAAGAAAGACAAGCAACCAGATGACACAAGGAGCTATAGTGGTTCCCCAATCAACCTGGGTACATCCACTCTTCTACCACCTTAGGTAGGAATCCACTGTAGGATGAGTTGATCAGGTGTCTTGGGCACCATTGAGCTTTTGATAAGGTGCTCAAAAACCAAACCAGATTTTTTGATCAGGTGTCTTACCACCACTGAGTTTTGATAAGGTCTCAGAAACCAAACACAAACTTTTGAAGGGAGTTTGAAGAACCCTTTACAGTAGAGAGAGATAGAGAGAGGGATGAGAAGATCTTCTCTGTCAACAGTCAGAGAGAAGATAGTGGATGTTGTCAAAGCTGCCCATGAGATCTTGAGTTGTTCAGGAAGTCAAGCTTTGCAGAAGGGTGATAGACCTTCAAATGATTTAATCTCCAGCAATAGATGATTTCAGCATCATCTGAAATATGTGGTGTCTGGAGTCTTGAATGATGATGGCCTTTGAACACTTGAATCAAGAGAGATCTGAAAATTTCAGTTAGTTGAACTCCTTTGGTGATGTGTTCTTGTATGAATCTTTGAGACTGAGAATGTCTGCAACTCTTTCTCTTTCTCTTGTGTAATTGTTGTTGTAAGAGTTGTTGCAGAAGTTGTTATTGTTCTTTTTTGCAGAGAATGAATAATGTCTTTTATTCCTTTCATCTGAATAGAAATGATCCTTTGTCCAAGATAGCTGTTAGCCTATCATTAATTACTTCCTTAATTGCATTTGTCTTCTGGAGGAAAGTCCAACAAAATATTCCTTGAAAATTCCTTGAAACTTGCTCCAGATTAATTGAAAAACGGCTACAAGATCCTGAATTAAATGCTGACAATAATTCCACAACTGTCTGGATTTGAATCTTGAAAAACATCTGACTCTTCAGAAAAACGTTGAAATGAGCTCTACTATCGTTGAACTGAGCTCAGATATTGGACTTAGACAGAAACAGAGATCGTCGATCTGAGCTCAACTATCATTGAACTGAGCTCAGAGATAGAGAATCAAACTGGAGTCAAGATCGTCGATCTGAGCTCAAAGATCGTCGAATGGAGTTCGACGACTCGTTGAAGTTGAGCTCAGAGATCGTCGAATGGAGTTCGATGATTCGTCGAAGTGAGCTCAACGATCGTCGAATGGAGTTCGATGATTCGTCATACTGAGCTCGACGAAATGACTTGGTCTCCAAAACTGAAATCTCTGGTCTTGAGGGCAGCTTTCAAACCTAAGTACTAACCCTTACACTCAATTCTAATTGACCTTTGGATCTATATAATGAGGTCAAAACAGGTTTCCTAAGAGACATAGTGATCCTTGCCCAAATCAGTAATAAGGTGTTCCAACAATCTCCCCCTATTTGGGTTAGGATTATTATTTACAGATATTTGAGGAAATAAAAACATATAAACCATAAATGCAATAAACAAAATTTTGCAGAATCACAGACATTGTCACAGATAGTTCAGAAATCAAAATAACTGTCACCTTACAGAATTACTCTTTTTCCTTGCTCTTTATAAGGACTATTTCTCTGTTTGGATTGAGAGCTTCTTTCTTAGATCTCCTATCATCAGTTGCACCTAAAGAGGTTTGCTGCTTAGGCCTGGGCACTACAGCTTCAGGGTGCAGCTTCATGTAGCTTTCTGAATCAAAGAACTTACTAGAAGAGTATCTTTCAAGTTCCTTCCTCCTTTGATCTAATAAGGTAGTAATACTGGAAGTGTCTTTGCCTTATTCTCTGGCTTTCTTGATCTGGTCCAGAGCAGCTAATTTTTTCATTCTAGCTGTCCATGAAGTAGGATTATTTTCTGGATCCTCAAAAGGAACTGGAGGCTCATATCTATTTGAAGGATTCTCTGGAGGAGCTCTAGAGGAGACAAACTCTTTCAGCTTGTAAGAAAAGGGACCTGAAGTAGTATTAGTGGAAGCTTGTCCTTCCCTTGAATATGGATGTTGCCTGGAATGTCCTTTGGAATAAACTTGAAATTCTCTTTGGTTTCCTATGTAATTTCCTCTCCTTGACTGATAGCATATAGATTGACTTCCTCTGTACTGGGATCTTCCTTGAGATTGATAGGAGGATTGGCTTCTGGCAGAAGGTTGAGATGCAGAACTACCACTTGCACCTGCACCTGGTGAAGGAGGAGGAGGAGGAGGATGATGGAACTGGGATGGTCCTTTATCATACTTTTTTTTTCTTCATAGCTTTCAGTTGATTTTTGGAATATTGCATCCAATGTTCTGTGATATGACAGTTATGCAGAATGTAGTAAAGAATATCATTTTTGTCTTTCACTTTGGCTGTAGGAACCCTTTTTATAGCCTTGCTTCTGGCCTTCCTTTTCCTTGCAATTGTAGTAGAGGAGTCATCTGAGTCAGTCCTATACTAATCACTTTCTGAGCTTTGATCATCATATAATGCATCAATCCTTTTGAGGTATTCTTTTTGTTGTTGAGATTGAGCAGGAGAAACATCAGAAATAGCAATAGTAATAGCAGCAACAGCAGGAGGATGAGTAGAAGCAATACTGGTAGAAGAAGTTGTGACAGCAGCAGATTCAGATACAACATTAGATTCAGATATAACAGTTTCAGCAGCAGGAACAACATCAGCAGTAACAGCAGGCTCAAAATCAAATGCCTCTGTCTGCATATCCTCAGAAACTAAAACAGTAGCAACAACAGAACTATCAGAAACATCAATGTCAGCAGTAGGAGCAGCATCAGTACTTTCAACAGAAACAGAAGGAGCAACAACATAGAGGGAATTTACAAAAGAGCTTATTATACTAGTGTCACAGCTTGGAATGAGCACAATAGCCTTAGACAGATCTTCAGATGGCTGGACTGGCAGACAGTTGAAATAAACAGAATCAAAAATTGATAATAATGACCCGAGGTCCATTGTGATAACTACAACTGGAGGTGTTGAAGCTTGAGCTTGGATTGAAGTAACGGCAGCAGCAGGTAATCTTTCACCTTCATGAGGCATCTCCCCCTACCTAGATTCAGAGAAGGCTGGATCAAGGAACCCAAAGGAAGGGATTGCCTGAGAGGGAAGAAGAGAGGAGAGCCTGTCAGACAGTTCTTGAACTGTTTTGAGAAGGGGAGCCAAGGAGGTCTCCATCAAGAGTGATAGCCTGGGAGCTAGCAGCTCATAGAGCCTATCTGCTAGAGCTAGAAAATCTACTTGCTCAAGATGAACTTGAGTAGAGGTAGGAATTGAAGGTGAGGCAGCAGGAGATGTTGGAGGAGAACTGGTGGATGGTGGAAATGAAGGTTGAGAGATGGGAATTGTGGAAATAGAAGATAATGGAATGGAAATGGATGGTGTGAAAGATGGTTGTGCAATGATATCTTGCAGTAGTTGTTGATAAGATGTGGATGAAGATGGTGGTTCAGTTGGGGATGAGGGAGAATCATCCATAAAGGAATCATCTATAAGATTGAAAGATGGAATGTGAGATGATGAGTCAATCTCTAGGTGAGGATATTGATGTAGAGGATGGAAAGTTTCTTCTGTGAATTGTGGTGTTGGAGAATTGATTGAAGTTGGAGATGGGGTGGAAATGGTGATTGTGGATGAGACTGGTGTGGATGAAACAAGATGTGGAGGAGGAGGAGAAGAAGAAGGCAAGTCTTCTGCAGGCGCAGAGACTTGAGGAGAAGTGACTAGACCAGTCCTTGTGCCTGAAGTAGTAGTTGCAGAGGGCCTGCTGGGCTTCACAATTTGCCTGTCCCATTTTCCAAACAGGGCACAGGTGAGCCTCTTGGAGGCATTAATGTGCATCCCATTTGAAACTAGCAGAGCATGGCATCTGTTCTGAAGAAACAACCCTAATATTCTCCCATAATTAACAAAATTTTTGTTGATTTTCTTCTTAATTAGGTCAAAGAAGACTCCTCCCCAGTTCAATTATTTCTTATCCACAAGAGCACCCATCAAGCAGAGCTGATACCTGGATATGGTATCATGGACTGAGTGTTTTACCAACATTATCTTTCCAACCACATCAGCTAAGAATATGTACTCCACAGATAGATATTTCTTCAGCAGCTTGCTAGAGTTTGCATCTGAATGATCCATCCTTTCAAGCATCGCAGAAAATTCCTCTCCAGAAAGTTCAACAGACTCTTCTCCAGATTTCAATTGAAAAATCTCTATCAAAGCAGCCAGTGTTAGGGATACCTGTATTCCTGAAATTTTTCCAATTACTATATTTTGATCCAAGTTATGGGCAGTATACACCCATTCTTTGATCTCATCTGCAGCTAATTTTATCCTGTTAGTCATTATTGTAACTAGTTGTTGTTCCTTGAAAAGGTTCAGAATGTCCTGGAAAATTTGATCGTTGTTATTGAATGAGTCCATGTCTATGTCAAAACCTGCATCAAATTTCATCGCGGCCAGGATTGCAACTGAGACGACCATTGATTCCTGCAAAAACTAACAAACAAATGAGCAAGTGTTGAGAAGTTTGCAGGGAAAGAAAAGTTTTGTAGAAAGTTTGAAAGTGCAAGGGAGAACGACAGCCAAAAAAAGAGTTTTATATTAGGGTTCGACGTAGAAAAGGAAAGATCGTTGAACTAAGTTCGACGATCTGGGCTTCTAAAGGAAACTGAAAGGTCATCAATAGCGTCGATCTCCGTTCGACGATATTGAAGAGCGTCGAGCTCCGTTCGACGATAGTTCAGAAAACAAAATCGTCGAGCTGCGTTCGATGATCGCTGACCTAAAGACATAGTTTAGCACTATCTGAGAAGTGCTGAACTCTGGTCGATGATTTCAGAAAGCGTCGATCTCCGTTCGACGATCTAGGGGAAAATTGTCGAGCGCTGTTCAGAGACCAGAAACACTATATACACTAGAAAAATAAAGATGTTTGCCTAGTCTTGGTCAATTTTTAGAGTTTCAAAATCTTGGATCTTATTTTGGACTTCCTCCATCTAACATTCCTAACTGATTCAGGAAGAAGTTGTGTTTCTTTTCATCCAAGGGTTTGGTGAAAATATCTCCCATTTGCAAATCAGTTGGGATATATTGAAGTTCAATTTTATTTTTCTCAACATTATCCCTTAGAAAGTGATGCCTAATTTCTATGTGTTTTGTCCTACTATGGAGGACTGGATTTTGGGCTATAGAAATAGCACTGGTATTATCAAAAAATATTTTTGACTTCTCTAAGTTGTAACCATAGTCTAGAAGTTGGTTTTGAATCCACAAGATTTGTGAACAATAACTACCTGCAGCCATATATTCAACTTCAGCAGTTGAAGTTGACACAGATGTTTGTTTCTTGCAAAACCAGGAGACAAGTCTGTCACCAAGAAACTGACAAGTTCCACTGGTGCTCTTCCTGTCAATTCTGCATCCAGCATAATCAGCATCAGAAAATCCAGTTAAGTCAAATGCTGAATCTTTTTGATACCAGAGACCTAGATTTGGACAACTTTTTACATACCTGAGAAACCTTTTTACAAAGGTTAGGTGTGACTCTCTAGGGCTCACTTGGAATCTAGCACATATGCATGTAGCAAACATTATGTCAGGTCTACTAGCTGTAAGGTACAATAAAGAGCCAATCATTGCTCTATATGTTGTCCGATCAACAGATTTCCCACGTTCATCAGCATCTAATATAACATTAGTAGGCATAGGTGTTTTCATGCATGATGCTTCAGACATACCAAATTTCTTAACCAATTCTTTTGCATACTTGGTTTGAGAAATAAATATGCCTTCAGCATGTTGTTTGATTTGCAATCCTAGAAAGAAGGATAGCTCACCCATGCTACTCATTTCAAATTTAGAATGCATTAGGTTGGAGAACCTTCTGCACAAATTTGAATCAGTAGAACCAAAGATAATATCATCTACATAGATTTGTACTAGTAAGGTATGGGACTTATGGGTTCTAACAAAAAGAGTTTGGTCTACTCTACTGCTTATAAACTCATTTTTCAGAAGAAAGCATGCTGGGGCCTCATACCATGCTCTAGGAGCTTGCTTTAGACCATATAATGCTTTATGCAACTTGAAAACATAATCAGGATGAGTTGAAGAGATAAAACCTGGAGGTTGTCTAACATAGACTTCTTCTTTGATATCTCCATTGAGAAAAGCACTCTTTACATCCATCTGGTATACTTTGAAACCTTTGTGTGCTGCATATGCTAAGAAGATTCTTATATCCTCCAACCTTGCAACTGGTGCAAAAGTCTAGTCATAATCTATTCCTTCTTCTTGAGAGTACCCTTGAGCAACTAGCCTTGCCTTGTTCCTTACAATTACTGCTTGATCATCCAATTTGTTTCTGAACACCCACTTTGTTCTAACAATGGAGTGATCCTTAGGCCTTGGTACTAGTTCCCAAACTTTGTTCCTTTCAAATTGATGAAACTCTTCTTACATTACAATGATCCAGTGTGGATCTTGCTCAGCATCTTGAATGGATTGAGGTTTAATTTGAGAAAGAAAGCAAGTGTGCATCAGGTTTTGGTTGACCTGATTTCTGGTTTGCACACCAGCTGAGATGTCTCCAATCACTTAGGAAATTGGATGGTCTCTTGATGTTACTAAATCAACAGGGGGTGTTGATTGTTCACCAACCTGTGTTGTTGTTTCCTCTGGTGGTAGAACAACTGGCTCTTCAAGAAGTTTCTCTTCAAGATGTTGAATGTCTTCTTCATCTTCACTGCTTTGCTCTTTTTGAATGATTTGTAACCTGTTCAAGTCTTCTGCAAGAGAGTGTACCTGTAAAGGTTCTCTGGTAGAAGTATTCTTCTCCTTGAAATACATGTTAGTTTCATCAAAAGATATATGAACAGATTCTTCAATTTTGAGAGTTGATTTATTATATACCCTATAAGCCTTACTGATCATGGAGTATCCCAGAAACACTCCTTCATCAGCTTTAGCTTGAAATTTTGCTAAATATTTCTTATCATTATTATGAATATAACAAATACAACCAAAAATTCTAAAATAATCTACTTTAGGTTTCTTCCCTTTGAGTAATTCATATGGAGTCTTGCCCTTCAGTTTATGTATTAAACTTATGTTCACCACATAGTTGGAGGTGTTCACTGCCTATGCCCAAAAGGATAGAGGAAGGTGAGCATCTGACAAGGTATGAGACCCTAGCTAGCTTTTTGATAGAGCATAAATTCATTAGATGCATAGTAGATAAAATACTTTTCACTAGACATCATAAGGACCAAACCTTATTAGTACAAATCTATGTGGATGACATCATATTTGGGTATACTGATTCCAAATTATACAAGAGGTTTTCTGACCTCATGTATTCAAAATTTGAAATGTGTAGCATTGGTGAGCTCTCATACTTCCTTGGTCTCCAAGTGAAGCAGCTCCCTGATGGCATCTTCATCTCCCAAGCTAAATATGCTAAAGAGCTTATAAAGAAGTTTTGGATGGCTGATGCCTCAGCAAAGAAAACACCCATGACTACAAATACTGTAATAGACTCTGATGCATATGGGAAACTTGTGGATCAGAAACTATATAGGGGCATTGTTGGGTCCCCACTATACCTTACAACAAGCAGACCTGATATTATGTTTGCCACATGCCTTTACGCTAGGTTCTAGGTGAACCCTAAAGAATCTCGCCTAATTTTCTTAAAAAGAATTTTGAGATATATAAAGTGTTGTCCTAGTCTAGGCCTATGGTATCCTACTGAGTCAGAATTTGATTTAAGTGAATATTTAGATACTGACTTTGCAGGATGCAGGGTGGACAGAAAAAACACCTCAGGAACTTGCCAGTTCCTTGGGATGAGATTAGTGTCTTGGTTTTGTAAGAAATAATCATCTGTGTCTACATCAACAGCAGAAGCAGAATATATAGCTGCTGGTAGTTGCTGTTCCCAGATGTTGTGGATCCAAAATCAACTTATAGACTATAGTCTCAACTTAAATAATTCAACTCTATTTTGTGATAACACAAGTGCTATAGCCATAACACAAAGTCCTGTTCATCACAATAGGACCAAGTATATAGATATTAGGCATCATTTCATTAGAGAGTGTGTAGACAAAAATAAAGTTAATCTTGTCTATATCTACACTGATTTACAAAGAGCTGATATATTCACCAAACCTCTAGATGAGAGAAATCACTTGTTCTTTATAAATCAGCTTGGAATGATCAATGGAGAAGACTTAGTTTAGTTTCTGTCTGTACTCGATGAATTTTTCATAGTTCGTCGAACGGAGTTCGACGATTTGGGAAAAGTTCTTGAGACCTTCATCGAACGGAGATTGACAAACTCTCTGTGAGTGAACCAATTTTTGTCGACCGGAGATCGACGAATCTACTTCAGAAAACTTTCGTCGAACGGAGCTCGACAAAATGTCTTCAAATCTTCAGACTGAGTTCGGCGAATTGTTTAACTCAAAATTATTTAGTCGACCTCAGATCGAAGAATTTTTTAATTTTCGTGGAACGGAGTTTGTCGATTCATATTCTGGAAAACCTTATATCTAGGTTTTCTTCGACCTCCATCCCGCGCTTTCAGATTCTTTGCACTTGATCTTTGCTTTTCTCTTGCATGTGCTCTCATGGCGATTCAAGCAGGAACCCTTGCCACAATGAAATTTGACACAGGGTTTGATGTCGATTTCGACTCTTTCTAACATTCTGATCCCATCTTCCTAGATATCCTGCAACTACTTGAAGACCAACAACTAAAGAATCTGCTGTCAACTAGAATCAAGATATCTGCCACAGAAATCAGGGAATGGGTGTTCACCTCTGCCACAACAGATGACAATACCATGACCGACACTATATCCGGTAATACTGTTTCCCTAACTCCCGCCGTTCTCACCGTAATTTTTGGATTAAACAATGGTGAAGAGGATTTAGAAATGGATACTGAAGAATATGATGAGATGCTGTGTGTAATGGGTTATTCTGGACAAACCCCAAATAAGTTGTTGAAGAAATAATTGTCTGCAGAGTTTAAATTCTTAGCAGATATTGTAGGGAAGGTGTTGCTTGGCAAGCATGCTGCCCATGATTACATAACCAGGCACCAATTCCTGGTTATGTGTGCTGTGGTCAATAAGAAGAAAGTAAACTGGGCTCAAATCATATTTGATTTGATAAAGAAAAAGAATAATAAGAAGGAAGTCAGTTTTGGAAGGATCCTGAGGATCTTCTTGAAAGAAAAAGCTGCTGATTCTCTGGTCTCCCCGACCATATTCATTAATGCCAGCAAAAGGCTTACTTGTGCCCTATTTGGCAGGTGGGAGAGGACCATCACAAAGACATATAAGGCTTCCTCCTCTACCACCAGAGCTTCTGAAAGTACAAGGGCTGATCCAGCCACTCCCCACCCTTCTGAAGAGGTCCCTCCTACACCTCCATCTTCTTCCACCATTCCCTCTCTACACCAACCAAACCAACAACCCCAACAACAACCCCAACAACCTGCTCATGTTCCTACTCTAGCTACATCTCTTGCCACCTCTCAACCAATAGATCTCACAGACATCCCCTCTTCCCCCATTCAGGAATATCATCAACCCTCTCCTTCACAATCCCCACAACCAACCCCACCCCAATCCCCCCATGATACCCACATTCCCTCACCACCTTCATCTTCCTTACCCCCTTATTTGGACACCATCCCATTCTTTACTCTACCTACTTCCCCTCCTCATACTTCCTCTCTTCTAGATGTCCACATGTAAGATGTCATCCCTCCTACTCCACCATCAACTTCCATTCCTCCATCTGTTTCCACTCAAACACCCTCCATTCCACCCTCTGCAAATCTACCCTTGGAACCCTCCACCATTTCCTCTCTTATTGCATTTCTACTCCTCTCCTCCAAAATCTTATAGCATAGGCCATTACATCTCTTGCTACTTCTATCTCCTCCCTTGCTGCTCAAATCCATGCTCTCTCTGCTGCCCCCTCTTCACTTAGGGGCCTGGCTCCAGTTAGCACTGAAACCAGGCAGGGGGAGATACTTGATGAAGAAGTAGCAACAATAGTATCCCTAGCAGCAGTAACAGCAGCAACAACAGTACTAGTAGCAACAACTGCAGAATTAGCGCCAGAAACAACAGCATCAGTAGCATCAGAAGCAGCAACAACAGATGCTGATGATGATTTATTTGATTTGATTCATTTTATTAATACTGACATGGATGTGGATGAGACTGCCACAGAAGAAATAACCACTGTTGGTGATTACATTATTAATCCCACAGTCGATCTATCAAGCTTGTTAAGCATTTGTGATACAGCTCATTTGAGCTCTCTTCCAGAAGATAGTACTAAGCCATCCTTGGCTATAATTCCATACACCTCACCAATAAGCCCCAAATTTGTCAAACAACTCAAGACAACTTTTGCTACTCCAGAATCTCCATTCATCTCATCTCCACCTAAGGCTGACTCAGTCATCATTTCATCTCTTCCAAAAACCATCTCTGCCCCAATTTTTGTTATGGATGACTCACCTATGCCTGATCTGGATGCCTTGATCATGGCTGATATAGAGGATGAAAATAAGACAGTGGCTGAAAACACTGTTATTAATACCCCTCCTGCTCCTCCTCCAGCTCCAGTTGCAGCTCCTCCTCCAGCTCCCTCCCAGCCTGAGAAACCTGAAATATCTGTTGAAGCCATAAAAGCATTAAATGCATTATATGATAACCCTCAGGACTCCACTGATGATGATGAGGATGAAGATGAGGACTCAGATGAAGAACCCAAGAAAAAGAAAGTTTCTAAGAAGAGGAAAGCTCCTCCACCTCCTGCTCTAAAGCCCAATCCTGCCAATAACACTC
Source organism: Platanthera guangdongensis (assembly GCA_039583875.1). Lineage (NCBI taxonomy): Eukaryota > Viridiplantae > Streptophyta > Magnoliopsida > Asparagales > Orchidaceae > Platanthera > Platanthera guangdongensis. The sequence continues at coordinate 109,332,366 of CM077154.1, forward strand.
CATACTATATATTTCAGAAGATCACTCCTTATAAGGGAATGCCTGCTTGGATGTGGATATCTAAGAATGAACAAAAAAGAGAGAAGGAAGAGTAGAGATATTCACCTTCTCCTACTCAAAGATATAGAAAGGACCCTCCTCCACCTCCTCCTACAGCTGCTGGTGCTTCAGGCACAACATCTCAAAGGTCTACCCAATTTCAAACATACCAAAGACATCAGGGTAGATCTTCATCTCCAGGAAGCAGCCAGCAGAGATCCTACTCTTCAAGCAAGCAGCACCAACAACAACAGCAGCAGCATCAACAACAAAAACAGTAACAAATCCCTGAACATCAAAAAGCTGAAAGCTCTAACAGACCTGCTTCCCCTGTACCATTTGAAGATCCTGAAATAGCTACAACAACAAGGATGGACAGATTCCAGGAACTGGTTGGCCTTTTCATAATTAACAAAGCCAGAGATGAAGGGAAGGATCCATCAGAGTATACTACCATGTCAAAATACATGAAGGAAGAGCTCAACAGGTTTGAAAAAGCTAATAAATTTTTCAATGTTGATGATTATATGAAACTGCATCCAGAAGCAGTAGTGCCTAGGGCTACATCTCTAAAAATCATAGGGGCTGCTAACATGACAACGACAAAGGTGCAAGCTGCAGATCCCAACAGGGAAATCATATTCACTAAGCCTGGAGACAAAGGTAAAGAGGAGAAGCATAAGGAGAAAAAGCAAAAGAAATGAACTCTGAATTGATTAGTTTCTATGATATTTTAAAACTACTTTCTTATTGTCTGATACAAAGCTTATTGTATATATATCTGCTGCACATGCTAATTTTTCCTGTCAGATATATGTTTTCTTGCTTTGTAAATTTTTATTTCATTATGAGTCTGTAATTAGTGACCTCACCCAAATAGGGGGATATTTTTGGATCCCTAGTGTGATTTGGGCTAGGTTCACTAAGTTATGATCTTATGACCCAACATGTATAGCCAGGGTCATGTATGAGTCTTAGAGTATAAGCCAAGTCCTTAGAGTCAACACTACATGGACTAGCCATCAACAGACTGCATAAAGATTCAAGACTTAGAGAAATTTCAGAGACTCAGAAAATGAGTTCGACGTTCGTCGAACTCAGGTCGACGAAAGCCGTGCTCAGCTCGACGATCTCAGAGATAATTCTCTGAGCTGAGCTCGACGAACTTGGGACTCAGGTCGACGATTTATGGACACTACTTCAACATTTCAAGAACATAATTTCTCTGAACTCCGCTCGATGAACTTGGTATTCAGGTCGATGATCTATGGGTATTCTACTTCAACATCCTATTCCAGAAACAAGTAAATATCCTAAGTCCAGGATCATACTCCAATCGACGAATTCACCTTCTCAGCTCGACGAACTTAGACCACATTCCTGGCAAGACTTATCTAGCAGTTAGAAGTTCTCAGGTTGACGAATCTAGTTCTCAGGTCGACGATTTTTGGCAACTCCACTTCAACACTTCATTCTAGAGATATCTAGAATATTATAAGTCCAGAAACACTTTGCAGAACTCCATTCGACGAACTTAGATTATCAGCTCGACGAACTTCATGCATAGAATTGGCAAGGTTCTGGAGAAAGCAATTGTCTATTCTGCGGTCGACGATCTTAGTTCTCAGCTCGACGAACAACCATTATCTGGTCAATGAACTTGACTTCACAACTCGACGAACTTTGGACCCAGATCGACGAATTCTATGATGAACCAGGCTTAGTTATTTTCATCCATCTGTCCTTATTCTATGACAAGAATTCCCGAGTAATCAATGCTAAAATATTCTATGAATATTACCGTTAGAAGCAAGCATTGATTACGGTCTTCATCAGGATTATTGGTTGCCATTTTTCAATGGGACAGTTGGGGAAATCATTCAATGCAAAATATTCTCCAGGCCGTCAGCAATGAATGCAGAAGAATTTCAAATTTCAAAAGGAAGATAATATGGAATATACAAAAAGGAATTTTTCATCTCTTTCTTACACAGACAGACAGTCAGTTTGTTAATCAAGAATAAAGAATATTTTGCTACTCTCTCTCGACAACTCTTTGAGACAAAAAGAAAAAGAAAGTTGATATAGAAAAAGAAGCCATAACCAGAGGAAATACATCAAGCTGAAGAAGAATAAGAACAACCAATCCAAATCAAGAGTCTTCTTCTGTCTTCTGCCAGGACTCCTCAAAGGACAACAAATCTTCTACCTGTAAAGGAAATCCTAGAGTACATCTGGTTAAAGCAACAGTCTGAAGGCCTAACACCCTGAAGCAAAGCTCCATCTTTCCTGAACCATTCAACATCTCGGGGGGAACCTTTGCTAACATCAAATCCACATAAGTCTTCTCAGTTGTTTTGAGAAAGAGAAGACATAATCAATATCTCACCCCCACTGTATAAAGGGTTCTTAACTCCCTTCAAAAGTTATTCCTGGTTGCAAGTCACCTGACCAGAAGACTTGAGGTTTGGTTTTTGAGCACCTGATCAAAAGCTCATTGGTGTCAGGCACCTGATCAAAAATCTGAGTGGATGCCTACCAGGGTGGTAGAAGAGTGGATGTACCCAGGCTGGGGAACCACTATAAATTTCTTGTGTTGTCTGGTTGCTCTTTTCTTTTGTTTCTTGCTGTGGCTGTGCTATTTAGGATTGTTATGTTAGTAGTTAATTAGTTTATATTATACAGCACCTGTGGTAGATTAACTTAACTTAAGATAGTTTAATTCGTAAGTTTTATTTGTAGCAAAAAGTTGTAAAGTATTGTAAGGATACTCTATTCAACCCCCCTCTAGAGTATTCCAGATCTAACCCCTCACTTTCACAACGCTTTTGGACTTGGGCTAAAAACTGGATTCAGTACTAAGGCTACACTCAACGCCTAACCTGCCCGACAAATTGCTCCATTCGACGAATTAGCTCCATTCGACGAACTCTGTTCGACGAATTAGCTCCATTCGACGAACTCCGTTCGACGAATTAGCTCCATTTGACGAACTCCGTTCGACAAATTAGCTCCATTCGACGAACTCTGTTCGACAAATTGCCTTCTGTTCGACGAAATCCATTCGATGAATTGCCTTCTGTTCGGAGAACTCCGTTCGACGAATTGCCTTCTGTTCGGTGAACTTCTTTCGACGAATTGCCTAGGTATAATACTCCAATTTGACTAACTTAACCTACCTCCTACTGATAATTGCCAAAATATACTTGGACAATTATCAACCTATAGCTGATGACTCCGACCACTCCTAACCGACAACATTAAGATTTACAGTAACTAATTTGACGGATTAATCTTTTCAAGAACCATAATTGACGACATCTAATCCCTCATATATAATGAATTAAACCAAGTTTAAATGACATAAAAATCGGCGGGTTAGACCCTATTAACAGCTATAAAATCAATGGATTTACTTGCATACAGTCATATAATCATCCAACTATCTTGATCAGATTATTTCCAATTTCAGAAATTCCTCGGCAATCTCCTACAGGATCTGGCCGAATCCGACCCTACTCCCAAAAACTACAAAGGGAAGAACTGTAAGGAAAATAAGCTTGGTAAGGGGAAGAAGCAACCACTTGCCTTAAATCACCGAATCCGGCCACGTAAATGCTCCTCCTCCAGGATCTGGCCACAAGAACACCTAAGCAACACTTCCTGAAACTTTTCAGAATGAAAGAGGGTCAAAACTGCAACATAACCTCTAAAAATCCATGAAATGGGAAAACTTACGGTTGAAACGTAGATCTAGGTGAGAGTTATCCAGATCTAATCTCTGATGAAGATTTCGTACACCAGAGCTCCTCCAATTGACGACCGAAGACACTACAAGGATGTCTTTTTGTTTCTTATGAAAACAGGCTGACGATTTTCAAGAAGAAGATGATGAATAGGGTTTGTCTATTCACAATGCTATTTATACTTAGAAATATAAGTATTATAATAATAGTTTCTTATTAAGTAATGGTCTGAACGACCCAAAATTCGTGTCAACATGGATTTCTACGAAAATCACACCGTAGCTAAATACCGATGCTACGAACCCAACGACGTAGTCGAAATTAAGATTCGATGAACCAAACTCGGGCAAACACCTCCCGAAGCCAAAACACAAGCATTCCCAAAGAAGCTCCACCGAGTAACCAAAATAGACCCGGCTCGCTAGGGAATCTTACAAACATGCTAAACCCAGCCCCACACAGAAAAATCTAGGAGTTAAAAACCACGCTCTAACAATGGAATATGTCAGAAACGCGTCAACGTAATGCCCCGACATCATAAACATGTCAGATAATGAGTTAAACCAAATATCGGAAAATCGGGAGCATTATAGCTACTCCCCCTAAAAGAAAGTTTCGTCCCGAAACTTGACGCACAAAACCTCTATTGCAAAAGAAAAAGAAATAACCAAGGGTTATTGAAAAGATTACATACCAATCAACTAGGAGAATAGACGAGGATGAGCCTCCCTCACAGCTGACTCCAACTCTCAAGTGGCATTTTCCACGTCTTAGTTTCGCCACAAAACTTTAACCATTGGTATGGTTTTCCTCCGCAACACACATTTCTGCAACTGGCTCACGTGAAACACGTCGTGCACACCAGGAAAATTTGCGGGCAAATAAAGCCTATAAGCTGATACTCCAATACACTCAATAATCCTAAAAGATACCACATACCTCGGGTCCAACTTATGATTATTGTAACACCCCCTATCAGTCACATAGCATATAGCAGTAGGTCCGGCCGGGGCCCGACGCCATATACCACAGACAGACCAGAAGTTTATGCAATGGAAACCATCTTGCCAATAACCAACATCCTACACAGAGTATATTCTAGCGGAAACAATTTAAAAGTTGCAAAATAAGAACCCAGCCAAAAGCATGAATGTCCACTACATAAACCCAATCGGAATGAACGTACAAATACACAAGTACTTGGCCTTATGACCTTACAATAGTTTGCTCAAAAATAAGTGTCTTCCAAATCTCGGCACGCAGGCCGGTCATACATGAGAATAAAAGAAAAAACTCAAAATTAAGCCTTTGAGGGCCGGCTCAGCAACCAGGGAGCTTGCCAGCTATTTGCCACCCGGCTCCGCAGCACCTACAAGCAACAATCCACCGAAGCGATGACAAAAAAAAACAACGGTCAGCTAAAGCTGACCAAATTATAACGACCCCGCCCCTAAACTCGGGGTGGCGATGCTCCTTTCGTACACTTTATTAGCATAGCCAAATAATAGAGAATTTACACATCATCACAGCGTAGGCTAGCACGGCCACACACCCCGTACTCTCAGGGCACATTCTTGGTGAACCCGGTCAAAGTCCGCGGTCTCACCGCCGCCTCTTGGACGATAATTTCTCATGAGCATTTTGGTCTTTCCGGTAGCAGTCACGTCAATTTAAGCCATAGACCGCCTAAGACCCTCCATCTATGCTAACGACAAGTCCCACGTACTTTAGGTCGCTTATACTGAACGGCGTAGAGCGGGTACAGTTTTGCCTAACCCGTTGCTCACACCGCAACGTCAATTTAAGCCATATGCGCGGGTCAAGCTTTCCCGAGTCCCAAATCGATCAAACACTTTACATAACCCAGTTATGTATAAGTTGGATCCCAGGCCACCAAGTTGGCAGAATCACACATCGGCCTAGTTTTCCAGGTGCACCTTGGAGTTAGTCCCCAAGGCTCCCTGTTGCAATCTACCTCGTAGAAAACCCGAAAAACAATCATCTGCGCGAAGTCTTCTCTAGCCATTCATGCAATACAACATCACCAATCTAGACCAACTTGTCCGGGTAGGCTTCACACATCATGCCTATGTCCGTTTTCTCGATTACGGACTCTACATGCAAAACAACGGGGACTATTCATGTCTACCTGAAGGAACACCTCACACTCACCGCAAACTCGCGAATGCGGGCTTCCTATGCAAGGGAAAAGAGGACTTCACATGTCCAAGATGAGAATTGTTACCCTAGCATTCCTCTTTGGCACCATGAAGATCTATGCGGATGAAAAGCACCACAATGTCCTCACCTCCGTAGATCCGAACTCGGCTTGCGATTTGGGGCTCCGAAGCTCCACCGGCGGCCGGATCTCTCTTCCTTCTCCTTCCTTGCTCTCCCCTCTCTCTAGAACTTTAGAAAGATATGGTTTGAAAGAAATGAAGGCATCCAAACACTATTCCCGGGTATAACCTAGCAAGGACATCCCTGAGCCGTTGGATCCCAAAATAAGGAAACAGACGGCCACAATTCACACTCAAAATCCAAAACCTGGGCCGAAGACGGCTTGAGACACGCCCGTGTGCCTCATTCGACGCTGAAACCATCGCATCCCGAAAAGAACACGGGTTCTCGACATGCCTGTGTTAGGCTTGACACGCCCGTGTCATCCAGTACACGCCCGTGTAGTGGGGCGTGTTCCTCCATAGACACAAGACAAACACCAACCCGAGAAGAACACCGGTATTCGACACGCCAGTGTCAAATTTGACATGCCTGTGTCAGGCTGAACACGCCTGGGATCCAGGCCGTGGTCTACCCCCGACACACCACGGCTAACCACCCGAGTAGGACACGACCTGGGACACGCCCATGTCTTAGGCCGTGTTCTTTGTTAGACGATCGTCGACTGCAAATTCGTCGACCACACGACCATCTTCAAACCCGAGCACGACACGGCCCTGGGACATGCCCGTGTCCCCGGCCGTGTGACCCCTACCAAGTTCCAAACTTGGCTCAAAATGCTACCCGTCCCTCTTTTGAGTTTCGGGGCATTACAACTCTCTCCCTCTTAAAAGAATTTCGTCCCAAAATTACAGAAAGGAAAGATATAAACAAAAACTTAAACGGTACCTGAGTGGAATAACTCTGGATACTCCTCAAGCATGGTCTGCTCTCGCTCCCATGAGAGCTCCTCCCGACCGCAGTTGTCCAAACGGACCTTATCCATCCTGATTTCCTTATTACGCAATCGCTTGACTTCTGAGTCCTCAATGCGAACGGGCTTGACCTTCATCGTCAACCTAACATCAACTGGTACTTGATCGACCGCGATCACTTGCGAAGGCTCTTGCACCGCCTTATGCAGCACCGATATGTGGAATACGTCGTGTAGACCACTTAGTTCCACTGATAGCTTCAATCGATAAGCTGCTTCGCCAATCCGCTCCAGAACTTCAAACGGTCCAAGGTACCTCAGGTTTAGCTTCTTTAAGCGCCGTACCCGCGAGACACCCTTGAACGACTTAATCTTCAAGTACACCCAGTCGCCGACAGCGAACTCCACGTTCTTATGACTGGCATTATAGTACTTAGCTTGCCGGTCCTGAGCGATTAGCAATCTTCCTCGAATCGTTTGAACCAATGATGTTGCATCTTCCACCTCTTGGCGCTTGTATAACTTTGACTCACTTGTTTACAACCACGGTAACAACGTGCAACATCTTCTACCATAAAGGGCCTCGAAGGGAGCCATTTGTATGCTCCCCTGCTAGCTATTGTTGTAAGCAAATTCCACCAAGTATAGGTGATCTTCCCACTGCTTCCTGAAATCCAGAACGCACATGCAAAGCATGTCTTCCATCGTCCTATTAACCCTCTCGGTCTGACCATCCATCTGCGGATGAAAGGCTGTGCTGAAACTCAGCTTTGTTCCCAACGTCTGCTCCACCAACCTCCAATAATTGGACTTGAACCGCCCATCTCAGTCACTCACGATACTGCGGGGCACATCGTGAAGCCGCACAATATTATCCACATATAACTTTGCCAATTTCTCCACTGAATCATCCTTCCTATACGGAATGAAGTGCGACACTTTCATCAAATGATCTGCGACCACCCAGATGGCGTCGTTTCACTTCTGCTACCTTGGAAAACCATGCACAAAGTCCATAGTAATGTCGTCGAACTTCCACTCCAGAATAGGCAAGGACTTCAAGAATCCTCCAGGCTTCTGACACTCCGCCTTTACTAAGGCGCAAGTTTGACACTTCTCCATATAGAGTGCCACATCCTTCTTAAGTCCTGGACACCAGAATAATTTCTTCATATTATGGTACATCTTCGTGCTCCCCCGGTGAATCGAGTACTTGGTATGATGAGCCTCGTACATCAATTCCACCCGCAATTTGCCCACATTTGGGACGCACAGACGATCATCCTTCCAGAGCAATCCATCCACAACCTCAAATTGGGAATTTGACCCATCCAAAGACTCACCCATGACTTACTTCATGTGGCCATCCATATCCAGAGCCTGCCGAATCTAATCAGCCAGGTCACACTGAACTTCAGTCCAGTTCAATAACGCTTTAGCACAAGTATGCTTGTCTACACAAGAGATCTACAACGCCTCCAACTCCCGAACTAAACACTCATCATGAACCAAAGCCAGTTGGCTTGAGCTGGGGCCCTGCAACTCAACGCATCCGCAACCGCATTGCCTTTCCCAGACACATAATGAATCTTGAATGTGTAGTCCTCCAGGAACTCCATCCATCTCTGCTGTCGCATGTTCAGATCCTTCTGATCCAACAAGTATTTCAGGCTCTTGTGGTTAGTATAGATATCGACCTTCACCCCATACAAGTAATGCCTCCACAGCTTCACGGAAAATATCACGGCCGCTAACTCCAAATCATGGACCGGATAATTCCTCTCACGCACCTTCAACTGACGCGAGCCATAAGTTATCAGTAGAACACAACCCAATCCACTGCCCGAAGCATCGCTGTAGATTTTGAAACCTTCGGTCCCACTTGGCGAACTCAGCACAGGCGTCGTGGTCAACCGACTCTTCAACTCCTCAAAAGCTCGGACGCACTCCGCTGTCCAAACAAACTTCTGCTCTTTACTCGTCAGAGTCGTGAGGGGTAACACTATCCGCGAGAAGTTCTCTACGAAGTGTCTGTAATAGCCGGTAAGCCCTAGAAAACTCTAGACTTCCGCTACCGTAGACAGCACATGCCACTCTCGTATAGCAACAATCTTCACCGGATCCATCGCAATTCCCTCTCTACTGACTATGTGACCAAGGAATGCGACTGAGGACAACCAAAACTCGCATTTGGAGAATTTGGCGCATAGTGGATTCCTCCTCAACGTCTCCAACACCAAATGCAGATGCTTAAAGTGATCCTCCTCACTCTGCGAGTACACAAATATATCGTCAATGAAGACGATCACAAAGTGGTCTAGATACTCCATGAAAGTCCTGTTCATCAGATACATGAGCACTGACGATGCATTAGTCAGCCCAAACGGCATGACCGTAAACTCATAATGCCCGTATCTTGTACTAAAAGCTGTCTTAGGGATATCACTTTCCCTTATACTCAGCTAATAATAACCGGACTTAAGATCCAATTTCGAGTACACCGATGACCCGACTAACTGATCAAACAGATCATCAATCCTCGGGATCAGGTACTTGTTCTTCTCCGTTAGCTTGTTCAGTTCTCGATAATCGATACAAAGTCTCATGCTTCCATCCTTCTTCTTCACGAAAAGGATCGGTGCGCTCCAAGGCAACGAACTTGGACACACATAACCCTGCTCCAAAAACTCTTGAAATTGTATCTTCAACTCCGCCATCTCCTTAGGCGCTAGCCGATACGGAGAGCGTGACACAGGTTTCGCACCTGGCACTAGCTCAATAGTGAAGTCTATCTCCCGCTGAGGTGGGGCTCCAGGAAGATCGTCAGGGAACACATCAGGGTACTTGGATATCACTGAAATACTGTCCAACATAGGCTTAGGCTTTGTAACCTCAACTAACATGATGAACAACTCTGCTCCAGTGCGAACGGCCTTCACCACCTGAAGAGCAGACATCAAAGCCTTGCTCGACCCTTTCAAGCCCGTAAAATTCATCTCACGACCTGTCCCCAACTTGACCTCCTTGCGACTGCAATCAATATAAGCATGCTGCTCCGAGAGCCAATCCATACCAAATATCACGTCGAATTCCACCAGCGGTAGTAACGACGCTTGCAAATAGAACTCCTGATTCCCAATACGAACCTTTAAGCGACAGACTCTATCCGCGTGTATTGAACACCGATTTGGTAACAACACATCCAGTTTGTCCTTTGCCATCGAAGTAGGTACTCCGATGCGTGATATAAATCCTTCGGACAAAAGGAGTGCGAAGCTCCCGCATCAAAGAGTGCTCTCGCCGGACTATCGCAAATCAAAACAAAGCCTATATTACAACAATAAGCTAACATGCGCAAGGTAATCAGTATTTAAAGCTAACTTGCTATAAATTTAAACCGTACCTATCACCACATCCGCTTGCTTTATGGCCTCCTGCTGGTCAAGATTATAGACTCTAGGTTGAGCATAATGAGATGCGGTTGACTCCACCGCCTTGCCCTTTTCCTCATAGGTTGCTCTCGGCTTCCTCTCGGACTTTGGACGTCCGCTCTAGCAGTCTCAGGCAAAGTGTCCCGACTTCCCACAATTATAGTACGCTCCTAGGGTTCGGCTTGTAGTTTCCCATGAAGCACCGGAGGAAGGGGCTGGACCCGAAGTCCTAGCCTTCTTATAGAACTTACGATAACCAGACTTCGAAGTAGTAAGCACTTTGAACCCCGTCTTCTTATCACCAGAGTTTTTCTTCGCTTGCACATTCTTCAGATCCTTCTCCAAAGACCGGGCCGTATTGACCAGGGCCAAGAATCCCTGCGTCATAGGACCCGAGAGCAGTAGCCTTCGGTCATCCCTCAGACCTTCATACAATCGGTTTGTCTTACGCTCCTCATCAGCGAAAGTAGAGCTAGCGTACCGACCCAATCGTGTAAATTCGTGGAGATACTCATCCATGCTACTCTCTCCTTGTGTCAGCTTCTGGAATTCATTCTCCAATGCGATCCTCTGAGCCGAGGGAAGGTACCTTGCCAAGAAGAGTCTCGAAAATTCTTCCATCGAGACGTCCGTAAGTTGCCTTCCCCTCAAGTGATGTAACTCCAAACCTGTAACGCCCCCTATCCGTCGCATAGCATATAACAGTAGGTCCGGCCGGGGCCCGACGCCATATACCACAGACAGACCGGGTGGTTACTCATGGAAACCATCCAACTAATCATAACGTCCTACACAGAGCATTCTAGCGGAAGCAGTTTATAAGTTGAAATAAAGAACCCAGCACTAAAGCATGAATGTCCACTAAAATAGCCAAACAGGAATGAAGTACATACACCAGTACTGGACTTAAGGCCTTACAAAATGGTTTACTTAATATTACATGATTTACAAACCACGGCACGCAGGCCGGTCATACATGAATAAAGCAGTAAACACTCCAAATAGGCCCTCAAGGGCCGGCTTCGCAATTTTGGCTTTAGCCCGCTATTGACCGCTTGGTCCAGTAGCACCTACAAGCAACATAACCACCGCACGGTGGCAAACAAAAGGGCAACGGTCAGCAATGCTGACCAAATTATAGCGATCCCGCCCCCAGCTCGGGGCGGCAATGCTCCTTCCCTGCAATTTTATTAGCACAAGCGAGCAATATAATAATATTCATTTCATCACAGGCGTAGGATCACACGGCCACACACCCCGTGCACTCAGGGCACATTCTCGGTGAACCGGTCGATGTCACGTCAGTTAAAGCCATGGACATTCCGGACCCACCACCGCCACTTTGACGGCTAAACATATGAGCAATTTGTCTTCCCGGCATGTGTCACGTCAATTTAAGCCATTGACCGCCGAAGACTCTCATATATGCCAACGGCAAGTGCCACGTAACATTAGGTCTCTTTAACTCGAACGACATAGAAGTGGGTACGGTTCCATCTAACCCGTGCTCACGTCGCAACGACAATTTAAGCCATTTGCGCAGGTCAAACTTCTCCCGAGTCCCATTTTCGTCACACAGTTTCATATAACTCGGTTATGTTCAAGTTGGCTCTCAGGCCTCCATGTTGGCAAGATCACGCATCAGCCCAGTTTTCCGGGTGTACCTTAGGGTTAATCCCTAAGGCTCCCTGTTGCAATCTACCGTGTAGAAAACCCGAAAAACAATCAATAGCACGGAGTCTTCTCCGGTATTTATGCAATGCAACATAATCGATCCAGACCAACATGTCCGGGTAGGCTTCACACATCATGCCTATGTCCGTTCTCGCTTACGAACTCTAAACAACGGGGACTTCACATATCTACCCGAAGGAACGCCTCCAACTCACCGCAAACTTGCGAGAGCGGGCTTCCTATGCAAAGAAGGAGAGCTACTTATGCTCAAGAAGAGAATCGTTACCCTTGGGTTATTCTTCAGCGCCATGGAAAAATAAGCGGATGAAAAGCACCGCACTAGCTTTGCCTCTATGGATCCGGAGTCGGCTCGCAATTTGGAGCTTCGAAGCTCCTCCAATGGCCGGATCTAGCTCCTTTTTCCTTCCTTGGCTCTCCTCTCTCTCTAAGCTTTTAGAAAGATAACAACTTAAGAAAAGTGAGGGTTTCTAAGTCCAATCCCGGGTATATCTCATCAGGAACAACCCCCAGCCGTTGGATCCCAAAATAAAGAAACGAACGGCTTTGATTCGGGACTGAAATGCCCAATCTGGACCGAACACGGCCTGGCACACGCCCGTGTCCAGGGCCATGTGCCTCATTCGCCATCAAAATCGAATCGCCTGGAACGACACACGGGTATCGAACACGCCCGTGTTCGACCTGACACGCCCGTGTTCCACCTAACACGGCCGTGTGGCCGGCCGTGTACCCCCATATTTTTTCCCCGAAAACAACCCGAGCACTGCACGGGTTCTAGGACACGCCCGTATCCTTGCCCATGTTACCTCAACACGCCTGGGCTCCAGGCCGTGTACACGGTCTCGACACTCGACACTTCGTCGAGCGAATATCATCGACCTGCTGACACGGCCTTGGACACGCTCGTGTCCTAGGCCGTGTGCCTTGTCTCGACACAATGTCGAGACCAAAGTGTCGAATTCCCTGGACGAGTGTCGACACGGGCTGACACGCCCTGCGACATGCCCGTGTCGCAGGCCGTGTGCCATGTCTCGACACTTCGTCGAATGCAGAGTGTCGACTTCGCGCCTAAGTGTCGACACGGGCTCGACACGCCCTGCAACACCCCCGTGTCGCAGGCCGTGTGCCCAGTCTCGACACAATGTCGAGACCAAAGTTTCGACTTCCCGGCTGAGTGTCGACACAAGCTCGACACGCCCTGGGACACGCCCGTGTCCTAGGCCATGTGCCTGCAACCAGAACACAAAACTGGCCCAAAACGTCCCCCGTCGCTATTTTGAGTTTCGGGGCGTTACAACTCTCCGCCTCTTAAAAGAATTTCGTCCACGAAATTATATAAAGGAAAGACATGTACAAAACTAAAATTTGTACCTGAGCGGAACAACTCCAGATACTCGTCAAGCATAATCTGCTCTCGCTCCCAAGAGAGCTCCTCACGACCGCAATTGACCCACCGGACCTTGACCATCCTGATCTCGTTATTGCGTAGCCGCTTGACCTCCGAGTCTTCAATCCGTATGGGCTTAACTTTTATCGTCAACCCACTAACAACCGGTGCTTGATCGACTGCGATCACTCGCGTGGGCTCTTGCACCGCCTTCTGTAGCACCTAAATATGGGATATATCATGTAGACCACTAAGCTCCACTGAAAGCTTCAATTGATTGGCCGCACCACCAACCCGCTCCAGAACCTCAAACGGCCCAAGGTACCTCGGGCTTAGCTTTTTCAATCACCGCACCCGCGAGGCACCATTGGACGGCTTGATCTTTAAGTACACATAGTCGCCCACGGCGAACTCCACGTTCCTGTGCTTGACATTATAGTACTTCGCCTGCCGGTCCTGAGCGATAAGCAAAATCTCTCGAATGCTTTGCACCAACAAAGTAACATTATCCACTTCGAATCGCTTACACAAATTGACTCACCCGTTTCTAGCCAGGACAACGGCGTGCGACATCTTCTACCATATAAAGATGGCCTTCCCATTGCTTTCCAAAGTCCAAGACACACATGTGGAGCACGCTTTCCATAGTTCTATTAACCATCTCGGTCTGCCCATCCGTTTGCGGATGAAAGGCTTTGCTGAATTTTAACTTTGTCCCCAATATTTGCTGCACAAGCCTCCTAACATTGGACGTGAACCGCCCTTCTCGGACACTCACGATGCTGCGGGGCACATCGTGAAGCCGTACTATATTATCCACATATAGTTTTGCCAACATCTCCACCGGATCATCCTTCCTCTGCAGAATGAAATGCGACACCTTCGTTAACTGATCTACGACCACCCAAATGGCGTCGTTCTCCTTTTGCGACCTTGGCAAACCGTGCACAAAGTTCATAGAGCTGTCGTCGAATTTCCAATCCGGAATAGGCAAGGACTTAAGAAATCCTCCCGGCTTTTGGCACTCTGCCTTCACCAAGGCGCAAGTTTGGCACTTCTCTACGCATAGCGCCACAACTTTCTTCAAACCCGGCCACCAAAACAGTTTCTTTACATCGCGGTACATCTTCGTGCTCCCCGGGTGAATCGAGTACTTGGTATGGTGTGCCTCGTACAACACTTCCACCCGCAAATTGCCCACCCGTGGGACGCACAGACGACCGTCTTTCCAACGCAATCCATCCTCCACAACGAATTGGGAATTTGACCCATCCTGAGCTTCTACCACGAACCGCTTCATAAGGACATCCATATCCAAAGCCTGCCGAATCCGATCAGCCAGGTCACATTGGACTTCAGTCCAATTCAGTACTACTTCAGCACTTGATTTCCTATCCACACAACCAATCTCCAACGCCTCCCACTTCCTTACCAACCGCTCATCATGCATCAATAGCCAATTGGCTTGAGCTGGGGTTCGGCGACCCAACGCGTCAGCAACCGCATTCCCTTTATCAGGCACGTAGTGGATCTTGAATGTATAGTCTCCCAAGAACTCCATCAATCTATGCTGCCGCATTTTTAGATCCTTCTGACCAATCAGATACTTCACGCTCTTGTGACCGGCGTAGATATCCATCTTCACACCGTACAAATAATGCCTCCACAGCGTCAAGGCTAAACTCACAGCCGCTAACAGCAAGTCATGAACCGGGCAGTTCCTCTCGTGCGCTTTTGGCTGTCTCGTGCCATAAGCTATTACACTTCCGTGTTGCAGTAGCACGCAACCCAAACCGCTGCCCGAAGCATCGCTATTAAATCCCATAGCCTTCGGTTCCACTCGGCGAAATCAACACAAGCGTCGTGGTCAACCGACATTACAACTCCTCAAAAGTTCGCGCGCACTCCACCGTCCAAAAGAACTTCTGCTCCTTCCTCGTCAAAGTAGTGAGGGGTAACGCTATCCACGAGAAGTTCTCTACGAAGCGCCTGTATTAGCCGGCAAGCCCCAGAAAACTCCGGACATCCGCCACCGTATAAAGCTCAGGCCACTCCCGCATCGCAACAATCTTCATCGGATCCACTGCAATACCTTCCTCACTCACTACAAGACCGAGGACGCCATTGAGGATGACCAAAACTCGCACTTCGAGAACTTAGCATATAACTGATTCCTCCTTAGCGTCTCCAAAACCAAAAGAAGATGCTTGAAGTGATCTTCCTTACTCTGCGGGTACACCAGAATATCGTCGACGAAGACGATAACAAAAGGGTACAAGTACTCCCGGAAGGTCCTGTTCATCAAATCCATGAACACTGATGGCGCATTAGTCAGCCCAAACAGCATGACCGTACACTCGTAGCGACCGTATCCTGTACTGAACGTTATCTTAGGGATATAACTCTCCCTTATCTAATTTAGAGTACGCCGTTGGCCCGACCATCTGATCACAAAGATCATCGATCCTTGGGATTGGGTACTTGTTCTTTTCCGTCAACTTGTTGAGCTCCCGATAATTAATACATAGCCTCAAGCTTCTGTCCTTCTTCTTAATAAAGAGGGTCGGTGCGCTCCAAGGCGAAGGACTTGGACGTACATTCCCTTGCTCCAATAACTTTTAGAAGTTTCATCTTCAGCTCCGCCATTTCCTTAGGCGCTAGCCGATATGGAGAGCGTGACACAGGCTTGCACCCGGTACTAGCTCAAACATGAAATCTATCTCCCGTCGAGGCGGGGCTCCAGGAAGATCTCTAGGGAACACATCAGGGTAATCCGATAACACTGAAATATTAACCTACGCGGGCTTCGGCTTTGTAACCTCCACTAGTGTACAGAACAGCTCTAAACCAGCACGAACTGCCTTCACCATCTAAAGAGCAGACACCAACGTCTTGCTCGACCTCTTCGAGCTCGTAAGGGGCGTCTCATGACTTGCTCCAAGCTTGACTTCCTTACTACCGCAATCTATATAGGCTTACTGCTCCGAGAGTCAATCCATGCCAACTATAACGTCCACCAACGGAAGTAACGACGCTTGCAGATCGTACTCCTGACTCCCAATCCAAAACTAAGCGCAATAAATTCTACCCGCGCATAAAGAGCACCATTGGACTATAACGCATCCAATTTGTCTCTTACCATCGAAGGAGGTACTCCGACGCACAATATAATTCCTAATAAATGAACGCGAAGCTCCCTAAACGAACAGTGCTCTCGCAGATAAAGTAAAGTCATAACAAGGCTTAGCACCAGTAGTTCTAAGCTAACATGCACAAGGACGACAAGTGTTTTTAAGGCAAAACTATCTTTAAACCATACCTGTCGTCACGACGGCGTGCTTCCTCCAGGGTTTTAGGCACTCACGGGCATAATGCCCCGGCTCCCCACAGTTGAAACATGTGCCCGGGGTCTGACCCGTAGTCGCCCCAGAAGCACCAGAAGGAGCTGGACCCGAAGTCCTATGCTTCTTATACCATTTTTGATATACAGACTTTGAGGTGCTCGACACTTTGTATGCCATCTCCTTTGCATTAGAGTCCTTGACTGCTCCTGACATAGCTTTCTTGGCCTTCTTAGCACCTTTCCAACAGTCTCGGGCAAAGTGTCCTTTCCACAAGTAAAACATGTGTAAGTAGCTTTGCTAGTCGATGTCATAGCCCCTTTCTCCAGCATTCTGCCGGATGCAGCTCTTATGGGGTTTGTATAGTTCGATACCATGGTCGCTGGCATCGGGAGGGTCTTCCTCAAATCTGCCTCCAAAGATCTAGCTGATTCCACCAAGGCTCGGAATCCCAATAACTTTGGTCCTAGCAGTAGAACTCGTAATTCGGCACGCAAGCCATTATAAAATCTATCAACTATAGCTTGCTCATTATCCAACTCGAAGCATGGGTAGTGACATATCATAAGAAATGCTTGCAAATATTCCTCAACTGTGTGCGCTCCCTGCACTAAATGCATATTGAGCTGCTGCTCCGATGGTCTACCAAAGGTCATCTGCTGCATCACGCCCACCGGCGTTGAAGCCACAACAGGGGCGCAAGGTTGTACATTTCCTCCAAGATGTGCACCAGTCACAGCGAACACCGCTTCTACGATCCTTCTTACGGTTTCATACGAAGGAGGAGTCTCAAACACCTCACCGGGTGCACTATGCTCCTTAGAAACCGGACATTCTGGCGGTCCAGCACCGCTTCCGGTCACCTATAGTGGTACAAAACACCGTTAAGCGACCTAATAAAATTGCGAACAATAATTATAGTAACATGCAGGTTACTCAAACACATGTATTTTCATTCCTAAGTGGACATTCATGGGTTCTTTTACCGTTATAACGATGACACACACAATGTGCTCACCACCCCTTAAAAAGAATTCGTCCACGAATTCATTTTAAGCCCGACCAAAACCAGTAGTCTGATACCAAATTGTAACGCCCCTATCCGTCGCATAGCATATAGCAGTAGGTCCGGCCGGGGCCCTACACCATATACCACAGACAGACCGGGTGGTTACTCATGGAAACCATCCAACTAATCATAACGTCCTACACAGAGCATTCTAGCGGAAGCAGTTTATATGTTGAAATAAAGAACCCAGCACTAAAGCATGAATGTCCACTAAAATAGCCAAACGAGAATGAAGTACATACACCAGTACTGGCCTTAAGGCCTTACGAAATGGTTTACTTAATGTTACATGATTTACAAACCAAGGCATGCAGGCCGGTCATACATGAATAAAGTAGTAAACACTCCAAATAGGCCCTCAAGGGCCGGCTTCGCAATTTGGGCTTTAGCCCGCTATTGACCGCTTGGTCCAGCAGCACCTGCAAGCAACATAACCACCGCACGATGGCAAACAAAAGGGCAACGGTCAGCAATACTGACCAAATTATAACGATCCCGCCCCCAGCTCGGGGCGGCAATGCTCCTTCCCTGCAATTTTATTAGCACAAGCGAGCAATATAATAATATTCATTTCATCACAGGCGTAGGCTCACACGGCCACACACCCCGTGCACTTAGGGCACATTCTCGGTGAACCGGTTGATGTCACGTCAGTTAAAGCCATGGACATTCTGGACCCACCACCGCCACTTTGAGGGCTAAACATATGAGCAATTTGTCTTCCCGACATGGGTCACGTCAATTTAAGCCATTGACCGCCGAAGACTCTCATCTATGCCAACGACAAGTGCCACGTAACATTAGGTCTCTTTAACCCGAACGACATAGAAGTGGGTACGGTTCCATCTAACCTGTTCTCACGTTGCAACGATAATTTAAGTCATTTACGCAGGTCAAACTTCTCCCGAGTCCCATTTTCGTCACACAGTTTCACATAACTCGGTTATGTTCAAGTTGGCTCTCAGGCCTCCATCTTGGCAAGATCACGCATCAGCCCAGTTTTCCGGGTGCACCTTAGCGTTAATCCCTAAGGCTCCCTGTTGCAATCTACCGTGTAGAAAACCCTAAAAACAATCAATAGCACGGAGTCTTCTCCGGCATTTTTGCAATGCAACATCACCGATCCAGACCAACATGTCCGGGTAGGCTTCACACATCATGTCTATGTCCGTTCTCGCTTACGGACTCTAAACAACAGGGACTTCACATATCTACCCGAAGGAACGCCTCCAACTCACCGCAAACTCGCGAGAGCGGGCTTCCTATGCAAAAAAGGAGAGCTACTTATGATCAAGAAGAGAATCGTTACCCTTGGGTTATTCTTCAGCGCCATGGAAAAATAAGCGGATGAAAAGCACCGCACTAGCTTTGCCTCCGTGGATCCGGAGTCGGCTCGCGATTTGGAGCTTCGAAGCTCCTCCAATGGCCGGATCTAGCTCCTTCTTCCTTCCTTGGGTCTCCTCTCTCTCTAAGCTTTTAGAAAGATAACAACTTAAGAAAAGTGAGGGTTTCTAAGTCCAATCCTGGGTATATCTCATCAGGAACAACCCCCAGCCGTTGGATCCCAAAATAAAGAAACGAACGGCTTTGATTCGGGACTGAAATGCCCAATCTGGACCGAACACGGCCTGGCACACGCCCGTGTCCAGGGCCGTGTGCCTCATTCGCCGTCAAAATCGAATCGCCTAGAACGACATACGGGTATCGAACACTCCCGTGTTCGACCTGACACGCCCGTGTTCCACCTGACACGGCCGTGTGGCCGGCCGTGTACCCCCATCATTTCTCCACGAAAACAACCCGAGCACTGCACGGGTTCTAGGACACGCCCGTGTCCTTGCCCGTGTTACCTCAACACGCCTGGGCTCCATGTCGTGTACACGGTCTCGACACTCGACACTTCGTCGAGCGAAGATCGTCGACCTACTGACACGGACTTGGACACGCCCGTATCCTAGGCCGTGTGCCTTGTCTCGACACAATGTCGAGACCAAAGTGTCGACTTCCCTGGACGAGTGTCGACACGGGCTGACACGCCCTGCGACACGCCCTTGTCGTAGACCGTGTGCCATGTCTCGACACTTCATCGAACGCATAGTGTCGACTTTGCGCCTAAGTATCGACACGGGCTCGACACGCCCTACGATACGCCTGTGTTGCAGGTCGTGTGCCCAGTCTCGACACAATGTCGAGACCAAAGTTTCGACTTCCCGACTGAGTGTCGACATAAGCTCGACATGCCCTGGTACACGCCCGTGTCCCAGGTCGTGTGCCTGCAACCAGAACCCAAAACTGGCCCGAAACGTCCCCCATCGCTATTTTGAGTTTCGAGGCGTTACAAAACCTTCCCACCACAGCCTTGCATCTCCGTCCAACAGGAACGTAGCTATGGTGGTCATCTGCCACTCTTCCGTTTCAGTAGCTGTCAGTACTCTCTTTACTCGGGAGAGCCAATCCTCAGCTTGAGATGGGGTTCCCATCCCCGAGAACACCAGAGGATTGAATCCCATAACATGTTTAAGCTGCCTTTCAGTTGCTCTCCTAGGCACCAAAGGCTCTAACACTACTTGCTCCACCCTTCTTGGTTCCGCTGCTTGAAGCGGTACCTGCTCCACCACAGGAGCAGGCTGCTGCATTTGCCTTGCAGGATGCACATTGATCATAGCAAACACTGCTTTAGCTAACAATCTTATGGTTTCTATCGAGGGAGGTGTTACAGGCACATCATTCGGTGCGCTACTAGCCTCAGAAACTGGGCATTCTGACGGCCATGCACCACTCCTGGTCACCTATAGTCATACAAAGCACCGTTAGGCAACCAAACAATATTGCAAAAAACAATCATAGGAACACGCATGTTTCTCAAACATGTGTATTTTCATTCCTAAGTGGACATCCATGATTTCTTTTATATTATAACAATGACGCACACACATGTGCTCACCACCCCATAAAAGAATTCATCCACGAATTCATTTAAGTTGACCGAAACTAGTAGTCTAATACCAAATTGTAACACCCCCTATCAGTCACATAACATATAACAGTAGGTCCGGCCGGGGCCTGATGCCATATACCACTGACAGACCGAAACGTTACACAATGGAAACCATGCTGCCAATAACCAACGTCCTACACAGAGTACATTCTAGCGGAAGCAATTTAAAAGTTGCAAAATAAGAACCCAGCCAAAAACATGAATGTCCACTACGTAAAGCTAATCAGAATGAACGTACAAATACACAAGTACTTGGCCTTATGACCTTACAATAGTTTGCTCAAAAATAAGTGTCTTCCAAACTCGGCACGCAAGCCGGTCATACATGAGAATAAAAGAAAACACTCAAAATTAGGCCTTCGAGGGCCGACTCAGCAACCAAGATGCTTGCCTGCTATTTGCCACTCGGCTCCGCAGCACCTGCAAGCAACAATCCACCGAAGCGGTGGCAAACAAAAGC
This sequence comes from Platanthera guangdongensis, assembly GCA_039583875.1. Classification (NCBI taxonomy): domain Eukaryota; kingdom Viridiplantae; phylum Streptophyta; class Magnoliopsida; order Asparagales; family Orchidaceae; genus Platanthera; species Platanthera guangdongensis. Next base: position 109,353,686 of record CM077154.1, read on the forward strand.
AACGGTCAGCTAAAGCTGACCAAATTATAACGACCCCGCCCCTAAACTCGGGGCGGCGATGCTCCTTCCCTACACTTTATTATCATAGCCAAATAATAGATAATTTACACATCATCACATGCGTAGGCTCGCACAGCCACACACCCCGTGTTCTCAGGGCACATTCTCGGTGAACCGGGTCAAAGTCCGCGGTCTCACCACCGTCTCTTGGACGATAATTTCTTGTGAGCATTTTGTTCTATCCGGCAGCAGTCGCGTCAATTTAAGCCATAGACCGCCTAAGACCCTCCATCTATGTCAACAACAAGTCCCACATACTTTAGGTCGCTTGTACCGAATGACATAGAGCGGGTACGGTTCCGCCTAACTTGTTGCTCACACTGCAACGTCAATTTAAGCCATATGCGCGGGTCAAGCTTTCCCGAGTCCCAAAACGATCACACACTTTACATAACCCAGTTATGTACAAGTTGGCTCCCAGACCACCAAGTTGGCTGAATCACGCATCTGCCCAGTTTTCTGAATGCACCTTGGAGCTAGTCCCCAAGGCTCCCTGTTACAATCTACCGCGTAGAAAACACGAAAAACAATCATCTGCGCGGAGCCTTCTCCGGCCATTCATGCAATGCAACATCACCGATCCATACCAACTTGTCCGAGTAGGCTTCACACATCATGCCTATGTCCGTTTTCTGGATTACGGACTCTACATGCAAAAGAACGGGGACTATTCATGTCTACCCGAAGGAACACCTTACACTCACCGCAAACTCGCGAGTGCGTGCTTCCTATATAAAGGAAAAGAGGACTTCACATGTCCAAGATGAGAATCGTTACCCTAGTATTCCTCTTTGGCGCCATGAAGATCTATACAGATGAAAAGCACCGCACTGTCCTCGCCTCCGTAGATCCGAACTCGACTACCGATTTGGGGCTCCAAAGCTCCACCGACAGCCGGATCTCTCTTCCAACTCCTTCCTTGCTCTCCCCTCTCTCTAGAAATTTAGAAAGAGATGGTTTGAAAGAAATGAAGGCATCCAAACCCTATTCCTGGGTATAACCCAACAAGGACAGCCCTGTGTCGTTGGATCCCAAAATAAGGAAACAGACGGCCACGATTCACACTTAAAATCCAAAACCTGGGCCGAACACAGCTTGGGACACTCCCGTATCCAAGGCCGTGTGCCTCATTCGACACCGAAACCATCACGTCCTGAAACGAACAAGGTCTCTCAACATGCTCGTGTTAGGCTTGACACACCCGTGTCATCCAGTACACGCCCGTGTAGCGCGGCGTGTTCCTTCTTCGATATAGGGCCAACACCAACCCGAGAAGAACATGGGTATTCAACATGCCCGTGTCGAATTTGACACAACCGTGTTAGGCTGAACACGCCTGGGCTCCAGGCCGTGTTCCACCATCGACACAGCACGACTAACCACCCGAGTAGGACACGACCTGGGACATGCCCGTGTCTCAGGCCGTATTCTCTGTTCGACGATCATCGACTACAAATTAGTCGACCACACATCCATTGTCGAACCCGAGCACGACACGACACTGGGACACGCCCGTGTCCCAGGCCGTATGACCCTTACCAAGTTCCAGACTTGGATCAAAATGCTACCCGTCCCTATTTTGAGTTTCGGGGCGTTACAATTCTTTCCAAATCTTTTAACACCGGACATTGGGGAAACCTTAAGAAAAACCAAGTCCCCAACAACAAACTCCAAATCAGTCCTACGTCGATTGGCATTCTTCTCATAACATTCCTGCGCTTTTCGAAGCTTCTCTCGAATAAGCTTTATAGATATTTCCATCTCTTTCTCCCTATTTATTACGTGAGCCGGGTCCTGAGGAAGGTCGAGCTCCGGTACCCGATTTTGGAGAATCTAGCCTTCGCCCTGATCATCTCGACCCAGAGGTTACGACCTTACTTCCAGGAACACTCAATCCGAGTGGTGACCGACCATCCTCTCCGCAACATCTTTGAGGGGGTGGAGCATTCAGGCAGGCTGGCTAAGTGGTCGGTGGAACTGAGCGAGTTCGATGTCTCCTTCATTCTGCGGCTCTCGATCAAAGCTCAAGCGATGACTGACTTCTTGGCCGACTACGTGGTTGAAGTGGCGGAGTAAGAACTCACCCGCCCGACTTCTTGGAAGGTGAGGGTGGATGGCGCCTCAGGGAGGCATTCCCTGGGAGTGGGGGTGATCCTGGAAAGCCCTCAGGGGACTCGAATTGAGCAGACGGTGGTGGTGTACTTCCCCATTACAAAAAACCAGGCCGAGTACGAGGCCGTGATAGCAGGGCTACGCTTGGCCAGGGAGCTGGGGGTGTCGGACGTGGAGGTCCTTACTGACTCCATGGTGGTAGCTTCCCAGATCAACGGGGAGTTCGAGGCAAGGGAGCCCACCCTGCGATCATACTTGGCCAAAGTGAAGGGGTTCATAGGCACTTTTCAAACCTTCTCCATTCGACACGTGCCCAGGGAAGAGAATGAACAAGCCGACCAGCTAGCAAATCATGGTCCCCAGGTGGGGGGTACCATCACCAACCTGTTCCGCCCCTCCATCGAAGAGGGAGAGCTCATGGAAATTGATCAACAAACTTCGTGGATGGACCCAGTTGTGGCTTTTCTCTCCACGGGAGAGTATCCGGAGGGGGCAGATAAGAAGAAGCTAAGGCACAAGTCAGCGTATTACCTCCTCCAGGATGGGCAGCTGTACAGGAAGACCCTCTCAGGGATGCTGGCTCGCTGCGTGGCCGAGGGCAAAGTGCAAAGGATCTTGGAGGAAGTCCACTCCGGGTAATGTGGGAGCCACTCCGGGAGTCGGACCCTGGAAGGAAGAATTGTCAGTCAAGGGTACTTCTGGCCCACCCTGGGCCATGTTGCAACGGAATTCGCAAGGAGGTGCCATAAGTGCCAGCTGTTTGCCCCCTCCAGCTACAGCCGGCCCAGCGACTCAAAAGTGTCACGGCCCCCTGGCCCTTCGCAATTTGGGGAATGGATTTGGTTGGGCCATTCCCCCAAGCCAGCGGTCAGAGAAGGTTCTTCCTAATAATGATTGACTACTTCTCCAAGTGGATGGAGGTGAAGGCGCTGACCAAGGTAACCTCCCACGTAATCAGGAACTTTGTTTGGGGAGAAATCATCTGCCGCCATGGATTACCACAGGCCATCATGACGGACAACGGGCCCCAGTTCGCCAGCGCCGAATTCACCAACTTCTGCGGACAGCTTGGAATTGACCTCAGGTTCGCCTCAGTCCATCACCCAAGGAGCAACGGGCAGGTGTAGGCCACAAATAAGATCATCGTCAACCTCCTCAAGAAGAAAGTGGAGAATTTGAATGGGAGCTGGGTGGAGCAGCATCTCGCGGTTCTTTGGGCCCTAAGAACCACCCCCAACACGGCTACTGGAGAGACCCCCTTCAAGCTCTCCCATGGGTGCGAACTAGTGCTCCCCGTGGAATTTGAAGTCCAAACACCTCGAGTCGTTGCAGCCAAAGAGGGCCGAGAGGAATGGCAAGCCGAGAACGAGGAGGAGCTGAGGCTCTCCTTTGACATGGTGGAAGAGCTGAGGGACCTTTCCACTATCCGGCAGGAGGAGGTGAAAAGAAGAATGGCCAAGTACTTTCACAAGCATGTCAGGGTCAAATAGTTCGTGGAAGGGGATTTGGTGCTGAAGAAGGTAGATGCGACAGGGAGGTCAATATCCGTAGGAAAGCTCAACCCCAGCTGAGAAGGACCATTTATTGTAAAGGAAACTTTGAAGTCAGGAGGCTATCGACTCCGAAATGTAGAGGGAGAGACCCTGAGTCTCACCTGGAGTGGTGAAGACTTAAAATGATTTTTCCCCTGAAGCATGTAAGCGATACTTTGATTATAATAAATTTCTTCAACCCTCCAGTATTGTCATGGCTAGCCTGCATAGAGAAATAGAATGTGTTTGGACCCTGAGCAGATCCCGCTGCCAGGCTCTCACCTAGCTGGCAGGGCCATAAGTCAATCGGTGTCATCCTTGGCCTCGAGCAGATCCCACTGTCAGGCTCTCACCTTGCTGGCAGGGCCGGAAGTCACTCGATGGAATCTGTTTGGACCCCGAGCAGATCCCGCTTCCAGGCTCTCACATAGATGACAGGGCCGAAAGTCACTCGGTGTCATCCTTGACCTCGAGCAGATCCCGCTGTCAGGCTCTCACCTAGCTGACATGGCCGGAAGTCACTCGATGGAATGTGTTTGGACCCAGAGCAGATCCCGCTGCGAGGCTCTCACCTAGCTGGCAGGGCCAGAAGTCACTCGGTGTCATCCTTGGCCTCGAGCAGATCCTGCTGTCAGGCTCTCACCTAGCTGACAGGGCCAGAAGTCACTCGATGGAATGTGTTTGTACCCCGAGCAGATCCCGCTTCCAGGCTCTCACCTAGCTGGTAGGGCCGGAAGTCACTCGGTATCATCCTTGGCCTCGAGCAGATCCCGCTGTCATGCTCTCACCTAGCTGATAGGTCCAGAAGTCACTTAATGGATTATGTTTGGACCCCGAGCAGATCCCGCTTCCAGGCTCTCACCTAGCTGGCAGGGCCGGAAGTCACTCAGTGTCATCCTTGGCATCGAGCAGATCCTGCTGTCAGGCTCTCACCTAGCTGACAGGGTCGGAAGTCACTCGATGGAATGTGTTTGGAACCCGAGCAGATCCCACTGTCAGGCTCTCACCTAGCTGGCAGGGTCGGAAGTCACTCGGTGTCATCCTTGGCCTCGAGCAGATCCCGCTGTCAGGCTCTCACATAGCTGACAGGGCCGGAAGTCACTCGATGGAATGTGTTTGGACCCCGAGCAGAACCCGCTGCCAGGCTCTCACCTAGCTGGCAGGGCTAGAAGTCACTCGGTGTCATCCTTGGCCTCGAGCAGATCCCGCTATCAGTCTCTCACCTAGCTGACAGGGCCGAAAGTCACTGGATAGAAGGTGTTTAGACCCCGAGCAGATCCTGCTGCCAGGCTCTCACCTAGCTGGCAGGGCCGGAAGTCACTCGGTGTCATCCTTGGCCTCGAGCAGATCCCGCTGTCAAGCTCTCACCTAGCTGACAGGGCCGGAAGTCACTCGATGGAATGTGTTTGGACCCCGAGCAGATCCCGCTGCCAGGCTCTCACCTAGCTGGCAAGGTCGGAAGTCACTCTGTGTCATCCTTGGGCTCGAGCAGATCCCGCTGTCAGGCTCTCACCTTGCTGACAGGGCCGGAAGTCACTCGATGGAATATGTTTGGACCCCGAGCAGATCCCGCTTCCAGGCTCTCACCTAGCTGGTAGGGCTGGAAGTCACTCGGTGTCATCCTTGGCCTCGAGCAAATCCCGCTGTCATGCTCTCACCTAGCTAACAGAGCCGGAAGTCACTCGATGGAATGTGTTTGGACCCCGAGCAGATCCCGCTGCCAGGCTCTCACCTAGCTGGCAGGGCCGGAAGTCACTCGGTGTCATCCTTGACCTCGAGCAGATCCCGCTGTCAGGATCTCACCTAGCTGATAGGGCCGGAAGTCACTCGATGTGTTGGGTACATTGGTTCTAATGTACCTGATTTGAAGAAGCCTCACCCAACTCAATGATATACATCAAAATGTATTTGATGTGTTTTGAGTTTACTTGTGCAGGCTAAGTATTTACAGGGAAGAAGAAAAGTTTCTAAGTCCATGTGTCGACACCCAGAGGGAAAGTGTCGACACTTAAGAAGACTTGTGTCGACACCCAAGCAAGCAGTGTCGACACTTGGAGTATTTGTGTCGACACCAGGGATGCTGAGTCGACACTGTTGAAATTTGTGAAGTGGAAGTGGGTGACGGGACAGGCCGCGCGGCCTGTGCGGACAGCTTTGGCGGACTGGGCGGACTGGGCGGACTGAGGTTGCGGCCTGGTGAAAAGTCTGGTGGAAGCCGGCTGTGTTCTGAGCGGGTTGTTGCATGGTGTCCGCGGTTTGGTGCGGCCTGGTATCTGCAGATAGAGAGGCTTGCGGACTGGTGCATTGCTCAGTGGTCGCGGGTGCAAGTTTGTGCTGTTGGCGGGTTGGTTCGAGTTCGCGGGAAGCCTTGCGGACTGGTGTGTCCGCGGTTGGGGCTGTTGCGGACTGGACCTAGAGCTTGGCTGAGGCCTTGTCAAGTTCTGGTGGCACAGCAGGTGCTTGCTGTGGAGACCGGTTGGCGGACTGATGTTTGGAGTCCGGCTTGGTGCTACTGCGTTGGACAAGTGCGAGGAGCTCGCGGACTGGTTGCGGTCTGTGCTAGTGTATTTGGCGGACGGGACTTTGTGTCCGCCATGCTCGCACTGGCCCTTGATGGTTTTGGACTTGGTCACACTTGGTGTCAAGTTCATGGTGTCCGCCGTATCCGCCAAGTCCGCTGTGACCGGGCGGACTGTTGCTGTTTGCCTTTGGTCGTGGACTTGTGGCGGATTGAGGTGTGAGTCTTGCGGACTGCCTCAGGTTGGTGCGGACTGCCATTGAAGAGGGTGCTGTCCTAAAGCAGTTGGAGCTTTGCGGGCTGGTGCCTTGTCCGCTTAGCTTGGGCGGACTGGAGAGGGTTCGTCATTGGTTGTCTTGCTCCTGGCGGTTTCCCTTGGTGACTGGCTAAGTCCTCGCGGACTGAGCGGACGGTCGGTTGTATTCGCGCGGGCTGGGTCGGTGTCGCTATCTCATGGGCGGTGACCACACTCCTCACCTGGCCTATAAATAGGACCCCCCTGGCACTTCTACAGTAACCTGAGTAACGTGAGTGAACAGTAAATTGGGTTGGGCGAGTGCTGCGGTCTGTGTTTATCAGTCCGCGCGGATTGTTTCAGGCTGACGGTTTGCTGTGTGCAGGTCGCGCGGATAACTTCAAGGAGCCAGGAGCTTGGCTGTGACTTCGGTCAGTGCTTGGAAGTGTGCGGTCTCTGCGGACTCAGCAGGAAGTCGCTCTGCGGCTTGTCAGTTCTGTTTCAACTTTCCCAGCTTCAATAACCTGTCCGCCGGCTTCAGGCGGGTAGGGGAGTTCCTCAGTTAGGGTTCAGCAGGAGGCGAATAACGGTCTGTCCGCGCGGCCTCGCGGTCTCGGCGGACTCCGTGGTATTCGGCGGATTGCAGCATAGCCTGGGCGAGCTCAGCGGTCTCGGCGGTCTCGGCGACCTCGCGGTCTCGGCGGACTGGAGTGCTGTCCGCCCGGCTTGTGTTTTGGTTCTTTCTGTTTACAGCTGTAATACTAGCGAAATCATGTCTCGCTATGTATGCCTCGGATTGTAATGAAGTGAATGCATAATAAGATCTTCTTGTGCTTCCATTGTTTTGTTGGGTGCAACCTCTAGTCCTTGGGTTTCCGCAAGTTCAGCGTGCGAACTGGGTAGTTCCGAAGATATTAATTTGGTGTTTGGGCTATCTTGCTGACCACGTTGAGAAAATTTAACATGGTATCAGAGGGCGGTTACTGAGGTTGGAGGTTCAGTTGCGTGAGCGGAGGTCAGCCAGTGTTGTTACTCAGTGATTGAGTGGTGATCAACCTGTGTTGTTGCTCGGAGCTGCTGAAGGGTACCAACAGGTGATTGCAATGGAAGGAAGCTTAGCAAGAGGTCTGGGCATTGAACTCTTAACGCCGACTAACTATAAAAAGTGGAAGTCGTGCATGAAGAGTTATCTTCTAGGAGAGGAGCTGTGGGAAGTCGTCGGTGGAGACGACAGACAGGAAGTAACTGCTGCTTTCGGTACTGCTGAACAGGTGAGGCTCTGGATAAGAACTAATGCTAAGGCAGAGTTCGTTCTGAAAAGAGCTGTCTCTCCGGAACTGTTTGATCACATCATTGGATGTGAGTCGGCTGCTGATATTTGGACGACCATTGATGAGTTGTTCAATAGGAAGAATGTGGCGCGGCTTCAGTTCCTGGAGAATGAGTTGGCCAGGGCAACTCAGGGAGACCTTTCCATCTCCAGGTACTTCTTAAAGATGAAGAGCTTGTGTGCTGAGCTGTCGGCACTGGATCCTGATGAGCCTATCTCTGAGGCAAAGATGAAAAGGCACATTTTCCGCGGCTTGCGGAAGGAGTATGTGGCCTTTGTTACGTCTGTTCAAGGGTGGGCTACTCAGCCGTCTCTGCTGGAGCTGGAGAATCTGCTTGCCTCGCAGGAGAGCTTAGCAAGGCAGATGGCTGGAGTGAATCTGAATCAGGAAGGCAGCGAGGCTCTCTTCTCAGGCAAGAAGAAGGGATGGGAAGGGAAGAAGAAGAAGGTGCAGGCCGCTGTTGAGAAGGAGACTTCAACTTCATATCCGCCGGAGAGGAGCAATGCTCCTAAGGACTGGAAGAAGAATCTGAAGTGCTACCGGTGTCATCAGCGAGGGCACTTCAAGCGGGACTGCAAGGTCAAACTGCAGCCTGGGCATGCTGCGGGAAAGGAGGAAGCTTGCTCACGAAGTGAAGAAGCAGAATGGGGAGGAGCTTTCATGACGGGCACTTGTGTCCGGGCCTTATCTGCTGAGGACTTCAACAGCGAGTGGATCGTCGACTCCGGGTGTGGTCATCACCTCACCGGAGACAAGTCGAAGTTCACCTCCATGCAGGCTTACTCAGGTAATGAAGCTATTATCACTGCTGATAATACTGTTTATGCAGTAGAGAAGGAGGGGGTCGTGTCTTTGGGTAGTGATCAGGGGCCACTCACGTTAAGGAGTGTGTATCACGTGCCGGGCATGAAGAAGAACCTCTTCTCGGTGACCAACGCGGTGGACGCTGGGTATCACGTTCTGTTTGGGCCAACAGACGTGAGGTTCCTTCGCAACGTATCAGCGGTAAAGGCTGATGTTGCTCATGTTGGGAGGAGAGTGAAGAACTTGTTTGTTCTTTCCACCAGTGCCTATGTTGATAAGATGAGGGCCAATGATAGTGCGGCTATCTGGCATGAGAGGCTGGGGCATGTTGGCATGGACAAGCTGAAGGCAATGGCGAGTAGAAGTCTGGTGAGGGGGTTGCCGATGTTGTCCTCCTTTGGTGATGGGCATGTTTGTGCGGGCTGTCAATACGGTAAGGCACATCGCCTTCCGTTTGATAAATCTCAAACAAGGAGCAAGAAACCATTGGAGTGTATTCATGGCGACCTGATGGGACCGACTGTTACCGCCAGCCTTGGTGGAAGCAAATACATGCTTGTCTTGGTTGATGACTACTCAAGGTATACTTGGGTGTACTTCTTAAAGGAGAAGTCGGATGCCTTCCGTTTGTTCGTGGAGTTCAAGGAGTTGGTAGAAGGCCGGCTTGGCTTGCGGATTAAGAAGTTTCGAACTGATAACGGGGGAGAGTTTGTCTCTTCCGAGTTTTCTAACTTCTGCAGGAAGCACGGGATCCAACGGGAGCTTACATGTGCTCACACTCCACAACAAAATGGGGTAGCGGAGCGGAAGATCCGTCATTTGACGGAAACCTGCAAATGCTGGCTGCATGCGAAAGATATTCCGAGGTCCTTTTGGGCGGAGGGAATGTCTTGTGCTGCATATGTTATCAACCGGATGCCACTCAGCCCTATCAACATGAAGACGCCCATTGAGCTGCTGCTGAAGGAGAAGCCGAGTGTTGGACACCTTCGGGTGTTCGGTTCAACTTGCTACGTGCATGTCCCGGATGCTTCACGGACAAAGCTGGATGCGAAGGCAAGGAAACTTGTCTTTGTTGGCTATGATGAGCGGAAGAAGGGATGGAAATGCATGGACCCTGTGACGAAGAAGTTCGTGGTGTCAAGAGACGTTGTCTTTGACGAGCTGACGTCATATGGAGGTGGCTCGGTGGAGCCTACCGGAAGTAGCAAGGTTGAGGAAGCACCGGTGGAGGCTGCTGAAGGCTTGGAAGAGGAGCTTGCTGTTTCTCCAGCAGCTCCTGTTGCTTCGAACTCCGAGGCTGAGCCTTCTGGCTCAGGAAGCAGGGGGAGCACTGCTCAATGCTTGCCCCAGGTAGGAGTGGAGCCTGAAGAAGCAACGGAAGCCGTGAGCAAGGAGCCGTGTCTTCGGAGATCGAAGAGGGTGGTTAAGCCACCGGCTCGGTACTGTGATGGGAATGCAGTGAGCTTTGTCTCCTGCTTCTTTGCGGGTCCTCTGGATGAGCGAGAGCCTGCAAGCTTCAACGAGGCCACTGGAGTGAAGGAGTGGGATGGTGCCATGAAGGAAGAGATTGATGCTCTGAAGAAGAATGAAACCTGGGACCTTGTGCCCAAGGTTGATGGCATTACTCCGGTTACTTGCAAGTGGGTGTATAAGTTGAAGAAGAAGGCTGATGGGAGCATTGATCGGTTCAAGGCTCGTCTGGTCGCTAGAGGATTCTCACAGCAGTATGGAGAAGACTATGAGGAGACATTCAGTCCAGTTGCGAAGATGACGTCTGTAAGAGTGGTGATCGCCTTGGCTGCTTGCAAGGGATGGAGGTTGTGGCAACTCGATGTGAAGAATGCCTTTCTTTACGGAGAGATTGACAAGGACATCTTCATGGATCAGCCGCTTGGTTTCGTCTCTGAGAAGCATCCGGACTATGTCTGCAAACTCAGGAAGGCTCTCTATGGGTTGAAGCAAGCTCCTCGAGCGTGGTATGGGAAGATTGCAGAGTACCTGCAGTTCTGTGGATACCTGGCTTCTAACTCGGATTCTAGCTTGTTCGTCAAGAAGAAGGGAGAGCTAAGAGTCTTGGTCCTACTGTATGTGGATGATATGATCATCACAGGGAACTCGGAGGAGGAAGTAGCAAGGCTCAGGGGAGAGCTTGCTATACGCTTCGAGATGAAAGACTTGGGAGAGTTGCATCACTTTCTTGGTCTGGAAGTGGAGAGGAAGGAGTGCGGGATTCTCATTAGCCAGAAAGGGTATGCTGATCGTATTGTGAAACGGTTTGGCATGGGCGAAGGGAAGAAGTGCTCTACTCCACTGGAATCTGGGCTGAAGCTTCGACGAGATGAGGGAAGGGTGCTTAATGATCCCTTGGTGTTCAGGGCTCTTGTTGGGAGCTTGATCTATCTGACGATTACAAGGCCGGATATAGCTTATGCTGTTGGCCGAGTAAGTCGGTATATGGCTGAACCAAGGCAATCTCATCTAGTGGCGGCGAAGGGAATTCTGAAGTATGTCAAGGTGACTTCTGAGATGGGACTCCTCTATGGAAGGGATGCGGAGTTTGCGTTGCTCGGGTACACGGATGCTGACTATGGCGGTGATTCGGATGATCGAAGGTCTACTTCAGGTTATGTGTTCACTTGCGGTTCAGCTAGCATCTCGTGGTGTAGCAAGAAGCAGGACTCGGTGTCGGTTTCAACCACGGAGGCGGAGTATAAGGCTTCGGCCTTGGCTGCTCGGGAAGCCGTTTGGTTGAGGAGACTCATAGAGGATGTTCATGAAGAAGTGCAAGGGCCTACTTTACTCCGGGGTGACAATGAGAGTGCTCTCAAACTGGTAAACAATCCAGTGTGTCACGCCAGGACCAAGCATATAGAGATTGATCACCACTTCATCAGGGAGAAGGTGTTGGAGGGGTCTCTGCTGGTCGGGCATGTTCGGAGTGAAGATAATCTTGCTGACATCTTCACGAAGCCGCTGTCGAAGGGGCCCTTTGAACGCTTGCGCAGCTTGCTGGGCTTGGTCACCACTTCTCACTTCAAGGGGGAGTGTTGAAATTTGTGAAGTGGAAGTGGGTGACGGGACAGGCCGCGCGGCCTGTGCGGACAGCTTTGGCGGACTGGGCGGACTGGGCGGACTGAGGTTGCGGCCTGGTGAAAAGTCTGGTGGAAGCCGGCTGTGTTCTGAGCGGGTTGTTGCATGGTGTCCGCGGTTTGGTGCGGCCTGGTATCTGCGGATAGAGAGGCTTGCGGACTGGTGCATTGCTCAGTGGTCGCGGGTGCAAGTTTGTGCTGTTGGCGGGTTGGTTCGAGTTCGCGGGAAGCCTTGCGGACTGGTGTGTCCGCGGTTGGGGCTGTTGCGGACTGGACCTAGAGCTTGGCTGAGGCCTTGTCAAGTTCTGGTGGCACAGCAGGTGCTTGCTGTGGAGACCGGTTGGCGGACTGATGTTTGGAGTCCGGCTTGGTGCTACTGCGTTGGACAAGTGCGAGGAGCTCGCGGACTGGTTGCGGTCTGTGCTAGGGTATTTGGCGGACGGGACTTTGTGTCCGCCATGCTCGCACTGGCCCTTGATGGTTTTGGACTTGGTCACACTTGGTGTCAAGTTCATGGTGTCCGCCGTATCCGCCAAGTCCGCTGTGACCGGGCGGACTGTTGCTGTTTGCCTTTGGTCGTGGACTTGTGGCGGATTGAGGTGTGAGTCTTGCGGACTGCCTCAGGTTGGTGCGGACTGTCATTGAAGAGGGTGCTGTCCTAAAGCAGTTGGAGCTTTGCGGGCTGGTGCCTTGTCCGCTTAGCTTGGGCGGACTGGAGAGGGTTCGTCATTGGTTGTCTTGCTCCTGGCGGTTTCCCTTGGTGACTGGCTAAGTCCTCGCGGACTGAGCGGACGGTCGGTTGTATTCGCGCGGGCTGGGTCGGTGTCGCTATCTCATGGGCGGTGACCACACTCCTCACCTGGCCTATAAATAGGACCCCCCTGGCACTTCTACAGTAACCTGAGTAACGTGAGTGAACAGTAAATTGGGTTGGGCGAGTGCTGCGGTCTGTGTTTATCAGTCCGCGCGGATTGTTTCAGGCTGACGGTTTGCTGTGTGCAGGTCGCGCGGATAACTTCAAGGAGCCAGGAGCTTGGCTGTGACTTCGGTCAGTGCTTGGAAGTGTGCGGTCTCTGCGGACTCAGCAGGAAGTCGCTCTGCGGCTTGTCAGTTCTGTTTCAACTTTCCCAGCTTCAATAACCTGTCCGCCGGCTTCAGGCGGGTAGGGGAGTTCCTCAGTTAGGGTTCAGCAGGAGGCGAATAACGGTCTGTCCGCGCGGCCTCGCGGTCTCGGCGGACTCCGTGGTATTCGGCGGATTGCAGCATAGCCTGGGCGAGCTCAGCGGTCTCGGCGGTCTCGGCGACCTCGCGGTCTCGGCGGACTGGAGTGCTGTCCGCCCGGCTTGTGTTTTGGTTCTTTCTGTTTACAGCTGTAATACTAGCGAAATCATGTCTCGCTATGTATGCCTCGGATTGTAATGAAGTGAATGCATAATAAGATCTTCTTGTGCTTCCATTGTTTTGTTGGGTGCAACCTCTAGTCCTTGGGTTTCCGCAGGTTCAGCGTGCGAACTGGGTAGTTTCAAAGATATTAATTTGGTGTTTGGGCTATCTTGCTGACCACGTTGAGAAAATTTAACAGACACCAGACAGAAAGTGTCGACACAAGGAGCTGTGTCGACACTCAGTGAAGAAAAGTGCAGTAAAGCTGTGTCGACACTTAACAGTTGTGTCGACACCCCGTGAAGCTGTGTCTACATCAGAAAGTGTCGACACTTGGAGCTGTGTCGACACTCAGCAAAAGTTAGCAGAGACTAAGTATAAGTTTCGACACCCAGAACAATGTGTCGACACTCAACAGAAGAGTCAACACTTGAAGGAAGTGTCGACACCCAGAACAATGTATCGACACTCAACAGAAGACTCAACACTTGAAGAAAGTGTCGACACATGGAGATGTGTCGACACTTAGTAAAGAACAGCAAGATCAACAAATTATTCTAAGTACAAGTGTCGACACTAAGGGATGTGTGGACACACATCTGAAGTCTCAACAGAAGAAGAATGTGTCGACACAAGGAGCTGTGTCGACACTCAGCAAGTATCAACACTGAAGACATGTGTCGACAGCAAGAAGCAGTGTCGACACTTATCAAGTACAACACATGAAGATGTGTCGACACAAAGGAGTTGTGTCGACACTTAGAAGAATTCAGCAAAATACTGAAGTACAAGGACTTGTGTCGACACACATTATCAGTGTCGACACATGAAGAAGAAGCTGTGTCGAGACATAGAATTTACAACACAAGGAGTTGTGTCGACACCTTGTAGGCTAGTGTCGACACTTAGACAACTAGTGTCGACACTTGGTCTATAAGTGTCGACACTTAAAGACAGAAAGTCTCGACACTTCCAGACAGTTAGAGAATTTTCAAGAACTGACTGGATGACTTGACAGCTGCCATTCCAGCCGGTCTACAGCACCTGTCAGAGTTGTCAGAAAATAGTTATGGACCGGACCAGCCGGTTACCATGAAGAAGGCCTATAAATAGGCTTATACAGTCTACAGAAACTGTTGTTCAGAGTGATTGATGAAGTGGTTCAAGTGATCATTCACAAGAGAAACACACAAGAAGATCTAGCTTTCAAGTGAAGATCTAAGAAGTTGGAGAGAGAGAGCTCCATCCAAGAAATCAGTTGTTGGAACCAGACTGAGAAGAAGGGTTCAGATTTATTCTGAATCTTAAGTAGCAGAGATCAAGGATCAACTGCAGAAGGAGTCAATCTTATTGAGTTCTACTTTCAAGAAGCTTTGAAGAAAGCTAAGTCAGATTGATTTCAGTTGAGTTCTTCCAAGAACTCATCAAGAAACTCACATCTCATATCTCTAATCTCTGAGTTGTTGAGTTAACATTATTGTATTCACTTTTATCTTGTAGGATCCTTTGGATCTGAGTCTTGTAAGCCTGTAATTATAAAGGCTGAGGGTAGGAGAGTTAAATCTCTGAGTGTAGGCCTTGGTGGCTGAGTGTAGGCCTTGGTGGCTGAGTGTAGGCCTTGGTGGCTGAGTGTAGGCCTTTGTGGCTGAGTGTAGGCTTTGTGGAAAAGCTGAGTTGTAGGGCCTTGGGCCTGAGGTGTAGGAGCCTGTTTTGGGTTCTGAGATAGTGGTGAAGTTTGGCCGAATCTAATACACTACTAGATAGGCGAAGGGGGAAAGTGGATGTACCCAAACCTTAGGGAACCACTATAAAACTGTGTGTCTACTGTGATTGTGGTTTGCTGTGAATGTTGTGTGATTGTTGTGCACTAGTAGCTTAAATTCTGTAATTATAAGTTGCATTCTGCCTTAAAAGTTAAAAAGAATTTGGTCACCTATTCACCCCCCCCCCCTCTAGGTGATTAGGTACAATATCTTTCAAGTGGTATTAGAGGGAGGTTACTCAAAAAGGACTAACAGTCTGAGTAGATCCTGTTGGCAGATTCAGTCTAAGTCAAATTACAGATTCAAGAAAATCAAGAACCATGGGTTCCACTGAAAATCACAAGGAATTGGGATCCATGAAGCTACCTATATGCAGGGAAGAGATCTTTGGAATATGGAAGGAGAGGGTGAGACTTTTTATGGAAGCCTCAGACCCTAGGATTTACATCACAGTCAAAGAAGGGCCATATGTGCCCATGAAGGTTTCAGTCTTCGATGCCAATCAGAGAACACCTAAGGATTTCTCTGAAATGACAAAGGATGAAATTGTTCTAGCCACTATGGATAAGAGGGCTCAGAACATAATAGTGAGTGCCATAGATGATGCAACTTTTCAGAATCTGATACACTGTAAGACAGCTAAAGAGATGTGGGAAACTCTTATTGTGTACATGGAGGGTTCTGAAGAAGTAAGGCAAGACAGAAAATCCTTGCTAAATCAAGAGTATGAAAGTTTTAGACAAGGAAAATCTGATAGCATAACTGAGTGCTATAAAAAGTTCTACAGGATAGTGAATGAGCTCATGTCCTATGGCAGAGAGTTCAGTAATTATGAACTCAATGATAAGTTTCTAAGGTCCCTAACTAAAGATTGGGACACCAAGATCTGTGCCATTAGAGAAATGACTAAGTTGGCAGAAATTCCTCCACCTACACTGTTTGGCAAACTGCTGTGTTATGAAATGCAGTTAACAGTTAGGAAAGAAGAGGAAAAATCAACAAGAAGTGAACATAAGGAAAGGACAGTGGCCTTTAAAACAGAAGCCCCTAGAAGGTACAGAGGTAAGTCACCAACTCCACCTCCAAAGGTTGCTGAAACTGAGTCAGATGAGTCAGCAAGTACAAAGTCTGAAAGCAGTGAAAGTGATGAGGACTTTGCTGCCTTCACTAGACATTTTCAGAAATTCTTGAAAGAGAAACAGTGGAGGACAAGGCCTTCTACTTCACAGGGAAAAGGAAGACTCTTATCAGAAAAAGAAGTCTTCAAAGAAAGACAAGAAAAAGTCAAAGTCTAGCAAAGCTACACTATCAAAAATTGTGTGATATTGCTGTAATAGACAAGGTCATGTGATAGCAGATTGTCCTGAGAAGAGAAAGGAGTCTAGTGACAAGAAAAGGACTCAATACAAGGGCAAGAAGGAGAAGTCTTTTGTTGCCAGAAAGGAAAAGGGCCTGTTAGATATCTCTTCATCAGAAACTGAGTCAGATGCTGAGGCATATATAGGGCTGTTTGCTGAGGAAGAAGAAGAAGAGTTCATCCAAATTATGAATTCTATATATGAACAAGAAGACAGTCAGTGCCAAGGGCTAATGGCATTGATTGAAAGTGACAAAATCCTGGAGCAGCCAGGACCCAGTAAGGTACAAAGTTCAACTTTAAGTTCAGTTTCTTGTGCCAGTACAGAATCAGATTCATCATCATCAAATGATGAGAGTGCATCTGACTATGAAGAAGATATTCATCAGCTGATAGATGAATATAAAGTACTGTTGCAAGCTTATAAGAAGAGCAAGTCCCTAGCCAAAAATCAGGCAAAGGAAATTGCTAATCTCAAAGCTATGGCAACTGATTCTGAGAAATTGTTTGATCAAAAGCTAAATGAGATAGCTAGACTGAAGCACATAACTGTGATTCAGATGGGGACTATCACATATAAGAATGATCAAATCAAGAGTCTGGAGATTAATCTTCAGAAGGAGAAGGACTTAGTTGCTAGGTTCTCTAAACCTAAGTCAGTTTTACCCATAATTGATGAATTTGTTCATCACAAAGGTAAAGCTGGACTGGGATTTACTAGACCTGCAAGGACTGTTCAGTCCAAGTCCAAGTCCAAGGGCAAAGCCTCAACACTCAACAAGTCAACTGTAGATAAGACAGCAAAGACAGTACCTAAGCAAAGGTACAATAAGTTTGAGTGTTGGTGCTGTGGCAAGGTTGGCCACTTTGCAATGGATTGTTGGCACAATGCTAGTGCCAAGGTGAGTAGCAAACTGCCTATTGGAAAACCAGTAGGTAGCTTTGTCAGGTTGCAAACTAACAAGTACCAAGGACCCAAGAATTCTTTGGGTTCTAAGGTTCACTAATCTGTTTTGCAGGTAAGTTCAAGTGGCCATGCCCCAATATGGTACTTGGACAGTGGGTGTTCCAGACATATTACTGGAACAAGGAGTTTACTAAAGGACTACATACCCATCAAAGATGGTCCAAAAGTCACCTTTGGTGGTTCTGAAAAAGAGATCATCAAGGGTTTTGGTAACATATCTAACTCCTTTATTATAATTACTCAAGTGGCATATGTTAAAGGTTTGAAACATAACCTTATTAGTATAAGTCAATTGAGTGATGTAGGATATAACATCTCATTTATGAAAGATGGTTGTCATATCAGGAGGTCAACTGATCAAGAGATCATTTTGACTGGTTATAGAAAAAGGAATGTCTACTGCTTAGACATTATGGTTGAGAACAATGGTTCTCCAGTGTGTCTTGTAGCTGATGAGACAGTCTCTCATTGTGTCAAATGGCACAAGAGGCTAGCCCACCTAAACTACAAGACAATTGGCAAACTCTTTAGCAATGAGTTAGTAAGGAATGGTCCTCAAGTTAAGTGTGTTAAAGATGGTATTTGCTCAGCTTGTCAAAAGGGCAAGCAGACTAGATCCACCTTTAGAAGCATAGAAAACAAAGATGTTGTAAGGTTTTTATACCTCTTGCATATGGATCTCTTTGGTCCAATGCCAGTTCACAGCCTAGGTAGGAAGGTCTATACCTTTGTAGTTGTAGATGACTACTCAAGGTTTTCCTGGGTGTTCTTCTTAAGACAGAAATCTGAAACACCTAGTGTCTTCCATAGCTTTGTCAAGCAAATTCAGAATGAACTAGACAGTACAGTGGTCAAGATTAGAAGTGACCATGGTACTGAATTTCAGTCTGAGAGTATGGCAAAACTATGTGAAGACTTTGTGATATTTCAAGAGTTTTCTTCACCTAGAACACCTCAGCAAAATGGCATTACTTAGAGGAAAAATAGAACCTTGATTGAGGCTGGTAGGACCCTATTAAGTGATACATCACTACCAGAATATTTCTGGGCTGAAGCAGTTAATACTGCATGCCATATTATTAATAGGGCTACCATCACTAAAGGCCTCAACAAGACCCCCTATGAGGTTGTGAAAGGCAGAAAACCAAACCTATCCTATTTCAGGATCTTTGGTTGTAAGTGCTTCATACTTAACAATGGAAAGTCTTACTTGACTAAATTTGCTGCCAAGTCCCAAGAGGGAATTTTTGTTGGGTACAGCAATAACAGTAAGGCTTATAGAGTCTACAACTTGTCTACACAAGTTGTAGAAGAATCTGTACATGTAGTATTTGATGAAACTAGGCTTATTAACAATGAGTTGTCTAATAGTGTATGCAGCTCCACAAGTATAACAAAGAAGATGGACAAGCTCACTATATAAGAATGATCTACTACAAGACAGCAAGTAGAGGATAGTGGCTGCTATCTAGGGGGAGTACTACATGTACCTACTGCAGAAGAAGTACAAGGAGTGCAGCAAGATAAAGGAACTGAAGAGGTTCAACCAGAAGTCAGGATGCCTCCAGCCAATAGACATCTTAGAGATCATCCAGTAGAGAAGATCATTGGTGATCCAAGACAAGGGGTACAAACAAGGAGCAGAAATCTGAATGCAGCAATCTACTCCAGTTTTCTATCTCAAGTTGAACCAAAGAAGTTTGAAGAATCCATTCTAGATCCACAATGGACTGAAGCATGCAAGAAGAGCTGAATCAGTTTAAGAGGTGCAAGGTCTGGGAACTTGTTCCTAAACCTAAAGACCACAATATAATAGGAACCAAGTGGATCTACAGGAATAAGATGGATGAACAAGGGGTCATCATTAAGAATAAAGCAAGATTGGTTGTTAAAGGATATAGGCAAGAAGAAGGTATTGACTTTGATCAAACCTTTGCTCCAGTAGCCAGACTGGAAGCCATAAGGATGTTTCTTGCCTATGCAACCTTTCAAGGATTCAAAGTTTTCCAAATGGATGTCAAGTCAGCATTTCTGAATGGTAATCTTAAAGAGGAAGTCTATGTGGAACAACCATCAGGTTTTGTTGATTCAACTTTACCTAATCATGTCTATAGACTTAGGAAAGCTTTATATGGGTTAAAGCAAGCCCCTAGGGCTTGGTATGAAACCCTGTCTAGTTTTCTCATTGAGAACAAGTTCACAAGGGGGAAAATAGACAAGACTCTATTCCTTAGGGAATCTAGAGGCAAAGTAATACTAGTCCAAATATATGTAGATGACATAATATTTGGGTCTACTGAAAGTAGCCTTTGCAAAAAGTTTGCAAAACTTATGCAAGGTCAATTTGAGATGAGTAGTATGGGAGAGCTAAAGTTCTTCTTGGGTCTCCAAGTAAGATAGACTGAGAGTGGTTTATCCATATGCCAGTCCAAGTTCACCCAAGAACTCATAAAGAAGTATGGTATGGATTCATCCAACACCATGAAGACTCCTATGGGGTCAAGTATGTCTCTTAGCAAGGATGATGCAGGGAAACCTGTAGATGAAACCTTATATAGAGGGATAGTTGGCTCCCTATTATACTTGACTGCAAGTAGACCAGATATCATGTATGTTACATGTGTCTGTGCAAGGTATCAAGCCTGCCCTAAAGAGTCTCATTTGACAACAGTCAAAAGAATATTGAGATATCTAAAGGGCACTCCCTATCTAGGCCTCTGGTACCCTAGGAATGGGGATTTTGAACTAACTGGTTATTCAGATGCAGACTTTGTAGGATGCAAAGAAGATAAAAAAAGCACTACTGGAACCTGTCAATTCCTAGGTGGGAGACTAATTTCATGGAGTAGCAAAAAGCAAACAAGTGTGGCTATCTCCACTGCAGAATCAGAATATGTGGCTGCTGGAAGTTACTGTGCTCAACTTCTGTGGATACAACATCAGCTTGAGGACTATGGAATTCAGGTAAGTAGAACTCCACTCTTTTGTGATTCTACTAGTGCTATTTCTATAGCCAATAATCCTGTATCCCATAGTAGAACAAAACATATTGAAATTAAATATCATTTTCTTAGGGAGCATGTAGAAAGAGAAGATATTTTATTGGAATATGTTAAAACTGATAATCAATTAGCTGATATGTATACTAAGCCCCTAGAAGAAGCTAAGTTCAATAGATTTAAAATTGAACTAGGAATGATAAACTTAGAGTAAGTTTACAGAATTGAAATTGGCTAAGTAAAAAGGTGTCGACACATAGAGATTTCTGTGTCGACACAGAAAGTAGGTGTCGACACTTCAGGAAAAAGGTGTCGACACATCTAGGAAGTTGGTGTCGACACTTCAGAATATTAGTGTCGACACATGTCAAGTAGGTGTCGACACATCCAAAGTGGTATCGACACTTAAGTTTTACTCAGAATTCTCTAAGTAAAGTCTAGACTATATGTCGAGTTGAGTGGTGTCGACACATAAACAAGTGTTGACACATATAATCTGTTGACTAAACTTGTGTCGACACATATGTGTCGAGACATTATAAGTCAGTGTCGACACTTAATGCCAGTGTCGACACAATTTAAGTTAGCTGCCCGCCTTTTCATCTTCAAACCTAGAAAGGTATAAATAGGATTTTGCCTTAGTTTATCGACACGCTTTCAAAAGTTTCGAGACCAAACTTCTGTGTCGACACCTCTCTTCTCTCAAGTCAAATTCTACAAACCCTAATGGCGCCAAAGCTTGAGGAGAACATCAACGATGGCTACGAGCTGGTGCGCAATGCTTTTGATGATGCCGACCAAGAAATCAAGACAGTAGTAACCCTAGTTGCCAACTCAGGGTTAGAATATCTTGTTTCAGAGCCTACAAAGATCTGGAAGAAGGAAGTCTTGGAATTCCTCAATGGAGCTAAGGTAGACGAAACTGGATTCAAGATCAAATCCAGGGTTCATGGTGAGAAGGTGAAGGTTTCACCTAAGGGCTTGAGGAAGATTCTACAGCTACCAAGAACTAAGGAAGAGGATGAAGTAACAGCTTCCAGGACCAGAGATGCATTGGCATGGTGTGGTCTGGATTCTAAGATGAAGATTGGATCAGTGTTTCTTAGAAAGGGCATGAATAGCCAAGGGAAATTTCTGTCTGAGATAGTTGGCAAAGTAATTCTCAGTAAGCAAGGAGGGCATGATAGGGTATTTGCCTCTATGTTCAGTATAATGACAAGGATCATCTTCACTTTGCAAACAGATTGGTCTGTTATCATCATTGAAAAGATAAAGGAAAGCTTGAAGAAGCCCAATCTGGGCAGGATCATAAGTCTATACCTAGCTGGTACCATACCAGAGGTTATGCAACAAGCTGCTGGAAGCAAAATCAACCACATGAGAAAAATGGATATGAGAATTTTCTCCAGATGGGACAGGGTGTTGTCTAAAGAGATGCCAACCCCTGAGAAGATAGTTCCTGAGAAAGTATCACCACCAAAGAAGAAGAGGAAAATTGCCCCAGTGGCTCAAGAGTCCACTAGCAGCTCAGACAGTGAAGAACAAGTTGTCTTCTCACCTGATGAGAATGAAGAAGAGACTACTGTGAAGTCTCCAGCTCCTCAAAATGTTGCTGAGATCCAGTGGGAGCTACCTCAAGCTAGCCCCATACACAAGGATCACATCCAGGGGGAGTCTCTAGTTGTAGAAGAACCAACTACACTAGAAAGTGAACAAGCAACCAACACAAGACTAGAGGTAATCACTAAACTAAATGCTTTAGATTTTCCTATAGAGGATACTGATTTGTTTGATGTTCATCAGCAAACTCAGCTGGATATCCAAGTCCCAGATGTTGTCATGGAAGACACATCTGTTGAAGTTGTAGTTACTGATCCAGTGGTTGAAGTGACAAGACTTTCTCCAGCTCATTCACCCCAAGAATTTACAATGGAAGATTTATTCCTAAATCTGGATCAACATGACTTTGACAAGAACACTGCTGTTGCTGAAGTGGAGAATGCTCCAGTTGAGGGGGAGCAAGTAGTTCATGTTGCAGAACCTGAGAAGGCACTAGATGTGCAGACTGAGAGGCCCCCAAGCCCTAAGGAGAGGGTAGACATAGCTAGCTCCTCAGCTTCTGAAGAGGAGGATGCTGCAAGGGCAAAGAAAAAGAAATTTCAAGTATTTAGAAGAAGAAGCCAGAGTTACAAGAAAGCTTTCCAAACTATAGCACCACAGCCTATAGTTCAGCCAGCACCATCAGTTGATTATAGTGCACTGATGGTTGCTATGCAAATTAAACTGGATGAACACAGGAAAGCCATTGAAAAGTATGTGGATGAAGGGCAGAAATCATTGCAATTTGATTTGGCCCAGGACATAAAGTCAATACGATTTGAGATGAATCTTAATAAGAAGGAGATGACAGACTGCTTCCACAAAGGGGGAAATGCAGTAGTATACTTGGCAACTCATCAGGAGAAGATAAAAGCACAAGTGGATGACATGGCTGTGAAGCAAGGTTATGTTCTTGAAAATCAAATAAGATTGAATGACAACCTTACTGCATCTCACAATGCAATAGTCACAGAACTGAAGAATCTAGATGCAGGGCAGACTCCAGCTATAGCAAAGGCAGATTTTGACAAAGTTTTCCTAGAAGAAATCACTGCTCTTAAGACTGCCATCCAAGATTCTCAAAAGTTGATAACTGACAAACTCCAAAGGTTAAAACATTTATTTAAAGATGGAGTTAATTATTTGGATAATCAAGTAAGATTTCAGAAAGATGATGTCAGAGATCATATAGAAAGAGAAGTCATAAAGGGGGAGAGGGTTTTAGTCAAAGCCAGCTCTGATCATGCCAAGTGGATATCAAATTCTATCAGAGCAACTCTTGGATATCCTCCTCTTTGTGATGATGATAATGTTGCTGAATCTAGAATTCATCCTGCATATCTAGGAGGGGAGCAACCTGAAGTGGCTCAAGTCATCTACCCTCCTCCAGATTTTGATATGATTCATGCTGACATACAGTCCATGTATAGCCCACCTGGGGGTAAGGACAATGTTATTATTGAGAAAGTTGTTCAGCTTATATCTGAAGCTATGCAAGAGGCACTACAGAAAGAAGAAGAGACTAGATTGTCTAAGAAGAGGTTTAGGGAACAAGCTGAATAAAGACCAGACTTTGAGCAGTGGAGCCCTACCTCAAGAAATATTATTTTGACTGCCTGGAAAGCTGCCAAAGATAATGTGCATGACAGGAACAAGTGGTTTTCTGAGGCTGAATGGAGAAAACATGAGACCAGGCAGGAGGCCATAGTCCAATATAGAAGGAAGGCCAAGATGGGAAAGCTAGCTCCTACTGCCCAGGAGCCTAGAAAGTACTTTCCAAAGTCATATCATTATTTTGAAAGGTAGAAGATTAAGGCTGAGGAACTTAAGAAGAAAGATCTGAAAGGCAAGAAACCTGCTGATGTAGAAGTTGCTGAAGCTCCTGTTCAAGGCAGAGTTCAAGCTGGAAAAGGAATAGTGATCAAGGAGCCTGAACAGAAATAGACTTAGAATTTTCTTAAAGTTTACTATGTAATCTTTTTGATGTTAAACATTCTGTAAACTTTTGAAAATGAATATGACAAAGTATTGGAACAATGTGTTGTGTGATAAATTAGCTATGTGTTAAATTTATTTCATAATTGTTCTGAGATGTTATCTGTATATGCATGTTTGCTTTATACATGTGATGTACTTTCCTGTTTTCATAATCCTGTCTTACATCATTTTGTATTTTTATTATGAATGGTGTATATCATTGACTAAGGGTTATGACTTCTCCAAATAGGGGGAGATTGTTGGGTACATTGGTTCTAATGTACCTGATTTGAAGAAGCCTCACCCAACTCAATGATATACATCAAAATGTATTTGATGTGTTTTGAGTTTACTTGTGCAGGCTAAGTATTTACAGGGAAGAAGAAAAGTTTCTAAGTCCATGTGTCGACACCCAGAGGGAAAGTGTCGACACTTAAGAAGACTTGTGTCGATACCCAGGCAAGCAGTGTCGACACTTGGAGTATTTGTGTCGACCCCAAGGATGCTGAGTCGACACCAGACAGAAAGTGTCGACATAAGGAGCTGTGTCGACACTCAGTGAAGAAAAGTGCAGTAAAGCTGTGTCGACACTTAACAGTTGTGTCGACACCCCGTGAAGCTGTGTCTACATCAGAAAGTGTCGACACTTGGAGTTGTGTCGACACTCAGTAAATGTTAGCAGAGACTAAGTATAAGTGTCGACACCCAAAACAATATGTCGACACTCAACAGAAGAGTCAACACTTGAAGGAAGTGTCGACACCCAGAACAATGTGTCGACACTCAACAGAAGACTCAACACTTGAAGAAAGTGTCGACACATGGAGATGTGTCGACACTTAGCAAAGAACAGCAAGATCAACAAATTATTCTAAGTACAAGTGTCGACACTAAGGGATGTGTGGACACACAGCTGAAGTCTCAACAGAAGAAGAATGTGTCGACACAAGGAGCTGTGTCGACACTCAGCAAGTATCAACACTAAAGACATGTGTCGACACCAAGAAGCAGTGTCGACACTTATCAAGTACAACACATGAAGATGTGTCGACACAAAGGAGTTGTGTCGACACTTAGAAGAATTCAGCAAAATACTGAAGTACAAGGACTTGTGTCGTCACACATTATCAGTTTCGACACATGAAGAAGAAGCTGTGTCAAGACATAGAATTTACAACACAAGGAGTTGTGTCGACACCTTGTAGGCTAGTGTCGACACTTAGACAACTAGTGTCGACACTTGGTCTATAAGTGTCGACACTTAAAGACAGAAAGTCTCGACACTTTCAGATAGTTAGAGATTTTTCAAGAACTGACTGGATGACTTGACAGCAGCCATTCCAGCCAGTCTACAGCACCTGTCAGAGTTGTCAAAAAATAGTTATGGACCGAACCAGCCGGTTACCATGAAGAAGGCCTATAAATAGGCTTATACAGTCTACAGAAACTGTTGTTCAGAGTGATTGATGAAGTGGTTCAAGTGATCATTCATAAGAGAAACACACAAGAAGATCTAGCTTTCAAGTGAAGATCTAAGAAGTTGGAGAGAGAGAGCTCCATCCAAGAAATCAGTTGTTGGAACCAGACTGAGAAGAAGGGTTCAGATTTATTCTGAATCTTAAGTAGCAGAGATCAAGGATCAACTGCAGAAGGAGTCAATCTTATTGAGTTCTACTTTCAAGAAGCTTTGAAGAAAGCTAAGTCAGATTGATTTCAGCTGAGTTCTTCCAAGAACTCATCAAGAAACTCACATCTCATCTCTCTAATCTCTGAGTTGTTGAGTTAACATTATTGTATTCACTTTTATCTTGTAGGATCCTTTGGATCTGAGTCTTGTAAGCCTGTAATTATAAAGGCTGAGGGTAGGAGAGTTAAATCTCTGAGTGTAGGCCTTGGTGGCTGAGTGTAGGCCTTGGTGGCTGAGTGTAGGCCTTGGTGGCTGAGTGTAGGCCTTTGTGGTTGAGTGTAGGCTTTGTGGAAAAGCTGAGTTGTAGGGCCTTGGGCCTGAGGTGTAGGAGCTTGTTTTGGGTTCTGAGATAGTGGTGAAGTTTGGCCGAATCTAGTACACTGCTAGATAGGCGAAGGGGGAAAGTGGATGTACCCAAACCTTGGGGAACAACTATAAAACTGTGTGTCTGCTGTGATTGTGATTTGTTGTGAATGCTGTGTGATTGCTGTGCACTAGTAGCTTAAATTCTGTAATTATAAGTTGCATTATGCCTTAAAAGTTAAAAAGAATTTGGTCACCTATTCACCCCCACCCCCCTCTAGGTGATTAGGTAAAATATCTTTCACGATGGAATGTGTTTGGACCCCGAGCAGATCCTGCTGCCAGGCTCTCACCTATCTGGCAGGGCCGGAAGTCGCTCGGTGTCATCCTTGGCCTCGAGCAGATCCCGCTGTCCGGCTCTCACCTAGCTGATAGGGCCGGAAGTCACTCGATGGAATGTGTTTGGACCCCGAGCAGATCCCGCTGCCAGGCTCTCACCTACCTCGCAGGGCCGAAAGTCACTCGGTGTCATCCTTGGCCTGGAGCAGATCCCGCTGTCAGGCTCCCACCTTGTTGATAGGGCCGGAAGTCACTCGATGGAATGTGTTTGGACCCCGAGCAGATCCCGCTTCCAGGCTCTCACCTAGCTGGCAGGGCCGGAAGTCACTCGGTGTCATCCTTGGCCTCGAGCAGATCCCGCTGTCAGGCTCTCACCTAGCTGACATGGCCGGAAGTCACTCGATGGAATGTGTTTGGACCCCGAGCAGATCCCGCTGCCATGCTCTCACCTACCTGGCGGGGGATAAAGCCACTCGACGGTATTAATAAGTGACTGGAGTCGCAAAGATTAACCGAAAAGGGGGTCTAACGTAACCACCCAGCTCCCAAAATGACGGCCGAAAGGAGGTGAGAGCCCAGGCCGCATTACAAAAGGGTCAACCCGCAAGAAATCTGATGACTTAGGCGAGCGACGAGCCGGCTCGCCTCGTCTGGTGAGCGAGTATCCACCACAGCGGGGCCGGGCCGTAGAGGCAGGTCGCCCCTAGCGGGACGAACGATCGGGTCTCCTATGACTCCTAAGCCAAATCTGTTGGCATGTGACCTGGTCGACACAACGCGAGATGAACGACCGCGAGCACGGAAAGGGAGAATTTACATCGCGCAATAATAACAAATATGCATATGAGGCGGGCGAGGAAGCATTTATAAAAATATTAATAGATGAAAACCGCAAAGTCTAGGCGCGGCTCGCGCTTACATCTCAAACAACAAAAAAATAAATACGGCTATCAGCCTTGAGAATGTCAGTATTAATTATCAGAATATATTTGCCTTAAAATGATTTATCATAACCAAAATAAATACTTCTGACCGAACTAGAGAACTGATAACTAAAGGCAGACAAAAATCGCAGAGCTTGGCTCAGTGGTCGTCGAACTGGGTTAAGAGATCGTCGATGTTAACCCTAAAATTGGCGATCCTTCCCAAGGAAGCCAGCTCGCTCGTCATGGCCTGCCCCGGGTCCCTCCTAAAGGTCGTGATCCCCTAGGTTGGGCGGACAAAATTTTCTGTCCGCTCAGGCCGCGCGGCCTGCGCGCTCTCAACGGTCTGACCCCCCAGGCCGCGCGCCTTCCCTTGGTCGGCAGGGTCCGCGGACTGCTTCTGCAGTCCGCCTCTGTAGGCTGCCCCCTTTTTCAGCTTAACCGCAAAGTTGTATCTGCAGGTCTCTCTCTGCCGGACTCAACTTCCTATCCACCCAGGCCGGCTTTAGGTCGCGTTCCTCTTCATCTTGACCGCAGCTGTCTCAATAGATGCATCTTTGCCGAATTCAGACTCCTGTCCATACAGGCCAGCAGCAGGTCGCATATCCCTTCACCCAGCAACACAGGCAGCCGACTACTCCAGCTCGCCTACAGAGCGCGGACTCCAATTCCGGCTACCCGCCAGACCGGCAACCTCCAAGTCCCTCGTGAGCTGTGCGGACTCGAAGTGTGATCAAGACTTCCAGTCCGCCTCTAGTGGTGAACTTCAACAGCCTCAACAGCCGGGCTCTCCATCTCCAACATATGCGGACTCAACTTCGCAGCAGCCGCGGACTCGGGGGACTCGGCGGACTCTCTACGCAGTCCGCCCTTCCCTTAGCCAGCACCAGCTTCTCGGCAGCAGTAGGGTCTATTCCTCCTCAGTCCGCAGGCCTATCACAGGCTCCGCCAGTAGTAGAAGCTTCCTCCTCAGTCCGCGGCCTTGGCGCGGACTCAGTCAGTAGTTGCGGACTCCTTCTAGTCCGCTCCTCAAAAAATCCTCCAGAAAGTAGTCCAAGACCGCGTACCCTCGTGCGGATTCACCAGACTCCGCGAGCACAGTTGCCCGCACCCCTTGCAGCTCGCTCAGTTCAGCAGCGGCGGACTCCGCGGATTCTCCTCGCAGTCCGCCACATAGCTTCCAATACCTGCCACCCCAGCAGTAGGCGGATAGTCCCAGCTCAGTAGTGACGGACTCCGCGAACCCGCATCGCAGTCTGCCACTATGTCTCCCACCTCGCCAACATCAGAACCGGCTTCAGTACCAAGTCCCAGTCTGCGCGGCCTGTTGCAGACTCGGCGGACTCCGTCTCCATCTCGCTCAAGTTACCATCTCACAGGGGGTAACGTCACTGCAAGCCGTTACCTCCTCGGGCCTATAAATAGCCCCCTCATGCCCCTCGTATAGAGGATCTGGCACCCGGAGGACTCTCGTCATCGCCAAGGTGCTCACGCCCGAAGTCAGCAAGCAAGCCTTCCTGCGGACTCCATTTCTCAGACCGCATCCACCTCTATGCCTTTAGTTGCGCGGCCTGCTGACGTGGATCTCCAGTCCGCGTGGTCTACTTCCTTAGGTTAGCTGTGGGGTCTGCCAGCCTCCATCGTTCAGTCCACGCGGCCTCCTCTGGCATCCTTCTTCTCCTTAGCCGCCAGCTTCCCGCTTGTACCCTTTATTGCTTTGTTGTAAAGGTGTATTAGTAGCTTGTAACTCTCACTATTAATAAAAGGAAAGCCCATCGCAAGAGTGGCGTTTAAGCCGCGGCGGGCGAAGTTTGCTGTCGTCGCTGCTAGCGGCCCCTCCTCTTTCTCTTCTTCCTAGCTCAGCTCAGCCCCCTCGGCAAGCAACCTGCAAGCACAACTGTCATATTAACCGTCTGCTCGACAGCTCCTGATCAACGTCCTCCTCTCTTGATCAACCTTCTCTGTTGATCAAGCTTCTCCTCTGCACTCAGCACCCTCTCCTTTATCCCTGCAACCCCTTTGACAAGCGCTTGCTCCACTCTCAAGCACTCAGAAGCTTCCATCTTTCTTCTTCCCCCGCAACCTTCATCGTCTTCCTCTCCCAGCTTGTGTGATCGAACACCCCCTCCGTGTTAGTTGTGCCCCGGTGCTGTTTTCGTGCATCAACAGTTAACACGCGACCTTCAGATCCGATCAGACAGTGAACAGCGATAGTTAGCCATGTCAGATCGCCAACCAACCTAGAACTTTGCTCCAAGTCCTAGAGATGATCCTCTCTGGGAGGCCTTTGAGCAGTCGCGCCGTGAGAATGCTCAGCAGTTCCAAGCCATCAACCAAGTGCTTGCTGCAATCACACAGCGACTAGACTCTCATCTAGCAGCAGCCCCAGCTGCTTCAGCTGCTCCAATCAACCCAACCCCAACGTTGGAGCATCAGCAAGCTTATCCTCCAGCTTGCCCTCCGGTCTATCCTCCTCCTTATACAGTAACCTTCCCGCAAGGTCCTGCAGCTCCTCTGCGACCTCAAGATGAAGAATTTGCTGCCCGCCAAAACTTCTTCTGGGAAGCAGCTCGGGGAAGTCCTGCTAGATTTCTCAATTTTCAGGGAAGTCATCCCTACCCCGCAGCTCCTGCATTTGCTCCTCCTGCAGTAACTTTTCCTTTTTATCCTCCTACTTCTTTTGCACCTGCAGGTTATGCCCCCTTCTTTCCTTATGCTGTAGGAGATCAAGAAGAACCTTCACCATTCACAGAGAATGTTCGCCATGAGCCAACTCCAGCTAACTTCAGAGAGCCCCGGTTACCAATCTACACTGGAGAGACTGATCCAGTAAAGCATCTGCAAGCTTTTAAGTCAGCTGTTGCTCTCAAGACTCTGTCAGATGCAACTAAGTGCAAGCTCCTTGTCACTACCTTTGATGGGCAAGTGAGGGACTGGTTCTATGGTCTTCGCCCTCACTCCATCACCTCCTTCGTTGATCTATGAAGGGAGTTTCTTCTCAGGTTCTCTACCTCCACCAAGAGAAAGGGCGGTCCTGAATCCCTCTTTGAGATCAAGCAGCGCAGCGGTGAAACTTGGCCTCAGTTTGTTGATCGATTCCAAAGAGAGATTTTGGACATCGAGCACTGATCAAGAAATGTAGAGAGTAGCTCTCATTCATGGCCTTCGTGAAGGGCCACTCAAATTCGAAGCCAATGTCCGTGCTCCAAGGACATACCAAGAGTTGATTGCTCTAGCCAACTCGTACATCCGAGGGGAAAAAAGCAACCCAGGCTTCATCTTCAAGCTCTTATCAGAGAAAGATCCTTTTCACAGGCATCCTCCAAGGTCTCCACACAATCATTTCCCATCACACTCAAGGAAGGAGAAAAGGTTTCAATGCCTTCGATACTCCTTCCCAAGCCGTGAACATGCTAAAGATTCATTGCTACCACCAGTTCCATCTTCTCAAACAGCTGCAGTCTATCGTCAGCTGATGTAGGGATGTCGGAATCAGAGATCTCCACGAAGCTAACGCTCTATCTCTGCTCTACACGTCGTAGATCTACCGCACCTACATAGCACCTATTGCCCACAATAGTTTCTCATCGCAAGAACGCAGCACAAAGAACAAAAGGAGGAATGGTCGACTCGAAAACAACGATCGAAAATTTGAGTCGGAATATTCCCCAAGAAAACACAAAGGTTGTCACTCCTTTTTGAGAACAAGACCAAGGCTATAGGCCAAGATCCGCTCAGAAAAATAGGATCCACCCGATCCGGAAATAAAAAGCCTAGCAACGGTGATTTCGATCCAAAACTTGCAGCGATTAAATTAACCTTCCGGAGAAAACGATTTGCGAAAACCACCACAACTAAGGAGAAGAAATCACACAAGGGAGGGGGAAGAGATTACCCAATCGGAAAGCTTTCACACAAGATAACTGTGGGAGAATCACTCTCTCCACGGATCCACCGGCGTAACACCGAATGGTTTGCAACCTTCTTCCAAGGAGTCGCACCGAAGGAAGCTGCGCCAGAGTCGCACCGAACGGATGGAGGGAGCAAGGGGGTGTGGCGGCTTCACACCACAACCAAGGGGGCGGCAGCTAGGAGAGGGTTTCCTCTTGGCCGAAATTTTCAAGGGGGCAATTAGGTTTCAATCTTTTCTCTAATTATCTCATAATAAAGCCTCCTTATATAGGAGTTACAAACAAGCCTTAATCCTTCATGATGGAGATGTAATCTCATCCATCCGAATGGCTAATTGCACACCAATATTAAAATTGTTCAAAATTAAAAATAATAAAACATGCAATGAATATAAAATTATCACTTAAACATAGGATAATTTTATATTCCAAATATAAAATAGGGTTCAAGAAAATGAAATAAATAAGGCTAATTCGTTGCAGTGGCTGTGACATGCCGCGGGCGGAGGTTGTAGCGTAGCCTTCCGTTAGCGTCATCGTGTCGCATCACGTCCTTGAGTTTTATTGCCTTATCAACCGGGTCATCATCAGCATCGTCAGCATCGTCTTCAAATGGGGGAGGGGACACGCCATCAATCCTCCCCCGCTCAAATGCACGCATCTCCGTTGCGTAGTCCAAGCGATAGCGGTGAAGGAGAGTGGCGTCCAAACTTTGCAGCTCCGTCTCGAGTACCCAAGAGTCATCCGAATTGGGCCGATCACGCCAACGGATGAGAAAGCTGTGGGTGTCGCCATCAGCAGTGGTAACAGGCTCAACATCAAGTATCATCTCTGGAGTGGAAAATGTCCGTGGAAACCTGGGGAACCTATTAGCAGTAGGCAGGAAAGAAGGCAACTTACCATCCGATGATATACCTGTGGGGACCGAAAGAGAGAGATCATCTGTACTACAACTCCCCAACCCATGAGAATTTAGAGTGGGAGAAGAAGACGACAAAGAAATCAACTCTTGTGGTGGTGACACAAACATCGTTAAATCTGAAACATTAAAAATGGGGAAGATACCCCAATCAGCAGGCAAGTCCAAAACGAAAGCATTGTCACCTAACTTCTTAATAATCCGAAAAGGGCCGGCGCGCTTTGGTGCTAACCTTTTAATGGTGCCAGTTGGCAAGCGTTCAGGAACCAAACGGACTAAAACTAGATCGCCAATTTTGAAGTCTGATACTCTCCTATGTAAATTAGCATGCGCTAGATAAGAGTCGTATTGCGTAGTCAAGGTGGCCCGTATACGTGCGTGTAAATCATGGATGTGCTGGGCGAAGGATTGTGCAAACTGACTTGCCATGTACATTGGGGGCAACGTCACCAAGTCAAGCGGCACAGGAGCATTATACCCGTGGACAATCTCATTTGGAGACTGTCCCGTAGACCGATTCTTGGAATTATTGTAGGCTAATTGGGCATGGGGAAGGAGGAGATCCCAAGTGCTCTTGTGATCACTCACAAGGGATCGTAACAAATTTCCTAAGCTCCGATTAACCACTTTCGTCTGCCAATCAGTTTGGGAATGATAGGCAGAGGAAAACAATAATTTTGTTCCCATTAATATCCAAAGATTTTTCCAAAAATAACTAGTGAATTTTACGTCCCTATCTGATACTATGGTCTTTGGCACTCCATGGTGACTAACGACTTCTTTAAAATAAAGTTTAGCGACGTGAGACGCATCGTTTGTCCTACTGCTTGGGATGAAATAAGCCATCTTTGAAAACCTATCCACAACTACAAAAATTGAGTCGTGACGGCGTAGGGTAACGGGGAGGCCTAATACAAAATCCATACTAACGTCTACCCAAGGCATGGAGGGAATAGGCAAGGGTGTATATAATACTACGTTGGTTTTACTACCCTTAGACACCTGACATGTGCGGCAGCTACTCACTACCTGTCCCACCATAACCTTAAGTTTTGGCCAATAAAATTTGTTCTCGACTAACGTAATGGTCTTATCTCTACCGAAGTGGCCACTCAACCCTCCGCTATGCAACTCCCATATGATATGTAGTGGTAACGATGACTGCGGAATACATAGCTTCCCATTCCTATACAGGTAACCGTCCTTGATGACGTATACAGATATCATCGTGGGGGAGCTATCCTGGGCAGATAGATAGAAGTCCTGGAAGTCAGGACACGTGGCGTACTCATCCTTAATCCGCTCAAATCCCATAACATGTACTTCCATAGAGGTGAGTAAAAGAGTAAGACGACTAAGGGCATCCGTGACTCGGTTATCAGCTCCCTTAAGGTGTTTGAGATTAAACATGTAACCTTGTAAGAAAGCTACCCACTTAGCGTGTCGTGGGTTGATCTTATGCTGGTCGTTGATGAAACGTAAAGCCTCATGATCGGAGAGGATCACAAACTCCTTGGAGAGGAGATAGTGCCTCCAATGGTGTAGACATCGTACTACAGCATAAAATTCCCTATCGTAATTTGAATAGTTCAGCTTAGGGCCGGACAAATTCTCGCTAAAATAACTAACGGGATGGCCCTCCTGGCTCAAGACACCTCCAATACCTACCCCAGACGCATCACATGTGAGCTCAAAGACTTTAGCAAAGTCAGGTAGACGTAAGACAGGTGCCTCAGTCATAAGCTCCTTTATTCGTTCAAAAGCATAGGTGGCGGACTTCGTCCACGTAAACTCTCCCTTCTTCATACAATCTGTGATAGGCGCCATAATACTACTGAAGTCTCGTATGAAACGATGATAAAACGTGGCTAACCCATGGAAACTACGCACCTCACGTAGGGTGGTCGGCACGGGCCAGTCCTTAATGACCTGAACCTTGCCCGGATCAACTCGAATACCCTCAGAGCTGACTATATAGCCTAAGAACTCTACCTCCGAAACATAGAAAGTGCATTTCTTAAGATTGAGAAATAAAGTCTCTTTCTGCAGGGTGGAAAGGATCACTCTCATGTGGGAGATGTGCTCAGTAGTAGAGGTGCTATAAATCAGAATATCATCAAAGTAGACGACAACGAACTTCCCCATGAATGGCTGAAAGACATGTGTCATCATCCGGGAGAAGGTACTAGGGGCATTGGACAACCCAAAGGGCATCACAAGCCATTTGTACAGACCATCCTTCGACTTAAATGTCGTCTTCCACTCATCGCCCTCTCGTATCCTATTCTGGTGATAGCCACTCCGAAGATCTAATTTGGAGAATATGGTGGCTCCGGACAAGACATCCAACAAATCATCTAGGCGGGGAATGGGGAACCGATACCTGATGGTGATTTTGTTGATAGCCCGGCTATCAACGCACATCCTCCATGTATCATCCTTCTTAGGGGCAAGTCGGGCTGGTACAGCACATGGACTCATACTAGTCCTAATAAAACCTTTCTATAGCAAGCCCTCTATCTGAGACTGCAACTCCAGGTGAGCTGCGGGGTGGAGTCAGCAATGGGGCTGATTTGGCAAGGAAGACCCGAGGATGAGATCTATCGCATGCTGGATATTCCTAAGCTGGGGTAACGTGGGTGGCAACTCATCCGGTTACACGTCCCTATATTCCTCCAACAGTACCCGTAACTCACTAGGTAACTCATCTAATATGCTAGAATCGGGCTTGGCACTTAGGAGGACTAGCGCATACATAATTCCATCAAAGAACAGATCTCTCTCAAACTCTTTCCTACCAACTAGATTCAACGATTTCCATTCTACCGGAATAGTGGTGTCCTTAGCCAAGACTACGGGCTCCTTTGGGATGGTTGGCTTCAAAGTGATGGTTTTGCCATTGAATTTGAATTCATAAGTGTTGGCTCTACCAAAATGTGTAACATCACGGTCGTATAGCCAAGGGCGGCCTAACAACACATGACAAGCGTCCATCGGAAGGACATCACACCACACCTCATCAATGTAGGATTTGATTGAGAGTGGGACCGGGCATCGCTTGGTAACGGATACAGAGATCTTGTTGATCCGAGCGACCTGATATGGGGTCGGGTGTGGTTCCGTGTTCAAGGACATGCGTGCAACGGCGTTCTCAGATACGACATTCACGCAGCTACCACTATTAACAATCAGCTTGCAAAGCTTCTTGCCACTCTTAAAAATCGGAGAAAATATGCTCGTCGTCTTCCAATCATCTAATGGACGAGAAGTGGTCAAGATACAATGCATCACCATAAGGGGGTGATCGTCCTCTAAGTCACTAGGGACTCCTTCGGGGTCGCTCTACTCTGCAGCCTCGTATACATAATCGTCAGGGTCGGTAGTTGGCTCTAATAGGGCTAGGGCTTTCGTCTTTGTTGGGCATTCGTAGGCATAGTGGCCTTGAATGCCACAAGAGTAACAAGTGGTGTTAGCCTTGCTAACCTTCCCTATAGGGACACGCGCACTCGCAGGGTTCTTGGTGTTCCTAGCGGTGATCACGATTGACTTCGACTCGGTGGATTTGAAATTTCCCTTATCAGGGTATGTGGAAGAAGATGCCCCAGTGGTGGACTTGTTCTTCTCATGAGCGTAACGGGAGTGAGCCTTAGAGGCTAGGTGTTTTTCAATGTCCAAGGCGGCATTGAAAGTCGTGTTCAAGTCTGTATGCCCATATCGCAAGAGCTTCTTTTGGATATCGGGGTGAAGGCCTTTTCGAAATCTAGATAAAGTGACTTCGGGGATCTCCCTAAGGTCACATCGCAACATATGGTCCTTAAGTTCACCCATATATTCAGCTACCGAGTTTGAGCCCTGCCGCAGAGTGACAAGCTCATCGAACATCTGTGTCCGATCAACAGGTTCTTCATTACTGGACAACCTATAAGGGGGGCTCCGTGTCCGGTTCCTAATCTTCGCTCCTCATTCAGCCAAAACATCTTTACACGACCTGTTAACTTCATCCGGGCAACTTGGACCTTTTGGGGATCCGTCAGGTTGTGCCACTCGAAGTAACACTCCATATCCACAGTCCAGTTAAGGAAGATTTGGGGATCTCCCATGCCATCATAAGTGGGGAAATTTATATTAATGGCCCTAGTAGTATCAAAGTCTCGCTCGGGGCGGTGTCCTCTAGGGGGCACCCGTGGGGAGTCCCCATCAGAATCCGAATCAGAATATGTTGGTGCCGGTTGGGCCGGTCAACATTAACGGGTGGCGGGGGTGGTCTAGCTTGATTTTGTAGGAACTATGTTAACATGTCTCTAAGCTCCGTTATTTCATTACGCAGACCTGCTATGGCCTCGGTATTGGGATCCCCATGCTCATTCGCAGCCCTCCTAGACGTATACGGAGTTGAATATTCCGATCTGAGACTAGTGCGCATTCAGGTTTAGAAAACTTTTGGAAAGATGATTTTTCCTAGGGTTGTAGCTATGTTGAAAATAAGATATTTTTATAGATTCCCAATGTGAATAGCACGTAGATCGTTAAATTTTTTTTTTTTTGAAATTTCGCTGAAAAATACAGATTTTAGAGCGCCATTGGCAGACTAGTAAAAAAATTTTTTTGTTTTTCTAAAGATCCGATCGACCAACAAGGAACGCAGAGAGGATGTTTGCAACGTGAAAGTTGAAACAACCGCCTCTGATACCAAATTGATGTAGGGATGTTGGAATCGGAGATCTCCACGAAGCTAACACTCTATCTCCGCTCTACACGTCGTAGATCTACCGCACCTACACAACACCTATCGCCCACAACAGTTTCTCGTCACAAGAATGCAGCACAAACAACAAAAGGAGGAATGGTCAATTCAAAAACAACGATCGGAAATTTGAGTCGGAATATTCCCCAAGAAAACACAAAGGTTGCCACTCCTTTTTGAGAACAAGACAAAGGCTATAGGCCAAGATCCGCTCAGGAAAATAGGATCCACCCGATCCGGAAATAAAAAGCCTAGCAACTGCGATTTTGATCCAAAACTTGCAGCGATTAAATTAACCTTCCGGAGAAAACGATTTGTGAAAACCACCACAACTAAGGAGAAGAAATCACACAAGGGAGGGGGAAGAGATTACCCAACCGGAAAGCTTTCACACAAGATAACTGCGGGAGAATCACTCTCTCCACGGATCCACCGGCGTCACACCGAATGGTTTGCAACCTTATTCCAAGGAGTCGCACCGAAGGAATCCGCGCTGGAGTCGCACCGAACGGATGGATGGAGCAAGGGGGGGAGGGGCTTCACACCACAACCAAGGGGGCGGTGGCTAGTAGAGGGTTTCCTCTTGGCCGAAATTTTCAAGGGGGCAATTAGGTTTCAATCTTTTCCCTAATTATTTCATAAGAAAGCCTCCTTATATAGGAGTTACAAACAAGCCTTAACCCTTCATGATGGAGATGTAATCTCATCCATCCGAATGGTTAATTGCACACCAATATTAAAATTGTTCAAAATTAAAAATAATAAAACATGCAATGAATATAAAATTATCACTTAAACATAGGATAATTTTATATTCCAAATATAAAATAGGGTTCAAGAAAATGAAATAAATAAGGCTAATTCATTGCAGTGGCTGTGGCACGCCGCGGGCGGAGGTTGTAGCGTAGCCTTCCGTTAGCGTCATCGTGCCGCCTCACGTCCTTGAGTTGTATTGCCTTATCAACCAGGTCATCATCAGCATCGTCAGCATCGTCTTCAAATGGTGGAGGAGGGGGCACGCCATCATCAGCAAGACAATGACTTGCATGTGTCTGATCTCGATGAGGCCATGCAAGAAGTAAGCCAAATCATGAAAGACAGGGCAAACTATTAGAAGCCCTATCGCCCAACCGATCAAAGATCTAGAGACTCAGAACCATACTGTGAATTTCACAAATAGTCAGGTCACCTAACAGAAGACTGCCGAGCACTCTGCCAGCTTGTGCAAAGGATGCTCCGGAAGGGTAAGATGCGTGACCTGCTTCCCAAAGAAGATTGCCCTGATCCATCAACCTCAAAGGGCAAAGAAGTCGCAGATGTTCCTTGCCCCTCAGAAGGAGTGAATCTAGTCCAAGAGCCTCCTCTCCTCGTTGTTAACCAAGCTGCCGAATGCTTCGATGCTGACGATGAGGGTGTGCTTGGAAGGATATTCTAAGCAAGTAATGGACTTCACAGTCCTCCAAAGCTCCTCACAACCTTGATGGGTTATCTTAACTCTTGCTCTTACTCTTTTCAGACATTTTCATTTCAAATCACTTCTCAGTGTTCATTCTTGCTTTTCAACAAAGCTTTTATCAGAGATCTCATACTGACACAGTTCCCCT
Organism: Platanthera guangdongensis; assembly: GCA_039583875.1. Classification (NCBI taxonomy): domain Eukaryota; kingdom Viridiplantae; phylum Streptophyta; class Magnoliopsida; order Asparagales; family Orchidaceae; genus Platanthera; species Platanthera guangdongensis. The sequence goes on from CM077154.1 coordinate 109,391,845, forward strand.
CTTGTGATGCTTGCTCCTCTATTTTTTTTCTCTTTGCCAAAGAGATCACTACGCCAATGAGATATCGCCAAGTCTGGAATGCTCCCTCCCAAGTTTGTTCTCTGGCACGACTGCTTCGACCACATATGACGGGAGTATACCCATATGTGTAGTGGGAGCCGTTCAATCTACGATGTTGGGCTTCAGACTTAGGATCCCAGCCGGCATCTGACACAGAGTGTGTGCTAGGGGAACCCCATGTGTTAGCTCTGCTGTGTTTCGCAAAGGATACATTACAATTATGATGATTTTTTCTTGACAAGCAATGGTGATCAAGCGTAGCCTTGTCTCTTCGATCATCACCTGACTGTGATGGCCAAACACTCTATGGTACTCTCGATCCGTGCCTTTGTGGTTCCCACAACTCCATGGATCAATCCACAGACAAGCAATAGGCCACTTGGCGCAATTAGTCTCATTGATCAGTGATTCTTGTGCCCGAGGAAAGAGAGCAGTGCTTCTAACGATCCTTCTCAGGATCTTATCCTTGCTTTTCTCTTTTTTGCCCTCCTAGAGGATGCGCGGCCAGCTCGCTTTGAGTAGGAATATACTCGGGATGATCTCCCCAGGCAAGCGATGCATAAGGACCATGAGGAACACCTGTGGCAGCATTTTGCCTTCTTTAGTCACCTCCGAGCATAGACCTCCTTTTTGTCAATTGCCTTCTTTCACAGGTGAATAGGTTAATCCGACCTACCAAAAGGATCTCCAGCATTCATTTTGCTTATACTCGTCTTATGTGCTTTGCTTGCTCAAAGCTCCATCGGATGATGACTTACAAGCTCTCTACTTATACAAGCTCTATTACTTTCATCTTTTATTCACTACCCGCTTAAGCGCTATCAGATGAAGATTCATAGAGCTATTCATTACTCTTATCAAAATCTAATGTATCAAACATTGATCAAAGAGTCTTACTCTCCCTAATCATCAAGCCCTGCTATTGCAATCTGGTTAAGATTGGCAGAATTCATCAAGTTTCTCCTCTGTTGATCTAATCATGACCATCCAGCCATATCAACAGTTAACACTCGATTGATTTATCTAGGCTTCATGATAAAGAATTCATCAGCCATTTTCCTTACTATTTGGTCATATCGTCCTTATCTAATCAACCGTTAACACTTGCAAGCCTTCTCTCAGGTACTTGCAAGCTTCTTTCACTTATATTGTTTGCTTCTAACTCTTCTCCTTGCAGAGATTAGCAAACACCTGCAACCCTTCCCTCAGGTACTTGGAAGCTTTTATCATATACAGGTTTACTACTAACTCTTCTCTTTGCAGAAATTGGCAAACACTTGCAAGCCGTCTCTCAGGTACTTGCAAACTTCTTTCACTTATATTGTTTGCTTCTGACTCTTCTCCTTGCAGAGATTAGCAAACACTTGCAAGCCTTCCCTCAGGTACTTGCAAGCTTTTTTCATATACATGTTTGCTACTAACTCTTCTCTTTGCAGAAATTGGCAAACACTTGCAAGCCTTCTCTCAGGTACTTGCAACCTTCTTTCACTTATATTGTTTGCTTCTAACTCTTCTCCTTGCAGAGATTAACAAACACTTGTAAGCCTTCCCTCAGTTACTTGCAATCTTTTTTCATATACATGTTTGCTACTAACTCTTCTCTTTGCAGAAATTGGCAAACACTTGCAAGCCTTCTCTCAGGTACTTGCAAGCTTCTTTCACTTATATGTTAGCTTTTAACTCTTCTCCTTGTAGAGATTAGCAAACACCTACAAGCCTTATCCCAGGTACTTGCAAGCTACTCGCATATATCATGTTTATTCCTAACTCTCATTTTGCAGGGAATAACAGGTGCTTGCAAGCCTCCATCAGGTACTTGCAAGTCATTATTCTTCTGTGTTTTCCTCTCACTTTCATTTTGCAGAACTTAGTAGAAGACACACCTTCTTTGTTTTGCAAAGGCAAACTCAGGTACACACTCGATGTACCACCCATACATGCCTACCCTAACTTCCCTCTTGCAGGAAAATAGACAAGCAGCACCAAACTCCCAAGGAGAGACTTCAGGTTCTATCTCTCCTTGCCCATTTCACTTTCCGTTGGGGTGGATCACGATTTTCGTGGGTCTACAACTTTTTCGAAGTTCTTTTCGGAACTTAAAAAGTGCGGGGATTAGATGCGCGAAAATGGCACTGGGGCACAGCTAACACGGAGGGGGTGTTCGATCTCACAAACTGGGAGAGGAAGAGGATGAAGGTTGCGGGGGAAGAAGAAAGAAGGAAGCTTCTGAGTGCTCGAGAGTGGAGCAAGCGCTTGTCAAAGGGGTTACGGGGATAGAGGAGAGGGTGCTGAGAGCAGAGGAGAAGCTTGATCAACAGATAAGGTTGATCAAGAGAGGAGGAGGTTGATCAGGAGCTGTCGAGCAGACGGTTAATATGACGGTTATGCTTGCAGGTTGCTTGCCGAGGGGGCCGAGCTGAGCTAGGAAGAAGAGAAAGAGGAGGGGCCGCTAACAGTGGTGATAGCAGACTTTGCCCGCTGCGGCATAAACGCCACTCTTGCGACAGGCTTTCCTTTTATTAATAGTGAGAGTTACAAGCTGCTAATACACCTTTACAACAAAGCAATAAAGGGTACAAGCGGGAAGATGGCGGCTAAGGAGAAGAAGGATGCCAGAGGAGGTCGCGCGGACTGAACGATGGAGGTCGACAGACCGCGCGACTAAGATAAGGAAGCAGACCGTGTAGACTGGAGATCCAGGTCGGCAGGCCGCGCGACTAAAGGCGCAGAGGTGGATGCGGTCTGAGAAACGGAGTCCGCAGGAAGGCTTGCTGGCTGACTTTGGGCGTGAGCTCCTTGGCGATAATGAGATTCCTCCGGGCGCCAGATCATCTATACGAGGGGCATGGGGGGATATTTATAGGCCCGAGGAGTAACAGCTTGCGGTGACGTTACCCCCGGTGAGACGGTAACTTGAGCGAGATGGAGACAGAGTCCGCAATAGGTCGCGCGGACTGTGACTTTGTACTGAAGTCGGTGCTGATGTTGGCGAGGTGGGAGACATAGTGGCGGGCTGCGATGCGGGTTCGCGGAGTCCGTCACTACAGAGCTGGGACTGTCCGCCTACTGTTGGGGTGGTGGATGCTGGAAGCTATATGGCGGACTGCGAGGAGAATCTGCGAAGTCCGCTGCTGCTGAACTGAGCAAGCTGGAAGGTATGCGGGCAACAGTGCCCGCGGAGTCTGGCGAGTCCGCAAGAGGCTACGCGGTCTTGGACTGCTTTCTGGAGGATTTGTTGAGGGGCAGACTGGAAGGAGTCTGCAACTACTAACTGAGTCCGCGCCAAGGCCACGGACTGAGGAGGAAGCTGCTACTACTGGCGGAGCCTGCGACAGGCCTGTGGACTGATGAGGAATAGACCCTGCTACTGCCGAGAAGCTGGTGCTGGCTAAGGGAAGGGTGGACTGTATAGAGAGTCCACCGAGTCCACCGAGTCCGCGGCTACTGCGAAGTTGAGTTCACATATGTTAGAGATGGAGAGCCTGGCTGTTAAGGCTGTTAAGGTTCACCACTGGAGGCAGACTAGAAGTCTTGATCACACTTCGAGTCTGCCCAGCTCATGAGGGACTTGGAGGTTGCCGGTCTTGGAGGGTAGCCGGAATTGGAGTCCGTGCTCTGTAGGCGAGCTGGAGGAGTCCGCTGCCCTTGTTGCTGGGTGAAGGGAATTCGACCTGCTGCCGGCCTGTGCGGACAGGAGTTTGAATCCGGCAAAGGTGCATCTGTTGAGATAGCTGCGGTCAAGCTGAAGAGGAACGCGACCTGAAGCCGGCCTAGGCGGATAGGAAGTTGAGTCCGGCAGAGAGAGACCTGCGGATATAACTTTGCGGTTAAGCTGAAAAAGGGGGCGGCCTGCAGAGGCGGACTGCGAAAGCAGTCCGCGGACCCTGCCGACCAAGGGAAGGCGCGCGGCCTAGGGGGGTCAGATCGCTGAGACCGCGCAGGCTGCGTGGCCTAAGCGGACAGAAAATTCTGTCCGCCCAACATAGGGGATCACGGCCTCTAGGAGGGACCCGGGGCAGGCCGTGATGAGCGAGCTGGCTTCCTTAGGAAGGATCGCCGATTTCGGGATTAATAGTCTACATGTGAGCAACTATCGTAGATCTGAGATAGCTCCTGAGAAGCACAAGATCGTCGACCTGAGCTCGTTGATCGTCGAGCTCAGTTCAGAGTAGAAGACTCCGAGATCGTTGATGGGAGATCCACGATCATCGAGCTGAGAATGGAATTCATCGAGCTGAGAATTTGGTTTGTTGACCTGAGAATTGGACTTATCCTTCTAAAATAGCTTCTGTGAACTGTGTCGACAGATGGTTCTGGGTGTCGACACAAGTCCTTCTGGTGTCGACTAAGCTAGTGTCGACTGATGTTGTCTGGGTGTCGACACAAGCCTTCTGGGTGTCGACACAATTTCTTCTTGGCTTGACAAAGTTATTGCGTTGATAGAATTCTTGAAGTGTGTCGACTGATAGTCTGGGTGTCGACACAAGTCTGTGAACTGTGTCGACACAAATCCTTCTTGTGTCGACTGAGCTAGTGTCAACTAATATTATCTGTGTCGACTGATAGTCTGTGTCGACACAAATCTTCTGGGTGTCGACACAGCCTTTCTGTGTGTCAACACAATTCTTCTGCTGGTGTCGACACAGCTTATTCAAAGTGTTGACACAATTTTGCTGAGTGTTGACTGATGTTGTTGAGTGTCGACTGATATAGTCTGTGTCGACACAACTGCTTGAGTCTCTGACAAGATGTTGTAGGCTGATCCATATGATGTTGACTCTTGGCCTTGACTAAAGAAATAAACCTATGACCCTGACTATACATTTTTGGTCAGTTTAAGCAAACCTAATAGTGATCATTACCCAAATCAGAACTAGGGTTCCAACAAATTCTCTGAGCTGAGCTCGACGAACTTGGTACTCAGGTCGACGAAAACTTAGACACTACAACAACACTTCAAATTCAGAAAACATCAACATATTCTAAGTCCTTAGTATCAGACTTTGGTTGACGAACTTAGTTCTCAGCTCGATGAACTCTATTCCTTGGTCGACGAATCTTTGGACTACTATAGCATTCTATCAAGACTATATTCTCTAGTCTCAGGTCGACGAACTCAGTTCTCTGCCCGACGAATTCTGGATTGTCTAATTCAACAACTTAGAACAAGAAGACTTTTGTTGACACTCAGAGTATATGTCGACACCAACAGAGTCAACACTAGAAGAACTTGTTTCGACACCCGGATCATCAGTCGACACTTTGGAAAGGTTATGTCGACACCACACAGAAGACTTGTGTCGACACACAGAATATATGACAACTCCAGAATAGTTGATGAACTCCAATCGACGAACATATTTACCAGCTCGACGAACTTCAGACATAGAATAGGCAAAGTTCAAAGGAGACAGTAGTTTAGTTTCCAGCTGGACGATCATGGAACTCAGCTCGACGAACAGAAGTTGTCTGGTCGACGAACACTACATCTCAGCTCGATGAACTGTGGACTCAGTTCGACGATTTCTATCATCTGTTTGATGATTCCATACTGAGTCATTTCCATCCCTACCCACACTATTACTGCAATAATTCATTGGTAATCGATGCTCTAACATTCCCTGAATATAACCGTTAAGAGGAGCATTGATTGGGATATTCTCCAGGATTATTGTCTGCCATTTTTCCAGGGGACAGTTGGGGAAATTATTCAATGTTGCTTATTCTCTAGGCCGTCAGCATTGAATGAAGAAGGAATTCAAAATTCAAAAGGCCAATTTCCCCAGGAAAATATAAAAAGTGATTTTCTCTTTTCTCTGATGCAGATACATAGACAGAAAAGATTATTCCTGCTTTCATCAAAAGATATTAAGAAGCAGATCTTCATTGACTTTCTCAGTCTGTCATTAATTTGAAGAAGAAGCAAGAAGAACACCTTTTTCAAATCAAGAGTCTTCCTGTTCTTCTTCTCCAGGACCTTGCTAAGACATTCAAGCACCATCAGTCTAAAGCTCCTGGATCAAGTTCTCAACTGAAGGCCTATCACCCTGTGCAAAGCTCCAGTTCTCCTGAACTCTTCTACATCTTAGGGGGAGCTTTGACAACATCACTGAATTCACATAGTCTTCTCATTGTGATTGAGAAAAGAAGATTTCCATCACTCTGTCATCCCCACCTCTGTAAAGGGTTGTCATCTGCCTTCAAAAGTGATTCCTGGTTACAAGTCACCTGATCAAAAGACTTGAGGGTTTGGTTTTTTTAGCACCTGATCAAAAGCTCATTTGTATCAGGCACCTGATCAAAAACCTGAGTGGATTACTACCAGGGTGGTAGAAGAGTGGATGTACCCAGGTTGGGTAACCACTATAAAATTTCTTATGTCGTCTGGTTGCCCCTTTTCTTTTTGTTCTTGTTGTGCTTGTGTTTTTAGGACTGTTGTATGATTATTTATTCTAGTTTAATTCTGCACATTTTAATTACAGCTGAAGCTGGAACAGTTTGTGTAGGACCTACAAATACTCTATTCACCACCCCTAGAGTATATTAGATCTAACACATCACTTTCAATTAGTATCAGAGCAGGTTTCTTTGGTTGTACAAGCTAAACCTTGAACCAAATATCCTTTGTTAGATCTAAATATTATTTTATTTTCATTTAGATTATAAATACAGCCATGGCACAAAACAAGGATTATGCAATCACCAGACCTCCAGTTTGCAACCTTAATAGGTTTGCCATTTGGAAGGCAAGAATCAAGTTGTACATGAACTCTATTGATGAAGACATCTACAACTCTATTTTGACAGGTCCCCCACATGCATCTACATCTACAACATCTTCCAACAACAATGTAGTCCCACCACCTGAGTGGACTGAAGCCCAGAAGAAAGCCAAGATTGTTGATGCCAAAACCATGAACATATTGGCTCAGACTATGTCAGATGACATCTTTCAGAAGGTGGCTGAGTGCACCTCTGCAAAATCAATCTGGGACTCACTCAATCAAATTGTTGTTGGCTAAGCAAATGAGAGGAAAGATAGGAGATCAAACCTCATCACACAATATGAAAACTTCAAGAAGGATGAGGCAGAAATAGTTGAAATGATGTACAACAGGCTTAGCTCCATCATCAGTGAGCTAAGGACCTTAGACAAAGAAATAGCCTTGACTGAAGTGAATGACAAGATCCTAATTTGCTTCCCAAGTTGATGGGACACCAGGATCTGGACAATCAAAGAGGCCAGAAGCTTGAATGAGATTTAAACTGAATCTCTCCTGGGAAAGCTCAAATCTTATGAGTAGTTAATCAAGTCCAGAGAAGCAGTGGAACACATGACTCCTCCACCAGCAAGGAAAGAACAATCCATTGCATTCAAGGCTGCTGAAGAAACTGAAGCCACAATAGTCAATGAAGAGCTAATGAGTCTCTTTGTCAAGAGATTCTTCAAACTGGCAAGGAAAGACTTCAGAAGGAAGTCATCCAGAAATGACAGCCAGCCAAGGTATGACAAAACCTCCACTAAAGAGGTAGTGTGTTATGGCTACAGTAAACTAGGACATTTCATGTCTGAATGTCCTGAAAATCAAAGGAATGAAAGAAGAAAAGAGAAGGAATCAAGAAGCAAGCATTACAGCAAGCCCTCTTCCAGCAAGCACAAAAAGGACAAAGGATTTGTAGCTGAAACATAGAGTGACACAGAAGATGAATCCACATATTCCAGCTCCAGTGAAGAAGAAGAGGAGTCCAAGGCAAAGGTGGTTTGCCTCATGACAATTGATGCAAGCAGTAGTAGATCAGATACAGATGAATATGATAATGAAGAAAACCTGTCAGCTGAAGATCAGGTAATAGCATCTTATGATTTTGAATATAATGAATTTAAATTCGAATTTAAAAACCTATGCTTAGATTTTATAAGCTCTGAGAAGGAAATCAAACATCTCAGAGATAAATTGAATGATCTAGATAAACTCACTTCTGAAAATGCAAATCTATTTAGTGAACTAAAATCTGCAAATGAACAAATTATTTTTCTGAAATCAGAACTTAGCAAAGCTAAGATAGTAGAAGAATCATTAAATGGCAGAAGCTTGAAATTGCTATATATAACCAGCACAGTAAATGCTAGAACAAATAGCTGCAGATTAGGATTACGAGCCACATCTAGTGAACCAACCCTAATCCAAAGGAATCATCTGTCAAAACCTGTAAATTTTATCTCTGATAAACAAAATAAAAACACTAAACAAGTAAATAAGGTTTATAAAATTCAAGAACAAATTGAAGCTAAGGACAAAAGTAAAAAACCAGAAGAATGATAAAAATAACAATGTTCAGTAATTATTGTCGAACTCAGATCGACGATATAGGAACAGATCTTCGAACTCAGAACAACGATCTCTGAACGCAAACTTCAATAATAATCATTCGTCTAACTGCGATCGACGAACTTTGTATGGTTCGTCGAGCAGAGGTCGACGAACGTGGGACACAGAAAATGAATATGTTCATTCTCTGGGCAGAGGTCGACGATCTCAACCCAATTCGTCGAACTCTGGTCGACAAACTTATAGAAATTCGTCGAACACAAAAAGACTCAACCAAAATTTTAACTATAACTGCAACTTAAATAATTCTAGAAAAGTATTTAATCCTCTAGCTGATTGGGTTATACCACCTAGAATATATTACCCTCTAGGATATAATTCCCAACCAGAATTTTCAGTTATTTTCAGCTTTTCATATCAACAAAACAAAGGACCCAAGGTAACCTGGGTCAAGAATAGTTAACTGCTTTCATTGCAGGAGAAGAGATGTCCAAGTGTGAATCAGCCATGGTACCTGGATAGTGGATGCTCCAAACACATGACAGGTAGCAAGAATAATCTCACCAATTACAAGTCCAAGCTAGGGCCAAATATGATCTTTGGTGATTCAAAAAGTGGCCAGTCTGAAGGATATGGAGCAGTGAAGATTGGAGCAGTTACATTCAAGAAAGTAACATATGTAAGAGGACTCAAACATAATCTCATCTCAATAATTCAACTTTGTGATGAAGGTTATCAGGTAACTTTTAACTCTAGCTCTTGTATTATTTCATCTAAAGGAAACAAACCTGTTTTAATTGGAAATAGACAAGGCAACATATACTTAGTTGATTTTCTATCTGCCACTTCTGATATCTGTTTACTTAATTTAACTAGTAACCAGAATGATTTATGGAATAAAAGACTTGGTCATGTAAATCTGAAAAACATTACGAGGCTATCTAAATAGAACCTTGTTAGAGGTCTACCTCTTGATCCCTACAAGAAGTAAGGATTTTGCAGGGCTTGTCAATTAGGCAAGCAAACTAAATCTAGTTTCAAATCCATTACTAAAAGTGATTCACCTAGGATTTTGTATTTGCTACATATGGATCTATTTGGACCCATTACAGTACAAAGCCTAGGAGGGAAATCCTATACTTTGGTTATTGTTGATGACTTCTCCAGGTTCACTTGGGTATTCTTTTTAAGATCTAAGTTAGATACCTTCAAGGTTCTTACAGATTTTCTCAGGACCATACAGATTGAGTTCTCTACTCATGTTCATTGATCAGAAGTGATAATGGCACAGAGTTTGAGTCTCTTCTTATGCATGAGTTCTGTGAGAAGGAAGGTATCATACATTGCTTCTCAGCTCCTAGAACTGCTCAACAAAATGGGGTAGCATAAAGGAAAAATAGGACACTCATTGAAGCAGTAGATACATTATTTACTGATGCATACATGCCACTAACCTTTTGGGCAGAGGCTGTACACACTACAAACTATATCCTGAATAGAAGCTTAATTCACAAACTAAAGAACAGGACCCCCTGTGAATTACTAAAAGGGAAGAAACCAAAAATAAACTATTTTAAAGTATTTGGTTGTACCTGTTATATACATAATAACAACAAGAAATACATTAGAAAGTTTGAGGCTAAGGCTAAAGTGATAATTTTTCCAGGATATTCCCAAGTAAGCAAAGCCTATATGGTCTTTAATAAATCATCACTGAAAATTGAGGAATCAATTCATGTAAGCTTTGATGAGACTAACATGTATTGCAAGGAGAAAGAGGTTTCTACCAGTAACTCTTTGCAGGTACCTCACTTATGTGAGAAGTTGGATGACCTAAACCTTACCCAAGAGGTTCCAACTCATCCCACTCCACAAGTCAATGAAGATAGTGAAGAATAAAGCATTGAAGGGATTGACTCTCCTCCAACAGCCAACATAATTCCACAAGAGTAATTGGTTTCAAATGATGTTGCACAACCAACTCCACCCACTGATCTTGTCACACTTAGGGATCACCCCAAATCTCAAGTGATTGGAGACATATCAGCAGGTGTACAAACAAGGCATCAACTCAATCAATATGTGATGCATGCCTGTTTTCTCTCTCAGATTGAACCTCAATCCATTCATGATGCAGAGCTAGATCCCCACTGAATCATTGCAATACAGGAGGAATTAAATCAGTTTGAGAGATGTAGAGTTTGGGATTTGGTTCCAAGACCACAAAACTACCCAGTTATTGGAACCAAATGGGTATACAGAAATAAGCTTAATGCCCAAGGAGTTATTATGAGAAACAAGGCTAGGCTTGTTGCTCAAGGCTACAGGCAAGAGGAAGGAATAGATTATGATCAAACCATTGCTCCTGTTACAAGTTTAGAAGCCATAAGAATATTCTTAGCCTATACAGCCTACAAGAAATTCAAGGTCTACCAAATGGATGTGAAGAGTGCATTCTTGAATGGAGTATTTAAAGAAGAGGTTTATGTTTAACAACATCCAGGTTTTGTCTCTCCAGCTCATCCTTTGCATGTATTCAAGTTGCATAGAGCCCTCTATGGTCTAAAGCAAGCTCCAAGAGCTTGGTATGATACCCTAGCAAGCTTTTTATTAGAGCATAAATTCATTAGAGGCATAGTAGATAAAACACTTTTCACTAGACATCATAAGGACCAAATCTTGTTAGTACAAATATATGTGGATGACATCATCTTTGGGTCTACTGATTCAAAATTGTGTAAGAGGTTTTCTGACCTCATGCATTCCAAATTTGAAATGAGTAGCATGGGTGAGCTTTCTTATTTCCTTGGTCTCCAAGTGAAACAGCTCCCTGATGACATCTTCATCTCACAAGCTAAATATGCTAAAGAGCTAATAAAGAAGTTTGGGATGGCTGATGCCTCAGCAAAGAAGACACCTATGGCTATAAATGATGTGATTGACTCTGATGCATCAGGGAAACCTGTAGATCAGAAACTATATAGGGGCATTGTTGGGTCCCTACTATATTTCACAGCTAGCAGACCTGATATCATGTTTGCCACATGCCTTTGTGCTAGGTTCTAGGTGAACCCTAAAGAATCTCACCTTATTTTCCTAAAAAGTATTTTGAGATATATAAAGGGTTGTCCTAGTCTAGGCCTATGGTATCCCACAGAATCAGAATTTGAGTTAACTGGATACTCAGATGCTGATTTTGTTGGATGCAGGGTGGACAGAAAAAGTACCTCAGGAACTTGCCAGTTCCTTGGTATGAGATTAGTGTCCTGGTTTTGTAAAAAATCAATCATCTGTGCCAACCTCCACTGCTGAGGCAAAATACATTGCAGCTGGTAGCTGTTGCTCACAAATGATGTGGATACAAAACCAACTACTAGACTATGGTCTCAACTTAAATAATTCAGCTCTACTTTATGATAACACAAGGGTTATAGCTATAGCAAAGAATCCAGTCCATCACAGTAGGACAAAGCATATAGACATTAGACATCATTTCATTAGAGAGTGTGTAGACAAAAACAAAATTAATCTTGTCTATATCTATACTGATTTACAAAGAGCTGATATATTCACCAAACCTCTGGATGAGAAAAATCATGTATTCTTTATAAATCAGCTTGAAGTGATAAATGGAGAAGATTTAGTTTAAGTTTTGTCTGCACTCGACGAATTTCCCAAAGTTGATCGAACGGAGTTCGACGAACCGGGGAAAGTTTGAGAGATCTTCGTCGAACAGAGGTCGATGAACTCTCTGTGAGTGAAACAATTTTCGTCGACCGGAGATCGACGAACTTGCTTCAGAAGATATTCGTCGAACGGCGCTCGACGAATTGTCTTCAATTCTTTAGGATGAGATCGAAGAATTATTTACTTCTAAATCATTTCGTCAAACTCAGTTCGAATTATTGTTTTTGTTTTCGTGGAACGGAGTTTGTCGATTCATATTCTGGAAAACCTTATATCTAGGTTTTCTTCGACCTTCATCCCGCGCTTTCTGTTCTCTTGCACTTGATCATCGTTTCTCTCTTTTGCAGGTGATTCCATGGCGATTCCAGCAGGAGCTCTAGCCGCTATGAAGTTTAACACCGGCTTTGATGTCGACTTCGAATCATTCCAGCACTCAGATCAAATCTTCTTTATATTCTGGAACTTCTGGAAAAACAAATTCTGAAGAACCTGATGGCAACAAGGATAATGTTGGCAGGAACAGAAATCAGAGAATGGGTCTATACTTCATCAACATCTGAAGACAATACTATGACAGGATCAATTGTGGGTAACACTGTTTCCTTAACTCCCGCAGTTTTAACTGAAATTTTTGGTTTGACAAATGGAGAAGAGGAATTAGAAATTGATTTTTAAGAGTTCGATACGATGCTAAATCTGATGGGTTATGCTGGTGACAACCTAAATAAATTGCTAAAGAAACATCTGTCTGCAGCATACAAGTTTCTGGCAGACATTGTTGGGAAGGTCTTGCTTGGCAAGCATACTGCAAATGACTACATCACAAGGCATCAGTTCCTAGTCATGTATGCAGTAGATTGGGCTCAGATCATCTTTGATCTGATAAAGAAGAAAAATACTAAGAAAGAAGTGTATTTTGGAAGGATCCTAGGGATCTTCCTCAAGTAGAAGGCTGTTGAATCCCTGGTCTCCCAGACCATATTCATTAATGCCAGCAAAAGGCTTACATGTGCCTTGTTTGGAAGATGGTAGAGGACCATACCTAAGCCATCCAAGGCTTCTACCTCTTCCGCCCCAGCTTCTAAAGGCACCAGGGCTGTTAAAGCCACTCCCCCACCTACTGAAGAGATTCATCCAACACCACCATCTCTTCAAGCCCAACTTCCAGCAACACAAATCCATCCCTCTTCCACACCTCCATCATCCCCTACTCAACCTCCTACTCCACCAGAATTTCCACATGCTTCACCAGCACCAACTCCTCCATCATCTCCACTTCTTCCTCATTTATCCTCCATACCATTTTTCAACGTACCATCATCCCCTTCCAATTCCCCTTTTCCTCTAACCACCCACATGGAAGATGTCACCCATCCATCCCCATCAACATCTACCATCCATCAACATGCATCCCCTCCAGATGTTCACAAACTAGATGCTCCACTTCCTATCCCTCCCACAGTTCCCACTTCTACACCTTCTGTAACACCATCTACCACTCCACTACTGGACACCTCAACAATTGCTTCTCTAATTGCCCTCCTCACTCCCCTTCTCAAAACACTAATAACAGAGGCCATTACACCTCTTGCTACTTCAATTACTACCCTATCTGCATAGATCACTGTCCTCACTACTGCCCCATCTTCAGTCAGGGGTATGCCTTCAGGTCTTACTGAAACCATGCAGGGGGAGATGTCTGATGATGAAGCTACAGTAGTTCCAGCAGTAGCAGATCCAGCAGCAGAGGCAGCAATAATAACAGCAGATTGTATAGATTATATTGATACAAATGATATTGAGTTTATTAATTTTATTGATACTGATATGGACTTGGAAGAGTCAGTCTCTGAGCAAATAATTACTGCTGGTGCTTTCATCATTAATCCCACAGTTGATTTAGAGAATTTGATGAAGAATTTTGAACTTACAGTTTTGAGATGTCTTACAGCAGAACATACTACTAAGCCATACTTGGCTATTGTACCATGTACATCTCCAATAAGTCCACGGGTTGTAAAGCAACTTAGTGATAGTTTTGCTGTTCCTGAACCCACAGTTTTTCCAGCTCCTTCAGCAATTTATTCTGCTCCTAGTTATGTCATGGATGACTCTCCATTGCCAGATCTGGATGATGTAATCTTGGCTGACATTCAACAAGAAGAAAAGGCGGCTGTTGAAAGCACTGTCAGAGTTGATGATATTCCAGCTTTTTTATGGCTTCTACTCCAACTCCTATTGATATTCCTGCTTAAGCTCCTTCTCAACCTGATAAGCCTATCATTTCTGCTGAGGCACTTAAGGCATTGAATGCTTTATATGATAATCCTCAAAGATCTAATGATGAGGATAGTGATGATGAGGATGATGATGATGAATCTGATGATGAACCAAAGAGGAAGATAGTATCCAAGAAAAGAAAAGCTCCTCCTCCTCCTGCTCCTAAGCCTAATCCAAATAGTGACACTCCTTATTACATTCTTTAAAAGATAACATCATATAAAGGGATGACAGCTTGGATGTGGCTATCCAATAATCAGTAGAAGGAGAGGAAGAAAAGCAGAAGATACTCTCCTCCTCCAATTCAAAGATACAGAAAAGATCGACCTCCTCCTCCTCCTCCTCCAGCAGCAGGAGCCTCTGGATTAGCATCTCAAAGATTTCCTTCTATTACCCATACCTATCAAAGGCAAGACAGATCTTCAAATCCTCCTCCAGCTGGATCATCTGATAAACATTCATCCTCTCAAAGGTCTATTACTTCAGGAAAGTGAAAAGGAAAGTTTAGTGAAGTCCCACCTCCCAGGTCTTTATACTCCAGTCAGAAACAGCAACATATAGTGTCTACAAATTTCCAGGACCAATCTACTCAGTTCAGAATTTCTTCTCTAAAGTCAAACTAGGTAGCAAATTCAGAGAGACCTCCTTCTCCTCCTCTTGATCCTGAGCTTGACCCCAACTTCAGAATGACAAGGTTTAATGAATAAGTTGGGCTCTCTCAAATGAACAAAGCCAGGAAAGAAGGTCAATACCCCTCTAAATTCACTACTATGTCATCATATAGAGAGAAAGAACTTAACTGATTGTAGGTCAGCAAGAAAGTATTTAATCCATCAGAGTATATGTCTCTTCATCCAGAAGCTGTTGTCCCCAGGGCTACATATCTGAAGATTTTAGGGGCTGCTGACATGACCATGACCAGTGTGCAAGCTTCAGATCCTAACAGAGAAATAATATTTACAAAGCTAAGAGACAAGAGCAAGGATGCAATGCCAAAGGAAAAGAAGTAGAAAAAGTGATTTTAAACTCTATTTATCTTTCTACATTATTTATAACTGCTTTATATTTTCTGAACAAAGCTCATGTATATATATATATATATATATATATATATATATATATATATCTGTTGCATGTGTTATCTATCTCTGCCAGATATATGCTTTTTATGCTTTGTTTATTCTCAGTTTAAGTCAGAGTCTGTGGTTAGTAACCTCACCCAAATAGGGGGAGATTGTTGGATCCCTAGTTTGATTTGGTCTAGGTTCACTAACTTAGGATCATGTGACCCACAATGTATAGCTAGGGTCATAGTTGTGTCCTAGAGTCTAGGCAAAGTCCTTAGAGTCAAAATCATATGGACCAGCTATCAACAAGACTGCCAGAGACTCAAGACTTAGAAGATTTCAAGAATCTGTAAAGTGAGTTCTACGTTCGTCGAACTCAGGTCGATGATAGTCATGCTCAGATCGGCGATCTCAGAGTAAATTCTCTGAGTTGAGCTCGACGAACTTGGTACTCAGGTCGACGAAAACTTGGATACTACAACAACACTTCAAATTCAGGAAACATTAACATATTCTAAGTCCTTAGTATCAGACTTTGGTCGACGAACATAGTTCTCAGCTCGACGAACTATATTCCTTGGTCAATGAATATTTGGACTACTACAACATTCTGTCAAGACTATGTTCTCTAGTCTCAGGTCGACGAACTCAGTTCTCTGCCCGACGAATTCTGGATTATCTACTTCAACAAATTAGAACCAGAAGACTTGTGTCGACACTTAGAGTATATGTCGACACCAACTGAGTCGACACTAGAAGAACTTATGTCGACACCCAGATCATCAGTCGACACTTTGGAAAGGTTATGTTGACACTACACAGAAGACTTGTGTCGATACACAAAATATATGACAACTCCAGAATAGTTGTTGAACTCCAGTCGACGAAAAATTTACCAGCTCGACGAACTTCAGACATAGAATAGGCAAAGTTCAAAAGAGATAGTAGTTCAGTTTCCAGCTCGACGATCATGGAACTCAGCTCGACGAACAAAAGCCGTCTGGTCGACGAACACAACATCTCAGCTCGATGAACTGTGGACTCAGTTCGACGATTTCTGTCATTTGTTCGATGATTCCAGACTGAGTCATTTCCAGCCCTGTCCCCACTATTACTGCAATAATTCCTTGGTAATCGATGCTCTAACATTCTCGGAATATAACCGTTAGAGGAGCATTAATTGGGATATTCTCCAGTATTATTGCCTGCCATTTTTCCACGGGACAGTTGGGGAAATTATTCAATGATGTTTATTCTCTAGGTCGTCAGCATTGAATGAAGAAGGAATTCAAAATTCAAAATACCAATTTCCCCAGGAAAATATAAAAAGAGATTTTTCTCTTTTCTCTGATACAGATACATAGACAGAAAAGATTATTCCTGCTTTCATCAAAAGATATTAAGAAGCAGATCTTCAATGGATTTCTCAGTCTGTCAGTAATTTGAAGAAGAAGCAAGAAGAACACCTTTTTCAAATCAAGAGTCTTCCTGTTCTTCTTCTCCAGGACCTTGCTAAGACATTCAAGCACCATCAGTCTAAAGCTCCTGGATCAAGTTCTCAACTGAAGGCCTATTACCATGTGCAAAGCTCCAGTTCTCTTGAACTCTTCTACATCTCAGGGGGAGCTTTGACAACATCACTAAATCCACATAGTCTTCTCATTGTGATTGAGAAAAGAAGACTTCCATCACTCTCTCATCCCCACCTCTGTAAAGGGTTGTCATCTCCCTTCAAAAGTGATTCCTGGTTACAAGTCACCTGATCAAAAGACTTGAGGGTTTGGTTTTTTGAGCACTTGATCAAAAGCTCATTGGTGTCAGACACCTAATCAAAAACCTGAGTGGATTCCTACCAGGGTGGTAGAAGAGTGGATGTACCTAGGTTGGGGAACCACTATAAAATTTCTTATGTCATCTGCTTGCCCCTTTTCTTTTTGTTCTTGATGTGCTTGTGTTTTTAGGACTGCTGTGTGATTATTTACTCTAGTTTAATTCTACACATTTTAATTACAGCAGAAGCTGTAACAGTTTTTTGTAGGACCTACAAATACTCTATTCACCCCCCTCTAAAGTATATTAGATCTAACACATCACTTTCAATATGTATGTTTATTATGTTGTGAACTTCTTGCGGTCTATACGGCCTGCATTTTATGAATACCATACATGTGCTTTGTTCTGAAATATCCAAGTACTGGAGCTTAGACGTGCGGTCTGGCAAACAGATCTGCGATTTGGAAGTATGATATCCACATGCTTTGCCATGAAAATATTCTAAGTGCAGGAACTTGTTCTCTTTGACAGGCGAACTGAACTGCGGTTTGACTATTGACATTAATCTATAGTTCCTGCAGGTTGTGGTCATGCGGCTTGATGGCTAGCCGCGATTTGACGTTGAGTACTGTACTTCCACTGGTTTTCTATAAATAGGAATGACTCTGAAGATTTCATCACAAAACCAAAAGGATGCAGGCTAAGTCCAAGTCGATGTGGTTTGACAAAGCCACCACGCTCAAGACTGATGCGTCCTCTGCATTCCACTCAGCAGATCACGAGGAATGTCGGCTTACAAAAGCCGAGCTAGATAACTTCGTGGAGAATCATATGCAGGGGATCCCGCTAGTTGTGCGGCTTCCGCTGCAGAACGAGAGGATTAACACCTCCAACGCAAACTAGATCGCCATCCCCATCGACCATTTTGACTGCGGTTTCTGATTCCCAGTCCTGATAGAGGTCATGGTGATCTTCGACCATTATGGCGTTGTGCCCGGACAACTGCCTCTGAACTCAATAGCCGCCATCTACAGCTTCATCTCATACTTGAGGTCGGAGAGTGTTCGATTCTCCATGAAGCTCTTCCGCAAATGCTTCTCGGTGCGGTCTATCCCGGACTCCGGGACTATAATCTTTCGTGGGCATTTATACTTCGACTACTGGGGATTGAAAGTCGTCAAACTGCCGAACAAGATCCCCAACTGGTCGGAGCGGTTTCTCATCTTTGAGGGAAACCTGGGGTTGCTGCCGGTCAACCCGCAAATTTGGGATGAGGCCGCCTTAGGCAGCAGCGGCCTAGACGGCTTGTAGAAGGAGAGGCATGATTTCTTCAAGGGAGAGCGGCTAGATGTGAATCACTACATCCTGTTGTTGCCATCCTTGGAAGGAGTTGAAGCGGAAGACAATAAGTATCAAACCGACCGAACTGATTTGTTAGCTGCACGGTCTGTGAATTGACTCTTTACTTTGTCTTTGTAGTTGTTGTGGTGGTCCCGCTAAACAAGTCGCTGACGCCTGGCGGCCTGACGCTTACACAAAGAGAGAAGCGTGCCAAGTGGGCCAAGCTGCAGCGAGTTGAAGAGGAAGAGGAGGAGTCAGCCTCTTCCGACGAATTCATGCTGCAAGGAATGGGCAGTGTCCTGAAGGACGTCCACGGCAACCCGACTATGCTGTGGAGTCTGTAGGGCGACTCTATGAAGGTCTCCACCTCCCTCACCTACTGGGGGATGGAAAAATTAAGCAATCATGCAAACGTGGTGGGCTCCGCGCTGTACGACAAGCGCAACCTGATGGCGCTGCGCAGAGTTCCTGCAGACAACCTATCGCGGTTAGCAGCGCAGGTCGGGGAAAGTAGCTTCGTATCCATCAACTTCATGGGCCTTGCCTTCAAGCAATTGATGAAAGAAAATAGCGGCCTGAAGAGTTAGTTAGAGGAGGAAAAATAAGAAAACAAACGATTGAAGGAAAGGGAAGCGGTAATTCATCACCTGATACTCGTGCGGTTAAAAATATGAAACCGCACGGTCTAACCTTTCACTTCTTTTGCAGGTAATGTATGACCCGACTAACCTGACCTTCCAAGATAACTTCTTCCCGCAGGTCGTCCAGGGGATCGATGGAGTGCTTAACCGCCTCCGCGACCTTGGCGGCTTAGCGGCCGGCTTCACTGATTTTACCTGTGCCGACATATACCCCACCTTGAAATAGGAGGTGGATGCTATCTACAGGGCAATAAAAGGCAATGACGAGGTCTGTGAAGAAGACGATGAAGAGGAGGAAGCCGACAAGGAAGAGGGTGGCCAGGGAAGCCTAAGAGAAGGCGCTTCATCTGAGACCAACGGTCAGGCTTCGGAGACCACTCGGATAGATCCAGCGGCTTCTGGCGGTTCGATAGCTAGCAGCAGCGGGTACTCTGAATCTTCCGTCGACATCGACGGTGGCGGTGGTTCAAGTTCTCTTGTGGCTAAAAAAACTCAAGCCGGGCGATTGGGGAATTTTTTGTTTTTAACTTGTACTTTCAATTTTTTTGGGAAACCGGCGGTATGATTTTTATAAACCGCGCGATTAACTTTTGTAATCTTTTATGAAATAAAAATGAAGGACAACATTTACCTTTGATGTGTAGCTTACTTTACTTCTCATTTTTCTTACTTGTATAAGTCCGCACGGTCTTAGTGTAACTTTCGATTTAATAGATAGTAATATCCAAATCGGTCTGAGGCCATGTTGTGACTTTAATAAAATCATCCACAAGAGAGAGAGAGAGAGATATTCATGTGTCTTGTTCGAGAATAGACATTGACAATAAGCTGTGTGGCTAACATTTTAACTGCTAAAAGTCTTGCTGAAGAAATAAAGTTCGGTCTGGAAGAGAGAAGTTCTCGCAACTTATTTGAAAATACACATTGAAAATAGGTCGCGCGGCTAACATTTTAACCGCCAAAAGTCTTGATGAAGAAATAAAGTGCTGTCTGGAAGAGAGAAGTTCTCACGACTTATTTGAAAATACACATTGTCAATAAGCCGCACGACTAACATTTTTAGCCACCGACAAGGCCTTAATAATGAAATATATGTTTGCTGTAAGAGCGAACTCTGATGCAGATCACGCTTTTGATGCAAGAGACTTAAGGAGAGAGATAAATAATCTGCGGCTTCTGATATGATCATTGATGGGCCCGAGAACAGACTCTTACTGTGGTTGGTTAGGTGAGTCGATCACCGCGGGCGTGCTAGATGAGGCAAGTGCACCTATCGCAAGTAGTACTCGATATTCGGGGGAATACCGAGGTCGTATTGTTCTCGAGGTCGGGTTGACTATTCTTACTCCTCCAGGAGGACTATTATTTTACTGAAAGTAAGGTGGAGATTTTAATTAAGTAAAGACGAAAAAAGTAAAAGAGCGAAAAAATGATTTAGAAAAATTCGATGAAAGGTTAACGCTCGGTATCGAATCAGATTAAGACAAAAATAACTTTTAATAATTATAGGACTTAGTTTTCAAATTAATAAAAGGCTACTTGGTCGTGGAGGTTCCACAAATGTGAGCTCACCTAGCTATTGGGATATCGCTCACCAGAACGCTAAGACTATTTGACCAAACATTAATCCGACGAAGGATTTCTCTTAACGCCCGCTTTACACTAAGAACCCCGTTATTGGGTGGGGAACCCAATCCGGTAGAATTACGCTTGTCCTCTCTCGAGGGTATGCACGCAACTCTATTTACCCAGTGGTGATCTGTTCATACGCATGGCCTCTCGGCTAGCTAGTGTATGGATAACGGAAATAGGGCCCACACATCGATTTGTGGTCCTAGGCATCGTTAACCCGGGGCAAACCTTAAGTGCTTAAATTAAAGTGAAAATAAAGAGCTTTAATTATTACGAATTATTTTAAATGTCCCAATGTTCTTCGATGTCGAGGCTAATAACGATTAGCCACACAACGGTATGGAGACGGCTTTATAATTTAATGAGGTGCGAGTTTGAGACTAAACGCTAAAAGATCATAAGAAGAGGACATAAAAAATAATAAACATTTAGAAAGCTGAAAAGTTAGCTAAAAAGAACTCACGCACACTTCAAATTATAAATAAATAGAAACTAAGTTACAAAAAAGGAAAATTGCAAGTCCTACTCAAACGAGTAGGCTGGAAATAAAGGGCACGCCTTTTAACTCTTAACGAGTAGGCGGAAATAAATACAATTACAAGTACTGCTAAAAAAATACAGAGAAATAAAGACCTGCCATTTAACACAAATCAGTGGGCGGAAATAAAGAAAATTACAAGTCCTACTCAAACGAGTAGGCGGGAAATAAAAACACGCCATTTAACTCCTGACGAGTGGGCGGAAATAAATGCATACACGTACGAACTCTACATAAATTGAAAGAAATCAAGAAAATAAAGCTTGAAAATTTATCTCCTACACACACGCACTCTACATAATTGAAGAAAGCGATAAAATAAGGCATGAAAATAAAGCATGAAAATTTAACACCTACACTCACACACTCTTCATAAATTAAAGAAAGCATAAAGATTATTCTCATACACTCACACAACATGAAATCTTAAAGAGCAAAATGAAATCCTAACTCCTACACTCACACACACAATTTTGAAAACGTAATGAAAGTTACCTAAAAATTAAAACTACTACTTTTTTATACTCACATTTTACCAAAAACAAATAAAAAGAACAAATTAGAATTTTAAGAGAACAAAAGTTTTTCAAAACAAATCAAAAACCAAAGTTCTTTAAAAATTAAAATAACAAGTTTTTCATTCTTATGTTTTCATAAAAGCTATTAAAAAGTGAAAAGAAAATGAAAATAACAAAAAAGGTTTTACAATCCAACAAAAAAAAGCTAAGTAAAAAAATCAAAATCACTTTCAAAACTCTTTTAAAAATACATAAGAATGAAAGCATAAGGCTCTTAAGAAAAGGACATGATGAAAAAGAGAAAAACTTATCGTACCACATTTGATTTGTAAATGAAATCTACTACAAAACCTAACATGAAGACAAGTTAAAAACATGAATAATAAACATGTTACACTCACACACACACACACACACACACACACACACTTTTCATAAAGAGAAAAACAAAGGAGAAACTAAGGATAAAATGAGAATAAAAGTGGGCACATAAGTTCATTCGAAAGTCATTTAAGAAGAGAAAAACTAACATTTTTATTGATTAAAATAGACTATTACAAAGTTATTACAAAGCTAAAGCAAAAAACAAACATGAAAGGAAGGGGGAGAAATATCCTTACATAGCAAAGGAATCCACGGATGCAGCCCACAAAACACACTAAAGTGGCTCAAAAATGTGAACCCTTGGTCATTACAGAAGTGGGGTATTTATAGAAAAAAAATCTAAGTACACGCCCTCCGACAAGGGTATGTCGGCGGGGGTGTCACTACTATTTGCGAAGGCGGCCGGCGATTTGACGGGAAAGTGGACTTCGGGCTGGACACGTGTCGGTCACGCAGCGGTCACGCTCCAGGTCACGGGCGTGACGCTGGGCATGTCGAGGAGGTGAATCTGTGCGCGGTGTGCGTTAAAAGTCGCCGCGTGGGTCTTGTCAAGCCTGGTGGAGTGGTCACACCCCAGGTCGCGGCGTGACGCTGGGCCTGTCGATTGGTGTTGACACTCGACAATCGTCTAGCAGAAAGTGTCGAGTTGAAAAATCGTCGAGCGGGAAGAGGAGTCATGCCCTAGGTCACGGGCATGACACTAGGCATGGCGCAGAGTCGATGATCGTCGAGTTGAAATCGTCAAGCGCCGGTTTTTGAGTTGTCATGCCCTGGTCATGGGCGTGACCTAGGGAACACGACTGTGTCTGCACTGTTTTGGCAGATTTTTATTTTTTTTCCTAAAAAATAAAATAAAATAAGTTATTAGTAAATTTACAAAAATAGAAGCATTTTATTGAACAAAAATAAGTAAAAACGATAAAAACAACTAAATTAATGTACACAAAAATACATATATTTACAATTCATCAAATACCCCCATACTTAAGCTTTTACTATTCCAGAGCAAAAGTTTGAGGTGAACTTATAAGGAATAGAAAAAACTCTAAGTTTAGCTAGCGCTTAATCAATTGTAAAAGAGATCTAAATAAATATACGGGGTGTAAAAGTTATGTCCTAAAATTATGTAGATGATTTAAATAGCGCAAAAGTTTTGGCCAAAAGACTTCTTGATATAATCAAATAGAAAGCAGTAATTGTATTGGTTAGATTAACAAAAATAGTTTGGAATTATATGAACTTTTAGCTTATAGGAGTTTTACCGGAAATAATGCAATTTACAAATTATGCACTCAAAAAGATTTTTGAATTAATTCTAGAATCGTGAAATTGGCTAAGGGGATTGATGTTGGTTTATGAAGAGGGTTTTGATTTTGAGGTGAGGTAATTTTTTCTCGAACCTCCATTTTTTTTCTTTTTGGATTATTAGGAAAATGAAATCTTATTTTCCTAATATCATTTTTCTATTCAACTTCATAAGAATAAAACTAACATAATGTATATGTGTAGGAGTAATAAATTTTATCCTCTAACTCCATAACATATAATCTTTTTAAATTATTGGATGCTTATGTTTACGGAACGAAATCTTATTCCCATTGACATAGGATCTTTTATGGATAAAAATTTTTTATCATGTCAAGTAGGTCATGATGGGTAAGGGGAGAAAAGAAAACTAGATTTTTAATTTAAAACAATTTTGAGAGCAACCTTAATAAACTGTACGTTCTAATTTTTCAGAAAGCTAAAAGTAAACATAATTGAATCCTATAGTCATTATTTCCAATATAGTACATGTGCTCCTATCAATGAAAAATTAGAAGTAGTGTCTAAAACGAGTTCACTATTTTTAACAAAGCATACTGAATTCTTTAAAACTTAACCCCGGCTATTTAAATTTTTCACTCAATAATTAACAAACGAATAGCAAATAGAGAATTAATAAAATTCACATATAAATAAACTCAAAACAAAATTTTTGGATAGCAGGAAAGTTAAGGATGGAATATTTGATTTATTTGTTTCAAAACATTTTTTTTATAGTTTTATCATCATTTTTTTGTGTTTTATATTTATTATACTTTTTTTGTATTTTTGTTTTGTTTTACTCAATTTTTTTGAATTTTTGGAACTATTATCTTTTTTTTAAGTTTGTCTTTAAAAAAAGATTTTGTATTTTTTAAGAAAATTTTCATTGTATTTACAAATATTGGGAGAAAAAGAAAAGTTATTTTCAAGAATAATAGGGAAAAGGAAGGGGGAGAGAGAGAAGATTATTTTCATAAAAATATTTACAAAGAAAAAAATATTTACAAAGTGAAACTAAATATTTTTTTTGTTTTATAATTTGTTGGACTTTTTGGAAAAAAGAAAGAAAAAGAAAATGAAATATTTTTTTGGATCTTTCATTTTAATTTTTTTTTTATTTTAAGATTTTTTTTGTTTTGTTTTGTTGTTATATATATTTTTTTGTATTTTTGAAATGCAGAAAAATAGAAGTGCAGAAAGTAATGCACGAAAATACCCTCATACTTAAGTCCAACATTATCCCCAATGTTACAATGTAAGTATGCAGAACAAAAATTAAATAAAATGCTATATGTGCAAAAGTAAAGAGAGGGGGGGTAGAAACGTCCCTGATGCGCGTTCGGGGAAGTCCATTAGAAACCCTGCATTTATTAGAAAAAGCAGCAAAGATAATAAGGAAAGAGCGAAAAAGATAAGCGAGTGGTGCCTCCCAGGAGCGCTTTGTTTATAGTAGTGTAGCTTGACTATTTTGGCGGGTATATAATGTTGAGGAAAGTTATAGTTTCGTTATGCCTGATCACTAGGTAGCCTGCTATATAAGACTTTAACCGATGACCGTTTACTTTAAACGAACCTTTTTCCAGGTGGGAGGCGAGTACGGTCCCATATGGAAAAACTTCTTCAACTAGGTAGGGGCCGGACCATCTAGATTTTAGTTTACCCGGAAGAAGTCTAAGATGTGAATTGTAAAGAAGGACAAGATCACCCGGAGAAAAAAATTTTGGGGACTTTATTTTTCGATCGTGATATAACTTAGAGCTCTCCTTATAGAATTTATTGCTCTCGTAAGCGTTTGCACGCCATTCATCGAGCTCGTTTAGTTGCTATTTTTGATTCTGAGCGGCTAAGTTGGCGTCGAGGTTTAAGAGTTTTAAAGCCCAAAGAGCGCGATGCTCTAGTTCTACGGGTAAATGACACGCTTTGCCATAGACTAACTGGAACGGTGTACAACCAATTGTGGTTTTGTATGCCGTCCGATACGCCCACAACGCATCGTCGAGTTTAACAGACCAATCTTTCTGATTTAGTGAAACAGTTTTTTCTAAAATTCGTTTAATCTCTCGATTTACTACCACAACTTGGCCACTTGTTTGCGGGTGGTAGGGGGTGACAAGCTTGTGCGTGACTCCATATTTAGCTAACGTCTTAGCCATAAGAGCATTACAGAAATGTGTTCCCCTATCAATAGCAATTGCGCGAGGCATACCGAAGCGAGAAAATAGTCTTTTAAGAAATATAACGACGACTCGCTCTTCGTTGGTAGTGAGAGCTTGCGCCACCGCCCACCTCGATACGTAGTCGACCGCCACTAAAATGTACATATTTTTGAAAGACGGAGGTAGGGGGCCAACAAAATCTATGCCCCATAAATCGAAGACTTCGCATTATAAAAACATGTTTTATGGCATCTCGTCGCGACGAGAGATGTTACCCGACCGCTGACAGCTATCGCATCCGCGCACAAAATTATGCGCGTCTTTGAAGAGAGTGGGCCAAAAGTAGCCCGCCTCTAGCGCCTTCCGAGCGGTCCGGTTGGCTTGATAATGCCCACCGGCTGGACCCTCGTGGCAGTGCTTAAGAATTTTTAAGCACTCCACACCCGCAATGCATCTTCATACCGCTTGGTCCGCGTAGATACGAAAAAGAAATGGGTCCTCCCAAAAGAAATTTTTCAAGTCAGAAAAGAATTTATTCTTTTGATGGCTTGAAAACTCTTTAGGAAGCACCCGCGCTACTAAGTAATTTGCAAAGTCTGCGAACCAAGGTGAAGATGACGAAGAATAATGAATGGCAAGGAGGCGTTCCTCGAGGAATCTGTCATTTATTTTAGATTCGACGAGCGCTTCCGCACCCGGATTTTCTAAACGGGAGAGGTGGTCGGCCGCTAGATTTTCCGCTCCCCGCTTATCTCGGATCTCCAAATAAAACTCTTGTAGGAGGAGAATCCATCGAAGAATGCGGGGCTTGGCGTCATTTTTAGCTAATAAATATTTAAGGGCGGAGTGATCGGTAAATACGATAGCTTTAGATAGCGTTATATACGAGCGAAACTTATCAAAACCAAAAACGACGGCTAAGAGTTACTTTTCCGTCGTCGTGTAATTTATTTGTGCGGAAGTGAGCATCTTGCTAGCGTACTAAATTGGATGAAAATATTTTTCTACACGTTGGCCAAGAACGGCACCTAAGGCAATATCACTAGCTTCGCACATAATTTCAAACAGAAGGGACCAATTAGGGGCCACTAAAATTGGTGAGGTGATAAGTTTTTGTTTTATTAAATTAAAGGTGGACTCGCATTTTCTACTGAAGATGAAACATGATTCCTTTTCCAAGAGGTGAGTAAGCTGCTTTGTTATTTTTGAAAAGTCTTGAATAAAGCGTCGGTAAAAGCCCGCATGGCCTAAGAAACTCCTAATAGATTTTACGTTTGTTGGTTGCAGAAGTTTTTTTATGATTTTTCTATCTTTGCTTTATCCACCTCCATCCCCTTAGACGAAATCATATGGCCGAGGACCAAACCTCCTCGAACCATAAAGTTGCATTTTTCCCAATTTAATACAATGCTTGTGTCCTCGCACCGTTGAAGGACACGATCTAAATTGTGAAGGCAATCGGGAAAAGAGCATCCGAAAACAGAAAAGTCATCCATAAAGACTTCCATAATGTCTTCTACTAGCTCGCCAAAGATCGCTAGCATACATCTTTGGAATGTAGCAGGCGCATTGCAGAGTCCAAATGACATTCTTCGATATGTGAAGGTGCCAAGCAGGCAAGTAAAAGTTGTTTTCTCTTGATCATCGGGGGAAATGGGGATTTGGAAAAACCCCGATAAACCATCAAGAAAATAATAATATGGATGACCGGATAAACGCTCTAAAATCTGGTCAAGAAAAGTTAGAGGGAAATGGTCCTTGCGGGTGGCATCATTAAGTTTTCTATAATCGATCCACACTCACAAACCCGTAACGGTACGAGTTGGGATGAGCTCGTTATGCTCATTCGCCACTACGGTTAGACCGCCCTTCTTGGGCACGACATGTACGAGACTAACCCATGCACTGTTCGAAATAGGGTAGATAATCCCGGCATCTAAGAACTTAATAATCTCGGCTTTAATGATGTCTTTCATGTTTGGGTTAAGACGACGCTGCGACTGAATCATTTTGCAGCAATTAACGTTAAGAAATATCTTATGGGTGCAAAGGGAGGGGCTAATCCCCTTTAAGTCAGAAATTTGTCACGCAATTGCGTGGCGATGTTTAAATAAAACTTCCAATAAATCGGAAGTCTCTGAATCACTCAAGTCTGAAGAAATAATAACGGGAAGAGTATCGCCTTTTCCCAAAAAAGCATATTTGAGTGAGTCGGGTAAGGGTTTGAGGTCTAGGATGGGCGGTTCTTCTAGGGAGGTTTTAATTCCTATGTCTTTCTTACCAATTGGTTCGAAAGGCAAGTCTAAATAGGTATCCTCATCGCATTTAAAATTTTCAAGCGCATAAATATCGTCGTTTAAAAATACGGACTCGAAAACGGGAGAAGAACGATCTCCAAAAGAGGTATCTAAAGAATTGCAGAAATCGTCGCTCGATGACAAATTGTTCATTGAGGGATTAATAGAGAAAGTAACTTGGTCATCTCCTAACCGGAGGAGAAGACGACCATTACTAAAATCTAATAGTGCACGGGAGGTGGCGAGAAAAGGGCGACTGAGTATTATTGGTACCTCGGCGTCCTCCTCGATGTATAAGATGACGAAATCTACCGGGAAGGTAAACTTGTCTACTCGGACAAGGACGTCCTCCACTACCCTGATAGGGAACTTAACCGAGCGATCCGCTAATTGGATGCGCATATTCGTAGGACTAGGAGTACGCAAAACTAAACGTTGAAAGAGCGAGAATGGCATCAAATTAATGCTAGCCCCTAAATCAGCTAAGACGTACTTTACTAATATATCGCCAAAAAGGCACGTGATGGAAAACCGTCCTGGGTCGCTTTGTTTTGTGGGCAATTTATTAGTCAGGGCCGCCGAGCAGACAGCATTGAGAGATACATGCGAAATATCCTCTAATTTACGTTTTTTAGAAAGTGATTCTTTTAAAAATTTCGCATATTTGGGCATTTGCGAGATAGCCTCGCAAAAAGGAACATTAATATGAATTTGTTTTAATAATAAAATAAATTTTTCATATTGCACGTCCTTACGCTCGTTATCAAAGTTTTGCGGATACGGCAAGGCCTTGTTTTAAATAATTTTTTCTTTTAAAATCGGTAAAGGCGGTGTAATCGAAGAAAGGGGAAGAGGGGTCGGAGGTGAAATATATACCTAAGGGTCGGTCCATTTTGGATCGACCACCTCCTTTCCGCTACAGAGGGTTATATCGTTGGCGTTCTGACGCGGATTGGGCTCCGTGTTTCCCGGCAGTGCCCTGAGCGTGCGCTCGGACATCATCCTCGCCAGTTGTCCAACCTGTTGTTCGAGAGTTTTTAGCGATCCGGTGATGTTCCAGATATTTGACTCGTTGGACGCAATATACTTAGAAAAAGTTTCCTACATCGGGGAGGGTTTTGGAAGAGGAGGAGGCAGCAGAAATCTGGGCGCATAAGAAAGAGGGGGATGCTGCGTATTGTTCGGGTTGCTCCAAGAGAAATTTGTATGATTCCTCCAACCTGGATTATAGATATTACTATAAGGGTTGTTGTTGGGGTTGAAGGAAGGATGACCCGAATTTCCTACGAAGTCCACGAACTCTTCGGCCACGCAGACGTTGGGGGGAATAAAATAAGGCGGAGTGGAGGAGGCAGCAGACATCTCCTCCGCCTGCTTTGTTAACCTTTCAACTTGAAGGGTTAAGAGAGCAGTGGCATCCACTTCAAAAAGACCAGTCGCTGGCATTGGGCGTCCCCGCGGGATGTTCCATTGATAGGCATTCATAGCTATCTCTTCGAATAAAGCCTGGGAGGCCTCGGGGGTTTTATTGTTTAGTGTGCCCCCGGCAGCCGCGTCAATCATTTGACGCGTCTGAAAATTAAGCCCATTATAAAAAATTTGTACTTGCAACCACGTTGGCAGCGTGTGGTGCGGGCACCGGCGGAGGAATTCCTTAAACCGTTCCCAAGTCTCGTATAGAGACTCAGGATCGTTTTGCACAAACGAAGAAATGTCCGCTCGCAACTTTGCAATTTTTGCGGGCGGAAAGTACTTCGTTAGGAACCGCTCCGTCAACTCAGCCCACGTGGTGATACATCCTCGCGGGAGGGCATTCAACCACGCCTTGGCTTTGGACTTAATGGAAAAAGGAAATAGGCGCAAGCGAATGACATCATCAGTGATGCCATTAATCTTGAAGGTGTCGTATATTTCCAAAAAGTTGGACACGTGGACATTCGGGTCCTCATCCGGCAGTCCATCGAACTGCACGGCATTTTGGACCATTTGAATTACACTTGATTTTATTTCAAAATTATTATTCGCCATCGCAGGGCGAGCAATACTATACCCAGTATCATCCAGGTTAGGCCGGGAGTAATAAGACATAGTACGCTCGGCCGCTGGGGCAAGGTTAGGGGCGGCCATAACATCGAAAGAGTGTTCGCTGATAGATTCTTCGGGGTCTAAAGAAGGAATTCGGCATTGAGATTGAATACGTGCAAGGGAGGGTTCGATCTCAGGGTCAAAGTCAAAATCCTCAGACTCGGAGGGTTGTCCACGGGTCATACACCCAAAGAAAAAAAATAAAACACAATAAACTCCTTTTTATTTAAAATAAAGTTTTTTGTTTTTTTAGTTTATAGAAAATAAGTAAAAGTAATAGACTCCGGAATTCGAAATAACAACACGAATACTCCCCGACAATGGCGCCAAAAACTTGATAGGCCCGCAAACAGACTTTTACTGTGGTTGGTTCGGTGAGTCGAACACCGCATGCGTGCTAGATGAGGCAAATGCACCTATCGCAAGTAGTACTCGATATTCGGGGAATACCGAGGTCATATTGTTCTCGGGGTCGGGTTGACTATTCTCACTCCTCCAGGAGGACTATTATTTTACTGAAAGCAAGGTGGAGATTTTAATTAAGTAAAGACAGAAAAAGTAAAATAGCGAAAAAACGATTTAGAAAAATTCGATGAAGGGTTAACGCTCGGCATCGAATCGGATTAAGACAAAAATAACTTTTAATAATTATAGGACTTAGTTTTCAAATTAATAAAAGCCAACTTGGCCGTGGAGGTTCCACAAATATGAGCTCACCTAGCTATAGGGATATCGCTCAACTGAACGCTAAGACTATTCGACCGAACATTAGTCCGACGAAGGATTTCTCTTAACGCTCGCTTTACGCTAAGAACCCCGCTATTGGGTGGGGAACCCAATCTGGTAGAATTATGCATGTCATCTCTCGAGGGTATGCACGCAACTCTATTTACCAGGGGCGATCTGTCCATATGCATGGCCTTTTGGCTAGCTAGTGTCTAGATAACGGAAATAGGGCCCACACATCGATTTGTGGTCCTACGCGTCGTTAACCCTGGGCAAACCTTAAGTGCTTAAATTAAAGTGAAAATAAAGAGCTTTAATTATTACGAATTATTTTAAATATCCCAATGCTCTTCGATGCCGAGGCTAAAAGCGATTAGCCACACATCGGTATGGGGACGACTTTATAATTTGATGAGGCGCGAGTTCGAGACGAAATGCTAAAGGATTATAAGAAGAGAACATAAAAAATAATAAACATTTAGAAAGCTGAAAAGTTAGCTAAAAAGAACTCACGCACCCTTCAAATTATAAATAAACAGAAACTAAGTTACAAAAAAGGAAAATTACAAGTCCTACTCAAATGAGTAGGCGAGAAATAAAGGGCACGCCATTTAACTCTTAATGAGTAGGCGGAAATAAATACAATTACAAGTACTGCTCAAAAAATACAGAGAAATAAAGACCTGCCATTTAACTCAAATGAGTAGGCGAAAATAAAGAAAATTACAAGTCCTACTCAAACGAGTAGGCGGGAAATAAAAATACGTCATTTAACTTTTAACGAGTGGGCGGAAATAAATGCACACACGCACGCACTCTACATAAATTGAAAGAAAGCAAGAAAATAAAGCTTGAAAATTTATCTCCTACACACACGCACTCTACATAATTGAAGAAAGTGATAAAATAAAGCATGAAAATAAAGCATGAAAATTTAACACCTACACTCACACACTCTTCATAAATTAAAGAAAGCATAAAGATTATTCTCATACACTCACACACAACATGAAATCTTAAAGAGCAAAATGAAATCCTAACTCCTACACTCACACACACAATTTTGAAAACAAAATTAAAGTTACCTAAAAATTAAAACTACTACTTTTTTATACTCACATTTTACCAAAAACAAATAAAAAGAACAAATTAGAATTTTAAGAGAACAAAAGTTTTTCTTATCAAATCAAAAACCAAAGTTCTTTAAAAATTAAAATAATAAGTTTTTCATTCTTATGTTTTCATAAAAGCTATTAAAAAGTGAAAAGAAAATGAAAATAACAAAAAAGGTTTTAAAATCCTACAAAAAAAGCTAAGTAAAAAAAATCAAAATCACTTTCAAAACTATTTTAAAAATACATAAGAGTGAAAGCATAAGGCTCTTAAGAAAAGGACATGATGAAAAAGAGAAAAACTTATCATACCACATTTGATTTGGAAATGAAATCTACTACATAACCTAACATGAAGACAAGTTAAAAACATGAATAATAAACATGTTACACTCATACACACACACACACACACACTTTTCATAAAGAAAAAAAACAAAGGAGAAACTAAGGATAAAATGAGAAGAAAAGTGGGCACATAAGTTCATTCCAAAGTCATTTAAGAAGAGAAAAACTAACATTTTTATTGATTAAAATAGACTATTACAAAGTTATTACAAAGCTAAAGCTAAAGCAAAAAACAAACGTGAAAGGAAGGGGGAGAAATATCCTTACATAGCAAAGGAATCCACGGATGCAGCCCTCAAAACACACTAAAGTGGCTCAAAAATGTGAACC
Organism: Platanthera guangdongensis; assembly: GCA_039583875.1. Taxonomy (NCBI): domain Eukaryota; kingdom Viridiplantae; phylum Streptophyta; class Magnoliopsida; order Asparagales; family Orchidaceae; genus Platanthera; species Platanthera guangdongensis. Next base: position 109,424,458 of record CM077154.1, read on the forward strand.
CTTGGTCATTAAAGAAGTAGGGTATTTATAGAAAAACAAATCTAAGTACACGCCCTCCGATACGGGCATGTCGGCGGGTGTGTCACTACTATTTGTGAAGGCGGCCAGCGATTTCACGGGAAAGTGCACTTTGGGCTGGACGCGTGTCGGTCACGCGGCGGTCATGCCCCAGGTCACGGGAGTGACGCTGGGCGTGTCGAGGAGGTGGATCTGGGCACGGTACGCTTCAAAAGTCATCGCGCTGTCTTGTCGAGCCAGGTGGAGTGGTCACGCCCTAGATCACGGCGTGACGCTAGGCGTGTCGGTTGGTGTCGACACTCGACAATCGTCGAGCGGAAAGTGTCGAGTTGAAAAATCGTCGAGCGGGAAGAGGATTCATGCCCTAGGTCACGGGCATGATGCTAGGCGTGGTGTAGAGTCGACGATCGTCGAGTTAAAATCGTCGAGCGACGGTTTTTGAGTTGTCACTAAAAGAATTGGTTTCAAGATCACCTAAACACCTAGAGGGGGGTGAATAGGTGCAATTCCTTTTTACTCTAAGACAAAATATTAATTCATATAATCACATAGAACAAATCAGATCTACAGCTACCACATCACAGAAATCACAAATTCACACACAATCACAGATGGCACACAGATTTATAGTAGTTCCCCAAATGATGGGTACATCCACTTTCCCTCTTCTCCTATTTAGCATTGTGCTAGATTCAGCCTAACTTCTTCCTTCCTTCTCAGATCAATAGATCTTACAGCTCAGAACCCAGTCAAGGTTCCTACAACTCAGAGTGAGGCCACACTCCTACAACTCAGGCACTTAAGCCCTACCTCAACCTACACCCAGGCCTATAACCCAGAGAATGAAATCTCCTATCTCAGGCACCCAGCCCTACCTCAGCCTTCCCAAGGCCTACAACTCAGAGATGTAAATTTTCTACCTCAGCCTTACAAATTAGGCTAAAAACTCAGATCAATAATGATCTTACAGAAAAAAGATATAAAATAAGTTTTATCTTTCACCCAAGTTGAGAGAGAATGGGTAGAAAGAATTCTTGATCAGTTCTTGAAGAATCTGATTACCCAGAAATCAACCTGTCTTTGGCTTTCTTCAAAGCTTCTTGAATCTGAACACAATAAGGTTGAATTTCTTGAAGATGATCCTCAATCAGCTTCCTTCTTAAAATCCAGAAATTAATCTGAATTCTTCTTTGCAGATAGTTCAGGATCTGTTCTTAAGAGACTAGTTGATGATAGTCTCTTTCTTCATTTGAATTGTTGGAGCTCTCTCTCTACAAATTCTTCTGAAGAACTTTTTAAAATTCTTCACTTAGATCCACTTGAAATCTCTGACTGGATTTCCTTGTGTAAGTAGGATCTTCTGTTGTAATTGTGTTGTGTACTTCGTCTTTTTTTTTCTTTCGTTTGTTGTTGTGTTCTTTTCAGTTGATAGAATCTGTCTTTATATAGACTTCATCCAAGGTTACCGGCCGATCCGGTTACTAATTAACTTTTGACAGATCTGACAGTTGCAGTAGACCGGTTGGTTATGGCAGCTGTCAAGTCTCCAGTCACTTCTTGAAACTTTGTCTCTGTTAGCAAAGTGTTGAGTCTGAACTTCACATGTGTCGACACAAGCAGATTAAGTGTCGACACAATCCTTGGTGGTGTCGACACAGTTCTCATGATGTCGACACTGCTACTCGACATAGCTTCTGTAAGAATGTGTCGACACAAGTCATGTGTGTCGACACAGTCACTTCTTGTCTTGGAACATTTAACTTTGAAGAATTCTGATGTGTGTGTCGACACAAGTCCTGTGTGTCGACACAGTTGATGTCGACTGAACTTTCTATGTGCCGACACAAGTCCTGTGTGTCGACACAGTTGATGTCGAATGAACTTTCTATGTGTCGACACAAGTCCAGTGTGTCGACGCAATTGATGTCGGCTGAATTTCCTGTGTATCGACACAAGTCTTGTGTGTCAACACAACTTCATCTGGTCTCGACACAACTTTTCCAAGTGTCGACACAATTGACTACAGGTGTCGACATAGCTTTTCTCAAGTGTCGACACAAGCTTTCACAAGTATCGACACTGCTTCTTCTGGTGTCGACTCATGGACTTCGAAACTTTTCCTGCATATTCTTAACCTGCACATGTAAATTAAAAACAACATCAAATACACCTTGATGTATATCACTGAGTTGGGTGAGGCTTCTCCAAATCTGGTACACATTTTCCAATGTACCCCACAATCTCTCCCTATTTGGACAAGTCATAACCCATAGTCAATGATATACACCATTTATAATAAACACACATTATAATGTATATAAACATTACATGACAGGGTAACATATAAACAAAACATGTATAATATGTCATTACAAAATGATGCAAACACAATGAGCATGATTCATTGTTTTGTTTAAACTATCAAAAGTTTGTCAACAAATAGTTTACATAGATTTTTTAACAACTAAAGATTACATTGTTGCAAAATCTAGTTAATCTATTCTAAGACTGGCTAGGCTCCTTGATGACTATGCCTCTGCCTGACTAGATCTTGGCTTGTACTGGAGCTTCAGTATCTTCAGCTGGCTTCTTTCCTTTCAGATCGTTCTTCTTTTGTTCTTCAGCCCTTATCTTTTGCCTTTCAAAATATTGAAAAGGCTTGGAGAAGTACTTGCTAGGCTCCAAAGCATTAGCAGGTAACTTCCCAGCTTTTGCTTTCCTTCTATATTGAAGAATGGCTTCCTGCCTGGCTTCATATTTATGTCATTCTTGATCAGTGTACCATTTTCCCCTTTCATGGGTCTTGTACTTTACAGCTTTCCAGGTAGTCAATATAATATTCCTGGAAGTAGGACTCCATTGTTCAAAATCAGGCTTCAACTTTGTCTGTTCTCTAAATCTTTTCTTTGAAAGTTGAGCTTCTTGCTCTTTAGTCAAATCTGCCTCTGACATGTCTACTTTCTCAATAATAACATTTTTAGTACCCTCTGGAGGGTTGTACATCTAATCAACCAAGCGTTGAATTTGCTCAAAGTTAGAAGGGGGATATATGATTTGAGCTACTTTCTGCTGACACCCTTCAATTCCTACAGCATGAATTCCTGACTCAGCTGTGTTGTCATCATCACATAGGGGTGGATATCCCAGAGTTGCTCTAACAACATTTGTTATCCATTTGGCATGCTCTGAGTTAGCATTGACTATCACCCTCTCCCCCTTTATGACTTCTCTTTCAATATGATCTCTAAGATCATTCTTTTGGAACCTGATTTGAGTATCCAGAAAATTTGTTCCCTCTATATAATAGGCTTTAAACTTTTGAAGCTGAGCAGATATAATCTTCTGAGAGGCTTGAAGTGCAGATTGGAAAGTGGATAAATCCTCTTGAAGTTTCTTATCAAACTCAGATTTCTCTTTAGCCCTAGCCTCAATTAGTGCAGTTGTAGTATTCTGTAATTCTGTAACAATCACATTATGTGATTCAGTAAGATTATCATTCATTCTAATTTGATTTTCAAGGACATAGCCTTGCTTGACGACTATATCATCAACTTTAGTCTTTATTCCTTCTTGTTGTTTTGCTAGGAAAACCACAACATTACCTCCTTTGTGAAAGCAATCTGTCATCTCCCTCTTAATCTGGTTTACCTCAAATCTAATTGATTTGATATCTTCAGCCAAGGAGAATTGCAAATCTTTATGAGTTTCATCCATATATTTCTCCATGGCTAGCATTTGTTCATCTAACTTGACTTGCAAAGATACGAACAAGGAGCTATAATCATGTGCAGGAACAGGTTGTCGAGCAGTTTGTAATGCCTTTTTATAGCTTTGGCTTCTTCTTCTGAAAACCATTAGCTTTCTCTTTTTTGCTTGAGTTTCTGCTTCATCTTCATAAGCTGAGGTACTTGCTATATCAACTCTTTTCTGAGGACTAGGAGGCAGTTCCTTCTCAGTCCTAGTTTGCTCCCCCTCAATGTCAGCTTGCTCCCTCTTAGTCCTGGATTGCTCCCCCTCAGTTCTGACTTGCTCTAAATCAGGGAACAACTCTTCAAGGGTAAACTCTTGTTGAGATTGGACTGGAGGCACTCTTAACTCTGGAGCATCAGCAGCTGGAGATGTATCTTCCATGATAACATCCTGTGCTTGATTGTTGAGTTGAGTGTTCTGGTCAACGTCAATCAAGGGCACAGTTAGTGTTTCATCCTCATTATTGAATATTGTTTAATTAACTTCTTGGATTACCTCAAGAATAGTTTGATTAGCCATTTCACTTTCTAAGTGTGTTGGCTCTTCCCCAAGATGAGGCCCCCCCTGCATCTAATCATCAAGTCTAATGTCTTGAGCAGGTGATTTCTTAGTATTCTCTGGCCTCTCTTCATCAGCCATGTATTTTACCATCACTCTTTCCCATCTAGAGATTATCCTTAGATCCATTCTCCTCATGTGATTGATCTTGGATCTAGTAGCCTGTTGCATCACTTCTGGAATTACTCCAGCCAAGTATAAACTTAATATCCTTCCCATATTAGGTTTCTTGATGCTTTCCCTAATCTTCTCATATATGTCTGCAGACTAATTGGTGTTGATTTTGTAGATAATCCTGGTCATGAGGCTGAACATGTAGGCTGAGACCCTATCATGTCCACCTGGTTTGCATAAGATTACTTTCCCAACTACTTCAGAAAGAAATTTTCCTTGTATATTCATTCCTTTTCTATTCATGGATGATCCAATTTTCATGGTGGGATCTAATCCACACCACTGGAGTGCTTCCCTGGCCTTGGTAGAGGTAACTTCGTCGTCTTCTTGAGTTTTGGGCAGATGAAGAATTTTTTGTATGCTCTTCATGGTGAGTTTGATTTTTTTACCCTGGATTGAAGACCTAATCTTTAGTCCAGTTGAATCATGAGTTGCAGCTCCATAGAACTCAAGGATTTCCTTCTTCCATATATTTTTAGGTTCTGATGTCAAATACTCCAATCCATTTTCTGCAATTAGTGCTATCACAACTTTAATCGCTGGTTCAGTATCGTCAAAGGCATTTTGTACAAGTTCATAACCCTCATTCATGTTTTCGTCAAGTTTCTGCGCCATTAGGATGGTGAGAAATCTTGAATAGAGAAGAGAGAGTTTGTCGACACAAGAATCTAGTCTCAACAAAAATCTGGAGAGTGTGTCGACAGGGTATGTGCTTGACCTATATATATATGTCTAAACATAGAAGGTCAACACTATTGAGATGGTGTCGACACAGACAGCTAATGTCTCGACAGAAGTGTTGACTACTATATGTCGACACCAATTAATGATGTGTTGACACAGACATTATTGTTAGTTCAATAGAAATTCCGTGTCGAATCTAATTCTAAGTGTCGACATAACTTCTGGAGGTGTCGACGCAACTCCTCTGAAGTCGCGACACCAATATTCTAGATGTGTCGACAATATTCCTCTGAAGTGTCGACACCAATTTTCTAGATGTGTCGACACAATTTCTCTGTGTTGACACAAACCTCTTTTTGTGTTGACATAAAATTACTTAGACAAATTTGTCAATCTATACTATGTTCAACATACCTAATTCAATTTTAAAATTATTGAATTTAGTATCATCCAAGGGCTTAGTGAACATGTCAGCAATTTGAAAACTTGTATTGACAAATTCTAAACATATATCCTCTTTTTCTACATGATCCCTAAGAAAATGATATCTTAGTTCTATATGCTTTGTTCTACTATGAGAAACAGGATTATGAGCAATAGAAATAGCACTTGAAGAATCACAGAATAATGGGGTTCTACTTACCTGGATACCATATTTTTTAAGCTGATGCTGTATCCACAACAGCTGTGCACAACAGCTCCCTGCAGCTACATACTCAGACTCAGCTGTGGAGATTGCCACACTAGTCTGCTTATTACAGCTCCATGACACCAATCTTCCTCCTAGAAATTGATAGGTGCCAATTGTGCTTTTTCTATCTTCTTTGCATCCTGCAAAGTCTGCATCTGAATATCCAGTCAGTAGAAAATCTCTATTCTTAGGGTACCAAAGACCTAGATTATGTGTGCCCTTAAGATATCTCAAACTCCTCTTAACAGCAATATAATGAGATTCTTTTGGGCAGGATTGGTACCTAGCACAGACACATGTAGTATACATGATGTCAGGTCTACTAGCAGTCAGATAAAGGAGTGAGCCAACTATCCCTCTGTACAAAGACTCATCTACAGGTTTTCCTACATCATCTTTGATTAGAGATATACTTGTCCCCATTAAAGTTCTCATGGTAGTGGATGACTCCATACCATACTTCTTAATTAACTCCTGGGTGAACTTAGACTGGGATATGGACAGGCCATCATCATTCTGTTTTACTTGGAGTCCCAAGAAGGACTTAAGTTCTCCCATGCTGCTCATCTCAAACTTCTCTTGTATAAGTTTAGCAAACTTCCTACAAAGTTTGTTTTCAGTAGAACCAAATATTATATCATCAACATATATCTGGACTAGAATTATCTTCCCTTTGTATTCCCTAAGGAATAGAGTTTTGTCTATTTTCCCCCTTGAGAATTTGTTCTCAATGAGGAAAGTAGACAAGGTTTCATACCAAGCTCTAGGGGCTGGTTTCAAACCATATAGGGCTTTCCTAAGCCTATACACATAATTAGGATAGAGTAGATCAATAAAACCTGATGGATGTTCTACATAAACTTCCTCCTTTAAGTCTCCATTCAGGAATGCTGACTTAACATCCATTTGGAACACTTTGAAACCCTGATAAGCTGCAAAGGCTAGGAATAGCCTGATTGCTTCCAACCTTGTCACAGGGGTAAATGTTTGATCAAAGTCTATGCCCTCTTCCTGCATGTATCCTTTGGCAACCATCCTTACCTTATTCTTAGTTATGATCCCACTCTCATCTAGCTTGTTCCTGAAGATCCACTTAGTCCCTATGATATTGTGATCTTTTAGTTTAGGAACTAACTCCCAGACCTTGCATCTATTGAATTGATTCAATTCCTCCTGCATAGCATCAATCTAGTGTGGGTCTTTTATAGCTTCTTCAAATCTTTTAGGTTCCTGTTGATACAAGAAGCTTCAGCATAGTACAGTGTTCAAGCTCCTGCTTCTTGTTTGAACCCCTTGTCTAGGATCACCAATAATCTGGTGTACATGATGATCCTTTAAATGTCTAACTGCTGGAGGAAGTCTGTCTGCAGTTTGACTTTCTCCATTTTCTTCATTCTGCTGTACTTCAATGTCTTCTTTATCCAGAGAGACTTATTCTCCCCTGGACAACAAGCATCTTTATCTTTATCCAGCATAACAGTTTAATCTTCTTTGATAGTCATCATGTCCATCTTCTCTTTTATACCTGTAGAGCTACATGAACTACTAGGCAACTCACTGTTAATAAGTCTTGATTCATCAAATATAACATGAACAGACTCTTCTACAACTTGTGTAGTCAAGTTAAAGACTCTATATGCCTTACTATTGTTGTTATACCCAACAAATATCCCATCTTGGGATTTGGCAGCAAACTTTGTCAGGTAAGACTTGCCATTGTCAAGCGCATATCACTTGCAACCAAAGATCCTAAAATAGGATAAGTTTGGTTTCCTGCCTTTCATAACCTCATAGGGTGTCTTTGTGTGGCTCTTAGTGATGGAATCCCTATTGAGCACATGACATGCAGTGTTTACTGCCTCAGCCTAGAAATATTCTGGGAGAGAAGTGTCACTCAATAGAGTTCTACCTGCCTTAATGAGAGTCCAAATCTTTCAGCAATTCCATTTTGCTGAGTAGTTCTTGAAAGAAATTGTACCTAAACACCTAGAGGGGGGGTGAATAGGTCACTAAATCTTTTTTAAACTTTTAGGCAGATTGCAGATAATATCACAGATTTATAATTACTTCTTCACAGCAAACAATCAACAATCACAGAATAAAGTATGCACACAGTGAACACACAGATTTATAGTGGTTCCCCAAGGTTTGGGTACATCCACTTTCCCCCTTCGCCTATCTAGTAATGTACTAGATTCGGCCAAACTCCTCCACTATATCTCAGATCCTCAGATCTTACACTCAGAACCCCAAATGGTTCCTACAGCTCAGGCCCAAGGCCCTACAACTCAGTCTTCTCCAAAGACCTACACTCAGCCACAAGGCCTACACTCAGCCACAAGGCCTACACTCAGCCACAAGCCTACACTCAGAGATATGGATCTCCTACACTCAGGCACACAGCCCTACCACTCAGCCTTTATAATTACAGGCTTACAACTCAGATCCCTAAGGATCCTACAAGAAATTAAGAATACAAAGTGTAAACCTACAACTCAGAATGAGAGAGATGAGTTGACAGGTTCTTGATGAGTTTTTGGAAGAACTCTGCTGAGATCAACCTCACTTGTCTTTCTTCAAAGCTTCTTGAATGTAGAACACAATATGGTTGATCTTCTCTCAGTTGATCTTCAATCACTGCAACTTAAGTTTCAGATCTTAATCTGAAACCTACTTCACAGCTGGTTCCAATGGCTGTCTTCTTGGAAGGAGCTCTCTCTCTCTCCAACTACTTAGATCTTCAGATCACTTCAACTGATATGTGTTAATCTGTGTTGAATCATCTTCTTCTGTTGACATAATAAGCCTATATATAGGCCTTCTTCATGGTGACTGGCTGATCCGGTTCCTAACAGCTTTCTGACAACTCTGACAGTTGCAGTAGACCGGCTGGAATGGCAGCTGTCATGTCATCCAGTCACTTCTTCAAATATCTGTAACTGTCTGAAAGTGTCGAGACAGTCTGTCTTTAAGTGTCAACACTTATAGACTAAGTGTCGACACAAGTTGACTAAGTGTCGACACTAGCCTTCAAGGTGTCGACACAACTCCTTGTGTTGTAGAATTCACTTCTCGACACAGCTTCTTCAATATGTGTCGACACTGATATTGAGTGTCGACACAACTCCTTGTTATTCAGTACTTAGTTGAATTCTTGTAAGTGTCGACACAACTTCTTTGTGTCGACACATCTTCATGTGTTGAACTTGTTCAGTGTCGACACATCTTCTTGGTGTCGACACATGCCTTCTGTGTTGATACTTGCTACGTGTCGACACATCTCCTCGTGTCGACACATTCTTCTTCTGTTGAGACTTTGGCTGAGTGTCGACACATCTCCTTTGTGTCGACACTTGTACTTAGAATTTTGTTGAACTTTACTGAGTGTCGACACAGCCTCCAAGTGTCGACACTTTCTTCATTTGTTGAGTCTTCTGCTGTGTGTCGACACATTCTTCATTATGTCGACACTTTCTTCATGTGTTGAGTCTTCTGCTGTGTGTCGACACACTTTTCATTATGTCGACACATATACTTAGACTCTGTTGAAATTTGCTGAGTGTCGACACAGCGTCCAAGTGTCGACACTTTCTGATGTTGACACAGTTCCTATGGCTGTCGACACTGCTTCTAAGTGTCGACACTTCTTCACTGGACATTTCTTCATTGAGTGTCGACACAGCCTACATGTGTCGACACTTTCTGTCTGGTGTCGACTCTGCATCCCTGGTGTCGACACAATTACTCCAAGTGTCGACACTACTTCTCTGGATGTCGATACAAGTCTTCTTAAGTGTCGACACTTTCCTTCTGGGTGTCGACACATGGACTTAGTAACTTTTCAGCTTTCCCTATAAATACTTAACCTGCACAACTAAACTCAAAACACATCAATATATTTTGATGTATATCATTGAGTAGGGTGAGGCTTCTTCAAATCAGGTACATTTAAACCAATGTACCCAACAATCTCCCCCTATTTGGAGAAGTCATAACCCTTAGTCAATGATATACACCATACATAATAAAATCACAGTATGATGTAAAACAGGATTATATAACTAGGGAAAACATAAACATGTATTAAAACAAAACATGTATATACCAATATCTCAGAACAATTATGTAATATAATTAACACACATCACATAGTTCTAAGACTTCAACATTTTCATTATTCATAAGTTACAGAAGTTTTAATATAAGTGATTACAACTGTAAACTTAAAGAAAATTCTATTCTATTTCTGCTCAGCCTCCTTGATAACTATGCCCTTTCCAGATTGTATCTTTGCTTGGACTGGGTCTTCAGCATCTTCAGCAGCAGCAGGCTTCTTGCCTTTAAGATCCTTCTTTTTTAACTCTTCAGCTTTAATCTTCTGCCTCTCAAAGTAATGATAAGGCTTGGGAAAGTACTTGCTAGGCTCCTAGGCAGTAGGAGGTAGCTTTCCCATCTTAGCCTTTCTTCTATACTGCGCAATGGCTTCTTGTCTGTTCTCATGCTTCCTCCACTCCACATCAGAATACCATTTGCTTCTGTCCACAATATTGTCTTTGGCAGCCTTCCATGCAGTCAGAATGATATTTCTGGAGGTGGGGATCCACTGTTCAAAATCAGGCCTTTGTTCAGCTTGCTCTCTGAACCTTTTCTTAGACAATAGAATCTCTTGTTCTTTGAGCAGCAAAGCTTCTTGTTCTTTCAGTATAGCCTCTAGCACTGGCTGAACCACTTTCTCTATGATGACATTTTGCTTACCCTCAGGAGGGCTATACATTGATTGTATGTCTGCATGTATCATATCAAAGTCTGGAGGAGGGTAGATTACTTGAGCCACTTCAGCTTGCTCCCCTCCAAGATATGCAGGATGAATTCCAGACTCTGCAACATTGTCATCATCACACAATGGAGGATATCCAAGGGTGGCTCTGATGGAATTGGAAATCCATTTTGCATGATCAAAGCTGGCTTTGACTAACACCCTCTCCCCCTTTATGACTTCTCTAACAATATGATCCCTCAGATCATCTTTCTGAAATCTTATTTGGGCATCCAAATAGTTAACTCCATCCTTAAAGAAAGGTTTCAACCTTTGGAGCTTGTCAGTTATAGCCTTCTGAGAATCTTGAATAGCAGTTTTAACAGCAGTTATTCCCTCTTGTAATGCTTTATCAAATTCTGCCTTAGCTGTAGCAGTAGCTGTAGTCTGCCCAGTAGCTATATTCTTCATTTCTGTGACTATTGCATTGTGTGAAGCAGTTAAATTATCATTCATCCTGAGCTGGTTCTCCAGAACATAGCCTTGCTTCACTGCAATATCATCCACTTGAGATTTTATCTTCTCCTGATGTGTAGCTAAGTAGACCACTGCATTCCCTCCCTTGTGGAAGCAGTCAGTCATCTCTTTCTTATTCAGATTCATCTCAAATCTGATGGACTTAATATCTTGTGCAAGATCAAACTGCAGAGATTTTTGTCCTTCATCCACATATTTTTGCAGTGCTTGCATTTGCTCATCAAGCTTTATTTGTAATGCAACCATCAGAGAACTGTAATCTGTAGATGGTGCTGGCTGTGGTGCAGGCTGTGGTGCTATGGTTTGCAGAGCTTTCTTATAATTCTGGCTCCTCCTTTTGAAAACTTGAAATTTTCTCTTTTTGGCTCTTGCAGCCTCTTCATCTTCAGAAGCAGATGTGCTTGCAATATCAACCCTGTCCTTAGGGCTTGGAGGTAACTCCTTCTGATTCCTTTGGAGCCCTTCAACATCTTATGGCACCTCAGTCTCCTGCCTTGCAGTTTCCTTTACACTTTCCACTTGCTCCCCCTCAACATGGGACTTCTCCCCCTTAACAGCAGCTACTTCTGTCTCAAGGTCTGTTTGGAGTAGATCAGGGAACAGTTCTTCCAAAGTAAATTCTTGTTGAGGTTGTGGTGGAGATTTTCTTATCTCATCAATTACTTGATTTGGTTCCACTTGATCTGCAACAGATGTGTCCTCCATGACAACATCTTGGGGTTGGCTATATGTTTGAGGTTGATGATTAACATGATGTAATGAATCAGACAAAACATTATCCTCTATAGGGAAAGCTAAGTTATTAATTTCAGTGAGTACCTCAAGTATTGTGTGGGTAGCTTGTTCACTTTCTAGAGGAGTTGGCTCATCAACTAGTAGAGGCTCCCCCTGGATGGAATCCTGGTGAATTGGGCTAGCCTGTGGTAGCTCCCCCTGCCTTTCTGTATCATCTTGTCTAGCTGGAGACTTACCAGCATCTCCAGTTTCTTATTCATCAGGAGTAAACACAACTTGCTCTTCAGAGCTACTAGAGGATTCTTGAGCCACTGGGGCTGATTTCTGCTTCCTTTTCTGGGGTGTTGTCTACTCAGGAGTAGGCATTTCCTTAGTTAAGACTCTATCCCATCTAGAGAAGATTCTCATGTCCATCTTCCTCATGTGATTGATCTTAGAACCTACAGCTTGGCTCATTTCTTCTGGTATACTACCAGCCAAGTAAAGACTTAGAATCCTACCCAAATTGGGTTTCTTCAGGCTCTCCTTAATCTTCTCAAATACTACTACAGACCAATCAGTTTGCAGTGTGAAGATAATCCTTATCATAAGACTGAACATATGAGCTGAAACTCTGTCATGCCCACCAAGCTTACTCAAGATCACCTCGCCAACAATTTCAGAGAGAAATTTGCCTTGGTTGTTCATCCCCTTCCTATTGAACACAGATCCAATTTTAATGTTGGAATCCAAACCACACCAAGTTAATGCTTCCCTAGTTTTAGAAGCAGAAACATTCTCTTCTTCCTTAGTCCTTGGTAACTGAAGTACCTTTCTCAGACTTTTGGGTGAGACCTTCACCTTTTCTCCATGAACCCTTGACTTAATCTTTAGTCCCGATTCATCTAGGGATGCTCCATTCAGAAATTCCAGAACTTCTTTCTTCCATATCTTGGTCGGCTCTGAAACAAGAAAATCTAATCCAGAGTTTGTAACTAGGGTTACCACATCCTTGATCTCTGGTTCTGCGTCATCAAACGCATGCCGCACCAGTTCATATCCTTCATTCACGTTCTCTTCGAGCTTGGGCGCCATTAGGGTTTGAAGAATTTGAATTGAGAGAAGAGAGGTGTCGACACACAAGTTTGGTCTCGAAACTTTGGTGAGCGTGTCGACAGACAATGGCGAAATCCTATTTATACCTTTCTAGGATTGAATATGAAAGGGCGCGTCAACATACTCAAATTCTGTCGACACTGTTGAAAAGTGTCGACACAGACTTATAATGTCTCGACACCTATGTGTCGACACAAGTATAGTCGACAGAATATATGTGTCGATACTTGTTTATGTGTCGACACCGCTTAGCTCGACACTTGGTCGAGACTTTACTTCACTAATTCTGCATAAAGTCTAAGTGTCGACACCACCTTGGATGTGTCGACACCTATCATGTATATGTCGACACTAATTTTCTAAAGTGTCGACACCAACTTCCTAGATGTGTCGACACCTTTTCTCTGAAGTGTCGACACCAATCCTCTGTCTCGACACAGACAACTCTGTGTGTCGACACTATTTTACTTAGCCATTTCTGTAAACTTATTCTAAGTTTATCATACCTAATTCAATTTTAAACCTATTTAACTTGGTTTCTTCTAAAGGCTTAGTATACATGTCAGCTAGTTGAGTATCTGTATTTACATACTCTAGTGATATATCTTCTTTTTCCACATGTTCCCTAAGAAAATGATATTTTATTTCAATGTGTTTAGTCTTACTATGGGAAACAGGATTGTTTGCAATAGATATAGCACTAGTAGAATCACAAAATAGTGGTGTTCTACTTACTTGAATACCATAATCCTCAAGCTGATGTTGTATCCATAGAAGTTGAGCACAGTAACTTCCTGCAGCCACATACTCTGATTCTGCTGTGGAGATAGCCACACTTGTTTGCTTCTTGCTACTCCATGATATCAGTCTTCCACCTAGGAATTGACAGGTATCAGTTGTACTTTTCCTATCTTCCTTGCAGCCTGCAAAATCTGCATCTGAATAACTTGTCAGTTCAAAGTCTCCATTCCTAGGGTACCAAAGGCCTAGATAAGGAGTGCCCTTAAGATATCTCAGAATTCTTTTGACTGCTGTCAAATGAGACTCTTTAGGGTATGCTTGGTACCTAGCATAGACACATATAGCATACATGATATCTGGTCTACTTGCAGTCAAATACAATAGGGAGCCAACTATCCCTCTATACAAAGTCTCATTTACAGGTTTCCCTGCATCATCTTTGCTAAGAGACATACTTGACCCCATGGGAGTCTTCATGGTACTGGATGATTCCATACCATACTTCCTTATTAATTCTAGGGTGAACTTAGACTGGCATATAGATAAACCATTCTCAGTCTGTCTAACTTGGAGACCCAAGAAGAACTTAAGTTCCCTCATACTGCTCATCTCAAATTATCCTTGCATTAGTTTTGCAAACTTTTTGCAAAGACTGCTTTCAGTAGACCCAAATATGATGTCATCTACATATATTTGGACTAGTATGGTCTTGCCTCTGGATTCCCTAAGGAATAGAGTCTTATCTATTTTCCCCCTTGTGAATTTATTCTCAATGAGGAAATTAGACAGGGTTTCATACCAAGCCCTAGGGGCTTGTTTTAACCCATACAAAGCCTTCCTAAGTCTATAGACATAATTAGGTTGAGTTGAATCAACAAAACCTGATGGTTGTTCCACATAGACCTCTTCCTTCAGATTACCATTCAGAAAGGCTGACTTAACATCCATTTGGTATACTTTAAATCCGTGATAGGTTGCATAGGCCAGGAACATCCTTATGGCTTCCAGTCTGGCTACTGGAGCAAAGGTTTGATCAAAGTTAATGACTTCTTCCTGTCTATATCCCTTAGCAACCAGTCTTGCGTTGTTCTTAATAATCACTCCATGTTCATCTATTTTGTTCCTAAAGATCCACTTGGTTCCAATTATGTTGTGGTCTTTTAGTTTAGGAACAAGATCCCAGACTTTGCATCTCTTGAACTGATTCAGCTCCTCTTGCATTGCCTCAATCCAATGAGGGTCTAGGATGGCTTCTTCAAATTTCATTGGCTCATCTTGGGATAGAAAACTGGAGTAGAGTACTGAATTTAGATTTCTGCTCCTTGTTTGTACCCCTTGTCTTAGATCACCAATGATTTGATCTGCTGGATGATCTCTTAGATGCCTTTTAGCTGGAGGCATCCTAGCTTCAAGTTGAACTCCTTCAGTTTCTTCAACTTGTTGCACTCCTTGGTCTTCTTCTACATCAGGTGCATGTAGTACTCCCCCTGGACAACAGCCACTATCATCTACATGTTGACTTGCAGTAGATCCTTCTTCAATAGTGAGCTTGTCCATCTTCTTAGTCACGCATGTGGGGCTGCAAATACTTCTAGACAACTCATTGTTAATAAGTCTAACTTCATCAAATACTACATGTACTGACTCTTCTACAACTTGAGTAGACAATTTGTAGACCCTATACGCCTTACTATTGTTGTTGTACCCAACAAAGATTCCCTCTTGGAATTTGGCAGCAAACTTAGTCAAGTAAGACTTTCCATTGTTAAGTATATAGCATTTACAACCAAAGATCCTGAAATAGGATAGATTTGGTTTTCTGCCTTTCACAATCTCATAGGGGGTCTTATTGTGGCTCTTAGTAATGGTAGCCCTATTAATTACATGGCATGCAGTATTAACTGCCTCAGCCCAGAAATATTCTGGGAGAGATGTGTCACTTAATAGTGTTATACCAGCTTCAATCAAGGTTCTGTTTTTCCTTTAAGCAATGTCATTTTGCTGATGTGTTCTTGGTGAAGAAAATTCCTGAAATACTCCAAAATCTTCACAGAGTTTTGTCATGCTATCAGACTGGAATTCAGTACCATGGTCACTTCTTATTTTGACCACTGTAATGTCTAACTCATTCTGAATTTGTTTGACAAAGCTATAAAATATATTAGGTGTTTCAGATTTCTGTCTAAGGAAGAACACCCAGGAAAACTTGAGTAGTCATCTACAACCACAAATGTGTAGACCTTCCTACCTAGGCTGTAAACTGGCATAGGACCAAAGAGATCCATATGCAAGAGGTATAAATACCTCACAGCATCTTTGTTTTCAATGCTATTAAAGGTGGATCTAGTCTGCTTGCCCTTTTGACAAGCTGAACATATCCCATCTTTAATACACTTAACCTGAGGACCATTCCTCACTAACTCTTTGCTATAGAGTTGGTCAATTGTCTTATAGTTAAGATGGGCTAGTCTCTTGTGCCATTTGACACAATGAGAGACTTTCTCATCAGCTACAAGATACACTGGAGAAACATTGTTCTCACTCATAATGTCTAGGCAATAGACATTTCTCTTTCTATAACCTGTCAGAATGATCTCTTGATCATTTGACCTCATGATATGACAACTATTTTTGACAAATGAGATGTCATATCCTAGATCACTCGGCTGACATATACTAATGAGGTTGTGTTTCAAACCTTTAACATAAGCCACTTGAGTAATAGTTATAAGATTGCTAGAAATGTTACCAAAACCCTTGATGATTCCTTTTTCAGAACCACCAAAGGTGACTTTATGACCATCCTTGATTGGTGTGTAATCCTTTAGCAATCCCCTAGTTCCAGTCATGTGCCTAGAACATCCACTGTCCAGGTACCATATTGGGGGCATGGCCACTTGGACTCACGTGCAAAACAGATTAGTTGACCTTAGAACCCAAAGAATTCTTCGGTCCTTGGTGCTGGTTAGTTTGCCTCTTAACAAAGCTACCTGTAGATCTTCCAACAGGCAGTTTACTACTCATCTTGGCACTAGAATTGTGCCAATAGTCTATGGCAAAGTGGCCTACCTTGCCACAGCACAACCACTCAAATCTATTATACCTCTACTTAGGTACAACCCTAGCTATTCTATCTACAGCAAGCTTGTAGAGTATTGGGGCTTTGCCCTTAGACTTGGACTGAACAGTCCTAGCAGGTTTAGTAAACCCTAATCCAGTTTTACCTTTTTGATGAACAAATTCATCTATTAAAGGTAGAACAGACTTTGGTTTAGAAAACCTTGCAACAATATCTCTCTCCTTCTGAAGACTAATCTCCAGATTTTTGATTTGATCATTCTTGAATGTTATAGTCCCCATCTGAATAATAGTTATGTTCTTCAGTCTGGCTATTTCATTTAACTTTTGATCAATCAGCTTATCAAAATCCGTTGCAGCCTCTTTAAGACTAGAAATCTCCTTTGCCTGACACTTGGCCAAGAATTTGCTTTTCTTAAAAGCATGCAACAGTACTCTATATTCATCAATCAACTGATGAATATCCTCTTCAGATTCAGATCCACTGGCATCACTTGATGCTGATGTACCTGAATCTGAACTAGCACTAGAAATTGAACTTAAAGAAGAATTTTGTACCTGACTATGTACAGGCTGATCCTGAATTTTATCACCTTCTGACAATGCCATCAGTCCTTGGCACTGATTGTCCTCTTGCTCATATATAGAGTTCATTAGCTGGATGAACTCCTCTTCCTCTTCTTCAGCAAACAGTCCTATGTAAGCTTCAGCTTCTGACTCAGTTTCTGAAGAAGACATGTCTGACAGGCCTTTGTCCTTCTTGGCAACAAAGGACCTTTCCTTCTTGCCCTTGAATTGAGTCTTTTTCTTATTTGTTGACTCTTTCCTTTTCTCTGGACAGTCTGCAACAACATGTCCTTGCTTGTTACAGCAATAGCAAATTATCCTTGAAGATGAAGTTCTATTTGACTTGGGCTTTCTCCTGTCTTTCTTTGATGACTTCTTGTTCTGATAATAGTCATCTTTTCCTTATGAAGTGGATGGCTTTGACCTCCACTGTTTCTTTTTTAGAAACTTCTGAAAATGTCTTGTGAAAGCTGCAAAATCCTCATCACTCTCACTACTTTCAGAATTCCTGCATTCTGTCTCATCTGTCTCAGATCCAGCAACCCTTGGAGGTGGAGATGGAGACTTACTTTTGTATTTCTTGGTGGCTTCTATCTTGAATGCCACTGCTCTTTATTTATGCTCACTTCTTGTAGTCTTCTCCTCCTCCTTCCTTACCATCAACTGCATCTCATAGGATAACAGCTTTCCAAACAATGTTGGAGGAGGAATATCTGCTAACTTGGCCATTTCCCTTGTGGCACAGATCTTGGTGTCCCAATCCTTTGTTAGGGACCTCAAGAACTTATCATTCGGCTCATAATTGCTGAATTCTCTTCCATAGGACATTAGCTCATTGACAATCCTATAGAATTTCTTATAGCATTCTGTTTTGCTATCAGACCTGGCTTGTCTGAAGCTCTCATATTCTTGTTTTAACAAAGACTTTCTGTCCTATCTAACTTCTTTTGAACCCTCCATATACACTATCAGAGTATCACACATCTCCTTAGCTGTCTTACAGTGTATCAAGTTCTGAAATGTAGCATCATCTATGGCACTTACAATGATATTCTGAGCCCTCTTATCCATGGTGGCCAGAATAATCTCATCTTTTGTCATTTCAGAAAAGTCCTTAGGTGTTCTCTGATTTGCATCCAACACAGATACCTTCATAGGCACATATGACCCTTCTTTAACTGTGATATATATTCTAGGGTCTGAGGCTTCCATAAACAGTCTCACCCTTTCTTTCCAGATGCCAAAAATCTCTTTTCTGCAAATGGGCAACTTCATGGATCCAAGTTCCTTATGATTCTCTGTTGAACCCATTTTCTTGATTTTCTTGATTCTGCACTTCACTTATTCTGAATCTGCCAACAGGATCTACTCAGACAGTTATGTCCTTTTTGAGGAACCTCCCTCTGATACCACTTGAAAGAAATTGTACCTAAACACCTAGAGGGGGGGAATAGGTGACTAAATCTTTTTTAAACTTTTAGGCAGATTGTAGATAATATCACAGATTTATAATTACTTCTTCACAGCAAACAATCAGCAATCACAGAATAAAGTATGCACACAGTGAACACACAGATTTATAGTGGTTCCCCAAAGTTTGGGTACATCCACTTTCCCCCTTCGCCTATCTAGTAGTGTACTAGATTCGGCCAAACTCCTCCACTATATCTCAGATCCTCAGATCTTACACTCAGAACCCCAAATGGTTCCTACAACTCAGGCCCAAGGCCCTACAACTCGGTCTTCTCCAAAGACCTACACTCAGCCATAAGGCCTACACTCAGCCACAAGGCCTACACTCAGAGATATAGATCTCCTACACTCAGGCACACAGCCCTACCACTCAGCCTTTATAATTATAGGCTTACAACTCAGATCCCTAAGGATCCTACAAGAAATTAAGAATACAAAGTGTAAACCTACAACTCAGAATGAGAGAGATGAGTTGACAGGTTCTTGATGAGTTCTTGGAAGAATTCTGCTGAGATCAACCTCACTTGACTTTCTTCAAAGCTTCTTGAATGTATTACACAATAGGGTTGATCTTCTCTACAGCTGATCTTCAATCACTGCAACTTAAGTTTCATATCTTAATCTGAAACCTACTTCACAGCCTGGTTCCAATGGCTGTCTTCTTGGAAGGAGCTCTCTCTATCTCTCCAACTACTTAGATCTTCAGATCACTTCAACTGATATGTGTTAATCTGTGTTGAATCATCTTCTTCTGTTGACAGAATAAGCCTATATATAGGCCTTCTTCATGGTGACCGGCTGATCCGGTTCCTAACAGCTTTCTGACAACTCTGATAGTTGCAGTAGACCGGCTGGAATGGCAGCTGTCATGTCATCCAGTCACTTCTTGAAATATCTGTAACTGTCTGAAAGTGTCGAGACAGTCTGTCTTTAAGTGTCGACACTTATAGACTAAGTGTCGACACAAGTTGACTAAGTGTCGACACTAGCCTTCAAGGTGTCGACACAACTCCTTGTGTTGTAGAATTCACTTCTCAACACAGCTTCTTCAATATGTGTCGACACTGATATCGAGTGTCGACACAACTCCTTGTTCTTCAATACTTAGTTGAATTCTTGTAAGTGTCGACACAACTCCTTTGTGTCGACACATCTTCATGTGTTGAACTTGTTCAGTGTCGACACATCTTGTTGGTGTCGACACATGCCTTCTGTGTTGATACTTGCTGAGTGTCAACACAGCTCCTTGTGTCGACACATTCTTCTTCTGTTGAGACTTTGGCTGAGTGTCGACACATCTCCTTTGTGTCGACACTTGTACTTAGAATTTTGTTGAACTTTGCTGAGTGTCGACACAGTCTCCAAATGTCGACACTTTCTTCATGTGTTGAGTCTTCTGCTGTGTGTCGACACATTATTCATTATGTCGACACTTTCTTCATGTGTTGAGTCTTCTGATGTGTGTCGACACACTCTTCATTATGTCGACACATATACTTAGACTCTGTTGAAATTTGCTGAGTGTCGACACAGCCTCCAAGTGTCGACACTTTCTGATGTTGACACAGTTCCTCTGGCTATCGACACTGCTTCTAAGTGTCGACACTTCTTCACTGGACATTTCTTCATTGAGTGTCGACACAGCCTTCATGTGTCGACACTTTCTGTCTGGTGTCGACTCTGCATCCCTGGTGTCGACACAATTACTCCAAGTGTCGACAATGCTTCTCTGGATGTCGACACAAGTCTTCTTAAGTGTCGACACTTTCCTTCTGGGTGTCGACACATGGACTTAGTAACTTTTCAGCTTTCCCTGTAAATACTTAACCTGCACAACTAAACTCAAAACACATCAAATATATTTTGATGTATATTATTGAGTAGGGTGAGGCTTCTTCAAATCAGGTACATTTAAACCAATGTACCCAACAGTTCTAGGTGAGGAGAATTCCTGATGAATCTCAAATTCTTCACACAACTTTGTCATATTTTCAGATTGAAATTCAGTTCCATGGTCACTTCTGATTTTGACCACTGAATTGTTCAGTTCATTCTGAATTTGCTTAACAAAGTTGCAGAAAACAGTTGGGGTTTCAGATTTCTGTCTCAGAAAGAAAACCCATGAAAATCTAGAATAGTCATCTACAACCACAAATGTGTAGACTTTCCTACCTAGGCTCTGAACTGACATTGGACCAAATAAATCCATATGCAAGAGGTATAAACACCTCACTGAGTCTTTGGTTTCTAGGCTATGAAAGGAGGATCTGGTTGCTTGCCTTTTTGACAAACTGAGCATATTTCATCCTTAATGCACTTAACTTGAGGACCATTCCTCACTAACTCTTTATCAAAGAGTTGACACAATGAGAGGCTTTCTCATCAGCTACAAGACAAATAGGAGAATCTTTATTCCCATTCACAAAGTTTATGCAATACACATTTCCTTTCCTATAACCAGTCAACATGATCTTCAGATCACTTGACCTTTTAATATGACAACCATTCTTAATGAATGAAATGTCATATCCAAGATCACTTAGTTGACTTATGCTTATAAAGTTATGTTTCAAACCCTTCACATAAGCCACTTGAGTGATAGTAATTGAGCTGTTAGAAATGTTATCAAAACCTTTGATGACTCCTTTTTCAGAACCACCAAAGATTATTTTAGATCCATTCAATATGGGTGAGTAGTCCTTCAGCAATCCTCTTGTTCCAGTCATATATCTAGAACATCCACTGTCCAAGTACCATAAATGGGCATGGCCACTTGGAATTATCTGCAACAAATAATTACTTAACCTTAGAACCCAAATTGTTATTGGGTCCTTGGTTCAGGTTTGACTGAAATTTAGCGTAATTTGTAGCAGCCCTTCTTCTAGGTAAGCTGTCATTCATCCTGACACTAGTGTTGTGCCAACAGTCAATTGCAAAGTGTCCCACCTTGCCACAACACCAGCACTCATATCTATTATATTTATGTTTAGGTACAATGTTTCTTTGCTTGAGTGCTGGATACCTCTTGTCATTCAGAATGTCAGGCTTGCCATGACCATGTGTGATATCATGATCATTTCTCTTGGTAGGTTGTTGCACTTTTCTTAGAGCAATAGGAGGATTGAAGACAAGTGTTTTAACTGGGGCTTTCTTTTTCCTTTTGGAAATAGCTACCCTAGTATTTCCATTAAAAGCCAATCTTGTCTTACCCTTTTGAGACACAAAGTCATCAATTAAGGGTAGGACAGATTTTAGCTTAGAGAAACTAGCCACTAGATCCTTTTCCTTCTGAAGTCTGACTTGTAGACTTTTGATTTGATCACTCTTGAATGTGACTGTTCCCATCTGAATAACAATTATGTTTTTCAGCTTGGCAATCTCATTCATCTTCTGATCCAGTAGTTTTTTTGAATCAGATGCAGCCAACTTAAGAGCTGCAATTTCCTTAGCCTGAATTTTAGTCAGGTTTTTGCATCTCTTAAATGCCTGCAGCAAATCACCATATTCATCTATAAGTTGATGAATATCTCCTTCAGATTCAGATCCATCCACATCTTTTGATGCAGATGCATCAGATTCTGAGCCAGTGTAATAATCAGAATCTTCAGATAAACTTTGTACCTTACTGGGACCAGGCTGATCCTGGCAGTGATCTTCATCAGTCAGGGCCATCAGCCCTTTGTAATGATGATCTTCAGTTCCATTTATTGAGTCCAGTAATTGCAAGAACACAGTTTCTTCTTTTGTTGCAAACAGACCAATATAAACTTCAGCATCAGATTCATAATCTGAAGATGATGGATCTATCCAGCTTTTCTCTTTCTTTGCTACAAAGGATTTCTCCTTCTTGTTCTTATACTGAGACTTCTTCTTATCTGCAGATTCCTTTCTTTTGTCTAGACAATCAGCTACTACATATCCAGGTCTGTTGCAATAATAGTACACAATCTTTGCAGTTGTTGATTTGCTAAGTTTTGACTTACTATTGTCCTTTCTAGATGACTTTCTTTTCTGATAATATTCATCCTTGGACTGAGAGGAGGAGGGCTTAGTTATCCACTGCTTCTTCTTCAAAAACTTCTGAAACTGCCTTGTGATCACTTCTGCAGCTTTCTTAGAAGGAGATGGAGACATCCTCCTATTCTTTCTTGTGGCTTCTGCCTTGAAGGCCACTGACTTTTCTCTATGGTAAACTTTAGTACTTTTCTCTTCCTCCTTTCTGGCCATGAGTTGCATTTCATAAGAAAGCAATTTGCCAAATAGTGTTGGAGGAGAGATTTCTTCCAGTCTGGCCACTTCCCTGATGGCACAGATCTTGGTGTCCCAATCCTTAGTAAGAGATCTAAGGAATTTATCATTCAACTCATATGTACTAAATACCCTTCCATATGACATTAGTTCATTCACAATTCTAAAGAACTTCTTATAACACTCAGTGATGCTGTCTGATTTGCTTTGTCTGAAGCTCTCATATTCCTGATTAAGCATTGACTTTCTATCTTGCCTAACTTCTTCTGATCCCTCCATGTAGACTATCAATGTGTCCCACATCTCCTTGGAGGTTTTATAGTGAATCAGATTTTGGAATGTTGAGTCATCTATGGCACTCACTATAATATTCCGAGCTTTCTTGTCCATAGTAGCCAAGATAATCTCTTCCTTAGTCATTTCTGAAAAGTCTTTTGGTGTCCTCTGATTAGCATCAAGAACTGAGACTTTCATTGGAATATAAGGCCCTTCCTTAATAGTTATATATATTCTTGGTTCAGATGCTTCCATAAATAATCTGACCATTTCTTTCCATATTCCAAAGATTTCCTTCCTACAGATGGGCAACTTCATGGAACCAAGTTCCTTATGATTTTCTCCTGAACCCATCTTTTCTAATTTATTCTGCCTCACAGATCTTACTCAGACTGTTAAGTCTATCTTTGAGCAACCTGCCTCAGATACCACCTGAAAGAATTGGTTTCAAGATCACCTAAACACCTAGAGGGGGGGAATAGGTGCAAATCCTTTTTACTCTAATGCAGAATATTAATTTAGATAATCACATAGAATCAATCAGATCCACAACTACCACATCACAGAAATCACAAAATCACACACAATCACAGATGGTACACAGATTTATAGTGATTCCCCAAATGATAGGTGCATCCACTTTCCCCCTTCGCCTATCTAGCAGTGTGCTAGATTCGGCCTAACTTCTCCTTCCTTCTTAGATCAACAGATCTTACAGCTCAGAACCTAGTCAAGGTTCCTACAACTCAGAGTGAGTCCACACTCCTACAACTCAGGCACTTAAGCCCTACCTCAGCCTACACCCAGGACTACAACTCAGAGAATGAAATCTCCTACCTCAGGCACCCAGCCCTACCTCAGCCTTCCCAAGGCCTACAACTCATAGATGTAAATCTCCTACCTCAGCCACTCAGCCCTACCTCAGCCTTTTTAAATTAGGCTTACAACTCAGATCAATAATGATCTTACAGAAAAAAGATATAAAATAAGTTTTATCTTTCACCCAAGTTGAGAGAGAATGGGTAGAAAGAATTCTTGATTAGTTCTTGAAGAATCTGATTCCCCAGAAATCAACCTATCTTTGGAATTTTTCAAAGCTTCTTGAATCTGAACACAATAAGGTTGAATTTCTTGAAGATGATCCTCAATCAGCTTCCTTCTTAAAATCCAGAAATTAATCTGAATTCTTCTTTGCAGATAGTTCAGGATCTGTTCCTAAGAGACTAGTTGATGATAGTCTCTTTCTTCACTTGAATTGCTGGAGCTCTCTCTCTCTCTACAAGTTCTTCTGAAGAACTTTTTAAAATTCTTCACTTAGATCCACTTGAAATCTTTGACTGGATTTCCTTATGTAAGTAGGATCTTCTATTGTAATTGTGTTGTGTACTTAGTCTTCTTTTTTCTTCCGTTTGTTGTTGTGTTTTTTTCAGTTGATAGAATCTATCTTTATATAGACTCCATCCAAGGTTACCGGCTGATCCGGTTGCTAACCAACTTCTGACAGATCTGATAGTTGTAGTAGACTGGTTGGTTATGGCAGCTGTCAAGTCTCCTGTCACTTCTTGAGACTTTGTCTCTATCAGCAAAGTGTTGAGTCTGAACTTCACATATGTCGACACAAGAAGACTAAGTGTAAACACAATCCTTGGTGGTGTCGATACAGTTCTCATGATGTCGACACTACTACTCGACAAAGATTTTGTAAGAATGTGTCGACACAAGTCCTGTGTGTCGACACAGTCACTTCTTGTCTTGGCACAATTAACTTTGAAGAATTTTGATGTGTGTGTCGACACAAGTCCTGTGTGTCGACACAGTTGATGTCGAATGAAATTTTTGTGTGTCGACAAAAGTCCTGTGTGTCGACACAGTTGATGTCGACTGAACTTTTTGTGTGTCAACACAAGTCCAGCGTGTCAACACAATTGATGTCGACTGAACTTCCTGTGTGTCGACACAAGTCCTTTGTGTCGACACAACTTCTTCTGGTGTCGACACAGCTTTTCCAAGTGTCGACACAATTGACTCCAGGTGTCGACACAACTTTTCTCAAGTGTCGACACAAGCCTTCATATGTGTCGAAACTGCTTCTTCTGGTGTCGACTCATGGACTTAGATACTTTTCCTGCATATTCTTAACATGCACATATAAACTCAAAACAACATCAAATACACCTTGATGTATATCATTGAGTTGGGTGAGGTTTCTCCAAATCTGGTACACATTTTCCAATGTACCCAACAGTCACGCCCTGGTAACGGGCGTGACCCAGGGAACACGGGCGTGTCCGCACTGTTTTGGCAGATTTTTATTTTTTTCCTGAAAAATAAAATAAAATAAGTTAGTAGTAAATTTACAAAAATAGGAGCATTTTATTGAACAAAAATAAGTAAAAACGATGAAAACGACAAAATTAATGTACACAAAATATGTATATTTACAATTCATCAATCATGCAAGCTAGTAATCAAAGATACTTAAGCATGATTAGCCGACGAATAAGTCGCCTGATAGTTGAGACTAAACCCATACTAGTTTTATAGTGACAAATCACAGGTTGACTAATATAATTGATACTATAAGCCGGGCATCGATGCGGACGTGGCCTGCCACCGCCTGAATCTAGACCCCCGGACGCGCCCCATATGCCAGAAGATGAGGACCATCGCAACAAAGCTGGAGGAGCCAATACGCGAGGAGGTCAGGAAGCTCCTAGAGGCTGGCTTCATCTCTGAGATCCAGTATCCAGGCTGGATCTCCAATGTAGTGATGGTGAAGAAGGGAGGTGGAAAATGGAGAATGTGTATTGACTTTTCATTATTAAATAAATCGTGCCCCAAAGATTGCTACCCCCCTACCTCGAATCGACGCGCTGGTCGATTCAGCCGTTGGTTTTTCAATTATGAGTTTTTTGGATGCTTTTTTAGGTTACCATCAGATCCGGATGCACACTCCTGGCATCAAGGACGTCTCCTTCATCACAAGGGAAGGGTGCTTTAGCTATAACATGATGCCCTTTGGGTTGAAAAATGCAGTGGCTACCTACCAACGGATGATGGATCGAGTTTTCCAAGGCCAGAGGGGCCGGAACTTAGAGGTCTACGTTGATGACCTCATGGTAAAGAGCAAGGGGGTGAACTCGCATCTTTGGGATCTGGAGGAGACGTTCGCCACCTTGAGGAAGTTTAAAATGAGGCTGAACCCCTTAAAGTGTGTTTTCGGGGCAAGTCGTGGGAAGTTCCTTGGGCACCTTCTGACCCCGATAGGGGTAGAGCCTAATCCAGATAAAGTAAAAGCCATCCTAGAACTAGAATCACTGCGAAATGCTAAGGAGGTGTAGCGCTTGACAGGGAAGCTGGCCGGCCTTAGCAGATTCCTCTCCAGATCAGGAGAGAAGTGCTCACCTTTCTTTAAAGTACTACGAGGGAACCAGAGGTTCGAGTGGACCGCGGAGTGTGAAGAGGTTTTCCAAAGACTGAAGGAGCCGCTCTCCCTGGCTCCTCTGCTTCAAAGCCCAAAGGAGGGGGAGGATCTAACCTTGTACCTAGGGGTGGGAGCAGAGGCGGTGAGCTCCGTCCTAGTCAGAGAAGAGGGAAAAAAGCAGATGCCCATTTATTATGTTAGCAGGATCCTAAAGAAGGCGGAGCTTCGTTACCCTATCCTAGAAAAGCTGGCATACGCCTTAATCGTTTTGGCTAGGAAGCTCTGGCCAAATTTCCAAGCACACTCGATCAGGGTGGTGACGGACCATCCTCTCCATAAGATTTTCGAAGGAGTGGAGCACTCGGGTAGGCTGGCCAAGTGGTCTATCGAGTTGAGTGAATTCAATATTTCGTTTGTGCCAAGGCTCTCCATCAAGGCATAGGTGGTGGCCGACTTCTTGGCAGACTACGTTGCAGAAGTCGGGGTCAAGGAGTCGCGGCCACAGGAAGCATGGAAGATGACGGTTGACGGGGCCTCGGGAAAGTACTCCCTCGGAGTAGGGGTGGTATTGACAAGTCCTCAAGGGGTGACCGTAGAACAAGCGGTTGTTTTGCATTTCCCCATGACCAACAACCAAGCAGAATACGAGGCAGTGATAGCCAGCCTTCGTTTGGCAAAGGAACTCGAGATCAAGGACGTCGAGGCTTTCACAGATTCATTGGTGGTGGCATCCCAGATTCGAGGAGAGTACGAAGTTCGGGAGCCCACCCTGGTAAAGTACTTGTCTAAGGTAAGGGCAATCGTCGGGGGATTCCGGACGTTCTCCATTCAGCATGTCCCCAGAGAAGAGAGTGCTGCTGGCGATCGATTGGCTAAGTTCGGACCTCGGAGAGGGGGTACTTGACTGATTTATTCCATCCGGCGATCGAAGAGGGGGAACTAATGGAGGTGGATCGGCGACCCTCGTGGGTGGACCCTTTCGTTACCTTCTTCATGACAGGAACCCTCCCTGAGGGGATGAAGGAGGCAAGGAACTTCCGACATAAGGCAGCTCATTATCTCATGCATGAAGGAGGATTGCACCGGAGGATGCTTTCGGGCCTCCTAGCTCGATGCGTAACGGAGGAGGAGACCCGACACATTTTGGAGGAGGTGTACTCCGGGGAATGCGGAAGTCATTCCGGAGGGAGGATGTTGGAAGCAAGGGTGGTCAGGCAGGGGTACTTCTGGCCCACCCTGAGAAAGGACGCGGCAGAATTTGCAAGGAAGTGCCGAAAATGCCAGCTCTACGCCCCCCTCCAGCTCTTGCCGGCTCAGAAGCTCCGAAGTATCGCAGCACCATGGCCTTTCGCCATTGGGGGATGGATCTAGTTAGGCCTTTTGTTGAAATTTGTGAATTGGAAGTGGTTGACGGGATAGGTCGGGCGGCCTGGGCGGACTGTTGTGTGCGGCCTGGTGGGAAGCCTAGTGGAAGCCGGCTGATTCTTCTGAGCGGGTTGCACGGGTGAAGTCCGCGGACTGTGCGGCTGGTATCTGCGGATAGGGCGTAGGCTGTTTGGTTTAGCCAAGGAGCGGCCTGAGTGGACAGAGGCTTGTGGACTGGTGCTTTGCTTAGTGGCCGCGTTGCAAGCTTGTGCATTGGCATTTTGGCTCATGTCCGCGGGAAGCTTGCGGACTGGCGTGTCCGCGGTATGGGCTATTGCGAACTGGGCTTAGAGCTTGGCTAAGGCCTTGTCGAGCTCTGGTGTTACAGCAGGTGTTTGTTGTGGAGGTCGTTGGCGGACTGGTGTGTGTAGTCCGGGAGGTGGCTGCTATGTTGGGCAGGTGTGTGAGTAGCTCACAGACTGCTGGCGGTCTGTGCTAGGGTGTTTGGCGGACGAGAGTTTATATCCTCCATGCTCGCATTGGCCTTTGATGGCTTTAGACTTGGTCACACTCTGTCCCAAGACCATGGTGTCCGCCGTATCCGCCAAGTCCGCTGTTGACCGGGCAGATTTGCATTCTGCCTTTGGTCGTGGACTTGTGGTGGATTGAGGCTTGAGTCTTGCAGACTGCCTCGGGTTTGTACGGACAGCCATTGAAGGGGGTTGCTGTCCTGCAGTGGTCGGAGGCTTTGCGAGTTGATGCCTTGTCCGCATAGCTTGGGCGGACTGATGTGGGTGCACCAATGATGCCTTGCTCCTGGCAGTTTTCCTTGGTATCCGGCTAAGTCCTTGCGGACTCGGCGGACGGTGTTTTGCTATCATGCGGGCTAGGGCGGTGTCGCTATCTCTTGGGCGGTGACCACACTCCTCACCTCGCCTATAAATAGGACCCCTTGGCACGTCTACAGTAACTTGAGTGAACAGTAAGTTGGGTTGGCCAAGGAGCTGCGGTCTCAATTTGTTTGTCCGCGTGGATTGATTCAGGGCTGACGGTTTGTTGTGTGCAGGTCGCTCCGCTAGCTTCATGGAGCCAGGAGTTTGGCTTTGACTTCGGTCAAGTACTTGGAAGTTGTGCGGTCTCTGCGGATTCAGCAGGAGGTCGCTCTGCGGCTTGTCAATTCTATTTCAACTTTGCCAGCTTCAATAACCTATCTGCCGGCTTCAGGCGGGTAGGGGGTGTGTTCCTCAGTTCACCTTCAGCAGGAGACGAATAACGGTGTGTCCGCGCGGCCTCGCGGCTTCGGCGGACTCCGTGGCTATTCGGCAGATTGCAGCTTAAGTTCAGGCGATCTCAGCGGACTCGGCGACCTCGGCGGTCTCGGCGGATTCCGGTGATGTCCGCCCGGCTTGGTTTTTGGTGCTTTTCGTTTACAGCTGTTTATACTAGCGAAATCATGGCTCTCTATGTATGTCTCGTGTTGTAAAAAAGTGTATGAATAAAAGATCTGCTTGTGCTTCCATTGTTTGTTGGGAGTAGCCTTGTTCCTTGGTTTCCGCTGGTTCAACGTGAGAACTGGGTAGTGCCGAAGGTATTAATTTGGCGTTTGGGCTACCTTGCTGACCACGCTAAGAAAATTTTAACATGGTATCAGAGCGAGGTTCAGTTGCGTGAGCGGTAGTCAACCAGTGTTGTTACTCAGGGCTTGAGTGGTGTTCAACCTGTGTTGTTGCTCGGAGCTTCTGAAAGGTTGCCAACAGGTGTTGCAATGGAAGGAATGAAAGATATGGTACCTAAACACCTAGAGGGGGGGGTGAATAGGTGACCTAAACCTTTTTAAAACTTTGTTGGCAGCACAACAGTTATTCCACAGAATTCTACAGCTAACAGCAATTACAGTTAATTCACAGCACAGCAGACACACTAATTTATAGTGGTTCCCCAATCTTTGGGTACATCCACTTTCCCCCTTCGCCTATCTAGCAGTGTACTAGATTCGGCCAACCTTCTCCACTATCTCAGAACCCAACTAGGTTCCTACACCTCAGGCCCAAAGCCTTACACTTAGCCACAAAGGCCTACACTCAGCCACCCAGGCCTACACTCAGCCAATTAAGGCCTACACTCAGAGTTCTTCAACTCCTACACTCAGGCAACCAAGCCCTACCCTCAGCCTTTATAATATAGGCTTACAATTCTCTCAGATCCAATGGATCCTACAAGTTAAAATAGAAATACAATAGCTATCTCTACAACTCAGAAAATAAGAGAGGAGTTGAGAGTTTCTTGAAGAGTTCTTGGAAGAACTCAGTTAGATCCAAACTGACTTAGCTTCCTTCAAAGCTTCTTGAGTTAGAACTGAATTAGTCTGAATCTTCTGCAGTTGATCCTTGACCTCTGCTTCTTGAGATCCAGATGATTCTGAATCCTTCTTCTCAGCCTTAGTTCCAAAGACTGAATTCTTAATTGGAGCTCTCTCTCTCCAACTTCTTAGATCTGCAGTTGGACTGCTAGATCTTCTTGTGTTGATCCTCTGTGTATCACTTTTCTGATGATCTGATCAACCACTTTAATTATTCTCACTACTTGAAAGAACAACTTGTAATTCTTACATCAACAACAACTTTTGTAAACTGTGAGTGCCTATTTATAGGCTTCCTTCATGGTAACCGGCTGGTCCGGTTCATAACAGACTTCTGACTTCTCTGACAGTTGCTGTAGACCGGTTGGATCGGCAGCTGTCATGTCAACCAGTCACTTCTTGAAATTCTCTAACTGTCAGATAGTGTCGAGACTTTCTGTTCTTAAGTGTCGACACTTATAGACTGAGTGTCGACACATGCTGTGTAAGTGTCGACACAAGTCTACAAGGTGTCGACACAACTCCTTGTATGTCTCGACACAGATTCTTCTTCAAGTGTCGACACTGAAATTAAGTGTCGACACAAGTACTTGATCTTCTGTAACTTGTTGAATTCTTCTAAGTGTCGACACATCTCCTTTGTGTCGACACATCTTCATGTGTTGAAACTGTCAAGTGTCGACACTGCTTCTTGGTGTCGACACAAGTCCTCAATTTTGTTTCTTCAGCTGAGTGTCGACACATTCCCTTAGTGTCGACACTTGTACTTAAAATATTTTTTAAACTTTTCTATTCTTTGCTAAGTGTCGACACAGCTCCTTGTGTCGACACTTTCTTCAAGTGTAGAGTCTTCAACTAAGTGTCGACACATTGTGCTGGGTGTCGACACTTTCTTCAAGTGTTGACTCTTCTGGTTGTATATCGACACATAGTGCTGAGTGTCGACACATTCTTCATATGTTGACTCTGCTGATTGAGTGTCGACACATTGTGTTGAGTGTCGACACTTGTCCTTAGTCTCTGCAGAATTTTGCTGAGTGTCGACACAACACCAAGTGTCGACACTTTCTGATGTAGACTCAGCTCTTCTAGGTGTCGACACTTCTGCTAAGTGTCAACACAGCTTTTCTGCATTCTTCTTCACTGAGTGTCGACACAGCTCCAAGTGTCGACACTTTCTGTCTGGTGTCGACTCTTCATCCCAGGTGTCGACACAATGACTCCAAGTGTCGACACTGCTTGTCTGGGTGTCGACACAAGCTTTCTCAAGTGTCGACACTTTCCCTCTGGGTGTCGACACATGGACTTAGAAACTTTTAGCTTCAGTCCAGTGAGTACCTAACCTGCACAAGTAACTCAAACAAACATCAAACACATTATGATGTATATCATTGAGTTAGGTGAGGCTTCTTCAAATCAGGTACATTTGACCAATGTACCCAACAATCTCCCCCTATTTGGAGAAGTCATAACCCTTAGTCAATGATATACACCATTCATAATTAAAAAATTACAAAATGATGAAAAGCAGATTATAATCAACAGGGTTAACATGAACATGTAAAACTTCACACATATACACATTCAACATTCCAGAACAAATAAGAAACAAACACATTTCAGAACAATCATACTATATTTATCACATATTGTTCTAACATTGTTCCTTATACATTTTCAATGTTGTACAAAAATGTTTTTCATTTAAAAGATTACAACAAGCTTCAAGTTTAATTCCTAATCTATTTCTGATCAGGTTCTTTGATAACAATTCCTTTTCCAGCTTTAACTTGAGCTTTGACAGCAGCAGCAGCAGCAGGCTCAGCATCAGCAGGCTTCTTGCCTTTTGAGTCTTTCTTCTTTTGTTCTTCAGTCTTGATTTTCTGCCTCTCAAAGTAATGATAGGGCTTAGGAAAGTACTTGCTAGGCTCCACAGCTATAGGAGGTAGCTTTCCTAACTTAGCCTTCCTTCTATACTGGACAATGGCTTCCTTCCTGATCTCATGCTTCCTCCATTCAGCTTCTGAGAACCACTTGTTTCTATCAGTAGTATTGTCTTTAGCAGCTTTCCAGGCAGTGAGAATGATATTTCTAGAGGTAGGGCTCCACTGTTCAAAATCTGGCTTTTGTTCTGCTAGTTCCCTAAACCTCTTCTTTGACAGCCTTGTCTCTTCTTCTTTGTTCAAAGCCTCTTGCATAGCTGCTGTTATAGGTTGAGTAACCTTTTCTAAATGGACATTGTCCTTGCCCCCAGATGGGCTATACATAGTGCTCACCTCTGCATGAATCATTTCAAAATCTGGAGGTGGATAAATGACTTGAGCTACTTCTTGTGGCTCACCTCCAAAATAGGCAGGGTTCAGTCCAGATTCAGCAACTTCATTGTCATCACACAGGGGAGGATATCCAAGTGTAGCCCTGATTGAATTTGAAATCCATTTTGCATGCTCAGAACTTGCCTTGACTAACACTCTCTCCCCCTTTATGACTTCTTGGGCTACATGGTCTCTTACATCATCCTTCTGGAACCTGATTTGGCTGTCCAAGTACCTGATTCCATCCTTAAAATAAGGTCTAAGCTTTGTAAGCTGTTCAGAAATGACCTTCTGTGAATCCTTAATGGCAGTCTTGACAGCAGCAATTTCATCTTGAAAAGCTTTATCAAATTCAGCCTTTGCAGCATCAGTAGAAGTAGATGGTTCAGCAGACTTATTCTTTAATTCAGTTACTATAGCATTGTGGGAGGCAGTTAAATTATCATTCATTCTTAATTGATTCTCCAGCACATAGCCTTGCTTCAGTGCTATATCATCTACTTGAGACTTGATTTTCTCCTGGTGAGTTGCCAAATAGACCACTGCATTACCACCCTTGTGGAAGCAGTCAGTCATTTCCTTCTTATTCAAATTCATTTCAAACCTTATTGATTTGATATCTTGAGCTAGATCAAATTGTAGGGACTTTTGGCCTTCATCAATATACTTCTCTATGGCCCTCCTGTGCTCATCCAGCTTAACTTGCATTGCTACCATTAATCCACTGTAATCAGTGGATGGAGCTTGTTGGACTAGGGAGTGTTGAGCAACAGTTTGTAGAGCCTTCTTGTAGCTCTGACTCCTTCTTTTGAATACAAAGAATTGCTTCTTCTTAGCTTGTTCAGCCTCATCTTCCTCAGACTCTGAAGTACTGGCTATATTCACCCTATCCTTAGGGCTTGATGGTTTGTCAGCTTGCACATCATGTGCTTTCTCACTTTCCTGCCTTATAGGCTCTTCTTGAACTTGCAGTGTCTCCCCCTCAACAGCAGCACCCTTCTCTTCAGCAGCACCATGCTTGTCCATGTCAAAATCCTCTTGATCTAAATTAAGAAATAGATCTTCCATTGTGTATTCAGCTGGAGATTATGCAGGAGAAGTACTGGGTTCATCAACTACTTTATCAGGAACAACTTCATGTACTACTGATGTGTCTTGGAGAACAACATCTGGTACTTAATTTGCTTGCTGAGTTTGCTGATGGACATCAGACAAATCAGAATCTATTATAGAAAAATCTAAAGTATTGAGGTCAGAAAGT
Source organism: Platanthera guangdongensis (assembly GCA_039583875.1). NCBI lineage: Eukaryota > Viridiplantae > Streptophyta > Magnoliopsida > Asparagales > Orchidaceae > Platanthera > Platanthera guangdongensis. Next base: position 109,458,563 of record CM077154.1, read on the forward strand.
ACCTCTTGGATAATGAGGGTAGCTTGCTCACTCTCCAGTGTAGAGGGTTATTCTTCAGCTGGAGGCTCCCCCTGTTTTGGATCCTTATTCATGGGGCTTGCTGTAGGCAGCTCCCCCTGGATTTCAGCTGTTTCTAGAGGAGCAGGTGATTTCTCTGCAGCCACATCCTCATGACTATCAGGAGTGAAAATAACATGTTCTTCACTACCTGAACTGCTGGAGGACTCCTGAGTCACAGCAGCTATCTTCCTCTTCTTCTTTGGAGGGGAATCCTTCTTAGAAATTTGCTTCTCTGGGGTAGGAACTTCCTGAGATAGTACTCTTTCCCACCTGGAAAATATCCTTTGGTCCATCCTTCTCATGTGATTGATTTTAGTAGCAGCAGCATTACTCATTACCTCTAGTATTGTACCAGCCAGGTAGAGACTTAGTATTCTGCCCAGATTGGGCTTCTTCAGACTCTCCTTAATTTTGTCAAACACAACCATTGACCAGTCTGTTTTTAGGTTGAAGATGATTCTGGTCATAACACTGAACATGGAGGCTGACACCCTGTCATGCCCTCCAGTCTTACTGAGAATAACTTTCCCCACAATTTCTGACAGGAATTTTCCTTGAGTATTCATACCTCTCCTGTTGAATACTGATCCTATCTTCAGCTTAGGATCTAGACCACACCAGGTAAGTGCTTCTCTGGTCTTAGATGTAGTCACTTCCTCTTCTTCTTGAACTTTAGGTAGCTGAAGTACCTTTCGCAGAGTTTTGGGTGAAATCTTGACCTTGGTGCCATGCACTCGCGATTTGATCATGTAACCTGAATCATCTACTGACCCTCCAGTAAGGAATTCAAGAACTTCCTTCTTCCATATTTTAGTTGGTTCTGAAACCAAGTACTCCAATCCTGAATCGGTGACTAGGGTTACCACCGATTTGATTTCTTGATCGCCATTGTCAAAAGCACCTCGCACGAGCTCATAGCCTTCGTTAACATTCTCCTCGAGCTTGGGAGCCATTAGGGTTTAGAGATTTAGTCTAGAGAAAAGAGAAATGTCGACACAGCAGTTTTGGTCTCGAAACTCTGAAAGCGTGTCGACAAACAAAGACAGAATCCTATTTATACCTTTCTGGTTTGAAGACGAACAGGCGGGATGGATTACTAAAGATGTGTCGACACTGGCAATAAGTGTCGACACTGACTTATAATGTCTCGACACTCATGTGTCGACACAAGTTTAGTCAACAGACATTATGTGTCGACACTTGGTTATGTGTCGACACAACATAACTCGACACATCGTCGAGACTTTACTTAGAAAAATTCTGAGTAAATACTAAGTGTCGACACCACTTGGGATGTGTCGACATCTACTTGTCATGTGTCGACACTAACATTCTGAAGTGTCGACACCAACTTCCTAGATGTGTCGACACCATTTTCCTGAAGTGTCGACACTTACTATTCTGTGTCGACATAGACTTGTCTATGTGTCGACACCTTTTTACTTAGCCAATTTTTAGTTCTGTAAACTTAGTCTAAGTTTATCATACCTAGTTCAATTTTGAACCTATTGAACTTAGCTTCTTCTAAGGGCTTAGTAAACATATCAGCTATCTGATTATCAGTTTTAACATATTCAAGTGCAATATCATTTCTTTCTACATGTTCCCTAAGAAAGTGATATTTAATCTCAATATGTTTTGTTCTACTATGAGATACAGGGTTATTAGCTATTGAAATAGCACTTGTAGAATCACAGTAAAGTGGAGTTCTACTTACCTGAAATCCATAGTCAACTAGCTGATGTTGAATCCATAGAAGTTGAGCACAGCAACTTCCTGCAGCTACATATTCTGACTCAGCTGTGGAGATAGCCACACTAGTCTGCTTTTTGCTGCTCCATAAAATTATTCTTCCACCTAGGAATTGACAGGATCCAGTAGTGCTCTTTTTATCTTCTTTGCATCCTGCAAAGTCTGCATCTGAATAGCCTGTTAGATCAAAATCTCCATTCCTAGGGTACCAGAGGCCTAGATAAGGAGTGCCCTTTAGATATCTCAAAATTCTCTTGACTGCAGTCAAGTGAGACTCTTTAGGGCAAGCTTGATACCTAGCACAAACACATGTAGCATACATAATGTCAGGCCTACTTGCAGTCAAGTATAGTAGGGAGCCAACTATCCCTCTATACAAGGTCTCATCTACAGGTTTCCCTGCATCATCCTTGCTTAGAGACATACTTGACCCCATAGGAGTCTTCATGGTACTGGATGAATCCATACCATACTTCCTTATGAGTTCTAGGGTGAACTTAGACTGACATATGGATAGACCACTTCCAGTCTATTTAACTTGGAGACCCAAGAAAAACTTCAGTTCTCCCATACTACTCATCTCAAATTGACTTTGCATAAGCTTTGCAAACTTTTTGCAAAGGCTACTTTCAGTAGACCCAAATATAATGTCATCTGCATATATTTGGACAAGTATGACTTTGCCTCTTGATTCCCTAAGGAATAGAGTCTTATCTATTTTCCCCCTTGAGAACTTGTTCTCAATGAGGAAACTAGATAGGGTTTCATACCAAGCCCTAGGTGCTTGTTTTAACCCATACAATGCTTTCCTAAGTCTATAGACATAATGTGGAAGAGTAGGATCAACAAAAACTGAAGGCTGCTCCACATATACTTCTTCCTTTAGATTACCATTTAGGAATGCTGACTTGACATCCATTTGGTATACCTTGAATCCTTGATAGGTTGCATAGGCCAAGAACATCCTTATGGCCTCCAGTCTTGCTACTGGGGCAAAGGTTTGATCAAAATCAATACCTTCTTCTTGCCTATATCCTTTTGCAACCAGTCTTGCTTTATTCTTTATGATGACCCCTTGTTCATCTAACTTATTTCTGTAGATCCACTTAGTTCCTATAACATTGTGGTCTTTAGGCTTTGGAACCAGCTCCCAAACTTTGCACCTTTTGAACTGATTAAGTTCTTCTTGCATAGCTTCAGTCCACTGTGGATCTTGTATAGCTTCTTCAAATTTCTTTGGTTCTATTTGAGACAGAAAACTTGAATATACTACAGCATTCTGATTTCTGCTCCTTGTCTGAACACCTTGTCTTGGATCTCCAATTATCAACTCTACTGGATGATCTCTTAGATGCCTGTTGGTTGGAGGCATCCTTACTTCTGGTTGTACTTCTACAGCATCTTCATCATGCTGAGTTCCTTGTACTTCTTCAGCTCCTGGTACATGTAGTTCTCCCCCTGGACATAAGCCATCTCCTTCTACTTGCTGTCTTGCAGCAGGTACATCTTCTATGGTTAGCTTGTCCATCTTCTTAGTAAGACCTGTGGGGCTGCATACATTGCTAGACAACTCATTGTTAATTAGTTGTGTCTCATCAAAAACTACATGCACAGACTCCTCTACAACTTGTGTAGTCAAGTTGTAGACTCTATAAGCCTTACTATTATTGTTGTACCCAACAAACACTCCCTCTTGGGACTTGGCAGCAAACTTAGTTAGGTAAGACTTTCCATTGTTAAGTATGAAGCATTTGCAACCAAAAATCCTGAAATAGGATAGATTTGGTTTCCTGCCTTTCACAACTTCATAGGGGGTCTTGTTTAACCTTTTAGTGATGGTAGCCCTATTTATCACATGGCATGCAGTGTTAACTGCTTCAGCCCAGAAATACTCAGGCAGTGATGTATCACTAAGTAGGGTTCTACCAGCCTCTATCAAGGTTCTATTCTTCCTCTCAGCAATGCCATTTTGCTGAGGTGTTCTAGGTGAAGAGAATTCTTGAAATATCCCAAAGTCTTCATACAGTTTTATCATGCTTTAAGATTGAAACTCAGTACCATGGTCACTTCTAATTTTGACCACTGTATAGTTCAATTCATTCTGAATTTGCTTAACAAAGCTATAGAAGACACTAGGTGTTTCAGATTTCTGCCTTAAGAAGAACACCCAGGAAAACCTTGAGTAGTCATCAACAACTACAAAGGTATAGACCTTCCTACCTAAGCTGTGAACTGGCATTGGACCAAATAGATCCATATGCAAGAGGTATAAACACCTCACAGCATCTTTGTTGTCTAAGCTTCTAAAGGTGGATTTGGTCTGCTTGCCCTTTTGACAAGCTGAGCAAATGCCATCTTTGACACACTTAACTTGAGGACCATTCCTCACTAACTCTTTGCTAAAGAGTTTGCTAATAGTCTTGTAGTTAAGATGAGCTAGCCTCTTGTGCCACTTGACACAATGAGAGATTGTCTCATCAGCTACAAGACAGACAGGAGAACCATTGTTCTCAATCATAATGTCTAAGCAGTAGACATTCCTCTTTCTATATCCTGTCAAAATGATCTCTTGATCACTTGACCTCTTGATATGACAACCATTTTTAACAAATGAGATGTCATACCCTACATCACTTAACTGACTTATACTAATGAGGTTGTGTTTCAACCCTTTAACATAAGCCACTTGAGTAATGGTAACAAGGTTTGAAGAGATGTTACCAAACCCTTTGATGATTCCTTTTTCAGAACCACCAAAGGTCACTTTAGGACCATTTTTGATTGGAATGTAGTCCTTCAGTAGTCCCCTTGTTCCAGTCATATGTCTGGAACATCCACTATCCAAGTACCATGTTGGGGTATGGCCACTTGGATTTACCTGCAAAACAAATTAATGAACCTTAGAACCCAAAGTAAACTTGGGTCCTTGGTGATTGTTAGTTTGCAACTTGACATAGCTACCTGCTGGCTTTCCACCAGGTAACTTGCTACTCAACTTGGCACTGGCATTGTGCCAACAATCCAAGGCAAAGTGGCCAACCTTGCCACAACACCAGCATTCAAACTTGTTGTACCTTTGCTTAGGTACAGACTTGGCTGTCTTGACTACAGCAGGCTTATTGAATGTTGGGGCTTTGCCCTTGGACTTGGACTGATCCTGAACAGTCCTAGCTGGTTTAATAAAACCCAATCCAGCCTTTCCTTTATGATGAACAAATTCATCAATCAAGGGTAGCACTGATTTAGGTTTTGAAAACCTAGCAACTAGCTCTCTTTCCTTCTTGAGATTGATCTCCAGTATCTTAATTTGATCATTTTTATAAGTGATAGTTCCCATCTGAATCACAGTAATGTGTTTCAGCCTGGCTACCTCATTGAGCTTTTGATCAAATTCCTTCTCTAAGTCTGTTGCAGCTGCCTTTAGATCAGCAATTTCCTTTGCCTGACTTTTGGCAAGGGACTTGCTTTTCTTATAGGCTTGCAACAGTACTTTATATTCATCTAAGAGCTGATGAATATCTCCCTCAGATTCAGAAACACTTCCATCACTTGATGAAGATGAATCTGACTCTGAACTAGTACTGAAATCTGAACTTTGAGTTGGACTTTGTACCTGACTGGGTCCTGGCTGCTCCAGGATTTTGGTACTTTCAGTCAATGCCATCAGTCCTTGGCACTGACACTCTTCTTGTTCATAGATTGATTCCATGATCTGCATAAACTCCTCTTCTTCTTCAGCAAATAGCCCTATGTAGGCTTCAGCATCTGTCTCAGTGTCTGAAGAAGAAATGTCTGAAAGAGTCTTCTCATTCTTTGCAACAAAGGACTTCTCCTTCTTTCCTTTGAAGTGAGTCTTCTTTTTGTCACTGGATTCTTTTCTTCTCTCAGGACAATCTGCAATTACATGACCCTGTCTATTGCAGCAGTAACACACTATCTTAGACCCAGTTGCCTTGCTAGTCTTTGTCTTTTTCTTGTCCTTCTTTGAAGGCTTCTTCTCCTGATACTGGACTTCTTTCCCTTTGGAAAATGAAGGTCTGGACCTCCACTGTTTCTTCTTCAGGAATTTCTGAAAATGTCTGGTAAATGCAGCAAAGTCTTCATCACTTTCACTGCTTGTAGACTTTGTGCTAACAGACTCATCAGATTCTGATTCAACTACCTCTGGAGGAGGAGTTGATGACTTAGTCCTGCTCTTTCTAGGTACTTCTGACTTGAAGGCAACAGTCCTTTCCCTGTGCTCAGTCCTTGTTGATCTTTCCTCCTCTTTTCTCACTGACAGCTGCATCTCATAAGACAACAACTTGCCAAACAGTGTGGGAGGAGGAATTTCTCCCAACTTTGCCATTTCTCTGATGGCACAGATCTTGGTGTCCCAATCTTTGGTTAGGGACCTTAAGAACTTATCATTCAATTCATAGTTAGTGAACTCTCTTCCATAGGACATGAGTTCATTAACAATTCTATAGAACTTCTTGTAGCATTCAGTGATGCTATCTCCTCTTCCTTGCCTAAAGCTCTCATACTCTTGATTAAGCAAGGACTTCCTATCTTGCCTAACTTCTTCAGATCCTTCCATATACACTATAAGAGTGTCCCACATCTCTTTTGCTGTCTTACAGTGAATTAAGTTCTGGAAGGTGGCATCATCAATGGCACTTACTATAATGTTTTGTGCCCTTTTGTCCATAGTGGCTAGGACAATTTCATCCTTGGTCATCTCAGAGAAATCCTTTGGAGTTCTCTGATTTGCATCCAATACTGAGATCTTCATGGGCACATATGGCCCTTCCTTAACTGTGATGTAGATTCTTGGGTCTAAGGCCTCCATAAATAGCCTAACCCTTTCTTTCCAGATTCCAAAAATCTCCTTCCTGCATATGGGTAACTTCATGGAACCCAACTCTTTGTGATTCTCATAAGAACCCATGTTTCTTGAAGTTCTTGAATTTCTTGAATCTGTTTTCTGACTTAGACTGTTTCTGCCAAACAGGATCTCCTTAGACTGTTAGTCCTTGTTTTGAGGAACCTCGCTCTGATACCACTTGAAAGATATGGTACCTAAACACCTAGAGGGGGGTGAATAGGTGACCTAAACCTTTTTAAAACTTTGTTGGCAGCACAACAGTTATTCCACAGAATTCTACAGCTAACAGCAATTACAGTTAATTCACAGCACAGCACAGCACAGCAGACACACTAATTTATAGTGGTTCCCCAATCTTTGGGTACATCCACTTTCCCCCTTCGCCTATCTAGCAGTGTACTAGATTCGGCCAACCTTCTCCACTATCTCAGAACCCAACTAGGTTCCTACACCTCAGGCCCAAAGCCTTACACTCAGCCACAAAGGCCTACACTCAGCCACCCAGGCCTACACTCAGCCAATTAAGGCCTACACTCAGAGTTCTTCAACTCCTACACTCAGGCAACCAAGCCCTACCCTCAGCCTTTATAATATAGGCTTACAATTCTCTCAGATCCAATGGATCCTACAAGTTAAAATAGAAATACAATAGCTATCTCTACAACTCAGAAAATAAGAGAGGAGTTGAGAGTTTCTTGAAGAGTTCTTGGAAGAACTTAGTTAGATCCAAACTGACTTAGCTTCCTTCAAAGCTTCTTGAGTTAGAACTGAATTAGTCTGAATCTTCTGCAGTTGATCCTTGACCTCTGCTTCTTGAGATCCAGATGATTCTGAATCCTTCTTCTCAGCCTTAGTTCCAAAGACTGAATTCTTGATTGGAGCTCTCTCTCTCCAACTTCTTAGATCTGCAGTTGGACTGCCAGATCTTCTTGTGTTGATCCTCTGTGTATCACTTTTCTGATGATCTGATCAACCACTTTAATTATTCTCACTACTTGAAAGAACAACTTGTAATTCTTACATCAACAACAACTTCTGTAAACTGTGAGTGCCTATTTATAGGCTTCCTTCATGGTAACCGGCTGGTCCGGTTCATAACAGACTTCTGACTTCTCTGACAGTTGCTGTAGACCGGTTGGATCGGCAGCTGTCATGTCAACCAGTCACTTCTTGAAATTCTCTAACTGTCAGATAGTGTCGAGACTTTCTGTTCTTAAGTGTCGACACTTATAGACTGAGTGTCGACACATGCTGTGTAAGTGTCGACACAAGTCTACAAGGTGTCGACACAACTCCTTGTATGTCTCGACACAGATTCTTCTTCAAGTGTCGACACTGAAATTAAGTGTCGACACAAGTACTTGATCTTCTGTAACTTGTTGAATTCTTCTAAGTGTCGACACATCTTCTTTGTGTCGACACATCTTCATGTGTTGAAACTGTCAAGTGTCGACACTGCTTCTTGGTGTCGACACAAGTCCTCAATTTTATTTCTTCAACTGAGTGTCGACACATTCCCTTAGTGTCGACACTTGTACTTAGAATATTTTTTAAACTTTTCTGTTCTTTGCTAAGTGTCGACACAGCTCCTTGTGTCGACACTTTCTTCAAGTGTAGAGTCTTCAACTAAGTGTCGACACATTGTGCTGGGTGTCGACACTTTCTTCAAGTGTTGACTCTTCTGGTTGTGTGTCGACACATAGTGCTGAGTGTCGACACATTCTTCATATGTTGACTCTGCTGATTGAGTGTCGACACATTGTGTTGAGTGTCGACACTTGTCCTTAGTCTCTGCAGAATTTTGCTGAGTGTCGACACAACACCAAGTGTCGACACTTTCTGATGTAGACTCAGCTCTTCTAGGTGTCGACACTTCTGCTAAGTGTCAACACAGCTTTTCTGCATTCTTCTTCACTGAGTGTCGACACAGCTCCAAGTGTCGACACTTTCTGTCTGGTGTCGACTCTTCATCCCAGGTGTCGACACAATGACTCCAAGTGTCGACACTGCTTGTCTGGGTGTCGACACAAGCTTTCTCAAGTGTCGACACTTTCCCTCTGGGTGTCGACACATGGACTTAGAAACTTTTAGCTTCAGTCCAGTGAGTACCTAACCTGCACAAGTAACTCAAACAAACATCAAACATATTATGATGTATATCATTGAGTTAGGTGAGGCTTCTTCAAATCAGGTACATTTGACCAATGTACCCAACAAGGAAGCTTTGCAAGGGGTCTTGGCATTGAACTCTTAACGCCGACTAACTTCAAGAAGTGGAAGTCGTGCATGAAGAGTTATCTTCTTGGCGAGGAGCTGTGGGAAGTCGTCGGTGGTGACGACAGACAGGAAGTGACTGTTGCGTTCGGTACTGCTGAGCAGGTTAGGCTCTGGAGGAAAATAAATGCTAAGGCGGAGTTTATCCTCAAGAGGGTCGTGATGGAGGCGACGGCCCTCAACGTGACGATGGAGGCGACGGTCCTCAACATGACGCCGATGGTACTTGCACGCTTACGTATGATGGTGGCTCTCCGATCAAAGACGCGCGTCGCCGCGACAACCAATTTGATAAATGCCATCGCCGCTACAATCTCCAGTCGCGGCCCCATAATAATTAATTAATACTTATAAATATTCTCTTATAAGTATTAATTAAATATTTGCATTTTTGTTTAATTGCACTTTTGTTGGGACAATATTTAATCTTTGTTATTAGGCTGCATGTAGCCGTTTCATTTTGTAAGCCTATAAATAGGCCATTATATGGGATAATCATTCATTGAATGAAAATTTGAAATTTGAACTCCTAAAATTAGAATTCCCTCCTTCTTCTCTTTTTCCTTCGCTCTTCCTAGCCAAAAGAGGCATCCCCCCTCTCAAATATTCGCCCTCCTTCTCTCTTCATTCTACCTTCTTCTTCCCTCTTATTACCCCTCAACCTCCACAATTTCCCTCAAACCTCTCTCTACTAGTCGGCCATCATTGGAGGAGAAGATCCGATTGAAACAACTAGAGGCTTGGGTGATCTTCTACGGCGCAAAGCGGAGAATACGAGCGAGTTTCTTCATTCTATTGGAGCACCTTCCGTGGAGTACAAAGGAGAGCGATCATTTCTAGTGGATCCAACATCTTGGATCTATTTTTCCGAGAGGGGTAACGAAACTTCTACTCAAGAGTTTTCTTTTCTTAGATCATTTTTGTGGTGGACGATTTTAGCGTGATTTTTCGAAACTAATAAAATTTTGCGGAGTTTTCTTTGATAGATCTGTGGTTTTCGTTTGATTTTTCGAATACTATCGAGAGGATTGGCTATCCTCGTTATTTCTTGTTGGGGAAAGATCAACCGTTTGCGAATCGGTATTTTCTTGGTAGATCTTTCTTTAGTACAACATCGCTCGAACGGACGCGAACATTCGTCCTTTATTTAGCTTGATCGGATCTCGGCCTTTAGCCGTGGTTTGATCTCCAGCGGGTTGGCTATCCGTACGTTAGCGCGAAAGATAAATAAAAAAACAATATTATGCTGCTGCGTTTCGTTGTTATGCGGAAAGGAGAGCGTGTGAGCGAGGCGAACGTAATCCTACGTCATCCGTGTAGGCTCTTAGGACGGTGCTACATCAAATTTGGTATCAGAGGGAGGTTCACGTCAGTTTCCTTATTGGCACCCCCTCTTTTTGGGCACATTAACACGCACTCACTCGTTGCATGGTATTTCATAAAAAAAAACTATTTTTAAGTTTTTGGTCTGCAAATAGCGGCCTAAGATTTTCTTAATTTTTCTCAAAAAAAAAATTTGTTTCGAAATTCTATATCTTATTTTTAATAAGAAATCCAAAAAAAATTTATTTTTCCTTAAGTCATTATTTTTATTAAGTTATTTTAAAATTTAATAGTTGGTCTGCAAATAGCGGCCTATATTTTCATGAAAATTCAAAAATAAATTTTTTTAATAATCCTCATATTTTTTTCCAGCAAGAAAATCTATTTTATATAATTATAACCTTAGTGGCTAAGCGGAAACAATTACATCTTTGAAAATTAAATAGGGTCAGGTTATTTAGTCATTGCATGTGCACCAGTTCTGGGTGAGTTTTCTCTCCGGTTCTCACTAAATGGCATATGACATATATGCTACCCAGTTAGACTATTCCTATACTAAGGATATGGCTAAACACACCCCTAGGGCACACCACATTTATCCTACTTATAACGGTTTAAAGTATCACCAAAATTTTAGAGACTGGCTTAAGGGATTAGAACAATATTTTAATTGTCACTTATGGGATGACTACGAAAAGGTTAGCTTTGCCCGAGAGCGATTAGTAGGTCGAGCCCGATTATTTTGGTTAAACGAAGAGCGTCGTGTTGGTAGTTATCATTATGTTTGGCCGCACATGCGTAGCCTCCTCTCGGATCAATTTGATCCCGCCTACCTGCGCACTAATAGCACCACACCCGTTAGTAAGAATAGTTATGGCAGCAGACCTGTATCTGCTTATAGGAGTGACCCTACGCCTCAGGATAGATCCTATCCCCAGAGAGGTAGTAATAACCAAAGTGTGCCTAGTCCCACCTATAGGGAACATAAGTCATTTAGAACCCAAAATTTAAACTCGAAAGAGGTTACTATTAGGCTGCTTGCTTCTTTAGCCTCGACATCTAGGCCCTCTGGTATAGTGACTGATACCTCTGAAGATTCTTATGTGGATATAGAATCTCTGGATGATGAAGTTAATCAGCCAAGTGAGAATCTTCCTTCACTTACGATAGTGCCTGACACTCATGTTGAACCTGAGGATGTGAATATGACTAAGCCCGTCACTGAGGATGAGGCAATTCTCACTGACGCTTTTAGTGACGTTGAGGAGATTGGTTACCCTAGTGACCTGGACGAGGATTTCTCCCCTGAGGAATCATCTCCACCCCCCTTCGATGATATTTTAGTCAGGGAGTCGTCTGATGACCCTGAGTCAGAAGACGTTCCGGCTGAGTCGGTAGAGTCATCCAATGTTGAAAGCTTACCTGTTACTAAATTAGGTGATGACTTGCTAGGATCCGGTATTATTATGGTTGACCAAGAATTAATGGATGTTTCAACGGTATTGGAAGAGTCACCTTGGGATGGTTGTTTAATTTGGGATAATCTTATTGTGATACATCCGGGAGTTAGTTCATTTACGGTATCAACGCCGCTTAAAAGTCAAGTTAATTTTGATACTACCCGGGATTCGATTTGCCCATCCCTTTATTTTGATTGTGACGACGCACCCACTTCATGGGAAGAGTTGGTTAACGAAGGATGTGTCGTTTTGGAAAATTTACACTGTGGGGAAAAATTATCTTTGGATGGCGGTGGCCCTGAGGGCCAGAAAGACATTTCGTTGATGATAGCTCCTTTACCTGGGTTCCAACACTGTTTAGAAATTTTGTCGAATATGATTTTGCCTACCTATGATATGATCACTAATTCTGAATTAAATGAAGTATCGAGTGAGTTGGAAGACTTGTCGGTTGAGTTTTCAGTGATGACGAATCCACTGTTTAATTTTTCCTATGATTTTAACGGCCTGCAACCAGAGGCTTGTTATTGGACGAGTAATCCGTATTTTGACGTTGAGTGTGACTTAACTTCCCCTACGGAATCAACCATGTCGACTCTCCCTCCGGTTCATTTAACTCGAGTAGATGATTTGTTAGGACACGAGCTAGTCATTCCTAGCCCTTTATATTTGGAGAAGTTTATTATTATCGCCTCCCCATTAGGCTTACTTAGATGGATGTGGGTAAACGTAGTTGGTGACGAGCGTTTTCCGCTGGCTGTTCATTATAAAAATTTTAAATCAAAATTTAATTCCAAATTTAAAACGAAAAGGTTAGGCTCCACTGAAATAATTTTTGAATTTAAAGAACTCGTGCAACCTGACATAGTTCCATTATTTTCTACTATTAATTCTATTCATGTTGCACATGGGTTCACCCCACACGGTACAAAACTCATGTTGCTTATGGGTACAAAACTCATGTTTTCGTCGGCCTATCATCCCCAAACTGATGGGCAAATGGAAGTGGTCAATCGAAGCTTGGGCGGATTACTTCGTTGCTTAGTGTGAGATCATAAAGGTACATGGGACCTTATCCTTCCTCATGCTCAATTAGCTTACAATAATTCAAAGAATAGGTCCACCAGTTTGTCTCCGAATGAGGTCGTGCATGGTTATAAGGCCCCCGTGCCTCTTGACTTGGTCCCGTTACCACCATCTTTTAAATCTAGTCATTTCGCCCAGGATTTCGCCTCGCACGTCCACAATCTCCATAAGCACATTAGCGAGCAATTAGCTAAACAATATACTATTTATCAATCGAACGCTAACGTACATCGGCAAGCGGTCTCCTTGAATATTGATGATTTGGTAATGGTTCGTCTCACCCCTGAACGGATGCCTTCGGGTACTATAAAGAAATTGGCGAATAGGAGAGCCGGTCCTTTTCGAGTGTTAAAGAAGTTGGGCGAAAATCCATATTTATTACAGATATCCGCTGATTGGGGAATTTTCCATGTTTTTAACGTTTCGGATTTAACGCTTTATGTCGCTCCACCACCTGAACTTTTTGTCTCGCCGTTTAATATTTCCACTAAATCTTCTAATGGGGTGGGTGGTGAGATTGTTCCTGGATCGCTCTCTCCTGCGGACTCTACGGGTGGTAAGCCGCCTAATGATGATGAAACTTGTTTTTCTTCTTTGCCTAACACATTTCCAAGGTTCCCCCGGACCGCTTTCTTGTCTGACAGGATATTGCAGGATGCTGTGTTTCCAACTCCCGACGGTGACGTTCACAGGTTCTTGATTCAGTGGCGTGGTCGTCCTACTTCGGACGACTCTTGGCTCTCTGCTTCGGAAGGGGATCTACTTGATGCGGAACTCCTACGCTGTTATGTTCCTGCACACTCATCGGTGATGAGTATTTTCGAGCGGGGGAGGATTGATGGAGGCGACGGCCCTCAACATGACGATGGAGGCGACGGTCCTCAACATGACGCCGATGGTACTTGCACGCTTACGTATGATGGTGGCTCTCCGATCAAAGACGCGGGTCGCCGCGACAACCAATTTGATAAACGCCATCGCCGCTACAATCTCCGGCCGCGGCGCCATAATAATTAATTAATACTTATAAATATTCTCTTATAAGTATTAATTAAATATTTGCATGTTTTGTTTAATTGCACTTTTGTTGGGACAATATTTAATCTTTGTTATTGGGCTGCATGTAGCCGTTTCATTTTGTAAGCCTATAAATAGACCATTATATGGGATAATCATTCATTGAATGAAAATTTGAAATTTGAACTCCTAAAATTGGAATTCCCTCCTTCTCTTTTTCCTTCTCTCTTCCTATCCAAAAGAGGCATCCCCCCTCTCAAATATTCGCCCTCCTCCTTCTCTCTTCATTCTACCTTCTTCTTCCCTCTTATTACCCCGCAACCTCCACAATTTCCCTCAACCCTCTCTCTACTAGTCGGCCATCATTGGAGGAGAAGATCTGATTGAAACAACTAGAGGCTTGGGTGAACTTCTACGGCGCAAAGCGGAGAAGACGAGCGAGTTTCTTCATTCTATTGGAGCACCTTCCGTGGAGTACAAAGGAGAGCGATCATTTCTAGTGGATACAACATCTCGGATTTATTTTTCCGAGAGGGGTAACGAAACTTCTACTCAAGAGTTTTCTTTTCTTAGATCGTTTTTGTGGGGGACGATTTTAGCGTGATTTTTCGAAACGAATAAAATTTTGCGGAGTTTTCTTTGATAGATCTGTGGTTTTCGTTTGATTTTCCGAATACTATCGAGAGGATTGGCGATCCTCGTTATTTCTTGTTGGGGAAAGATCAACCGTTTGTAAATCGGTATTTTCTTGGTAGATCTTTCTTTGGTACAACATCGCTCGAACGGACGTGAACATTCATCCTTTATTTAGCTTGATCGGATCTCGGCCTTTAGCCGTGGTTTGATCTCCAGAGGGTTGGCTATCCGTACATTAGCGCGAAAGATAAATAAAAAAATAATATTGTGCTGCTGTGTTTCGTTGTTGTGCGGAAAGGAGAGCGTGTGAGCGAGGCGAACGTAATCCTACGTCATTCGTGTAGGCTCTTAGGACGGTGCTACATCAGGCCGTGTCTCCGGAATTGTTTGATCACATCGTTGGATGTGAGTCGGCTGCTGATATTTGGACAACCATTGATGAGTTGTTCAATAGGAAGAAAGTGGCGGGACTTCAGTTTCTGGAGAATGAGTTGGCCAGGGCAACTCAGGGAGACCTTTCCATCTCGAAGTACTTCTTAAAGATGAAGAGCTTGTGTGCCGAGCTGTCGGCACTGGATTCTGATGAGCCTATCTCTGAGGCTAAGATGATAAGGCACATAATCCGCGGCTTGCGGAAGGAGTATGTGGCCTTTGTGACATATGTTCAAGGATGAGCTACTCAGTCATCTTTGCTGGAGCTGGAGAATCTGCTTGCGTCGCAAGAGAGCTTGGCAAGGCAGATGGCTGGAGTCAACCTTAATCAGGAAGGCAGCGAAGCTCTCTTCTCAGGCAAGAAGAAAGGATGGGAAGGGAAGAAGAAGAAGAAGGTGCAGGTCGCTGGTGAGAAGGAGACTTCAACTTCATAACAGCCGGAGAGGAGCAATGCTCCTAAGGACTGGAAGAAGAATTTGAAGTGCTATCGGTGTCATCAGCGAGGGCACTTCAAGCGGGACTGCAAGGCCAAGCTGCAGCCTAGGCATGTTGTGGGAAAGGAGGAAGCTTGCTCTAGAAGTGAAGAAGCATAATGGGGCGGAGCCTTTATGACGGGCACTTGTGTTCGAGCCTTGTCTGCTGAGGACTTCAACGACGAGTGGATCGTGGACTCCGGGTGTGGTCATCACCTTACCGTAGACAAGTCGAAGTTCACCTCCATACAGGCATACTCAGGTAATGAAGCTATTATCACTGCTGATAATATTGTTTATGCAGTAGAGAAAGAGGGGGGCGTGTCTTTGGGTAGTGATCAGGGGCCACTCACGTTAAGGAGTGTGTATCACGTGCCAGGCATGAAGAAGAACCTCTTCTCGGTGACCAATGCGGTGGATGCTGGTTATCACGTTCTGTTTGGGCCAACAGACGTGAGGTTCCTTCGCAACGTATCAGCAGTGAAGGCTGATGTTGCTCATGTAGGGAGGAGGGTGAAGAACTTGTTTGTTCTTGCCACCAATTCTTATGTTGATCGTATGAGGGCCAATGATAGCGCTGCTATCTGGCATGAGAGGCTGGGGCATGTTGGCATAGACAAGCTGAAGGCGATGGCTAGTAGAATTTTGGTGAAGGGGTTGCCTAAGTTGTCTTCCTTTGGTGAGGGGAATGTTTGCGCGGGCTGTCAATACGGTAAGGCACATCACCTTCCGTTTGATAAATCACAAACAATGAGCAAGAAACCATTGGACTGCATTCATGGCGACTTGATGGGACCGACGGTTACTGCCAGCCTTGGTGGAAGCAGATACATGCTTGTCTTGGTTGATGACTACTCAAGGTATACTTGGGTGTACTTCTTAAAGGAGAAGTCGAAAGCCTTCCGTTTGTTTGTGGAGTTTAAGTAGTTGGTAGAAGGCCGGCTTGGCTTGCGGATTAAGAAGCTTATAACTGATAACAGGGGTGAGTTTATTTCCTCCGAGTTTTCTAACTTCTGCAGGAAGCACGGGATCCAACGAGAGCTTACTTGTTCTCACACTGCACAACAAAATGGGGTAGCGGATCAGAAGATCTGTCATCTGACGGAGACCTGCAAATGCTGGCTTCATGCAAAAGATATCCCAAGGTCCTTTTAGGTGGAGGGGATGTCTTGTGCTGCTTATGTCATCAACCGGATGCCACTCAGCCCTATCAACATGAACACTCCTTTTGAGCAGTTGCTGAAGGAGAAGCCGAGTGTGGGACACCTTTGGGTGTTTGGTTCAACTTGCTACGTGCATGTCCCGGATGCTTCACGCACTAATCTGGATGCGAAGGCAAGGAAGCTTGTCTTTGTTGGCTACAATGAGCGGAAGAAGGGATGGAAATGCATGGACCCTGTGACGAAGAAGTTCGTGGTGTCAAGAGACGTTGTCTTTGATGAGCTGACGTCATATAGAGGTGGCTCGGTTGAGCTAACAAGAAGTAGCAATGTTGATGAAGCACCGGTGGTGGCTGCTGAAGGCTTGGAAGAGGAGCTTGTTGTTTCACCAACAGCTCCGGTTGCTTCTAACTCTGAGGCTGAGCCTTCTAGCTCAGGAAGCAGGGGGAGCACTGCTCAAAACCTGCCCCAGGTAGGAGTTGAGCCCGAAGAAGCAGCGTAAGCAGTGAGCAAGGAGCCGACCCTTCGGAGATCGAAGAGGGTTGTTAAGCCACCGGCTCGGTACTGTGATGGGAATGCAGTGAGCTTTATCTCCTGCTTCTTTGCAGTTCCTTTGGATGAGCAAGAGCCTGCAACCTTCAACAAGGCCACTGGAGTGAAGGAGTGGGAAGGTGCCATGAAAGAAGAGATGGATGCTCTGAAGAAGAATGAAACCTGGGACCTTGTGCCCAAGGTTGATGGCATTACTCTGGTTACTTGCAAGTGGGTATATAAGTTGAAGAAGAAGGCTGATGGGAGCATTGATAGGTTCAAAGCTCGCCTGGTCGCTAGGGGATTCTCACAACAGTATGGAGAAGACTATGAGAAGACATTCAATCCAGTTGCGAAGATGACTTTAGTAAGAGTGGTGATCGCCTTGGCTTCTAGCAAGGGATGGAGGTTGTGGCAACTCGATGTGAAGAATGTCTTTCTTTACGGAGAGATTGACAAGGACATCTTCATGGATCAGCCGCTTGTTTTGTCTCTGAAAAGCATCCGGACTATGTCTGCAAACTCAGGAAAGCTCTTTACGGGTTGAAGCAAGCTCCTAGAGCGTGGTATGGGAAGATTGCAGAGTACTTGCAATTCTGTCGATACCTTGCTTCCAACTCGGATTCAAGCTTGTTCGTCAAGAAGAAGGGGGAGCTATAGGTCTTGGTCCTGCTGTATGTGGATGACATGATCATCACAGGGAATTCGGAGGGGGAAATAGCAAGGCTCAGGGCAGAGCTTGCTATACTCTTCGAGATGAAAGACTTGGGAGAGCTTCATCACTTTCTCGGTCTTGAAGTGGAGAGGAAGGAGTGCGGGATTCTCATTAGCCAAAAAGGGTATGCAGATTGCATTGTGAAGCGTTTCGGCATTGGCGAAGGGAAGAAGTGCTTTACTCCACTGGAACCTGGGCTGAAGCTTCGACGAGATGAGGGAAGGGTTCTTCATGATCCCTTGGTGTTCAGGGCTCTTGTTGGGAGCTTGATTTACCTGACGATTACAAGGCCGGACATTGCTTATGTTGTTGGCCGAGTAAGTCGGTATATGGCTGAACCAAGGCAAACTCATCTAGTGGCGGCGAATGGTATTCTGAAGTATATCAAGATGACTTCTGACATGGGACTCCTCTATGGAAGGGACTCGGAGTTTGAGTTGTTTGGGTACACGGATGCTGACTATGGCGGTGATTCGGATGATCGGAGGTCTACTTCAGGTTATGTGTTCACTTGCAGTTCATCTATCATCTCGTGGTATAGCAAGAAGCGGGACTCGGTGTCAGTCTCAACTATAGAGGTAGAGTATAAGGCTTCGGGAAGCCATCTGGTTGATGAGGCTTATAGAGGATGTTCATGAAGAAGTGCAAGGGCCAACTTTACTCCGGGGTGACAATGAGAGTGCTCTCAAACTGGTTAACAATTCAGTGTGTCACGCCAGGACCAAGCATATAGAGATTGATCACCACTTCATCAGGGAGAAGGTGTTGGAGGGGTCTCTGTTGGTCGGGCATGTTCGGAGTGAAGATTATCTTGCTGACATCTTCACGAAGCCAATGTCGAAGGGGCCCTTTGAGCACTTGCGCAGCTTGCTGGGCTTGGTCACCACTTCCCACTTCAAGGGGGAGTGTTGAAATTTGTGAAGTGGAAGTGGTTGACGGGACAGGCCGGGCGGCCTGGGCAGACTGTTGTGTGCGGCCTGGTGGAAAGTCTAGTGGAAGCCGGCTGATTCTTCTGAGCGGGTTGCACGGGTGAAGTCCGCGGACTGTGCGGCTGGTATCTGCGGATAGGGCGTTGGCTGTTTGGTTTAGCCAAGGAGCGGCCTGAGCGGACAGAGGTTTGCGGACTGGTGCTTTGCTCAGTGGCTGCGTTGCAAGCTTGTGCATTGGCTGTTTGGCTCATGTCCGCGGGAAGCTTGCGGACTGGCGTGTCCGCGGTATGGGCTGTTGCGAACTGGGATTAGAGCTTGGCTGAGGCCTTGTCGAGCTCTGGTGTTACAACAGGTGTTTGCTGTGGAGGTCATTGGCGGACTGGTGTGTGGAGTCCGGGAGGTGGCTGCTGTGTTGGGCAGGTGTACGAGTACCTCGCGGACTGCTGGCATTCTATGCTAAGGTGTTTGGTGGACGAGAGTTTATGTCTGTCATGCTCACATTGGCCTTTGATGGCTTTGGACATGGTCACACTTGTTGCAAGTTGGAGACCGCGCGGTCTGTTGCTGTTTGGAGACCGGGTGGTCTGGCTGTTTCTCCTAGCCGGCCTGTGTGCCAGGGTGTTGTTGTTTGGTATCCCAGCGGACAGGCGGCTTGTCTCAGACGACTAGGAGACCGAGCGGTCTAACAGTCTCCTGTGGTGGTTTGATCTCTCTTAATGTTGGTAGTTGGGCGGTTAGCCGGTTTGTCTAACCGCACTGCTTGTTCGGTTTGTCTTTTGTAAAGCCGCATACACTTGTAAATTTTTAGTCCCACATTGATTATTTGTAATCTCTCTCATCTCCTCCATTCTATAAAAGGGAGGTTATACCATTGTAATAGATACCTTTTTCGGATAATAAAGTTTCAGTTAAAACCATTTCGGTTTGTTTTCTGTTCGGTTTCTAACATGGTATCAGAGGACTCGATCTATTCCTCCTGATTGTGTGTGCTCTCTCTGCTTTCGCGGCTTGATTCCCCGTCTGTCCGTGTGACCTGTCCGCGCGGCTTGCTCCTTCTTTTTCGCGACCTGTTTTCGCGATCTCCTCTATTCGCCACGCTCTACTTATTGTTGCCTTCTACTCGCTCATGCTTGCTAGTCGCCCCGGCCGCATCTTTAGCCGTGCGACTTGTTCTCCTCTGTTCGCCCTACTTTTTCAAGCCGTGCGACTTCTTTCCCATTACTTTGCTCTGTTTCTTGGTAGAGGCCTTCCTAGCCGCTCGACCTGTTTTCTATTCGCCCGGCTTGGTGCTCTTTTCTCTTCTTCGCTTAGCCGTTCGGCTTCTTTCTCTTCTCGTGGCTTGTTCTTATCGTCGCGGTTTGCTCCTCTCTTGCTTCCATGGCTTTCCCCTCCTCCAGCCTGTCCGCCTCAGTGGTCACCTCTTCTGGTAGTGCTCACGTTGTTACTCGCGGAAGATGGCTAATCGACTCTAGTGCAACAAATCATATGACAGGCAATTCTCAATGTTTCTCTCTTCTTGAAACACATGCTCAGTGGCCCCCGGTCATTGTTGCGGATGGATCTCCCTCACCGGTCCATGGGACGGGCATGGTTCAAGTCACTCCATCTCTCTGCCCGGCTGATACCCTCTATGTGCCCAAGTTTCCGTACAATTTATTATCGGTTACTTCTTTATGCAAGCAACTACGGTGTTTTGTCATATTCACCCCTACCTCTTGTGCTTTTCAGGATCCGGACTCCCAACGGACGATTGCTACCGGGACTGAGAGTGGTGGCCTCTACTTCCTCGATAACGTTTCTACTCTATCCGCCTTCTCCTCCTCTACAGATCTTCTCCAATGACATCTTCGCCTTGGACATGCTCCTCCCAGAATTCTACGCCAGCTCCTGCCGCACCTTCCTCCTCATCGTCCTCCTCTAAACTGCGATGCCTGTCAACTTGGCAAACATCACCGCTCATCCTTCCCACCAACGCAAAGTCAGGGCTCTTCCCGTCCGTTCGACCTCATTCACTCGGACATATGGGGTCCCGCTCCTAACCTCACCATCGGTCGGGGTAGTTCATATTTTGTCACCTTCATTGATGATTTCTCTCGGTGTACGTGGGTGTATCTTCTCAAAGATCGCTCCGAGCTGTTCTCTATTTGGACCTCATTTTGTTCTATGGTTAAGACTCAGTTTGATACGTCTATTAAAATTCTTCGTTCTGACAATGCTAAGGAGTATCTTAGCCAAGACTTCTCCTCCTTTTATATTCACCATGGTGTTCTTCGTCAAACAAGCTGCGTCTACACCTCACAACAAAATGGGGTGGCGGAATGCAAAAACCGTCACCTCCTTGATGTCGCTCGCACTATGATGACTCAAATGCATGTTCCTCGCTCCTATTGGGGCTATGTTGTCCTCCTCTCCTGCTATCTCATCAATCGCCCTCCCTCCACAGTTCTCCACGG
The DNA here is from genome assembly GCA_039583875.1 of Platanthera guangdongensis. Taxonomy (NCBI): domain Eukaryota; kingdom Viridiplantae; phylum Streptophyta; class Magnoliopsida; order Asparagales; family Orchidaceae; genus Platanthera; species Platanthera guangdongensis. Next base: position 109,479,731 of record CM077154.1, read on the forward strand.
TGCTACCCCCTTCTCCATTCTTTATCCGGACAAGGATCCCTTTCCTCTTCCTCTGCACATCTTTGGGTGCACCGCCTTTGTGCACTCTCCCGCTGCCACCCGTGATAAACTCTCACCACGTGCCACTAAATGTGTCTTTTTGGGGTACTCTCCCACTTAGAAAGGATATTGTTTCTTTGATCCCGTTACCCGCAAGCAATTCGTCTCTGCGGATGTCACCTTATTTGCCAATGCATCTTACTTCTCTCCCGCTTCCTCCTCTCCTCCTCCTGATCCTACTTCTCATACCAACCCATCCATTCCCTCTGCTCCCACTGATGTTCAGCCATCTCCACCCTCTCCACCATCTTCCCCATCCCCATCCTCTCCACCCTCTACTCCACTTTCTCCCTCCACTCCACTGCCATCTCTCTCTACTCTCAGGCCAGCTCTCTCCACCACGGATACTCCGGATACTGAGGCACCTGCTGACCTGGATCTCCCCATTGCTCTTCGTAAAGGGGTTCGGGCATGTACCCAACACTCGCTTGTTGCAGTTGTTTCATACGATCGTCTTACCCCTTCTCGCAGAGCTTTTGCACTGGCTATCTCGGTCACTGCCACCCCCCGTTCCTACCAGGAGGCCCTTACTATTCCTCATTGTAAAGTTGCCATGGATGAGGAGATTGCTACTCTCACTGAACGGGGTACCTGGACCCTTGTTCCTCCTCCTTTCGGCACAGATGTTGTTGGTTGTCGATGGGTCTTCGGGGTGAAGTTTCTCCCGGATGGCAGTGTGGATCGTTATAAGGCTCTCCTGGTTGCCAAGGGTTTTACCCAAACTTATGGCATTGATTACTTTGACACTTTCTCTCTAGTGGCTCGTCTCAGCACTATTAGGGTTCTTCTCTCTGTGGCTGTTAACAGGGATTGGCCCTTCTCGCAGCTCGATGTTAAAATGCTTTCCTCTATGGTGATCTGTAGGAAGATGTTTACATGGAGCAACCTCCTGGGTATGTTTCTCAGGGGGAGACACGGGTATGCCGGCTAAAGAAGGCTATCTATGGCCTCAAGCAGAGTCCTCGTGCCTGGTTTGACAAGTTCAGTGGCATTGTTGCGGCCATTGGTTTTACAAGAAGCTCAACAGATCACTCCTTGTTTGTTCGGAAAACCGCCTCTGGTCTTGTTGTTCTTGTGGTTTATGTTGATGACATTCTTCTTACTAGCGATGACCAGGATGGGGTATTGATGACCAAGAAACACCTTCGTCAACATCTGGTCACAAAGGATATGGGCTCCCCGAAATACTTTCTGTGTATTGAAATCTCTAGAAAGCCCAACTCCATGGTCCTTTCCCAACGGAAGTATGCTCTTGATCTTTTAAAGGAGGCAGGACTGACTGGTGCTAAACCTGCACGTTGTCCTATGGCTGCTGGAGAAGACAAAACTTGGACAGATGACTCGCCTCTTCTCTCCGATCTTACGAGATACCGATGTCTGGTGGGCAAGCTCATATATCTCACGATAACCAGACCTGACATCTCTTATGCTGTTGGCAAGGTGAGCCAGTTCATGCAAGCTTCGAGGGAGTGTCATCTACAATCTGCTCTAAGGATATTAGAGTATATCAAAGCTGCTCCAGGGAAAGGATGAAAGTCCACCTAGTGTCAACTGTCTTCACCTATGGGGGGGGGGGGGAATAGGTGACGTGCAGCGTTTTTGCGGAATTTAAAATAGTACCTGCACAAGAAAACAAAACACCATAGCACAGAAGATACACAAGCAATTTATAGTGGTTCCTCGATTTGGGTACATCCACTTTCCCCCTTCGACCTATCTCCCAACAAGGGACGACTCGGTCTCTTCACCAACAGGATTGAAATCCAATACTTGCACTATCGGAAGGAACCCTTCCACACGTAGGAGTCAACACTCCCACAACACGGGTTGCACCCAACCCTTACAACTAGGAACCAACGTTCCTTTATAACAAAAGTAAAACTAGAATGTACAAGAGATACAAACTACGTTTGGATACTGAGGTGTCCCTCATCGTTGACGACGTGTTCTTGAAGTCCACGAAGAGTCCACAACCCTAGATCTCTCTTAGAGAGAATCTCCCCGGAACCGGTGGCGGCAAGATGAGCGGCGGCTTGGTTCACGGGATCGGCGGCGACACGGTGTGCGGCTGCTTTACTTTGGAGATCCAAACTTCGTAGCAAAGCTAGCTAGGTCTTCCAACGGTCACACTAGGATCAGTCGTCTCGATCGATTCGGACGGGGAAGGTTTTCCCGATCAACAAATCAAGAGACAAGAGATCTCCGGTTAGACACGTGAGACGCTAAGCTTGGCTAAGCTTCTATCGACCGGAGATCTGGAAGAAACCACGATCAAGACCGGCGATCAACTCTCTCAAGCGGCGACGGCGGCGGCGGAGCGGAACTCGCGATCTAGGTTACGTCGCGGCCCGTGTTTCGTCTTTTTCTTCGTGTGTCTACTGTTCAAAAATACGCCTGTATTTATACTGTAGACAACTTCAAGATGACAGTTGTGGGTCCCACCTGAAAAAAACCATAGTTCCGATTCAACACAGTGCCAGCGGCAGAATCCGGTCCAGCTGTTTCCAGAAAAATTGTCAAGTCAAAATCGGCGAGAATCGAAGATGATTCCCGCCGAATCGGCGAGAATCAGCCAGTGATTCTTGACGATTCGGCGAGAATCACTAGTGATTCTCGCCGAATCACTTGATGATTCTCGACGAATATTACTTGGCCCTGATCTGCTCAACCATGGGTTCGGCGAGAATCACTAGTGATTCTCGCCGAATCTTACTTGGCACCGCTTTGAGGTAGCCGGATAGAGTCGGCGAGAATCACTAGTGATTCTCGCCGATTCGGCGAGAATCACTTGGTGATTCTCGTCGATTTATACTTAGACGAATTTTCGTCTTTCCACCCAAGAGCTGCTCCTTGACGCATCCTTGCTCCTTGTCTGCTCTTGCATAAACACGGCCCTGTACTTGAAAGTAAGTGCACTCCAATAGAGAGAGTACACGTAGGCCAACACATTGATCTGCTCAACGAGTGATTACGTCATGCAAACCCGTGTATATTGACCTACTGCACCCTGACATTGGTGTGCACTTAGCGTGGAATAACTGCAAGCACAACTTAAAATATTTTATCAAATACATTGTGAATTCATCTTAGCTTGATAGGTGGCTTCCTCAAATCCAGGTAATTGTGGATACAATACCCAACAAAGGACTCCTATTTCAGAAGAATGGTCACCTAAAGGTTGAAGCTTACTCTGATTCAAGCTATGCGGATGACAAAGGGGACCGCAAATCGACGTCGGGTTTCTACACGTTTGTTGGAGGCAATCTTGTGAGTTGGAAGAGCAAGAAACAGACTGTAGTTTCCAGGTCTAGTGCAGAGCGGAATATCGCAGCATGGCATCGACTACATGTGAGTTGAAGTGGTTGCAGGCTCTCATGCTTGACTTAGGAGAGTTTTACAACTATCCTCTTCCTATGTTCTGTGACAATACGGCCGCGATATACATTTCCAAAAATCCGGTCTTTCATGAGAGAACAAAACACATAGAAGTCGACTGTCACTTTATTCGGGAAGAAATATTGAAGAAACAGATTTGCACTCCATTTGTCACATCCGACAACGAGTTGGCAGATGTCTTCACCAAGCCGGTGTCCGCTTCCTTTTTCCACATCTGCGACAAGCTAGGCATGATTGATATCTATGCTCCAGCTTGAGGGGGAGTGTTGCAAGTTGGAGACCGCGCGGTCTGTTGCTGTTTGGAGACCGGGCGGTCTGGCGGTTTCTCCTAGCCGGCCTGTGTGTCAGGGTGTTGTTGTTTGGTATCCCAGCGGGCAGGCGGCTTGTCTCAGACGACTAGGAGACCGAGCGGTCTAGCGGTCTCCTGTGGTGGTTTGATCTCTCTTCATGTTGGTAGTCGGGCGATTAGCCGGTTTGTCTAACCGCACGGCTTGTCCGGTTTGTCTTTTGTAAAGACGCATACACTTGTAAATTTTTAGTCCCACATTGATTATTTGTAATCTCTCTCATCTCCTCCATTCTATAAAAGGGAGGCTATACCATTGTAATAGATACCTTTTTCGGATAATAAAGTTTCAGTTAAAACCATTTCGGTTTGTTTTCTGTTCGGTTTCTAACAACACTGTGTGCCAAGACCATGGTGTCCATCGTATCCGCCAAGTCCGCTGTTGACCGGGCGGATTTGCTTTCTGCCTTTGGTCGTGGACTTGTGGAGGATTGAGGCTTGAGTATTGCGGACTGCCTCGGGTTTGTGCGGACAGCCATTGAAGGGGGTTGCTGTCCTGCAGTGGTTGGAGGCTTTGCGGGCTGATGTCTTGTCCGCATAGCTTGGGCGGACTGATGTGGGTGCACCAATGATGCCTTGCACCTAGCGGTTTTCCTTAGTATCCGGCTAAGTCCTTGCAGACTTGGCGGACGTTGTTTTGCTATCGCGCGGGCTAGGGCGGTGTCGCTATCTCTTGGGCGGTGACCACACTCCTCACCTCGCCTATAAATAGGACCCCCTGGCACGTCTACAGTAACTTGAGTGAACAGTAAGTTGGGTTGGGAAAGGAGCTGCGGTCTCAGTTTGTCTATCCGCGCGGATTGATTCAGGGCTGAAGGTTTGCTGTGTGCAGGTCGCGCGGGTAGCTTCAAGGAGCCAGGAGTTTGGCTTTGACTTCGGTCAAGTACTTGGAATTTGTGTGGGCTCTGCTGATTCAGCAGGAGGTCGCTCTGCGGCTTGTCAACTCTGTTTCAACTTTGCCAGCTTCAATAACCTGTTCGCCAGCTTCTGGCGGGTAGGGGTGTGTTCCTCAGTTCAGCTTCAGCAGGAGACGAATAACGGTGTGTCCGCGTGGCCTCGCGGCTTCGGCGGACTCCATGGCTATTCGGCGGATTGCAGCTTAAGTTCAGGAGATCTCAGTGGACTCGGCGACCTCAGCGACCTCGGCGGTCTCGGCGGACTCCGATGCTGTCCGCCCGGCTTGGTTTTTGGTGCTTTTTATTTACAGCTGTTTATACTAGCGAAATCATGTCTCGCTATGTATGCCTTGTGTTGTAAATAAGTGTATGAATAAAAGATCTGCTTGTGCTTCCATTGTTTATTGGGAGTAGCCTTGTTCCTTGGTTTCTGCTGGTTCAACGTGAGAACTGGATAGTGCCGAAGATATTAATTTGGCGTTTGGGCTACCTTGCTGACCACGCTGAGAAACTTTTAACACCTTTCCCTCCAGCTAGTGGGCAAAGAAGGTTCCTCCTGGTTATGATAGATTACTTCTCCAAGTGGCTGGAGGTTAAGGCGCTAGCAAAGGTGACCTCCTAAGTCATCAGGAACTTTGTTTGGGGGGAGATCATCTGCAGGCATGGACTGCCTCAGGCCATCGTCACGGATAATGGTCCCCAGTTTGCTAGTGAAGAATTCATCAGCTTCTGCACTCAGCTAGGCATTGACCTCAGGTTTGCCTCCATCCACCACCCCAGGAGCAACGGTCAGGTTGAGGTGGCAAACACGATTATTGTAAATCTGCTCAAAAAGAAGGTGGAGAATTTGAGAGGGAGTTGGGTAGAATATCTCCCCTCGGTCTTGTGGGCCTGGAGAACAACCCCGAACACGGCCACCGGCGAGACTCCTTTCAAGCTTTCCCATGGATGCGAGGCAGTCTTGCCCGTGGAATTCGAGGTCCGGTTGTAAGACCCCCCCTCCCCGGATCCCAAAACACGGCACGAAGGGGGAGTCTTATGCCCGGAACAGCCGCCTTGCGGTAGCATTAGCACACGGGCTAACCTATACCACAAGACGCCTATTCCGCCGGCTACAACAATATCAATATATCATGCCAACCCAACCAAAATAAATAAGCAAAAGAAGTCAAATCCACACTAAGTTATAATGTCCAAATACATCAATAAAGAGAAGCTAAAACATGCTTATACCATATATCAGAGTACAGCTAAACATTGCCCAAACGGGCTACATCAGAGTAATCAAAACTAACATCAGTAACTGACGGTATCGACGGCACCGTCACCTCAGGCCCTGTCGTCCTGGCCTGGCTGTCCTGCTGCGTAGTCTGCGGCTGCTCCACCTGCGGCGTGACCTCCTAAGAAGGAAGACGTAGCAACCGTTAGTCGAAACGACTAAGTGGTTTCACATCCGCTCCCCCGGCGACTCCTCGGCACCGGGCGGAGAAAAGGAACAAGAGTATAGTATATAACAAGTAAGCAAGTAAAGGAAGTACAAGCAAGTGGCAGTAGTGTAAGAGTAACAGCATCATAGTCAGCATATATGAAAGAACTACACTAAACTAGCAAGTATAAGTAACAGCAGAAAAGTAACTTAACTTATAAGAATGCCCATACAAACTTATAAGTTAAGGATCGGGTTACATAAAAGTAACTCATCGTATAAGAGTGCCCATACAGACTTATACGATGAGGATCTTGTTGTGCAATGTTATGAAATGCTATGAATGCTATGCAATGACTCACCCATGCACATACCACATCAACGTATCATGGAAGGGGCCTCGGAAGTAAACACGAGGACACAGCCCAACCATCCATCCACACCTTAACTCAACACAACCAAAACAAGTGACGGTCAACACCGCACTTACATCCCTTCACAATACTACCCGTAGGGAGACGACTCTCTAAGTATTGGACTACAAGATTCATTTCATTAATCAAACATGTCCATAATCATAATCTATTCATCTATATGACTTTCCAAATGATGACAATGTAATATAAACATGATGCGCATATAAAAATCTATCTCATTTTCATTTGATAATGTCATAATTTAAACAGGAAGTGCACAATACCAATTTTTCAATTCCTACCAATTCGATTCGTATAAATAAGATTATTTCACAATTTGATAATATGAAATCTGATTAATAAGCAACTTCAATCATGCAACAATTGATTAATCATAAGGGTTCATCCAAGGCAAGTATCATGCATTATTAATTCCACCGAATCAAACTTCATCTTTCATTAAGCCCAGAATTTAGGCGCAGGTTGAATCTGGACAGCAACTTCGACCGGAGATTCCTGAGGCTACAGGAATCCGGTGAAGTCGTGTAACCCCGCGATGGAAAGGTATTTCCATGGACTACATCTTTCATATTCAGAGCTCAACCCAGATTTGACATTATCCTATTTGAAATCGGACTTGAAGTCCGCTGCGTACAGAACACAGTTTCTGCATACAGGATTTATTGAACATTTTCGTTTAGACTTTCCCGTGGCTACAGACTTCGCCAGAAGTCGTGCAACCATTCGTTGGAAAGGTATTTTCAAGGGCTTCAACTTTCGTGTTAAGCCGAAAGCCCAGATCTGGCCATAGCATACTTAAAAATGGCCATGAAGTTCGCTGCGCGCAGAATACAGATTCTGCACGCATCTTAAGGCGGAATGAACGGCATCGGTTCATCTTCCTCCTCAATGTGATCATCCCAAATCATTCCAGAAAACCTCCTCCCTTATTCACCCTCAAGAGGCCAAAACCCTTCACGAAACCATCCCTTATCATCACATTGAAGAAGGGCGTGGTTGAAGAGATCTAAAACCTAAGACACAAGTCTTAGCATGACCTTTCCTAGAAAACTCCTCCTCACCATCAAGACTCTCTTGAGTCGATGTCTCTCCTAGGAAAATAACTATAGATCTAGCACCAAGGGAGAGGGTAGGAAACTCACATTGGCTCCAGCGGTACCACCATTTCTAGCCATGGATCTCGTAGTTCTCCTTGGCGGCATCTTCTCTTTCACGGCGATGGCGGATCTCCTTTGGTAAAACTTGCCTCTGCAGTTTTCCCTCTCACAGGAGTTCTCACAGGAATTAGGGGATGAAAAGAGCATGAAAACGGCTAGGGTTTTCTGTCCCCTATATAAATAAAATGTGACACGGGTAGGGACACGGCCGTGTCCTTACCCGTGTCCTGCCTGGCGAAGCGGCAACGACAGTTTCCATGTCGGTTCAATACTTGACACGGGTAGGGACACGCCCGTGTCCCGACCCGTGTCCCTATGACACGGCCGTGTGCTTGGCCGTGTCCTTGGACGTGTACTTCTCGGGTTGCATCTCGACACTTCTCGTCGAGCTCAACTCGACGCACACGGGTAGGGACACGGCCGTGTCACTACCCGTGTCACTTGGTGTCGACACAGCTCGACGATCTCGACACAGCTCGTCGAGCTCAACTCGACGCACACGGGTAGGCACACGGCCGTGTCCCTACCCGTGTTACTTCCTTTTTACACTGATTCTCCATTTCCCCATAAGTGCAGTCCAATTCCCTGCACTCTCAGGACTCAAGTCAGCCCTCCTGACTCAAAACACACACACTAGGGGCCTAGAGCGATTCGGGACGTTACAAATCCTATAAACAAAATAAAAGATTTCGTCCCCGAAATCAGGCTTAGGCTGTGGGGAGGAAAGCATGACAGGAAATTTAACACTTGCTTTTAAATAAAATTACCTTGAGCAAACAACTCCGGGTAGCGTTGCTGCATTAAATCCAATGGCTCTCATGTGTACTCCTCCTTCCCATGATTCAACCATAGCACCTTTACTAAGGGAACACTTTTGCGGCGCAAAGTCCTTGTCTCGCTGTCAACAATCCGCACCGGCTCTAGTCGCACAGACCTATCTGATGCCACTGCACCATCAGTAGTGGGAATATACTGGTCGGGCCGCAACAGTGCTTTTCGAAGCGACGACACATGGAACACGTCGTGGAGATTTTTTAGTTCTGGTGGTAACTCCAACCGATAGGCCAACGGGCCAATTCTTTCCAATATAGTATAAGGCCCAACATACCTTGGGCTGAGCTTTTTCACTCCCCGCACCCGTGACACTCCATGCATCGGCCGAATCTTAAGGAACACTTTTTCGCCCACCTGGAACTCCACCATCCGGTGCTTTTTGTTGTAATATTTCGCCTGTCGACTTTGAGCCTCCAACATGCGATCCCGTATCAATCTGACCGCCGCATCAGTATCATTTATGTATTCGTTTCCCAATGCCTTCGGATCTTCATCTTGCACCCAAGACAAGGGAGTCCTGCACCTTCTTCCGTAAAGGGCTTCATGGGGCGCCATACCGATGCTCGCCTGATGGCTATTATTATAGGAGAATTCCACCAGGGGCAAGAGCCTTTCCCATGGCTCTCCTCTGTCCAGCACGCATAACCTCAATAAATCTTCCAGTGTCCTGATGGTCCTTTCAGACTGCCCGTCAGTCTGTGGATGAAATGTGATACTAAAGGTTAGGCGTGAGCCCAAATACGCCTGTACTGCCTTCCACTCATTGGATGTAAACCGACCATCCCTATCCGAAACAATTGTCTTGGGCATGCCATGATACCGTACAAATTGCTCCACAAAAAGGCGTACCAAAACACCCACGTATGCTTCCTTCTTCATTGGAATGAATCGGGCCACCTTTGTTAGTCGATCCACAATAACCCACACCGAATCATTCCCGGAGCGGGAACGAGGTAACCCATGAACAAAGTCCATGGAGATATCCTCGAACTTCCATTCGGGGATGGGCAGCGACTGCAACAAACCACCGGGACTCCTGCATTCAGCCTTCACTCTTTGGCAAGCTTCGCAATGTGTAATATAGTAGCGAACATCCTTCTTCATTCCCGGCCAACACATGGTCTTCCGCAGTCCGGCATACATCTTAGCAATACCCGGATGCACTGAATATTGAGAGGAATGCGCCTCTCTCAATATATCTTCCCGAATTTTGCCGCCCTTGGGAATATAAAGTCGGCCACGAAAATAAACGAGGCCGTCTTTGAGTGTGTACTCATTGGTGGTCCTATCTTCAATTGCCTTGATTGCCGGGGCCAAGGACGCATCCCTTCCTTGCTCCACCCGAATCTGGTCTCGGATATCACAAACTATGCTCATGTTGGCCAAATACTCCGCATACTCTGCCGAAGGATCCTTGAATACTAGAGTAATTTCCATCTCCTCGATCATCCGAGCCAACTCCATACTCATCAGCCGAGACTCTGGGCTAGAGCCTGTCACTTTTCTACTCAAGGCATCGGCTACCGAGTTCGCTTTCCCGGGGTGGTAGTTCATGGTGAACTCATAGTCGCATAGAAATTCCAACCACCGCCGTTGTCTCAGGTTCAACTCCTTCTGAGTGTGAACATACTTCAAGTTTTTGTGATCGGAAAAGATCTCGCAGTGCACGCCATATAAATAATGCCTCCAGACTTTCAAAGCGAACACCACTGCTCCCAACTCCAAATCATGAACCGGGTAATTGATTTCATGTTTCTTTAACTGCCTTGAAGCATAAGCGATCACATGCCCGTGCTGCATCAGTACCGCTCCCATCCCTTGGTATGATGCGTCCGTGTAAACTTGGAATCCTTCCTTCCCAGACGGAAGTGCAAGGATGGGGGCGGAGGTAAGCCTATCTTTCAATTCTTGAAATGCCTCTTCACATTGAGGTGTCCACTCAAATGGCACACCCTTCTTCGTCAAGGAGGTAAGAGGAAGGGCAATCTTGGAAAAACCTTTCACGAACTTGCGGTAGTAGCCAGCAAGTCCAAGAAAGCTTCGTACATCAGCCGCCGACTTCAAGGGCGACCACTCCTTTACGGCCCGCACCTTTGCTGGATCCACTGCTAACCCTGCTCCACTGATCACATGCCCCAAGAAGGCAACCTCCTTAAGCCAGAATTCACACTTGCTAAACTTGGCATACAAGGCATGCTCCTTCAATTTCTTCAAAACCAAGGTCAGGTGCTCGACATGCTCCTCCTCCGTCTTTGAGTAGACCAAGATGTCGTCGATGAAAACAATGACAAAGATGTCCAAATACGGTTCAAACACCTTGTTCATCAAACTCATGAAGGCCGAAGGGGCATTTGTGAGCCCAAACGGCATTACTGTGAACTCATACAAACCATATCTCGAACTGAATGCTGTTTTTTGAATATCCCCCTCATGTATCCTCAACTGATAGTATCCGGAGCGCAAATCCAATTTAGAAAACCAATGTGCTCCCACTAGTTGATCGAACAACTCATCGATCTGCGGTAGTGGATAAGTGTTCCGCACCGTCAACCGATTGAGTTCCCGATAATCTATGCACAATCGCAGTGTTCCATCCTTCTTCTTCACGAACAGCACAGGGGCTCCCCATGGTGATGAACTGGGGCGAACGAACCCTGAATCCACCAGTTCTTGCAATTGAACTCTAAACTCCGCGAGTTCTTTCGGAGCCATTCTGTATGGAGCCTTGGATACAGGCTTGGCACCTGGTACTAGATTGATCTGGAAGTCAACTTCTCTATGCGGAGGTAATCCTGGTAGCTTCTCAGGAAATACCTCAGAAAAATCCCGCACTACCCGTACATCCTTTAATTCCAACGCTGCTTCCTTCAACTCGAACCAGATCATGAAGACCTCATCCCCCTTCATATGAGCTTTTACAGCCTGAATAGAAGATAATATCATACGTGGCACGAAGCCAATACCTTGGAAGATGACGTCAGAGTCTCCATGCCTCAAATAGATCCGTTTCTCCGCGCAGTCGATCCTCGCGAAGTGCCAGTCCAGCCATGCCATGCCCAAAATGATGTCAAACTCCAGAATTCTCAGAACCGTGGCCGGTGTATCAAAGGCCTTCCCATCAATAAATAACTCCAACTCGCACTTGGCGGTCGCGATCATCTCCGAGCCGTCCGGAAGGCGTACATGTCGAGCTATGCCAGTGAAGTACTGTACATCCCCCATGTCTTTTATGAAATCCTCGGACACAAAGGAGTGTGAGGCACTGGTATCGAACAGCGCATAGGCTGTCTTCCCGCCAATAATCACGGTGCCTGCAATCACATCTTGTGGGTTCCTTTCCTGCGCCATGTCAAGCGCGTACACCTGATCCCGGACCGGTCCGGGGTTTCCTCTTGGCGGTCCTCGTCCTCGACCGCGCATATATCCCCGCCCTCGTGGAGCGGCTGGAGGGAGAGCAGGAGGGAGAGCAGGAGGGAGAGCAGGAGGGGCGTTCCCATATAGCTGCGGGCAAAAACGCCGGATGTGGCCCAGCTGGTTGCATTCGAAGCACACCAGACCACGACGCCCTTCAAGTTGTTGAAATCGCTGATGCTGTGGGGGTGGAGGCAACGCAGGCGGCTGCGGAACTGGATGCTCCACCCTATAGTTTCGGTGGACACGCCCTCCACCTCTTTGATAACCTCTTCCTCCTCTGAAGTCCCATCTCCTTCTATTACTTGGGCCGGCTTCCATCACGTCCTCCGCAAGCCTCTTACTACATCCCAGGTGGTCCGCCTCCAATCTTTTCGCCATATCAATGATCTCCGCCAAGCTACCATCCGCTATAAACAAAAGGGACTGCCTTAGGGGATCTCGCAGCCCTTTATAGAAGCGCTTGGCATAACCTCTGTCATCCAACTCATAAGAGTCCGCAAACCTTGCGAGATGCTGGAATTCCCGCTGGTATTCTGTAACCGACTTTGATCCCTGCTTTAGTAGAAGGAACCTCTGCTCAAGCTCATCTCGGGCCGATGTAGGGATAAAGTGCTCCAAGAAAACACCCGAGAATTCACTCCAACTTATCTCTGTGTAGATCCGGCCTTGGAAGGTAGAGCCCATGAGGGACTTCCACCACCTCTTCGCATGTAAGTCCAAGACAGACACTGCCAATATCACTGCCATGTTGGTTGGGCAACGGATACCGGCCAACAACTCCTGTATCGTGTCTAGCCATTCCTCTGTACGTACGGCTGACTCCATCCCAAGGTAGACGGGAGGGGAGAGAGCCCGGAAGGTGCTCAGCCAGTTGGAGCTCGGGGCCTGTTGTTGCACCGGAGTCTGCTGTGCCTTAAAAGCATTAAGAATGGCGGTGAGCGTCTGCCCCAACTCAGATTGTTCGAACTGAGTGGGTATGGGAGGGGTAGGAGTACCCCCCATCGTCTCAACATGCAGTGGAACCTACACATACACGACAAATTTGTGGTCAGGTTGGCTAAACTTAAGGTCAAAGTTGGACAAACTTAATGTGAATTACATATGGGCACACCACTGCTTCCGCTAAGTCAGTTTGTCCCCAAACTGACTAACCAAACGGGGGTGGCACCATTGTTGAATGACTTCTGAGTTGAGGATCGTGGCAATCTGATACCATTTGTAAGACCCCCCCCCCCCCCTCCCCGGATCCCAAAACACGGCACGAAGGGGGAGTCTTATGCCCGGAACAGCCGCCTTGCGGTAGCATTAGCACACGGGCTAACCTGTACCACAAGACGCCTATTCCGCCGGCTACAACAATATCAATATATCATGCCAACCCAACCAAAATAAATAAGCAAAAGAAGTCAAATCCACACTAAGTTATAATGTCCAAATACATCAATAAAGAGAAGCTAAAACATGCTTCTACCATATATCAGAGTACAGCTAAACATTGCCCAAACGGGCTACATCAGAGTAATCAAAACTAACATCAGTAACTGACGGTATCGACGGCACCGTCACCTCAGGCCCTGTCGTCCTGGCCTGGCTGTCCTGCTGCGTAGTCTGCGGCTGCTCCACCTGCGGCGTGACCTCCTAAGAAGGAAGACGTAGCAACCGTTAGTCGAAACGACTAAGTGGTTTCACATCCGCTCCCCCGGCGACTCCTCGGCACCGGGCGGAGAAAAGGAACAAGAGTATAGTATATAACAAGTAAGCAAGTAAAGGAAGTACAAGCAAGTGGCAGTAGTGTAAGAGTAACAGCATCATAGTCAGCATATATGAAAGAACTACACTAAACTAGCAAGTATAAGTAACAGCAGGAAAGTAACTTAACTTATAAGAATGCTCATACAAACTTATAAGTTAAGGATTGGGTTACATAAAAGTAACTCATCGTATAAGAGTGCCCATACAGACTTATACGATGAGGATGTTGTTGTGCAATGTTATGAAATGCTATGAATGCTATGCAATGACTCACCCATGCACATACCACATCAACGTATCATGGAAGGGGCCTCGGAAGTAAACACGAGGACACAGCCCAACCATCCATCCACACCTTAACTCAACACAACCAAAACAAGTGACGGTCAACACCGCACTTACATCCCTTCACAATACTACCCGTAGGGAGACGACTCTCTAAGTATTGGACTACAAGATTCATTTCATTAATCAAACATGTCCATAATCATAATCTATTCATCTATATGACTTTCCAAATGATGACAATGTAATATAAACATGATGCGCATATAAAAATCTATCTCATTTTCATTTGATAATGTCATAATTTAAACAGAAAGTGCACAATACCAATCTTTCAATTCCTACCAATTCGATTCGTATAAATAAGATTATTTCACAATTTGATAATATGAAATCTGATTAATAAGCAACTTCAATCATGCAACAATTGATTAATCATAAGGGTTCATCCAAGGCAAGTATCATGCATTATTAATTCCACCGAATCAAACTTCATCTTTCATTAAGCCCAGAATTTAGGCGCAGGTTGAATCTGGACAGCAACTTCGACCGGAGATTCCCGAGGCTACAGGAATCCGGTGAAGTCGTGTAACCCCTCGATGGAAAGGTATTTCCATGGACTACATCTTTAATATTCAGAGCTCAACCCAGATTTGACATTATCCTATTTGAAATCGGACTTGAAGTCCGCTGCGTACAGAACACAGTTTCTGCATACAGGATTTATTGAACATTTTCGTTTAGACTTTCCCGTGACTACAGACTTCGCCAGAAGTCGTGCAACCATTCATTGGAAAGGTATTTTCAAGGGCTTCAACTTTCGTGTTAAGCCGAAAGCCCAGATCTGGCCATAGCATACTTAAAAATGGCCATGAAGTTCGCTGCGCGCAGAATACAGATTCTGCACGCATCTTAAGGCGGAATGAACGGCATCGGTTCATCTTCCTCCTCAATGTGATCATCCCAAATCATTCCAGAAAACCTCCTCCCTTATTCACCCTCAAGAGGCCAAAACCCTTCACGAAACCATCCCTTATCATCACATTGAAGAAGGGCGTGGTTGAAGAGATCTAAAACCTAAGACACAAGTCTTAGCATGACCTTTCCTAGAAAACTCCTCCTCACCATCAAGACTCTCTTGAGTCGATGTCTCTCCTAGGAAAATAACTATAGATCTAGCACCAAGGGAGAGGGTAGTAAACTCACATTGGCTCCAGCGGTACCACCATTTCTAGCCATGGATCTCGTAGTTCTCCTTGGCGGCATCTTCTCTTTCACGGCGATGGCGGATCTCCTTTGGTAAAACTTGCTTCTGCAGTTTTCCCTCTCACAGGAGTTCTCACAGGAATTAGGGGATGAAAAGAGCATGAAAACGGCTAGGGTTTTCTGTCCCCTATATAAATAAAATGTGACACGGGTAGGGACACGGCCGTGTCCTTACCCGTGTCCTGCCTGGCGAAGCGGCAATGACAGTTTCCATGTCGGTTCAATACTTGACACGGGTAGGGACACGCCCATGTCCCGACCCGTGTCCCTATGACACGGCCGTGTGCTTGGCCGTGTCCTTGGACGTGTACTTCTCGGGTTGCATCTCGACACTTCTCGTCGAGCTCAACTCGACGCACACGGGTAGGGACACGGCCGTGTCACTACCCGTGTCACTTGGTGTCGACACAGCTCGACGATCTCGACACAGCTCGTCGAGCTCAACTCGACGCACACGGGTAGGCACACGGCCGTGTCCCTACCCGTGTTACTTCCTTTTTACACTGATTCTCCATTTCCCCACAAGTGCAGTCCAATTCCCTGCACTCTCAGGACTCAAGTCAGCCCTCCTGACTCAAAACACACACACTAGGGGCCTAGAGCGATTCGGGACGTTACAAATCCTATAAACAAAATAAAAGATTTCGTCCCCGAAATCAGGCTTAGGCTGTGGGGAGGAAAGCATGACAGGAAATTTAACACTTGCTTTTAAATAAAATTACCTTGAGCAAACAACTCCGGGTAGCGTTGCTGCATTAAATCCAATGGCTCCCATGTGTACTCCTCCTTCCCATGATTCAACCATAGCACCTTTACTAAGGGAACACTTTTGCGGCGCAAAGTCCTTGTCTCGCTGTCAACAATCCGCACCGGCTCTAGTCGCACAGACCTATCTGATGCCACTGCACCATCAGTAGTGGGAATATACTGGTCGGGCCGCAACAGTGCTTTTCGAAGCGACGACACATGGAACACGTCGTGGAGATTTTCTAGTTCTGGTGGTAACTCCAACCGATAGGCCAACGGGCCAATTCTTTCCAATATAGTATAAGGCCCAACATACCTTGGGCTGAGCTTTTTCACTCCCCGCACCCGTGACACTCCATGCATCGGCCGAATCTTAAGGAACACCTTTTCGCCCACCTGGAACTCCACCATCCGGTGCTTTTTGTTGTAATATTTCGCCTGTCAACTTTGAGCCTCCAACATGCGATCCCGTATCAATCTGACCGCCGCATCAGTATCATCTATGTATTCGTTTCCCAATGCCTTCGGATCTTCATCTTGCACCCAAGACAAGGGAGTCCTGCACCTTCTTCCGTAAAGGGCTTCATGGGGCGCCATACCGATGCTCGCCTGATGGCTATTATTATAGGAGAATTCCACCAGGGGCAAGAGCCTTTCCCATGGCTCTCCTCTGTCCAGCACGCATAACCTCAATAAATCTTCCAGTGTCCTGATGGTCCTTTCAGACTGCCCGTCAGTCTGTGGATGAAATGCGATACTAAAGGTTAGGCGTGAGCCCAAATACGCCTGTACTGCCTTCCACTCATTGGATGTAAACCGACCATCCCTATCCGAAACAATTGTCTTGGGCACGCCATGATACCGTACAAATTGCTCCACAAAAAGGCGTACCAAAACACCCACGTGTGCTTCCTTCTTCATTGGAATGAATCGGGCCACCTTTGTTAGTCGATCCACAATAACCCACACCGAATCATTCCCGGAGCGGGAACGAGGTAACCCATGAACAAAGTCCATGGAGATATCCTCGAACTTCCATTCGGGGATGGGCAGCGACTGCAACAAACCACCGGGACTCCTGCATTCATCCTTCACTCTTTGGCAAGCTTCGCAATGTGTAACATAGTAGCGAACATCCTTCTTCATTCCCGGCCAACACATGGTCTTCCGCAGTCCGGCATACATCTTAGCAATACCCGGATGCACTGAATATTGAGAGGAATGCGCCTCTCTCAATATATCTTCCCGAATTTTGCCGCCCTTGGGAATATAAAGTCGGCCACGAAAATAAACGAGGCCGTCTTTGAGTGTGTACTCATCGGTGGTCCTATCTTCAATTGCCTTGATTGCCGGGGCCAAGGACGCATCCCTTCCTTGCTCCACCCGAATCCGGTCTCGGATATCACAAACTATGCTCATGTTGGCCAAATACTCCGCATACTCTGCCGAAGGATCCTTGAATACTAGAGTAATTTCCATCTCCTCGATCATCCGAGCCAACTCCATACTCATCAGCCGAGACTCTGGGCTAGAGCCTGGCACTTTTCTACTCAAGGCATCGGCTACCGAGTTCGCTTTCCCGGGGTGGTAGTTCATGGTGAACTCATAGTCGCATAGAAATTCCAACCACCGCCGTTGTCTCAGGTTCAACTCCTTCTGAGTGTGAACATACTTCAAGTTTTTGTGATCGGAAAAGATCTCGCAGTGCACGCCATATAAATAATGCCTCCAGACTTTCAAAGCGAACACCACTGCTCCCAACTCCAAATCATGAACCGGGTAATTGATTTCATGTTTCTTTAACTGCCTTGAAGCATAAGCGATCACATGCCCGTGCTGCATCAGTACCGCTCCCATCCCTTGGTATGATGCGTCCGTGTAAACTTGGAATCCTTCCTTCCCAGACGGAAGTGCAAGGATGGGGGAGGAGGTAAGCCTATCTTTCAATTCTTGAAATGCCTCTTCACATTGAGGTGTCCACTCAAATGGCACACCCTTCTTCGTCAAGGAGGTAAGAGGAAGGGCAATCTTGGAAAAACCTTTCACGAACTTGCGGTAGTAGCCAGCAAGTCCAAGAAAGCTTCGTACATCAGCCGCCGACTTCAAGGGCGACCACTCCTTTACGGCCCGCACCTTTGCTGGATCCACTGCTAACCCTGCTCCACTGATCACATGCCCCAAGAAGGCAACCTCCTTAAGCCAGAATTCACACTTGCTAAACTTGGCATACAAGGCATGCTCCTTCAATTTCTTCAAAACCAAGGTCAGGTGCTCGACATGCTCCTCCTCCGTCTTTGAGTAGACCAAGATGTCGTCGATGAAAACAATGACAAAGATGTCCAAATACGGTTCAAACACCTTGTTCATCAAACTCATGAAGGCCGAAGGGGCATTTGTGAGCCCAAACGGCATTACTGTGAACTCATACAAACCATATCTCGAACTGAATGCTGTTTTTTGAATATTCCCCTCATGTATCCTCAACTGATAGTATCCGGAGCGCAAATCCAATTTAGAAAACCAATGTGCTCCCACTAGTTGATCGAACAACTCATCGATCTGCGGTAGTGGATAAGTGTTCCGCACCGTCAACCGATTGAGTTCCCGATAATCTATGCACAATCGCAGTGTTCCATCCTTCTTCTTCACGAACAGCACAGGGGCTCCCCATGGTGATGAACTGGGGCGAACGAACCCTGAATCCACCAGTTCTTGCAATTGAACTCTAAACTCCGCGAGTTCTTTCGGAGCCATTCTGTATGGAGCCTTGGATACAGGCTTGGCACCTGGTACTAGATTGATCTGGAAGTCAACTTCTCTATGCGGAGGTAATCCTGGTAGCTTCTCAGGAAATACCTCAGGAAAATCCCGCACTACCCGTACATCCTTTAATTCCAACGCTGCTTCCTTCAACTCGAACCAGATCATGAAGACCTCATCCCCCTTCATATGAGCTTTTACAGCCTGAATAGAAGATAATATCATACGTGGCACGAAGCCAATACCTTGGAAGATGACGTCAGAGTCTCCATGCCTCAAATAGATCCGTTTCTCCGCGCAGTCGATCCTCGCGAAGTGCCAGTCCAGCCATGCCATGCCCAAAATGATGTCAAACTCCGGAATTCTCAGAACCGTGGCTGGTGTATCAAAGGCCTTCCCATCAATAAATAACTCCAACTCGCACTTGGCGGTCGCGATCATCTCCGAGCCATCCGGAAGGCGTACATGTCGAGCTATGCCAGTGAAGTACTGTACATCCCCCATGTCTTTTATGAAATCCTCGGACACAAAGGAGTGTGAGGCACCGGTATCGAACAGCGCATAGGCTGTCTTCCCGCCAATAATCACGGTGCCTGCAATCACATCTTGTGGGTTCCTTTCCTGCGCCATGTCAAGCGCGTACACCTGATCCCGGACCGGTCCGGGGTTTCCTCTTGGCGGTCCTCGTCCTCGACCGCGCATATATCCCCGCCCTCGTGGAGCGGCTGGAGGGAGAGCAGGAGGGAGAGCAGGAGGGAGAGCAGGAGGGGCGTTCCCATATAGCTGCGGGCAAAAACGCCGGATGTGGCCCAGCTGGTTGCATTCGAAGCACACCAGACCACGACGCCCTTCAAGTTGTTGAAATCGCTGATGCTGTGGGGGTGGAGGCAACGCAGGCGGCTGCGGAACTGGATGCTCCACCCTATAGTTTCGGTGGACACGCCTTCCACCTCTTTGATAACCTCTTCCTCCTCTGAAGTCCCATCTCCTTCTATTACTTGGGCCGGCTTCCATCACGTCCTCCGCAATCCTCTTACTACATCCCAGGTGGTCCGCCTCCAATCTTTTCGCCATATCAATGATCTCCGCCAAGCTACCATCCGCTATAAACAAAAGGGACTGCCTTAGGGGATCTCGCAGCCCTTTATAGAAGCGCTTGGCATAACCTCTGTCATCCAACTCATAAGTGTCCGCAAACCTTGCGAGATGCTGGAATTCCCGCTGGTATTCTGTAACCGACTTTGATCCCTGCTTTAGTAGAAGGAACCTCTGCTCAAGCTCATCTCGGGCCGATGTAGGGATAAAGTGCTCCAAGAAAACACCCGAGAATTCACTCCAACTTATCTCTGTGTAGATCCGGCCTTGGAAGGTAGAGCCCATGAGTGACTTCCACCACCTCTTCGCATGTAAGTCCAAGACAGACACTGCCAATATCACTGCCATGTTGGCTGGGCAACGGATACCAGCCAACAACTCCTGTATCGTGTCTAGCCATTCCTCTGTACGTACGGCTGACTCCGTCCCAAGGTAGACGGGAGGGGAGAGAGCCCGGAAGGTGCTCAGCCAGTTGGAGCTCGGGGCCTGTTGTTGCACCGGAGTCTGCTGTGCCTTAAAAGCATTAAGAATGGCGGTGAGCGTCTGCCCCAACTCAGATTGTTCGAACTGAGTGGGTATGGGAGGGGTAGGAGTACCCCCCATCGTCTCAACATGCAGTGGAACCTACACATACACGACAAATTTGTGGTCAGGTTGGCTAAACTTAAGGTCAAAGTTGGACAAACTTAATGTGAATTACATATGGGCACACCACTGCTTCCGCTAAGTCAGTTTGTCCCCAAACTGACTAACCAAACGGGGGTGGCACCATTGTTGAATGACTTCTGAGTTGAGGATCGTGGCAATCTGATACCATTTGTAAGACCCCCCCCCCCCTCCCCGGATCCCAAAACACGGCACGAAGGGGGAGTCTTATGCCCGGAACAGCCGCCTTGCGGTAGCATTAGCACACGGGCTAACCTGTACCACAAGACGCCTATTCCGCCGGCTACAACAATATCAATATATCATGCCAACCCAACCAAAATAAATAAGCAAAAGAAGTCAAATCCACACTAAGTTATAATGTCCAAATACATCAATAAAGAGAAGCTAAAACATGCTTCTACCATATATCAGAGTACAGCTAAACATTGCCCAAACGGGCTACATCAGAGTAATCAAAACTAACATCAGTAACTGACGGTATCGACGGCACCGTCACCTCAGGCCCTGTCGTCCTGGCCTGGCTGTCCTGCTGCGTAGTCTGCGGCTGCTCCACCTGCGGCG
The DNA here is from genome assembly GCA_039583875.1 of Platanthera guangdongensis. Lineage (NCBI taxonomy): Eukaryota > Viridiplantae > Streptophyta > Magnoliopsida > Asparagales > Orchidaceae > Platanthera > Platanthera guangdongensis. The sequence continues at coordinate 109,500,871 of CM077154.1, forward strand.
TGACCTCCTAAGAAGGAAGACGTAGCAACTGTTAGTCGAAACGACTAAGTGGTTTCACATCCGCTCCCCCGGCGACTCCTCGGCACCGGGCGGAGAAAAGGAACAAGAGTATAGTATATAACAAGTAAGCAAGTAAAGGAAGTACAAGCAAGTGGCAGTAGTGTAAGAGTAACAGCATCATAGTCAGCATATATGAAAGAACTACACTAAACTAGCAAGTATAAGTAACAGCAGGAAAGTAACTTAACTTATAAGAATGCTCATACAAACTTATAAGTTAAGGATTGGGTTACATAAAAGTAACTCATCGTATAAGAGTGCCCATACAGACTTATACGATGAGGATCTTGTTGTGCAATGTTATGAAATGCTATGAATGCTATGCAATGACTCACCCATGCACATACCACATCAACGTATCATGGAAGGGGCCTCGGAAGTAAACACGAGGACACAGCCCAACCATCCATCCACACCTTAACTCAACACAACCAAAACAAGTGACGGTCAACACCGCACTTACATCCATTCACAATACTACCCGTAGGGAGACGACTCTCTAAGTATTGGACTACAAGATTCATTTCATTAATCAAACATGTCCATAATCATAATCTATTCATCTATATGACTTTCCAAATGATGACAATGTAATATAAACATGATGCGCATATAAAAATCTATCTCATTTTCATTTGATAATGTCATAATTTAAACAGGAAGTGCACAATACCAATCTTTCAATTCCTACCAATTCGATTCGTATAAATAAGATTATTTCACAATTTGATAATATGAAATCTGATTAATAAGCAACTTCAATCATGCAACAATTGATTAATCATAAGGGTTCATCCAAGGCAAGTATCATGCATTATTAATTCCACCGAATCAAACTTCATCTTTCATTAAGCCCAGAATTTAGGCGCAGGTTGAATCTGGACAGCAACTTCGACCGGAGATTCCCGAGGCTACAGGAATCCGGTGAAGTCGTGTAACCCCTCGATGGAAAGGTATTTCCATGGACTACATCTTTCATATTCAGAGCTCAACCCAGATTTGACATTATCCTATTTGAAATCGGACTTGAAGTCCGCTGCGTACAGAACACAGTTTCTGCATACAGGATTTATTGAACATTTTCGTTTAGACTTTCCTGTGGCTACAGACTTCGCCAGAAGTCGTGCAACCATTCGTTGGAAAGGTATTTTCAAGGGCTTCAACTTTCGTGTTAAGCCGAAAGCCCAGATCTGGCCATAGCATACTTAAAAATGGCCATGAAGTTCGCTGCGCGCAGAATACAGATTCTGCACGCATCTTAAGGCGGAATGAACGGCATCGGTTCATCTTCCTCCTCAATGTGATCATCCCAAATCATTCCAGAAAACCTCCTCCCTTATTCACCCTCAAGAGGCCAAAACCCTTCACGAAACCATCCCTTATCATCACATTGAAGAAGGGCGTGGTTGAAGAGATCTAAAACCTAAGACACAAGTCTTAGCATGACCTTTCCTAGAAAACTCCTCCTCACCATCAAGACTCTCTTGTGTCGATGTCTCTCCTAGGAAAATAACTATAGATCTAGCACCAAGGGAGAGGGTAGGAAACTCACATTGGCTCCAGCGGTACCACCATTTCTAGCCATGGATCTCGTAGTTCTCCTTGGCGGCATCTTCTCTTTCACGGCGATGGCGGATCTCCTTTGGTAAAACTTGCTTCTGCAGTTTTCCCTCTCACAGGAGTTCTCACAGGAATTAGGGGATGAAAAGAGCATGAAAACGGCTAGGGTTTTCTGTCCCCTATATAAATAAAATGTGACACGGGTAGGGACACGGCCGTGTCCTTACCCGTGTCCTGCCTGGCGAAGCGGCAACGACAGTTTCCATGTCGGTTCAATACTTGACACGGGTAGGGACACGCCCGTGTCCCGACCCGTGTCCCTATGACACGGCCGTGTGCTTGGCCGTGTCCTTGGACGTGTACTTCTCGGGTTGCATCTCGACACTTCTCGTCGAGCTCAACTCGACGCACACGGGTAGGGACACGGCCGTGTCACTACCCGTGTCACTTGGTGTCGACACAGCTCGACGATCTCGACACAGCTCGTCGAGCTCAACTCGACGCACACGGGTAGGCACACGGCCGTGTCCCTACCCGTGTTACTTCCTTTTTACACTGATTCTCCATTTCACCACAAGTGCAGTCCAATTCCCTGCACTCTCAGGACTCAAGTCAGCCCTCCTGACTCAAAACACACACACTAGGGGCCTAGAGCGATTCGGGACGTTACAAATCCTATAAACAAAATAAAAGATTTCGTCCCGAAATCAGGCTTAGGCTGTGGGGAGGAAAGCATGACAGGAAATTTAACACTTGCTTTTAAATAAAATTACCTTGAGCAAACAACTCCGGGTAGCGTTGCTGCATTAAATCCAATGGCTCCCATGTGTACTCCTCCTTCCCATGATTCAACCATAGCACCTTTACTAAGGGAACACTTTTGCGGCGCAAAGTCCTTGTCTCGCTGTCAACAATCCGCATCGGCTCTAGTCGCACAGACCTATCTGATGCCACTGCACCATCAGTAGTGGAATATACTGGTCGGGCCGCAACAGTGCTTTTCGAAGCGACGACACATGGAACACGTCGTGGAGATTTTCTAGTTCTGGTGGTAACTCCAACCGATAGGCCAACGGGCCAATTCTTTCCAATATAGTATAAGGCCCAACATACCTTGGGCTGAGCTTTTTCACTCCCCGCACCCGTGACACTCCATGCATCGGCCGAATCTTAAGGAACACTTTTTCGCCCACCTGGAACTCCACCATCCGGTGCTTTTTGTTGTAATATTTCGCCTGTCGACTTTGAGCCTCCAACATGCGATCCCGTATCAATCTGACCGCCGCATCAGTATCATCTATGTATTCGTTTCCCAATGCCTTCGGATCTTCATCTTGCACCCAAGACAAGGGAGTCCTGCACCTTCTTCCGTAAAGGGCTTCATGGGGCGCCATACCGATGCTCGCCTGATGGCTATTATTATAGGAGAATTCCACCAGGGGCAAGAGCCTTTCCCATGGCTCTCCTCTGTCCAGCACGCATAACCTCAATAAATCTTCCAGTATCCTGATGGTCCTTTCAGACTGCCCGTCAGTCTGTGGATGAAATGCGGTACTAAAGGTTAGGCGTGAGCCCAAATACGCCTGTACTGCCTTCCACTCATTGGATGTAAACCGACCATCCCTATCCGAAACAATTGTCTTGGGCACGCCATGATACCGTACAAATTGCTCCACAAAAAGGCGTACCAAAACACCCACGTGTGCTTCCTTCTTCATTGGAATGAATCGGGCCACCTTTGTTAGTCGATCCACAATAACCCACACCGAATCATTCCCGGAGCGGGAACGAGGTAACCCATGAACAAAGTCCATGGAGATATCCTCGAACTTCCATTCGGGGATGGGCAGCGACTGCAACAAACCACCGGGACTCCTGCATTCAGCCTTCACTCTTTGGCAAGCTTCGCAATGTGTAACATAGTAGCGAACATCCTTCTTCATTCCCGGCCAACATATGGTCTTCCGCAGTCCGGCATACATCTTAGCAATACCCGGATGCACTGAATATTGAGAGGAATGCGCCTCTCTCAATATATCTTCCCGAATTTTGCCGCCCTTGGGAATATAAAGTCGGCCACGAAAATAAACGAGGCCGTCTTTGAGTGTGTACTCATCGGTGGTCCTATCTTCAATTGCCTTGATTGTCGGGGCCAAGGACGCATCCCTTCCTTGCTCCACCCGAATCCGGTCTCGGATATCACAAACTATGCTCATGTTGGCCAAATACTCCGCATACTCTGCCGAAGGATCCTTGAATACTAGAGTAATTTCCATCTCCTCGATCATCCGAGCCAACTCCATACTCATCAACCGAAACACTGGGCTAGAGCCTGGCACTTTTCTACTCAAGGCATCGGCTACCGAGTTCGCTTTCCCGGGGTGGTAGTTCATGGTGAACTCATAGTCGCATAGAAATTCCAACCACCGCCGTTGTCTCAGGTTCAACTCCTTCTGAGTGTGAACATACTTCAAGTTTTTGTGATCGGAAAAGATCTCGCAGTGCACGCCATATAAATAATGCCTCCAGACTTTCAAAGCGAACACCACTGCTCCCAACTCCAAATCATGAACCGGGTAATTGATTTCATGTTTCTTTAACTACCTTGAAGCATAAGCGATCACATGCCCGTGCTGCATCAGTACCGCTCCCATCCCTTGGTATGATGCGTCCGTGTAAACTTGGAATCCTTCCTTCCCAGACGGAAGTGCAAGGATGGGGGCGGAGGTAAGCCTATCTTTCAATTCTTGAAATGCCTCTTCACATTGAGGTGTCCACTCAAATGGCACACCCTTCTTCGTCAAGGAGGTAAGAGGAAGGGCAATCTTGGAAAAACCTTTCACGAACTTGCGGTAGTAGCCAGCAAGTCCAAGAAAGCTTCGTACATCAGCCGCCGACTTCAAGGGCGACCACTCCTTCACGGCCCGCACCTTTGCTGGATCCACTGCTAACCCTGCTCCACTGATCACATGCCCCAAGAAGGCAACCTCCTTAAGCCAGAATTCACACTTGCTAAACTTGGCATACAAGGCATGCTCCTTCAATTTCTTCAAAACCAAGGTCAGGTGCTCGACATGCTCCTCCTCCGTCTTTGAGTAGACCAAGATGTCGTCGATGAAAACAATGACAAAGATGTCCAAATACGGTTCAAACACCTTGTTCATCAAACTCATGAAGGCCGAAGGGGCATTTGTGAGCCCAAACGGCATTACTGTGAACTCATACAAACCATATCTCGAACTGAATGCTGTTTTTTTGAATATCCCCCTCATGTATCCTCAACTGATAGTATCCGGAGCGCAAATCCAATTTAGAAAACCAATGTGCTCCCACTAGTTGATCGAACAACTCATCGATCTGCGGTAGTGGATAAGTGTTCCGCACCGTCAACCGATTGAGTTCCCGATAATCTATGCACAATCGCAGTGTTCCATCCTTCTTCTTCACGAACAGCACAGGGGCTCCCCATGGTGATGAACTGGGGCGAACGAACCCTGAATCCACCAGTTCTTGCAATTGAACTCTAAACTCCGCGAGTTCTTTCGGAGCCATTCTGTATGGAGCCTTGGATACAGGCTTGGCACCTGGTACTAGATTGATCTGGAAGTCAACTTCTCTATGCGGAGGTAATCCTGGTAGCTTCTCAGGAAATACCTCAGGAAAATCCCGCACTACCCGTACATCCTTTAATTCCAACGCTGCTTCCTTCAACTCGAACCAGATCATGAAGACCTCATCCCCCTTCATATGAGCTTTTACAGCCTGAATAGAAGATAATATCATACGTGGCACGAAGCCAATACCTTGGAAGATGACGTCAGAGTCTCCATGCCTCAAATAGATCCGTTTCTCCGCGCAGTCGATCCTCGCGAAGTGCCAGTCCAGCCATGCCATGCCCAAAATGATGTCAAACTCCGGAATTCTCAGAACCGTGGCCGGTGTATCAAAGGCCTTCCCATCAATAAATAACTCCAACTCGCACTTGGCGGTCGCGATCATCTCCGAGCCGTCCGGAAGGCGTACACGTCGAGCTATGCCAGTGAAGTACTGTACATCCCCCATGTCTTTTATGAAATCCTCGGACACAAAGGAGTGTGAGGCACCGGTATCGAACAGCGCATAGGCTGTCTTCCCGCCAATAATCACGGTGCCTGCAATCACATCTTGTGGGTTCCTTTCCTGCGCCATGTCAAGCGCGTACACCTGATCCCGGACCGGTCCGGGGTTTCCTCTTGGCGGTCCTCGTCCTCGACCGCGCATATATCCCCGCCCTCGTGGAGCGGCTGGAGGGAGAGCAGGAGGGAGAGCAGGAGGGAGAGCAGGAGGGGCATTCCCATATAGCTGCGGGCAAAAATGCCGGATGTGGCCCAGCTGGTTGCATTCGAAGCACACCAGACCACGACGCCCTTCAAGTTGTTGAAATCGCTGATGCTGTGGGGGTGGAGGCAACGCAGGCGGCTGCGGAACTGGATGCTCCACCCTATAGTTTCGGTGGACACGCCCTCCACCTCTTTGATAACCTCTTCCTCCTCTGAAGTCCCATCTCCTTCTATTACTTGGGCCGGCTTCCATCACGTCCTCCGCAGGCCTCTTACTACATCCCAGGTGGTCCGCCTCCAATCTTTTCGCCATATCAATGATCTCCGCCAAGCTACCATCCGCTATAAACAAAAGGGACTGCCTTAGGGGATCTCGCAGCCCTTTATAGAAGCGCTTGGCATAACCTCTGTCATCCAACTCATAAGAGTCCGCAAACCTTGCGAGATGCTGGAATTCCCGCTGGTATTCTGTAACCGACTTTGATCCCTGCTTTAGTAGAAGGAACCTCTGCTCAAGCTCATCTCGGGCCGATGTAGGGATAAAGTGCTCCAAGAAAACACCCAAGAATTCACTCCAACTTATCTCTGTGTAGATCCGGCCTTGGAAGGTAGAGCCCATGAGGGACTTCCACCACCTCTCCGCATGTAAGTCCAAGACAGACACTGCCAATATCACTGCCATGTTGGCTGGGCAACGGATACCGGCCAACAACTCCTGTATCGTGTCTAGCCATTCCTCTGTACGTACGGCTGACTCCGTCCCAAGGTAGACGGGAGGGGAGAGAGCCCGGAAGGTGCTCAGCCAGTTGGAGCTCGGGGCCTGTTGTTGCACCGGAGTCTGCTGTGCCTTAAAAGCATTAAGAATGGCGGTGAGCGTCTGCCCCAACTCAGATTGTTCGAACTGAGTGGGTATGGGAGGGGTAGGAGTACCCCCCATCGTCTCAACATGCAGTGGAACCTACACATACACGACAAATTTGTGGTCAGGTTGGCTAAACTTAAGGTCAAAGTTGGACAAACTTAATGTGAATTACATATGGGCACACCACTGCTTCCGCTAAGTCAGTTTGTCCCCAAACTGACTAACCAAACGGGGGTGGCACCATTGTTGAATGACTTCTGAGTTGAGGATCGTGGCAATCTGATACCATTTGTAAGACCCCCCCCCCCTCCCGGATCCCAAAACACGGCACGAAGGGGGAGTCTTATGCCCGGAACAGCCGCCTTGCGGTAGCATTAGCACACGGGCTAACCTGTACCACAAGACGCCTATTCCGCCGGCTACAACAATATCAATATATCATGCCAACCCAACCAAAATAAATAAGCAAAAGAAGTCAAATCCACACAAAGTTATAATGTCCAAATACATCAATAAAGAGAAGCTAAAACATGCTTCTACCATATATCAGAGTACAGCTAAACATTGCCCAAACGGGCTACATCAGAGTAATCAAAACTAATATCAGTAACTGACGGTATCGACAGCACCGTCACCTCAGGCCCTGTCGTCCTGGCCTGGCTGTCCTGCTGCGTAGTCTGCGGCTGCTCCACCTGCGGCGTGACCTCCTAAGAAGGAAGACGTAGCAACCGTTAGTCGAAACGACTAAGTGGTTTCACATCCGCTCCCCCGGCGACTCCTCGGCACCGGGCGGAGAAAAGGAACAAGAGTATAGTATATAACAAGTAAGCAAGTAAAGGAAGTACAAGCAAGTGGCAGTAGTGTAAGAGTAACAGCATCATAGTCAGCATATATGAAAGAACTACACTAAACTAGCAAGTATAAGTAACAGCAGGAAAGTAACTTAACTTATAAGAATGCTCATACAAACTTATAAGTTAAGGATTGGGTTACATAAAAGTAACTCATCGTATAAGAGTGCCCATACAGACTTATACGATGAGGATCTTGTTGTGCAATGTTATGAAATGCTATGAATGCTATGCAATGACTCACCCATGCACATACCACATCAACGTATCATGGAAGGGGCCTCGGAAGTAAACACGAGGACACAGCCCAACCATCCATCCACACCTTAACTCAACACAACCAAAACAAGTGACGGTCAACACCGCACTTACATCCCTTCACAATACTACCCGTAGGGAGACGACTCTCTAAGTATTGGACTACAAGATTCATTTCATTAATCAAACATGTCCATAATCATAATCTATTCATCTATATGACTTTCCAAATGATGACAATGTAATATAAACATGATGCGCATATAAAAGTCTATCTCATTTTCATTTGATAATGTCATAATTTAAACAGGAAGTGCACAATACCAATCTTTCAATTCCTACCAATTCGATTCGTATAAATAAGATTATTTCACAATTTGATAATATGAAATCTGATTAATAAGCAACTTCAATCATGCAACAATTGATTAATCATAAGGGTTCATCCAAGGCAAGTATCATGCATTATTAATTCCACCGAATCAAACTTCATCTTTCATTAAGCCCAGAATTTAGGCGCAGGTTGAATCTGGACAGCAACTTCGACCGGAGATTCCCGAGGCTACAGGAATCCGGTGAAGTCGTGTAACCCCTCGATGGAAAGGTATTTCCATGGACTACATCTTTCATATTCAGAGCTCAACCCAGATTTGACATTATCCTATTTGAAATCGGACTTGAAGTCCGCTGCGTACAGAACACAGTTTCTGCATACAGGATTTATTGAACATTTTCGTTTAGAGTTTCCCGTGGCTACAGACTTTGCCAGAAGTCGTGCAACCATTCGTTGGAAAGGTATTTTCAAGGGCTTCAACTTTCGTGTTAAGCCGAAAGCCCAGATCTGGCCATAGCATACTTAAAAATGGCCATGAAGTTCGCTGCGCGCAGAATACAGATTCTGCACGCATCTTAAGGCGGAATGAACGGCATCGATTCATCTTCCTCCTCAATGTGATCATCCCAAATCATTCCAGAAAACCTCCTCCCTTATTCACCCTCAAGAGGCCAAAACCCTTCACGAAACCATCCCTTATCATCACATTGAAGAAGGGCGTGGTTGAAGAGATCTAAAACCTAAGACACAAGTCTTAGCATGACCTTTCCTAGAAAACTCCTCCTCACCATCAAGACTCTCTTGAGTCGATGTCTCTCCTAGGAAAATAACTATAGATCTAGCACCAAGGGAGAGGGTAGGAAACTCACATTGGCTCCAGCGGTACCACCATTTCTAGCCATGGATCTCGTAGTTCTCCTTGGCGGCATCTTCTCTTTCACGGCGATGGCGGATCTCCTTTGGTAAAACTTGCTTCTGCAGTTTTCCCTCTCACAGGAGTTCTCACAGGAATTAGGGGATGAAAAGAGCATGAAAACGGCTAGGGTTTTCTGTCCCCTATATAAATAAAATGTGACACGGGTAGGGACACGGCCGTGTCCTTACCCGTGTCCTGCCTGGCGAAGCGGCAACGACAGTTTCCGTGTCGGTTCAATACTTGACACGGGTAGGGACACGCCCGTGTCCCGACCCGTGTCCCTATGACACGGCCGTGTGCTTGGCCGTGTCCTTGGACGTGTACTTCTCGGGTTGCATCTCGACACTTCTCGTCGAGCTCAACTCGACGCACACGGGTAGGGACACGGCCGTGTCACTACCCGTGTCACTTGGTGTCGACACAGCTCGACGATCTCGACACAGCTCGTCGAGCTCAACTCGACGCACACGGGTAGGCACACGGCCGTGTCCCTACCCGTGTTACTTCCTTTTTACACTGATTCTCCATTTCCCCACAAGTGCAGTCCAATTCCCTGCACTCTCAGGACTCAAGTCAGCCCTCCTGACTCAAAACACACACACTAGGGGCCTAGAGCGATTCGGGACGTTACACCGGTCCCCACGATTTGCGACTGTAGGTGATGGAGACGAGGCTTGGAGGATGGAAAACAAAGAAGGCTTACGCCTCTCGCTAGACCTGGTAGAGGAGCTGCGAGACATAGCAGCCATCAGACAGGAAGATATCAAGCGTCGAATGGCAAAACACTTCAACAAGCATATCAGGATAAAGCAATTCGTGGAGGGAGATCTGGTATTAAAGAAGGTTGACGCGGCATGGAGGTCTGCTCCGGTGGGAAAGCTCAATCCAAACTGGGAGGGACCTTATATTGTAGAGTGAGTGTTAAGAGCAGGAGGCTACTACCTCCAGTATGTGGAGGGTAGGACCTTGAGCCACTCCTGGAGTGGGGATGACTTAAAATGCTTCTACCCACAAAAGGGAGAGCAGAAGATATGTACTCAAAGCATGGTCAATATAATATACTTCTCGAATTATTTCTTGTTTATTGTTTATTATGAAGTCCTAATGACAGGATTGAGGTATCTTCATCGGCACACCGAGCTCGAATCGGCCCCAGGTAGACCTGCTGCGCAGGCTCTCATCTAGCTGGAAGGTCCGAAGGCTCTCCTGTGGGGGATGGATTTGGATTGAGGAATCTTCATCGGCACCCCGAGCTCGGCTCGGCCCCAGGTAGACCCGCTCTGCAGGCTCTCATCTAGCTGGCAGGTCCGAAGGCTCGCCTGTGTGTGATAGGTTTGGATTGAGGTATCTTCATCGGCACCCCGAGCTCGGCTCGGTCCTAGGTAGACCCACTGCGCAGGCTCTCATCTAGCTGGCAGGTCCGAAGGCTCGTTTGTGGGGATAGGTTTGGATTGAGGTATCTTCATCAGCACCTCGAGCTCAGCTCGGCCCCAGGTAGACCCGCTGAGCAGGCTCTCATCTAGCTGTCAGGTCCGAAGGCTCGCCTGTGGGGGATAGGTTTGGATTGAGGTATCTTCCTCGGCACCCCGAGCTCGTCTCGGCCCCAGTTAGACTTGCTGCGCAGGCTCTCATCTAGCTGGCAGGTCCGAAGGCTCGCCTGTGGGGGATAGGTTTGGATTGAGGTATCTTCATCGGCACCCCGAGCTCGGCTCAGCCCCAGGTACACCAGTTGCGCAGGCTCTCATCTAGCTGGCAGGTCCGAAAGCCCGCCTCTGGGGGATAGGTCTGGATTGAGGTATCTTCATCGGCACCCCGAGCTCGGCTCGGCCCCAGGTAGACCCGCTGCGCAGGCTCTCATCTAGCTGGCAGGTCCGAAGGCTCGCCTGTAGGGGATAGATTTGGATTGAGGTATCTTCATCGGCACCCCGAGCTCGGCTCGGCCCCAGGTAGACACGCTGTGCAGGCTCTCATCTAGCTGTCAGTTCCGAAGGCTCGCCTGTGGAGGATAGGTTAGGATTGAGGTATCTTCATCGGCACCCCGAGCTCGGCTCGGCCCCAGGTAGACCCGCTGCATAGGCTCTCATCTAACTGGCAGGTCCGAAGGCTCTCCTGTGGGGGATATGTTTGGATTGAGGTATCTTCATCGGCACCCCGAGCTCGGCTCGGCCCCAGGTAGACCCGCTGTGCAGGCTCTCATCTAGCTGGCAGATCCGAAGGCTCGCCTGTGGGGGATAGGTTTGGATTGAGGTATCTTCATCGGCACCCCGAGCTCGGCTCGGCCCTAGGTAGACCCGCTGCGCAGGCTCTCATTTAGCTGGCAGGTCCGAAGGCTCGCTTGTGGGGGATAGGTCTGGATTGAGGTATCTTCATTGGCACCCCGAGCTCGGCTCGGCCCCAGGTAGACCCGTTGCGTAGGCTCTTATCTAGCTGGCAGGTCCGAAGGCTCGCCTGTGTGGGATAGGTCTGGATTGAGGTATCTTCATCGGCACCCCGAGCTTGGCTCGGCCCCAGGTAGACCCGCTGCGCAGGCTCTCATCTAGTTGGCAGGTCCGAAGGCTCGCATGTGGGGATAAGTTTGGATTGAGGTATCTTCATCGGCACCCCGAGCTCGGCTCGGCCCCAGGTAGACCCGCTGCGCAGGCTCTCATCTAGCTGGCAGGTCCGAAGTCTCGCCTGTGGGGGATAGGTCTGGATTAAGGTATCTTCATCGGCACCCCGAGCTCGGCTCGGCCCAAGGTAGACCCGCTGCTCAGGCTCGCATCAAGCTGATAGGGCAGTAAATTCACTTTGGCAGAATAGTGTGGAAAGTCTTCTTAAAGCGGCATTACACCTTAGCATCTCAGCTTAGCCCTAGGGAGCAAAAAATAAACTAAGGCAAAAGGGTGTGGAGTAAGGCGAGTGGCGGCACTCGCAGCGGGCGGTTTCGAGGACCGTCTCGCCATTTGCGAGAGGACACTCGCGAGACAAGGTATTGCGTCGCCTCGCGGGCGTGAGCACATCGAGGAGTCGTCTCGCTTAAAGCAAAAAAAAGGCAGAATACAGAAAGGGCTAGGCGACGAGACAGAGGGGTAGCACCGTCCCGCAGGCATAAACAAGCCAAGGATTAATTTCACAAAATAAAGAACACAAAATAAAGACAGGACAAAAATGAGCATTCGATCGTTACTTGACAGGTACCACAAAAAATATATATGATTTAAAGTTTTACAACAATGAAAGGTGGAGGAGAGAGTGATTCTAAATCTTGGGATCGGCACGTCAGTCCTCCTCACCAGATGAAGAATCATCGCTCTCCTCGCTATAAAGTTCGGGGACCAAATCGCGAGCGGTCACAGTTTCAGAATCGTCTTTTACAACCCCAGCTCGTTCATCATTTGCAGCACCAGCTCTGCTGCCCGAACACCAGTGTCTCGGCACTGCTCCTCGACTTACTCATGAGAGTAATGTAGCGGAGGCATCTGGAAGGGATCGCGGCGAGACGACGACGCGACGTCAGCCTGAAGACGCGCATTCTCATCTTTTAATTCCCGGACATCCTCCTCCAAAGAAGTCATGCGCGAGCGCAATTGCTCTACTGTATCGGCATCCTGTGAGATGACCCAGCAGTTAGCCAAGGATGATTGAAAAAGAAAAACCAAAGGAAAAAGTCTAAGGCTTACCACACCGCCTTGGGCCTTTGCGAGGAGGGACTCGGCTTCAAATAGCCTTTTGTGAGACCGGTGGACTTCTCTCGCTCTGCCTCCAGGCTTTCCTCGCTGGCTTTCCACTTTGCGTTGATATAAATAAGGCGGCGAGAGGAGCGGTGTGAGAACTCCAAGGCTCGCATTTGATGATGGGAAGTCTTCAGCACGAGGTCATTGGTGGACTCACTTTCAGGCGAGATGGCGTCAAGGTCGCCGTAGAGGCCGTACCCCACGGCGAAGGCATGGCTGGTGGGGACCTCTTGCTCCTTCCAAGAAGGAAGGAGGGTTGAGATGGACACGCGGTTGGCATCCCGCCCCCACAGCAGAACTGGGTCGCCGACGACATTGTGGACCACGGGACCCAGGTTATAGTTCATTTGGGAAGAGGGGGCGGGACGGCTGGAGGAGTCGCCTTCGCGAGAGGAGGTGGCAGTCGTCTGGTCGGGAAGAACGGCTTATGGGTTGGATGCAGTTGCAGGAAGGTTGGAGGCAGCAACCGGCTGACTGGTGATGGCAGCCGGCTGATTAAGGAGTACCGTCTCGCGAGTAGGTGAGACGGCCTGGTGGTTGTGCGAAAGGGGCGGTGGAGATTCCCCTACAGAGATGGGGATCCCTTGAGGAACTTTTTTTCCCTTGGAAATCACCATGGCCTTTTTCATCTTTTTTCTTGGAGGGCTGGAGCGAGAGGGGGCCGAGCCGCCTGTAGGCCTCTTCGGTGAGATGGGCTCCAAGGACTCTCTCGCCTCCTCGGTCGCTGCGTTGGCGAGATCAAGGCCCTTTGCTGGATGGATGTTGCTCTTGTAAGGGGGGAGGGCTGGAATGATTCACTCACCTAAAGACAAGCATGGGTTATTTTACAGCAAGACGGCAAATAGCGAAACGCGAGACGAAAGAGTGAGAATACCTCCACCAGGAAGCACTGGATGAAGCGAGTCGAGGCCTCGCCACAAGAAGTTGACCTCGAAGTTCTTGCCGACAAGGTATTCACCCAACAGCTTCTCTGGGCCACTGACCTGTAGGGTGGCGTAGAAGCTTTCTGGCGGAGACACCAGCACGAGAGGGATGTCGCCGAAATCAGCGCGATCACCCCGGATGAAGACAAACTGGGTGAGCCAGTGGTGGTTCTTATTAGGCGTCTCGCACACTTTGAGCCCCTGCCCGGTGAAGTACGAGATGACATCGGCGTTGGCATGGTAAATAAAGAGCTTGCGGAAGACCATCAAGCTGAATTTGATGTGCTCTCGGCGTATATAGCAGGCGAAAGCGATCAACACCGAGATGGCGTTAGGGTTGAACTGCGTCGGGACGACACCAAAATAATTATAGACCTATTTTACCTCAGGCCAAAGGGGCAGCCGCAACCCCTCCTCAAAATGCGAGACGGGGAAGGCGAGTTCTCCCGGGTAGTAGGTATTGATGGACTCGCCGACTTTAGGGGGATGCGACTCGACACCATCCCCCAGGTACTCGCGGGCAAACCTATGGTAATCTTCTTGAGGGAGCTGGCCAAGCGGGAAGTCGTGATCTGTGAACCTCTTCCCACAGCGGTTGCGCCCCTCACCTTCCTCGACTTTCTTCTTACCCATTTTAGGCGAGATGGGTTAAGGCGAGAAGATTGAGAGAAAAGAAGTATCGAGAAAGAGAATCGTCCAAGAAAAAGAAGAAGTTGGCGAGAGAACCAAGAGAGAAGGGCGAGAGGGGCCGGCGAGATGAAAGAATCAGAGAAGCAATAGCTTGGGTAGCGGCAGGAGTGAAAAGTGCGGTGTCTATCTGATCCCGGGCCAGGCATATTTATAGCAGATACAGAGCAATGATTGATGGGCGGGAAAACATAAGGGGAGGGGAAGACTCGGCGTTTGTTTCTCTCTCCTAAATCTCGATCGGCGCGACCCATCACAATCAAAAAGGAATATATCTAATATAAAAGAAAGAAATAAAAAACCAGCAATAAAAATATATAAATATTCAGGGATCGTCCCGCGTACGGCAGGCACCAAGTTTTTAAAGTCTCGGCGAGACGACACCACAAGACTACTTTTATTACAACATTCAAATGAAGAAGAAAAGAGAAGCGGCGAGACGGACGTCCTTCAATACGGGTGTTATTGCTAGCAGCCACCACGAGCTCCCGCACAGGGAGGTCTACTTCGTGAGTGGAAGGCGCGAATGGATTCAAGACCACGGCGCGTGAGACGGAGCTGCATATCAGTCTCATTAATGATAGCTTCAGGGTTGGTGCCATCGACATCTAGCTCGGCATTAGCTTCGGAGGATAGGCGAGCACATTCATTCTCCAGCCATTCGATACGCCTCTCCGCGGCCTGCTTATCCTGCGCCAAGGAATGGATGATGCACGCGTGCTTCCGAAACAGCTCAGCAAGACAAGAGTAGCCGAGACGGAGAGTCGCTTTGGCTACTCCTCAACAGGTGAGTTGGCCCGAGAATCTGCGCAAGGAGTGTCAGAGACAAGTGGTAGACCACTCTACGAGACTCGCAGAAAGGTGTGTGGAATAGCGAGGGAGAGGATTCAAAAGCGTGAGGGGAAGGTCTTTTACCAGGAAGGCGAGAGGTCTCGGCGGCCTGGGAAGGGTCGTCCCTCCTCTCGCTGGGAGTAATTGGGGAGTAGAAGAGGGCTGCGAGTCGTACTCCTCATGGTGGACTGCAGAACCATCTCACGGGCTCTCCGGGTGCTGCAAAACCACGAGAACTCCCTAAAAAACACCAGTCTATAAAAGAGAGCACACGTTGCAGAGGCGACAGCGGCAGAAGCAAGTACCCACATCTTTCTCCCTGGGAGATGCATGAGGAGTGGGGACAGTTTCCAAGGCAGCGCGAGACAGATCTCCTGCGGCAGACGACGGACCACCGGCCTTCATCTTTTTTAGGCGAGACGATGGGGGGAGAGGGCGAACTAAAGAAGAAGTAAGAGGCCACGTTGGCCTTTTGCTGCTCTCGCACTAGTGCGAGACGTTCACGAAAGCTCTGGCTGTGCGTCATGACGAAGAATTCAAGCAGGGGAAGAAGCATGTGCAAAGTAGGATGCCCGGTGTGCGGAGTAGGAATCTTATATTTATAGGCCCCGGTGAGGGCCTCATAAAAGATTCCTCATAAATATGTTTTTTAATGCGCCTTAAATAACGAGCCTCGGTTGGACTTTCTTTCCGAGCTTAGAATAATCTTGAAAAGAGCGGGGATTGTGTACAACCTCGGGCTCGCAAGAGGCCCTCAAGGTGCGAATAAGTCGAGACAGTCAAATAGGACCAGGGGGCCCACTCGCGAGAGGCGAGACGAATTGTCTCTACAATAATCAAGGTGCCCCATTCGGGGGCGAGAAGGTCTCCAGCGGCGAGATGGCCTCCAGCGGTGAGAAGGCCCCCAGCGGCGAGAAGATCTCTTAGCAAAGGACTCCAGCGAGACGGGCAGAGGGGTCCATCTCGCCGACAAGTGCTTTTCCACTCGCCGGGATGAGAAGAGACCATTTTTATATTTCCATGTCAACAGGGGTTTTTACTCTTCTACCCCGGGTATTTTTACCCTCTTACCGTTAGTGGTCTGCATATAGCTCCTCATAACAGCGGAGTTTGGCTGTTGGCAGACCCAGTCATGGGTACCCTGGTAATTTCAGACCAGTGCAGTTTGGTTATTGGCAGTTCAGATTCCAAAATCTATAAATAAGCCCATAGGGGTTCTTCAGAAGGGGACTTTTTTCTCACTCCCGGGGATTATTGGCATTGTCTCCTATGCTTTCTGAGGAACTCCAAGCCCAGCTTTTGGCTTTGGAGGGGAAGCTCTCAGTGACCTTCCGGGTAAGCGGCGGGACCTCCCTGCTGCGGCTTTGGGCCAGTTTTTTAGTCCTTCACGACCAGTCGGAGGTCGAAGCTTGGGCCAAGTAGGTGTCGGCTACGCCCCTGTTTTGCGAACATTTGTCGGAGTCAAATTTTGGCTTCAACAATAATGATTTTTATTACAAAGAAGGGTGATTACAAGAGATTAAACATACAAACTTAAAGAGGAAAGGGGGGAATCCTTACATAGCACTAAAGCAGCTCCAACGACAGCCCTAAGTCATCAAAATGGTTTCAAAAATTGGAACCCCTAACTCATACAGCAGCTGCCCTTTTATAAGCAAAAATTTCCAAGTACACGCCCTTCGACACGGGCGTGTCGTGAGGCTTGTTAGCACTATTTAACAGCAGAATTCGGTGATCTGACGGATTTGACTGCGATTTGACTTTGCGGCCGAAAACGCGGCGGTCACGCCCCAGATCACGGCCGTGACGGTGGGCATGTCGTTCGGCGATTAAAGGCGTTGTTCACTTCGGGATTCGCCGGCGGCAGTTTGTCGGGCCAGGTGGAGCAGTCACGCCCCAAGTCACGGGCGTGACGTTAGGCGTGTTGGGTTGAGTCGACACTCGACAAACGCCGAGCGGAATTTGTCGAGAGGAAAATTCGTCGAGCGGGATGGACACGGGCTTGGTCACGCCCCGTGTCGGATTGACACGGGCGTGTGGCCGGGCGTGTCAGGATTTTCTCTTCAAAAATTGGCTGAATCACTAGTGGTTGACGTGTCACGCCCTGGTCACGGGCATGACCCATGGAGCACGGGCGTGTACTAGCCAATTTTGGCAAATTTCTGCAAATTTTTCAGAAAATCAAAAATAAACTAAGTTATAAAATATTTACAAAATAGGATTAATTTATTACAGAAAATGAAGTAAAAATAACAAAAATAAAGTAAAATCATTTTTAATGTACATCAAAATAGTCATATTTATAATTCATCACATTGCTTTTCTCACTGGGTAACAAAAGTTGTGAGATCAACCCGCTACAGACTTAGGTGAGCAAGAAGGTAGGTGCATGTGGCATTGCTTTCCACGCGAGGTCGCAAAAGCTGTGAGATCAACCTGGCGAAAGCTAGCATTTTTGCCTGAAACTTCTGATGAAAGTTGGCACCTTTGCCTGAAACTCCTGCAAGAATTGCAGACTTAGATGACCATTCGGGCAGGTGCATGTGGCATTGCTTTCCATGCAAGGTCACCAAAGCTGCCCACTCAATAAAAGGGGAAGGATTCACTGCCCTCTTGCCTGGAGTACATCCCAAGTTTATCTTTCAAGTAGGTGTGTGTGGCATTACTTTCCTATAAGATCAACTCAACTGTGGGTCTCCTGCAGACACTGCTTGAGGATTCCAAAGAGTATTCGAGGGTCGCAAACTAATATTATCTGTGGGCAAGTGCGTATAGCATTGCTTTTCACACGCGATCATCAACGTTGCAATGATATCCCTAAAGCAGCATGGTAGAGCTTAACACCCACCCTGTCCCTCCATAATGTTGAGGTGGGGTTAGGTACTAGTTGGGATCCGAAATTCAGTGTCCTACCACACTAGAACCTGCAAGCTCCCACAACACGGTTCAAAATCTCCCTGCAACACGTGGTCTTCGTGGTGTTACGCCAATGATAACGGTTCTAAGGGAGGTTTGCGCTGAACTCGGCAATGTCTCTTGGAGTCAGTTATCCTTATTTCTCAAACTGTTAAGAAAAAGGAAACACATGAAAAAGTGCTAGTAAGAGGCTTTGAGATAGAAATATATTCAATAAAGAAACTTTGGAAAATGAATTGGTAATAAAAACAGACTGATGCATATGTGTTTATTCTCATGATTGAAGATGAGGCCTTTTGGTCTTATTCATTCCAAGTCGGGGAGGATGTCCAGCATGCCTTTGCCTTTTCAGGCACCTGAGTGAGGTGTAAAAATCTTTTGGACGGCGTCACCAAATTTTCCCTGCTTCATCATCCTCTCCACTAGTTGCTTAAGATCTTTACAATCTTCTGTCAAATGACCTTTTCCTTTGCGATACTCATAGTATTGATCAGAGTTCCTGAATTTCTGGTCTAAAGGCTGAAAGGATTCTTTGGAACTTGCTTTGTTCTTTATGACATGGTAAAAATTGCCTCTTCCAGCACGAGAGTATTGATCAGCGAGACTGATTAGCTCCTGATATGTTTTTTTTCCTTTCTGAGGGTGGCTTCGAACTTGAACGGTCTTTTCTTTAATACCTCAATTAGAGCAATTTTATACACTTCTGGATAGGCTCCCTCAACTTCAAGAACCTCCTTCTGAAATCGTCCGATGAAATGTGAGTCTCCTTTTCACGCTATTTTGCTTGGAATAAAGCCGACACGTGTTTTTTATTTTTTGCGGAAGCAGAAGTGTCTTCCATTGTCTTCATGTGATTTGCAGGGTGAGCGACGAACTGAGGATCGAGTTTCACAGCCCACAGGGGGCTGCAAACTGCACAGGCGATTAGGATGCCTAGCGGTTTTACAGGTAGACGTGCAGATAGGAATGCGGGTAGTCTTTCGCTCCACCTTGCAGACAAGCAAGCGGTTTCACGGGAGGACTATCCACTGTTAGCGCCGAGTTGATAGAGGAGATCTGCACTGGTGCGGATTGTTCGTCTAGCCACTTAATAATAACTCCTAAGATGTCATAAATCACTGCGAACTGCAAAACGGTAACCTGATAAATCGTGTCGGTTTCTTGAGCTAACCGCACGACTGCTTCCCAAAGGGGATCCTTGTCGGGTTCAAGGTCAGGTTGAGCGGTCTGACGGTCTGACATTCTATCCGCAGACTTCAAAAATCTGCTTGATCTAAAGGTCGCGTGTTAACTGTTGATGCACAAAAATGGACAGGGAGTCGGGCACCACCAACTAACGGTTCGAGCACGGGGGTATAGAAGGGAAAGGGGCGGGATGCAGGCAGCTATCTACTAAGCGGACGAGAGAAAGAGAACAGCAGAGCTGTGAACTACGACAACACCCGACTTCGCCCGTCGCAGACTGATTTCCTCTCTTGTGACGGGCTTTCTTTTAATTAAAATTGAAGCGGTTACAAGAAGAAAAAGAATAAACCAAACAAGCCGTCCGGACTGCAAGCCGCATGGCACTAGATTCAAGGCCGCAGCTCCTAATAAGCGATCTCCTGGACACGAGTCAGCGTGCCTTAGGGAGTGCACACTCCCCCTATTTATAGGCTCGGGGGCCTGCCCAAATGGGCAGGGCTAAAGTTACCGGCTGCTCGGGGTACAGGAGAATCGGGCAGAGGTGATGGGAAGCAAATGAGCAAAAAAGGAGAAAAGAGGGAAGCCGCACGACCTGGCGGATTCCTCCTGGCGAGCTGATGTCCTGGGTCCTGGGCCTTGGCGTTGAGCAGGGCCAGCGCTGGAGGCGGCCTGATATGGAGACCTCCCGGCTTGGCTGACGATCAACCGACTTGATCTGCGCAGCGTCTATAAGGAACAGACCACCCGGTCTCTCATGATCGGCAGGCTTGACACTTTGGCGTCTAGAAGAACCAGGCTGCTCGGTCTGGAAGGTTGTGTGAACAGGTCGCAGATTGCGGGCTTAACAAACACATTTGTACTTAGTCGATTATCTTTATATAAAGGCTTTGATTGAGTTGACTTCACTCAACGCTTTCTTCCTTTGCATGTTTTATTGAAGAGGCGTCCAGTGAATTACCTTCACTCAACGCTTCTGTCCTTACACAGATTTTCTATTGAATAGGCTTTGAGTGAGTTGTCATCACTCAATGCTTCTATCTTTAGACAGATTTCATGTAAATCAATCCTACAGCTCTGACTGAATAGTATTCTGTCAACGCTTTCTGTGCTTGGCATTCAGTGAACTGCCTTCACTCAACGCTTCTGGACTTAGCCAAATTTCTTCTTTGGCAATGTTGTGGCTTTGACTGCTTGAGATTTACTCAATACTTCTGGCCATCTAGCATTAAGTGAGTTGTCTTCACTCAATGCTTCTAGACTTAGCCAGAATTCTACTTTGGCAATGCTAAGGCTATGACTGCTTAGTCTTTACTCAATGCTTAAATCTATCTAGCATTGAGTGAACTGCCTTCACTCAATACATCTGGACTTAGGCAGAATTCTGCCTTGTCAGCATCCTGTCTTATGTCCACATGTCATTCTTGCTTAGACAAACTATTTAAATAGTGAACAAAGAGCAACCTGCATACAATGAGCATTGAGTATGCATCAGATAAAATAATGTATATACCATTATCTTGTAGGTCTTCTTTAAATCTAGAACATTGAGATCAATGGACCCAAAAGTTATATAGAAGGATCTGAACCTGTGCTAGAGGAGGTGGCTTGAGTTTATGTGCGATTACGACTATACCATGCATTATAACCCGGGGAAGGAGAACTTAGTGGCACTGTATGAGGCCTTATATGGGAGGAAGTGTCGGACGCCACTATCTTGGGTCCAGGATGAGGATCCATGAGCTCTCAGATCTGATTATATTGAGTGCACGGACGCACACAAATGACTGATCAGGGATCAGATGCTAGAGGCACAGAGCATACACACCAAGTATTGCGATGCGAGGCATCAGAAGGTAGAGTTCCATGTAGGAGATAGAGTCTTCTTGAAGATACGTCTGGTGCACGGTATTTCACGGATGTGGAGGCACAAGAAGCTCAGCCCTCAGTTTATGGGCCATACATGATCCTGGAGCGGATCGGTCATTTGGCTTACCGGCTGGCGTTGTCGCCATAGTTAGGGAACTTGCACGACATCTTCCACGTCTCCTCTCTTCGGAGAATATTACTTTGGCCAGAGCATCATATCATAGCTATCGCATGCCCAGTAGCACCTGATAGATCAGTTCATATGGAGACGATCCTGACCTATAACATTTTAATTTGAGTACTGTGGAAGACGAAGGTTCCCTTAGTCAAGGTGTTGTGGTCCAACCACGGACGGGAGGAGCACACCTGGGAGCTGATGTACCTGGTAGACCCGAACTTGAATTTCAGCGATGAAATTATTTTTTTTATTGGGATTTATGATATCCCACTTTGTTCTAGATCTCTTAACTTATATTAGGGTAGGACATGTGGCGAGAGAGAAGGATTCGGCTAGGTATTGACCTTAGGGCCATGCAGTATGGTGGTGTAACGTCCCGATTCGCACTAGGCCCCTCGTACGCATTTTTGAGTCAGGAGAGTTGACTTGGGTTCAGTGGAGTGCTGGAAATTGGGCTGCGCTTGTGAATGGGAGGAGAAATCAATCCAGGATAGGACACAGGTAGAGATACGGGCGTGTCACTACCCATGTGTGTAAGGCCGGATCTCGAGTCAACAACTCGAGAATGTCCAGAGAAGGACATGGGTAGTGACACGGGCATTTCACTACCCGTGTGCATGATGGCACGGTAGGGACACGGCATGTCCCTACCCGTGTATAATCAACCTTTGTTCCCGTGAAGGACACGTGTAGAGACACGGGCGTGTCCCTACCCCTGTCAAGCAACCAACTCTCGAGTTGATGACTCGAGTTGTCCCAGAGAAGGACACGGGTAGTGACACGGGCGTGTCACTACCCGTGTGAAGATGACACGGGTTGAGACACGGGCATGTCCCTACCCATGTGTGTTGAGTTGAGATCGACGAAGTGTCCCTAAGAAGGACACGAGTAGAGACACGGGCGTGTCCCTACCCATGTGCGTTGATTTGAGATCAATGAGGCGTGTCCAGAGGAGGACATAGCCAGAGATCACGGCTGTGTCATATGGATATGGGTAGGGACACGGGCCTGTCCCTACCCGTGTTGAGTACTGAACCGACACTAAAACTTTCGTTGACGCTTCGCTCGAGCAGTACACGGGTAAGGACGCGGGCGTGTCCCTACCCGTGTCACTTTTCATTTATAAGGGTTTTGAAAGCCCTAGCCGTTTTCACTCCTCATTCTAGCCATTTTCCTGAGAGAAACTCATATAGAGAGGGAAAGCTGCTGGAGCAAGTCCTAGAGGAGAAGATCCGCCGCCGCCGTGAAGGAGAAGATGTCGCAGAGAAGAGTTACATGATCCATGGCCGGAAATGGTGGAAATACCGGAAATGAGGTGAGCTTCCTCCCCTCTCCCTTGGTGCTAGATCTGTAGATATCTAGGTGAGATGTCGACTCAAAAGAGTCTAGACTTACGAGATGATGATTTCTCTAGGAATAGGCCGTTTTAGGGCTTGTGCTCTAAGGATAGTGGTGTCTTCAACCTCTCCAACCTTTTATGTGAAGATGGGGGACGGTTTCATGAAGAGAAATGGCCTCATGAAGGTGAATAAGGGAGGATGAATTTTTGATGTGATTTGGGAAGATCGACTTGAGAAGGAAGATGAACCGATGTCGTTCATTCCGCTTTAAGATGCGTGCAGAATCTGTGTTCTGCGCGCAGCGATCGTCTTGGTCATTTTAAGGTGTGATATGACCACATCTGGGCTTTCGACTAAACACGAAGGTTTACGTCCTTGAAAATACCTTTCCAACGAGTGGTTGCACGACTTTAGGTGAAGTCTGTAGCCATAGGATAGAATGAACTAAAATGTCATCCGATAAATCCTGCATGCAGAAATTGTGTTATGTACGCAGCGGACTTCAAGGCTGATTTCAAGTATGATACTTTGAATCTGGGTTATGGTCTGAACATAAACATTGTAGCCCATGGAAATTCCTTCCATCGAGGGGTGACATATCTTCACCGGATTCCTATAGCTTCAGGAATATCCGGTCGAAGTTGATGTCCTCATAGTGTCCTGTAATTGGAATTCTGGTTTTGGTATTACTTTGGATTTGGACTCGGTAGATATAATGTAGTAAATTAATTTGAGGTTGGATGAACTCTTTTATGATAACCATCGTAGTTCTATGAATGTTGAAATTTATTAATTGGATTTCATGTAATCGATTTGTGAAGCAAAGCATACTCAAACGAAATGATTTGATAGAAATTGGTAGACTAATATAAATACGTATCATGTTAATAATATGTTGAAATCATTTGGAATGACATGTAGAAGGATAATCCAAGGCCATGAGAATGTTTGATTAATGGAATGAATTTAGTAGTCCAATGCTTAGAGTGTCGTCTCCCTGTGGGTAGCATTGTGGAAGGATGTAAGTGTGGTGTTGACCATCACTAGTTGGGATAGCGTTGAGATGAGTCAAAGTTGGACGGTTGGGCTTGGTCCTCGGTGTTCATGTCCCGGGTCTTCTTCCGTGCCGAGTGGATGGTTGGGCTTGGTTCTCGTGCTTTATCTGAGGCTCCTTCCATGCCATAGTGATGTGGAATTGCATGCGGTGTGAGTCGACACGCGGTGTCGTAATCCTGGGTTAAGGATAGTGTGGCAGGTCTACGGGCTCGTCGATTATCACACTGATGGGAGTTGATAGTTAGACTTTGGGCAGTTAGGCTTGGTCCTCGGTGTTCACATCCCGGGGCTCCTTCCGTAGGAAGTGAATGGTTGGGATGGGTCCTCATGTTTTCTTCTGAGGCCCCTTTCGGATCACACAAGGTCATTTTTGGGCTTGGTTCTCGGTGCACATCTACCTGAGACTCCCGCTGGGCCATAGTACGCATGGGCTCCGCTGTTGTGTTCTTAACGTTGAGGCGTACGGAGGCCTAGGTGAAGCAGTGTGGATGCCCGCCTAGTAGTAGAGAATCTCGCTCTACTGTCACTGCCTGGCCACGGCGGTTGATGCCAGATAGGTTAGCTACCTGCTCGAAAAGTGGGAACTACTAGTCTGTGTCGACACAGCGGTTACATGTGTGTGATCATGGGTGAGTCATTGCATAGCATACATACCATTACATTACATTGGACAACAAGATCCTCATCGTATAAGTTTGTATGGGCACTCTTATATGATGAGTTACTTTATGTAAACTGATCCTTAACTTATAAGCTTGTATGAACATCCTTATAAGTTAAGTTACTTTCCGTCTGTAGTTACTTATACTTGATGGATGGTTATTGATCTTGTATAACTGCTAGTTTATAATGTTGTTAATCATGATGTACCAATACCAACTACTTGTACCTGCTTATACTATTTATTATACTTTGTACCTTTGCTTTTTTCTCCGCCAGGTGCTGAGGAGTCGCCAGGGGAGCAGATGTGAAGCCACTTAGTCTTTTCGACTAACGGTTGCTACGTCTTCCTTTTTAGGAGGTCACCCCGCAGGTAGAGCAGCCGCAGACTACGCAGCAGGACAGCCAGGCTAGGACGAGAGGGCCTGAATTGACGGTGTCGTCGCTACTGTCGGTTACTTATGTGAGTGTTGAGCGACTCTGATGT
Source organism: Platanthera guangdongensis (assembly GCA_039583875.1). Taxonomy (NCBI): domain Eukaryota; kingdom Viridiplantae; phylum Streptophyta; class Magnoliopsida; order Asparagales; family Orchidaceae; genus Platanthera; species Platanthera guangdongensis. The sequence goes on from CM077154.1 coordinate 109,525,873, forward strand.
AGCCACTTTGGTCAATTATTAGCTGTACTCTGATATTATAGAAGAATGTTTTAGCTTCCTTATTTGATGTACTTTGGACATATATGCTTTGTGTGGATTTAACTTCTTATTATATTTTAGTTGGGTTAGCATATATATATATATATATATATTGATATTGATTGTAGTTGGTAGAATAGGCATCATGGGTACAGGTTAGCCCGTATGCTAATGCTACCGCAAGGTGGATCTTCTAGGCATAAGACCCCCTTTGTGTCGTGTTTTGGGAACCGGGAGGGGGTCTTAAAAATGGTATCAGTTTGACACAATCCTCAACTAAAGAAGTCATTCAACAATGGTACCACCCCCGTTCGATTAGTCAGTTTGGGGACAAACTGACTTAGCGGAAGCAGTGGTGTGCCCATATGTAATTCACACTAAGTTTGTCCAACTTTGACTTTAAGATTAGCTAACCTGATCATACATTTGTGTTTTACGTGTAGATTCCAGTGCACGTTGAGCCGATGGGGGGCACTCCTGCCCCTTCCATACCCACTCAGTTCCAACAATCCGAGTTGGGGCAGACGCTCACCGCCATCCCGGATGTATTTAGGGCGCAGCGGCCTCCGGTATAACAACATGCTCCGGGCTCTAATTGGTTGAGCACCTTTCGGGCCCTCTCCTCTCCCGCCTACCTCGGGATGGAGTCGGCATTACGCACGGAGGAATGTCTTGACATGGTGCAGGAGTTGTTGGCGGGGATTCGTTGCCCATCCAACATGGCTGTGACGTTGGCGATGTATGTCTTGGAACTACATGCTAAAAGGTGGTGGAATTCCCTCATGGGCTCCACCTTCCAAGGCTCTGTTTCTACAGAGATAAGCTGGAGCGAGTTCACCAGAGTCTTTTAGAGCACTTCATTCCCTCATCTACTCGAGATGAACTCGATGAGAGGTTCCTACTATTGAAGCAACGATCAAAATCGGTTACGGAATACCAGCGAGAGTTCCAGCATCTCGCGAGGTTCGCGGACTCATATGATTTGGATGATAGAGGATATGCCAAGCGCTTCTACAAAGGGCTGCGAGATCCCCTAGGGCGGGCCCTTTTGTTTATAGCGGACACTAGCCTGACAGAGATTATTGGCATGGCGAAGAGATTGGAGGCGGACCACTTGGGAAGTGGTAAGAGGCCTGCGGAGGGCGTGATAGAAGCTGGCCCAAGCAACAGAAGAAGGTGGGACTTTAGAGGAGGAAGAGGACATCAAAGTGATGGAGGATGTTTCCACCGAGATTTTAGAGTGGAGCATCCAGTTCAGCAGTCGCCCGCATTGCCTCCACCACCTCAGCCTCAGCAATTTCAGCAACCTGAGGGGCATTATGGGTGACATGCTTCGAATGCAACCAGCCGGGCTACATTCAATGTTTCTGCCCGCAGTTGTTTAGGAATGTTACTCCTGCTCTCCCTCCGGTAGCCCCTCGAGGGCGGGGACACATGCGTGGTCAAGGACAAGGACCACGAGGAGGAAACCCCGGCCCTACCCGGGATCAAGTGTACGTGCTGGACATGGCGCAAGAACGGAACCCCCAGGATGTAATTGCAAGTATGTTGCAGTTAGCTCTCACATTTCATTGTTTAACTTAACTTGCTTAAGCCACACTAGATACCTAGAGTTGAGTTTTGGGTTTTGGTACTTAGGCACCGTGGTAATTGGCGGAAAGACGACCTATGCGCTGTTCGATACCGGCGCCTCTCCCTCATTTGTGTCTGAGGACTTCATTAAAGACATGGAGGGTGTACAATACTTTACTAGTTTAGCTCGACGAGTACGCCTCCCGGTTAGTTCTGAGATGATCGCAACCGCCATGTGCGAGCTAGAGATAATCATTAGGGGAAAGGACTTTGATATGTCTGCCACGGTCTTGAGAATGCCGGAATTTGACATCATCCTGGGCATGGTGTGGTTGGATTGGCACTTCGCAAGGATTGACTGTGCGGAGAAACGAATCTACTTGAGGCATGGAGACACCGACGTCATCTTCCAAGGTATTAGATTCGCACCCCGTATGTTGTTATCTTCAGTTAAGGCTGTAAAAGCCCATATGAAGGGGGATTGACTCTTAATGATCTATTTCGAGTTGAAGGAGATAGCGTTGGATATGAAAGATGTACGTGTAGTATGGGATTTCCCCGAGGTATTTCCTGAGAAACTGACATGATTACCCCCGCATAGAGAAGTTGATTTTCAAATTAATTTAGTACCGGGTGCCAAGCCTGTATCTAGGACCCCTTACCGGATGGCCCCGAAGGAACTCGCGGAGTTTAGAGTTCAACTGTAAGAACTGGTGGAGTCCAGGTTCGTTCGCCCCGTCTCGTCACCCTAGGGAGCCCCTGTATTATTCGTCAAGAAGAAGGACGGAACCTTGCGTTTATGCATAGGCTATCGGGATCTCAATCGACTGAAAGTGTGGAACACTTATCCGCTACCTCGGACCGACGAGTTGTTCGATCAACTGGTTGGAGCGCATTGGTTTTCGAAGCTAGATCTGCACTCGGGATATTATCAATTGAGGATACAAGAAGGGGACATCCAGAAAATGGCCTTTAGTTCAAGATACGAGTTGTACGAGTTCACAGTAATGCCGTTTGGGCTCACAAATGCTCCAACGGCCTTCTTGAGCTTGATGAACAAGGTCTTTGGGCCTTACTTGGACATCATCATCATTGTTTTCATCGACGACATCCTGGTCTACTCAAAGACGGAGGAGGAGCATATTGAGCAACTGACCTTAGTATTGAAGAAAATAAAAGAGCACGCCTTGTTCGCCAAGTTTAGCAAGTGCGAATTCTGGCTTAAGGAGGTTGCTTTCTTGGGACATTTGATCAGTGGAGCTGGATTAGCGGTGGATCGGGCCATGGTGTGTGCCATGAAGGAGTGGTCTCCATTGAAGTCAGCGGTTGATGTGCTGAGCTTCCTTGGACTTGTCGGTTACTACCGCAAGTTCGTAAAATGATTCTCCAAGATTTCCCTCCCTCTTACTTCCTTGACAAAGAAAGGTGTGCCATTTGAGTGGACACCCCAGTGTGAAGCGGCGTTCCAAGAGCTGAAGTATAGACTTACCTCCGCCCCCATCCTAGCCCTCCCGTCTGGAAAGGAGGGATTTCAAGTTTACACTGACGCATCGTATCAGGGGATGGGAGTGGTATTGATGCAGCACGGACACGTGATTGCTTATGCCTTAAGATAGCTGAAGAAACATGAAATCAATTACCCAGTTCATGATTTAGAATTGGGAGCAGTGGTGTTCGCCTTGAAGGTTTGGAGGCACTATCTATACGGCGTCCATTGCGAGATTTTCTCAGACCATAAAAACTTAAAATACGTTCATAAACAGCAGGAATTGACCTTGAGACAACGGCGGTTGTTAGAGTTTTTGTGTGATTATGAGTTCACCTTGAACTACCACCCCAGAAAAGCGAACTCGGTGGTCGATGCTTTGAGCAGAAAGGTACCAGACTCGAGCCAAGAGTCTCGGTTGATGAGTATGGAGTTAGCTCGGATGATTGAAGAGATGTATATTACTTTGGTATATAAGGCTCCTTCGGCAGAGTATACGGAGTACTTGGTAACCATGATCATAGTTTGTGATATCCGGGACCGAATCCGGGCGGAGCAAGGAAGGGATGCGGCTCTAGCCCCGGCAATCAAGTCAATTGAAGATGGGACTACTGACGAGTATACACTAAATGATGGCCTCGTTTATTTTCGCGGCCAGCTCTACATTCCCAAGGGAGGTAAAATCCGAGAGGATATGTTGAGAGAGGCACATTTCTCGCAGTATTCTGTGCACCCGGGTATTGCCAAGATGTATGCCGGCTTACGGAAGACCATGTGTTCGCCGGGAATGAAGAAGGATATCAGATATTTTGTTACACATTGCGATGCTTGTCAAAGGGTGAAGGTAGAATACAAGAGTCCCGGTGGTTTGCTACAGTCGTTGCCCATCCCTGAGTGGAACTTCAAGGATATCTCCATAGACTTCGTCCATGGGTTACCTCGCATGCACTCAGGGAATGATTCGGTGTGGGTGATCGTTGATTGACTGACAAAAGTAGCCAGGTTCATCTCTATGAAGAAAGAGGCTCACGTGGATGTCTCGGTACTCCTCTTTGTGGAGCAGTTCGTACGATAACATGGCATGTCTAAGACAATCATTTCTGACCGGGATGGTCATTTCACCTCAAAGGAGTGGAAGGCGATACATGCATACTTGGGTTCGTGCCTTACCTTTAGCACCGTATTTCATCCTCAAACGGACGGACAGTCTGAGAGGACCATCAGGATGTTGGAGGATCTATTGAGATTATGTGTGTTGGAAGGGGAGAACCAAGGGAACGGCTCTTACCACTGGTAGAATTCTCCTACAACAACATTCATCATGCTAGCATCGGCATGGCGCCCCATGAAGCCCTTTACGGAAGGTGCAGAACCCCCTTGTCTTGGGTGCAAGATGAAGACCCGAAGGCTTTGGGAATTGAGTATATTGATGATACTAGTGATGTGGTTAGGTTAATACAGGATGTCATGTTGGAGCCTCAAAGTCGGCAGGCGAAGTATTATAATGTAAAGCACCAGATGGTGGAGTTTCAAGTGGGTGATAAGGTGTTCTGGAAGATTCGGTCGATGCATGGAGTATCACGGGTGCGTGGTGTGAAAAAGCTCATCTCAAGGTACGTTGGGCCTTATACTATACTGGAAAGGATTGGCCCGTTGGCCTATCGATTGGAGTTACCGCCGGAGCTAGAGAATCTCCATGACGTGTTCCATGTGTCGTCACTTCGAAAGGCGCTATTGCGGCCCGAACAAAACATCCCCACCACTGATGGTGCAGTGGCGACAGATAGGTTTGTGGGACTAGAGCCGGTGCGGATCGTAGACAAAGAGACAAGGATTTTGCGCCGCAAAAGTGTTCCTTTGTTGAATGTTCTATAGTCTAATCATGGGAAGGAGGAGTATACATGGGAACCAGTGGATCTAATGCAAAAACACTACCCAGAGTTATTTCCTCAAGGTAATTTTGCTTAAAAGCATATTTCATTTTTGTATGTTTTTCTCCTCATAGCCTTAGCCTGATTTCGGGGATGAAATCTTTTATTTTGTTTATAGTATTTGTAATGTCCCGATTTGCACTAGGCCCTTCGTATGCATTTTTGAGTCAGGAGAGTTGACTTGGGTTCAGGGGAGTGCTGGCAATTAGGCTGCGCTTGTGAATGGGAGGTGAAATCAGTCCAGGATAGGACACGGGTAGAGACACGGGCGTGTCCCTACCCGTGTGTGTGAGGCCGGCTCTCAAGTCGATGACTCGAGAATGTCCCGGGAAGGACACGGGTAATGATACGGGCGTGTCACTGCCCATGTGCATGATGGCACGGTAGGGACACGGTATGTCCCTACCCGTGTATGATCAACCTTTGTTCCCGTGAAGGACACGGGTAGAGACACGGGTGTGTCCCTACCCGTGTCAAGCAAGAAACTCTCGAGTCGATGACTCGAGTTGTCCCAGAGAAGGACACAGGTAGTGACTTGGGCGTGTCACTACCCATGTGAGGATGACAAGGGTACGTAGAGACACGGGTGTGTCCCTAACCATATGCGTCGAGTTGAGATCGACGAAGTGTCCCCGAGAAGGACACGGGTAGTGACACGGGCGTGTCCCTACCCCTGTGCGCTGAGTTGAGATCAATGAGGCGTGTCCAGAGGAGGACACGGCCAGAGAACATGGTCGTCTCATATGGACACGGGTAGGGACACGGGTGTGTCCCTACCCGTGTCGAGTACTGAACCGACACTAAAACTATCATTGACACTTCGCCCGAGCAAGACACGGTTAAGGACACGGGCGTGTCCATACCCGTATCACTTTTCATTTATAAGGGTTGTGAAAACCCTAGATATTTTCACTCCTCATTCCAGCCATTTTCCTAAGAGAAACTCTTGTAGAGAGGGAAAGCTGCTGGAGCAAGTGTTGGGTACATTGGAATAAATATACCTGATTTGAAGAAGCCTCACCCTACTCAATGATATACATCAAAATGTATTTGATGTATTTTTGAGTTGCCTTGTGCAGGTTAAGTATTTGCAGGGAAAGCAAAAAAGATTCTAAGTCCACGTGTCGACACCCAGAAGGAAAGTGTCGACACTTAAGAAGACTTGTGTCGACACCCAGAGAAGCAGTGTCGACACTTGGAGTACTTGTGTCGACACCCAGACAAGCAGTGTCGACACTTGGAGTACTTGTGTCGACACCAGCGATGCAGAGTCGACACTAGATAGAAATTGTCGACACTTACAGTTTGTGTCGACACTCAATGAAGAGAAGTCCAGTGAAGTTGTGTCGACACTTAGAAGCAGTGTCGACACCCAGAGGAACTGTGTCTACATCAGAAAGTGTCGACACTTGGAGGCTGTGTCGACACTCAGCAAAAGTCAGCAGAGTCTAAGTATAAGTGTCAACATAATAAAGTATGTGTCAACACACAGCAGAAGACTCAGCACATGAAGAATGTGTCGACATAATAAAGAATTTTTCGACACACAGTAGAAGACTCAACACATGCAGAAAGTGTCGACACTTGGAAGCTGTGTCGACACTTAGCAAAGTTCAACAAAATTCTAAGTACAAGTGTCGACAAAAAGGAGATGTGTAGACACTCAGCAAAAATCTCAACATATGGAGAAAGTGTCGACAGAAGGAGAAGTGTCGACACTCAGCAAGTATCAACACAGAAGGCATGTGTCGACACCAAGAAGAAGTGTCGACACTGAACAAGTTCAACACAAGAAGATGTGTCGACACAAAGGAGTTGTGTCGACACTTACAAGAATTCAACAAAGTACTGAAGAACAAGGACTTGTGTCGACACACAATATCAGTGTCGACACATGATGAAGAAGCAGTGTCGAGAAGTAAATTCTACAACACATGAAGTTGTATCGACACCTTGAAGGCTAGTGTCGACACATAGTATACTTGTGTCGACACTTGGTCTATAAGTGTCGACACTTAAGGACAGATTGTCTCGACACTTTCAGACAGTTATAAATATTTCAAGAACTGACTGGATGACTTGACAGCTGCCATTCCAGCCGGTCTACTGCAACTGTCAGAGTTGTCAGAAAGCTGTTAGGAACCGGATCAGCCGGTCACCATGAAGAAGGCATATATATAGACTTATTCTGTCAACAGAAGAAGAAGATTCAACACAGATTAACACAAATCAGTTGAAGTGATCAGAAGATCTAAGTAGTTGGAGAGAGAGCTCCTTCCAAGAAGATAGCTGTTAGAACCAGGCTGTGAAGAAGGGTTCAGACCTAGTTCTGAATCTTAAGTTGCAGTGATTGAAGATCAGCTACAGAGAATCAATCCTATTGTGTTCTACATTCAAGAAGCTTTGAAGAAAAGCCAAGTGAGGTTGATCTCAGCAGAGTTCATTCAAGAACTCATCAAGAACCTGTCAACTCATCTCTCATTTTCTGAGTTGTAGGTATACACTTTGTATTCTATATTTCTTGTAGGATCCTTAGGGATCTGAGTTGTAAGCCTGTAATTATAAAGGCTGAGTGGTAGGGCCCGTGTGCCTGAGTGTAGGAGATCTATATCTCTGAGTGTAGGCCTGTTGTGGCTGAGTGTAGGACTTGTGGCTGAGTGTAGGTCTTTGGAGAAGACTGAGTTGTAGGGCCTTGGGCCTGAGCTGTAGGAACCATTTGTGGTTCTGAGTGTAAGATCTGAGGATCTGAGATAGTGGAGAAGTTTGGCTGAATCTAGTTCACTAGTAGATAGGCGAAGGGGGAAGTGGATGTACCCAAACCTTGGGGAACCACTATAAATCTGTGTGTTCACTGTGTGCTTGTTTATTCTATGATTGTTGTTTGATTGCTGTGAAGAATTGATTAAAACTCTGTGATATATTCTGCAATCTGCCTAAAAAGTTTAAAAAGATTAAGTCACCTATTCACCCCCCCCCCTCTAGGTGATTAGGTACAATTTCTTTCAAGTGATATCAAAGCGAGGTTACTCAAAAAGGACTTAACTGTCTGAGTAGATCCTGTTGGCAGATTTAGTGAGATCAAGCACAGATTCAGCATAATCAAGAAAATCAAGAAAATGGGTTCAACAGAGAATCATAAGGAACTTGGATCCATGAAGTTACCCATTTGCAGAAAAGAGATTTTTGGCATCTGGAAAGAAAGGGTGAGACTGTTTATGCAAGCCTCGGACCCTAGAATTTATATCACAGTTAAAGAAGGGTCATATGTGCCTATGAAGGTTTCAGTCCTGGATGCAAATCAAAGAACACCTAAGGACTTTTCTGAAATGACCTAAGATGAGATAATTCTTGTTGAAATTTGTGAAGTGGAAGTGGGTGACGGGACAGGCCGCGCGGCCTGTGCGGACAGCTTTGGCGGACTGGGCGGACTGGGCGGACTGAGGTTGCGGCCTGGTGAAAAGTCTGGTGGAAGCCGGCTGTGTTCTGAGCGGGTTGTTGCATGGTGTCCGCGGTTTGGTGCGGCCTGGTATCTGCGGATAGAGAGGCTTGCGGACTGGTGCATTGCTCAGTGGCCGCGGGTGCAAGCTTGCGCTGTTGGCGGGTTGGTTCGAGTTCGCGGAAGCTTGCGGACTGGAGTGTCCGCGGTTCTGGCTGTTGCGGACTGAGCCTAGAGCTTGGCTGAGGCCTTGTCAAGTTCTGGTGGCACAGCAGGTGTTTTCTGTGGAGATCGTGGTTGGCGGACTGTGATTGGAGTCCGGCAGGAAGCTACTGCATTGGACAAGTGCGAGGAGCTCGCGGACTGGTTGCGGTCTGTGCTAGGGTGTTTGGCGGACGGGACTTTGTGTCCGCCATGCTCGCACTGGCCCTTGATGGTTTTGGACTTGGTCACACTTGGTGTCAAGTTCATGGTGTCCGCCGTATCCGCCAAGTCCGCTGTGACCGGGCGGACTGTTGCTGTTTGCCTTTTGGTCGTGGACTTGTGGCGGATTGAGGTGTGAGTCTTGCGGACTGCCTCGGGTTGGTGCGGACTGCCATTGAAGAAGGTGCTGTCCTGAAGCAGTTGGAGCTTTGCGGGCTGGTGCCTTGTCCGCTTAGCTTGGGCGGACTGGAGAGGGTTCGTCATTGGTTGCCTTGCTCCTGGCGGTTTCCCTTGGTGACTGGCTAAGTCCTCGCGGACTGAGCGGACAGTCGTTTTGTGTTCGCGCGGGCTGGGGCGGTGTCGCTATCTCATGGGCGGTGACCACACTCCTCACCTGGCCTATAAATAGGACCCCCCTGGCACATCTACAGTAACCAGAAGTAACGTGAGTGAACAGTAATTTGGGTTGGGCGAGTGCTGCGGTCTGTGTTTTTCAGTCCGCGCGGATTGTTTCAGGCTGACGGTTTGCTGTGTGCAGGTCGCGCGGATAACTTCAAGGAGCCAGGAGCTTGGCTGTGACTTCGGTCAGTGCTTGGAAGTGTGCGGTCTCTGCGGACTCAGCAGGAGGTCGCTCTGCGGCTTGTCAGTTCTGTTTCAACTTTCCCAGCTTCAATAACCTGTCCGCCGGCTTCAGGCGGGTAGGGGAGTTCCTCAGTTCGGGTTCAGCAGGAGGCGAATAACGGTCTGTCCGCGCGACCTCGCGGTCTCGGCGGACTCCGTGGTATTCGGCGGATTGCAGCATAGCTTGGGCGGTCTCGGCGGTCTCGGCGACCTCGCGGTCTCGGCGGACTGGAGTTCTGTCCGCCCGGCTTGTTTTTTGGTTCTTTCTGTTTACAGCTGTAATACTAGCGAAATCATGTCTCGCTATGTATGCCTCGGATTGTAATGAAGTGAATGCATAATAAGATCTTCTTGTGCTTCCATTGTTTTGTTGGGTGCAACCTCTAGTCCTTGGGTTTCCGCGGTTCAGCGTGCGAACTGGGTAGTTCCGAAGATATTAATTTGGTGTTTGGGCTATCTTGCTGACCACGTTGAGAAAATTTAACATGGTATCAAAGCCAGGTTACTGAGGTTGGAGGTTCAGTTGCGTGAGCGGAGGTCAGCCAGTGTTGTTACTCAGTGATTGAGTGGTGATCAACCTGTGTTGTTGCTCGGAGCTGCTGAAGGGTACCAACAGGTGATTGCAATGGAAGGAAGCTTAGCAAGAGGTCTGGGCATTGAACTCTTAACGCCGACTAACTATAAAAAGTGGAAGTCGTGCATGAAGAGTTATCTTCTGGGCGAGGAGCTGTGGGAAGTTGTCGGTGGAGACGACAGACAGGAAGTAACTGCTGCTTTCGGTACTGCTGAACAGGTGAGGCTCTGGAGAAGAACTAATGCTAAGGCAGAGTTCGTTCTGAAGAGAGCTGTCTCTCCGGAACTGTTTGATCACATCATTGGATGTGAGTCGGCTGCTGATATTTGGACAACCATTGATGAGTTGTTCAATAGGAAGAATGTGGCGCGGCTTCAGTTCCTGGAGAATGAGTTGGCCAGGGCAACTCAGGGAGACCTTTCCATCTCCAGGTACTTCTTAAAGATGAAGAGCTTGTGTGCTGAGCTGTCGGCGCTGGATCCTGATGAGCCTATCTCTGAGGCAAAGATGAAAAGGCACATTTTCCGCGGCTTGCGGAAGGAGTATGTGGCCTTTGTTACGTCTGTTCAAGGGTGGGCTACTCAGCCGTCTCTGCTGGAGCTGGAGAATCTGCTTGCCTCGCAGGAGAGCTTAGCAAGGCAGATGGCTGGAGTGAATCTGAATCAGGAAGGCAGCGAGGCTCTCTTCTCAGGCAAGAAGAAGGGATGGGAAGGGAAGAAGAAGAAGAAGGTGCAGGCCGCTGTTGAGAAGGAGACTTCAACTTCATATCCGCCGGAGAGGAGCAATGCTCCTAAGGACTGGAAGAAGAATCTGAAGTGCTACCGGTGTCATCAGCGAGGGCACTTCAAGCGGGACTGCAAGGTCAAACTGCAGCCTGGGCATGCTGCGGGAAAGGAGGAAGCTTGCTCACGAAGTGAAGAAGCAGAATGGGGAGGAGCTTTCATGACGGGCACTTGTGTCCGGGCCTTATCTGCTGAGGACTTCAACAGCGAGTGGATCGTCGACTCCGGGTGTGGTCATCACCTCACCGGAGACAAGTCAAAGTTCACCTCCATGCAGGCTTACTCAGGTAATGAAGCTATTATCACTGCTGATAATACTGTTTATGCAGTAGAGAAGGAGGGGGTCGTGTCTTTGGGTAGTGATCAGGGGCCACTCACGTTAAGGAGTGTGTATCACGTGCCGGGCATGAAGAAGAACCTCTTCTCGGTGACCAACGCGGTGGACGCTGGGTATCACGTTCTGTTTGGGCCAACAGACGTGAGGTTCCTTCGCAACGTATCAGCGGTAAAGGCTGATGTTGCTCATGTTGGGAGGAGGGTGAAGAACTTGTTTGTTCTTTCCACCAGTGCCTATGTTGATAAGATGAGGGCCAATGATAGTGCGGCTATCTGGCATGAGAGGCTGGGGCATGTTGGCATGGACAAGCTGAAGGCAATGGCGAGTAGAAGTCTGGTGAGGGGGTTGTCGATGTTGTCCTCCTTTGGTGATGGGCATGTTTGTGCGGGCTGTCAATACGGTAAGGCACATCGCCTTCCGTTTGATAAATCTCAAACAAGGAGCAAGAAACCATTGGAGTGTATTCATGGCGACCTGATGGGACCGACTGTTACTGCCAGCCTTGGTGGAAGCAAATACATGCTTGTCTTGGTTGATGACTACTCAAGGTATACTTGGGTGTACTTCTTAAAGGAGAAGTCGGATGCCTTCCGTTTGTTCGTGGAGTTCAAGGAGTTGGTAGAAGGCCGGCTTGGCTTGCGGATTAAGAAGTTTCGAACTGATAACGGGGGAGAGTTTGTCTCTTCCGAGTTTTCTAACTTCTGCAGGAAGCACGGGATCCAACGGGAGCTTACATGTGCTCACACTCCACAACAAAATGGGGTAGCGGAGCGGAAGATCCGTCATTTGACGGAAACCTGCAAATGCTGGCTGCATGCGAAAGATATCCCGAGGTCCTTTTGGGCGGAGGGAATGTCTTGTGCTGCATATGTTATCAACCGGATGCCACTCAGCCCTATCAACATGAAGACGCCCATTGAGCTGTTGCTAAAGGAGAAGCCGAGTGTTGGACACCTTCGGGTGTTCGGTTCAACTTGCTACGTGCATGTCCCGGATGCTTCACGGACAAAGCTGGATGCGAAGGCAAGGAAACTTGTCTTTGTTGGCTATGATGAGCGGAAGAAGGGATGGAAGTGCATGGACCCTGTGACGAAGAAGTTCGTGGTGTCAAGAGACGTTGTCTTTGACGAGCTGACGTCATATGGAGGTGGCTCGGTGGAGCCTACCGGAAGTAGCAAGGTTGAGGAAGCACCGGTGGAGGCTGCTGAAGGCTTGGAAGAGGAGCTTGCTGTTTCTCCAGCAGCTCCTGTTGCTTCGAACTCCGAGGCTGAGCCTTCTGGCTCAGGAAGCAGGGGGAGCACTGCTCAATGCTTGCCCCAGGTAGGAGTGGAGCCTGAAGAAGCAACGGAAGCCGTGAGCAAGGAGCCATGTCTTCGGAGATCGAAGAGGGTGGTTAAGCCACCGGCTCGGTACTGTGATGGGAATGCAGTGAGCTTTGTCTCCTGCTTCTTTGCAGGTCCTCTGGATGAGCGAGAGCCTGCAAGCTTCAACGAGGCCACTGGAGTGAAGGAGTGGGAAGGTGCCATGAAGGAAGAGATTGATGCTCTGAAGAAGAATGAAACCTGGGACCTTGTGCCCAAGGTTGATGGCATTACTCCGGTTACTTGCAAGTGGGTGTATAAGTTGAAGAAGAAGGCTGATGGGAGCATTGATCGGTTCAAGGCTCGCCTGGTCGCTAGAGGATTCTCACAGCAGTATGGAGAAGACTATGAGGAGACATTCAGTCCAGTTGCGAAGATGACGTCTGTAAGAGTGGTGATCGCCTTGGCTGCTAGCAAGGGATGGAGGTTGTGGCAACTCGATGTGAAGAATGCCTTTCTTTACGGAGAGATTGACAAGGACATCTTCATGGATCAGCCGCTTGGTTTCGTCTCTGAGAAGCATCCGGACTATGTCTGCAAACTCAGGAAGGCTCTCTATGGGTTGAAGCAAGCTCCTCGAGCGTGGTATGGGAAGATTGCAGAGTACCTGCAGTTCTGTGGATACCTGGCTTCTAACTCGGATTCTAGCTTGTTCGTCAAGAAGAAGGGAGAGCTAAGAGTCTTGGTCCTGCTGTATGTGGATGATATGATCATCACAGGGAACTCGGAGGAGGAAGTAGCAAGGCTCAGGGGAGAGCTTGCTATACGCTTCGAGATGAAAGACTTGGGAGAGTTGCATCACTTTCTTGGTCTGGAAGTGGAGAGGAAGGAGTGCGGGATTCTCATTAGCCAGAAAGGGTATGCTGATCGTATTGTGAACGGTTTGGCATGGGCGAAGGGAAGAAGTGCTCTACTCCACTGGAATCTGGGCTGAAGCTTCGACGAGATGAGGGAAGGGTGCTTAATGATCCCTTGGTGTTCAGGGCTCTTGTTGGGAGCTTGATCTATCTGACGATTACAAGGCCGGATATAGCTTATGCTGTTGGCCGAGTAAGTCGGTATATGGCTGAACCAAGGCAATCTCATCTAGTGGCGGCGAAGGGAATTCTGAAGTATGTCAAGGTGACTTCTGAGATGGGACTCCTCTATGGAAGGGATGCGGAGTTTGCGTTGCTCGGGTACACGGATGCTGACTATGGCGGTGATTCGGATGATCGAAGGTCTACTTCAGGTTATGTGTTCACTTGCGGTTCAGCTAGCATCTCGTGGTGTAGCAAGAAGCAGGACTCGGTGTCGGTTTCAACCACGGAGGCGGAGTATAAGGCTTCGGCCTTGGCTGCTCGGGAAGCCGTTTGGTTGAGGAGACTCATAGAGGATGTTCATGAAGAAGTGCAAGGGCCTACTTTACTCCGGGGTGACAATGAGAGTGCTCTCAAACTGGTAAACAATCCAGTGTGTCACGCCAGGACCAAGCATATAGAGATTGATCACCACTTCATCAGGGAGAAGGTGTTGGAGGGGTCTCTGCTGGTCGGGCATGTTCGGAGTGAAGATAATCTTGCTGACATCTTCACGAAGCCGCTGTCGAAGGGGCCCTTTGAACGCTTGCGCAGCTTGCTGGGCTTGGTCACCACTTCTCACTTCAAGGGGGAGTGTTGAAATTTGTGAAGTGGAAGTGGGTGACGGGACAGGCCGCGCGGCCTGTGCGGACAGCTTTGGCGGACTGGGCGGACTGGGCGGACTGAGGTTGCGGCCTGGTGAAAAGTCTGGTGGAAGCCGGCTGTGTTCTGAGCGGGTTGTTGCATGGTGTCCGCGGTTTGGTGCGGCCTGGTATCTGCGGATAGAGAGGCTTGCGGACTGGTGCATTGCTCAGTGGCCGCGGGTGCAAGCTTGCGCTGTTGGCGGGTTGGTTCGAGTTCGCGGAAGCTTGCGGACTGGAGTGTCCGCGGTTCTGGCTGTTGCGGACTGAGCCTAGAGCTTGGCTGAGGCCTTGTCGAGTTCTGGTGGCACAGCAGGTGTTTGCTGTGGAGATCGTGGTTGGCGGACTGTGTTTGGAGTCCGGCAGGAAGCTACTGCATTGGACAAGTGCGAGGAGCTCGCGGACTGGTTGCGGTCTGTGCTAGGGTGTTTGGCGGACGGGACTTTGTGTCCGCCATGCTCGCACTGGCCCTTGATGGTTTTGGACTTGGTCACACTTGGTGTCAAGTTCATGGTGTCCGCCGTATCCGCCAAGTCCGCTGTGACCGGGCGGACTGTTGCTGTTTGCCTTTGGTCGTGGACTTGTGGCGGATTGAGGTGTGAGTCTTGCGGACTGCCTCGGGTTGGTGCGGACTGCCATTGAAGAAGGTGCTGTCCTGAAGCAGTTGGAGCTTTGCGGGCTGGTGCCTTGTCCGCTTAGCTTGGGCGGACTGGAGAGGGTTCGTCATTGGTTGCCTTGCTCCTGGCGGTTTCCCTTGGTGACTGGCTAAGTCCTCGCGGACTGAGCGGACAGTCGTTTTGTGTTCGCGCGGGCTGGGGCGGTGTCGCTATCTCATGGGCGGTGACCACACTCCTCACCTGGCCTATAAATAGGACCCCCCTGGCACATCTACAGTAACCAGAAGTAACGTGAGTGAACAGTAATTTGGGTTGGGCGAGTGCTGCGGTCTGTGTTTTTCAGTCCGCGCGGATTGTTTCAGGCTGACGGTTTGCTGTGTGCAGGTCGCGCGGATAACTTCAAGGAGCCAGGAGCTTGGCTGTGACTTCGGTCAGTGCTTGGAAGTGTGCGGTCTCTGCGGACTCAGCAGGAGGTCGCTCTGCGGCTTGTCAGTTCTGTTTCAACTTTCCCAGCTTCAATAACCTGTCCGCCGGCTTCAGGCGGGTAGGGGAGTTCCTCAGTTCGGGTTCAGCAGGAGGCGAATAACGGTCTGTCCGCGCGACCTCGCGGTCTCGGCGGACTCCGTGGTATTCGGCGGATTGCAGCATAGCTTGGGCGGTCTCGGCGGTCTCGGCGACCTCGCGGTCTCGGCGGACTGGAGTTCTGTCCGCCCGGCTTGTTTTTTGGTTCTTTCTGTTTACAGCTGTAATACTAGCGAAATCATGTCTCGCTATGTATGCCTCGGATTGTAATGAAGTGAATGCATAATAAGATCTTCTTGTGCTTCCATTGTTTTGTTGGGTGCAACCTCTAGTCCTTGGGTTTCCGCGGTTCAGCGTGCGAACTGGGTAGTTTCGAAGATATTAATTTGGCGTTTGGGCTATCTTGCTGACCACGTTGAGAAAATTTAACAATTCTAGCCACAATGGACAAGAGGGCTCAGAATATCATTGTGAGTGTCATAGATGATGCTACATTTCAGAACTTGATACACTGTAAGACATCAAAGGAGATGTGGGATACTCTTATAGTGTATATGGAGGGTTCAGAAGAAGTCAGGCATGATAGAAAATCTTTGTTAAACCAGGAATATGAAAGTTTCAGGCAAGGTAAGTCTGATAGCATAACAGAATGCTATAAGAAATTCTATAGGATTGTCAATGAGCTAATGTCCTATGGAAGAGATTTCAGCAACTATGAGCTGAATGATAAGTTCTTGATGTCTCTAACAAAGGACTGGGACACCAAGATCTGTGCCATTAGGGAAATGGCCAAGTTAGCAGATATTCCTCCTCCAACTTTGTTTGGAAAACTGCTATCTTATGAAATGCAGTTGATGGTAAGGAAAGAAGAGGAGAAGACTACCAGAAGTGAGCACAAAGAAAGAACAGTGGCATTCAAGACAGAAGCCACTAAGAAATACAAAAGTAAGTCTCCATCTCCACCTCCAAAAGTGGTTGAGACTGAGTCAGATGATTCAGAAAGCAGAAAGTCTGAAAGCAGTGAGAGTGATGAGGACTTTGCAGCTTTCACAAGACACTTTCAGAAGTTTCTAAAGAAGAAACAGTGGAGGTCAAAGCCATCCACTTTACAGGGAAAAGATGACTATTATCAGAATAAGAAGTCATCAAAGAAAGACAGGAGAAAGCCCAAGTCAAGCAAAGCAACTCTATCAAAAATTGTATGCTATTGCTGTAACAGACAAGGAGAAGTTATTGCAGACTGTCCAGAGAAAAGGAAAGAGTCTAATGATAAGAAAAAGACTCAATTCAAGGGCAAGAAGGAAAGGTCTTTTGTAGCCAAGAAGGACAAAAGCCTGTCAGACATATCATCTTCAGAAACTGAGTCAGAAGCAGAAGCTTATATTGGACTGTTTGCTGGAGAAGAGGAAGAGGAGTTCATCCAGCTAATGAACTCTATATTTGAGCAAGAGGATAATAAGTGTCAAGGACTGATGGCATTGTCAGAAGGTGACAAAATCCAGGAGCAGCCTGGACCTAGCAAGGTACAAAATTTTTCTTTAAGTTCAATTTCTAGTGCTAGTTCAGATTCAGTTACATCAGCATCAAGTGATGCCAGTGGATCTGAATCTGAAGGGGATATTCATCAATTGATTGATGAATATAGAGTTCTGTTGCAAGCTTTTAAGAAAAGCAAATCCTTGGCCAAGAGTCAGGCTAAGGAAATTGCTAGTCTCAAAGAGGCTGCAACTGATTTTGAGAAGTTGATTGATCAAAAGTTAAATGAAATAGCCAGACTGAAAAACATAACTGTTATTCATATGGGGACTATAACATTCAAGAATGATCAAATCAGAATTCTGGAGATTAGTCTTCAGAAGGAGAGAGATATAGTTGCTAGGTTTTCTAAACCAAAGTCTATTCTACCTTTGATTGATGAGTTATACCTTACAAGGGTAAAGCTGGACTGGGGTTTACTAGACCTGCTAGGACTGTTCAGTCCAAGTCTAAGGGCAAATCCCCAGCTCTCAACAAGCTAGTTGTAGATAAAACAGCTAGGGATGTACCTAAGCAAAGGTACAATAGGTTTGAGTGTTGGTGCTGTGGCAAGGTAGGCCACTTTGCCATAGACTGTTGGCACAATTCTAGTGCCAAGATGAGTAGCAAACTGCCTGTTGGAAGATCTACAGGTAGCTTTGTTAAGAGGCAAACTAACCAGCACCAAGGACCCAAGAATTCTTTAGGTTCTAAGGTCAACTAATCTGTTTTGCAGGTGAGTCCAAGTGGCCATGCCCCAATATGGTACTTGGACAGTGGATGTTCCAGACACATAACTGGAACTAGGGGATTGCTAAAGGACTTCACACTAATCAAGGATGGTCCTAAAGTCACCTTTGGTGGTTCTGAAAAAGGAATCATCAAGGGTTTTGGTAACATTTCTAGCACCCATATTACAATTAGTCAAGTGGCTTATGTTAAAGGTTTGAAACATAACCTTATTAGTATAAGTCAACTGAGTGATTTAGGATATGACATCTCATTTGTCAAAGATGGTTGTCATATCAGGAGATCAAATGATCAAGAGATCATTTTGACTGGTTATAGAAAAAGAAATGTTTAATGCCTAGACATTATGTGTGAGAACAATGGTTCTCCTGTGTGTCTTGTAGCTGATGAGAAAGTCTCTCATTGTGTCAAATGGCACAAGAGGCTAGCCCATCTCAACTACAAGACAATTGGTCAACTCTATAGCAAAGAGTTAGTTAGGAATGGTCCTCAAGTTAAGTGTATTAAAGATAGGATATGTTCATCTTGTCAAAAGGGCAAGCAGACTAGATCCACCTTTAATAGCATTGAAAACAAATGCTGTGAGGTGTTTATACCTCTTGCATATGGATCTCTTTGGTCCTATGCCAGTTCACAGCCTAGGTAGGAAGGTCTACACATTTGTGGTTGTAGATGACTACTCAAGGTTTTCCTGGGTGTTCTTCCTTAGACAGAAATCTGAAACACCTAATATCTTTTATAGCTTTGTCAAACAAATTCAGAATGAGTTAGACAGTACAGTGGTCAAAATAAGAAGTGACCATGGTACTGAATTTCAGTCTGATAGTATGACAAAACTATGTGAAGAATTTGGGATATTTCAGGAATTTTCTTCACCAAGAACACCTCAGCAAAATGGCATTACTGAGAGGAAAAATAGAACCTTGATTGAGGCTGGTAGGACCCTATTAAGTGACACATCTCTACCAGAATATTTCTAGGCTGAGGCAGTTAATACTGCATGCCATGTAATTAATAGGGCTACCATTACTAAAAGCCACAATAAGACCCCTTATGAGATTGTGAAAGGCAGAAAACCAAACCTATCCTATTTCAGGATCTTTAGTTGTAAGTGCTTTATACTTAACAATGGAAAGTCTTACTTGACTAAGTTTGCTGCCAAATCCCAAGAGGGGATATTTGTTGGGTACATCAACAATATTAAGGCTTATAGAGTCTACAACTTGACTACTCAAGTTGTAGAGGAGTCAGTACATGTAGTATTTGATGAAGCTAGACTTATTAATAATGAGTTGTCTAGAAGCATTTGTAGCTCCACAGGTGTTACTAAGAAGATGGATAAGCTCACTATTGAAGAAGGATCTACTGCAAGTCAGCATGAGATGATAGTGACTGCTGTCCAGGGGGAGTACTACATGTACCTAATGCAGAAGAAGACCAAGGAGTGCAGCAAGTTGAAGAAGTTGAAGGAGTTCAACCTGAAGTCAGGATGCCTCCAGCTAATAGACATCTAAGAGATCATCCAGCAGATCAAATCATTGGTGATCTAAGTCAAGGGGTACAAACAAGGAGCAGAAATCTGAGTGCAGTGTTCTACTCCAATTTTCTATCCCAAGTTGAGCCAAAGAAATTTGAAGAAGTCATCCCAGATCCTCATTGGATTGAGGCAATGCAAGAGGAACTGAATCAGTTCAAGAGATGCAAAGTTTGGGAGCTTGTTCCTAAACCAAGAGACTACAATATAATTGGAACCAATTGGATCTTTAGAAACAAGATGGATGAACATGGAGTGATTATCAAGAACAAAGCAAGACTGGTTGCTAAGGGATATAGGCAGGAAGAAGGTATTGACTTTGATCAAACCTTTGCTCCAGTAGCCAGACTGGAAGCCATAAGAATGTTCCTGGCCTATACAACCTATCAAGGTTTTAAAGTATACCAAATGGATGTTAAGTCAGCCTTTTTAAATGGCAATCTGAAAGAGGAAGTCTATGTGGAACAGCTATCAGGTCTTGTTGATTCAACTCAACCTAATTATATCTATAGACTTAGGAAGGCTTTGTATGGGTTAAAACAAGCCCCTTGGGCTTGGTATGAAACCCTGTCTAGTTTCTTCATTGAGAATAAATTCACAAGGTGGAAATAGACAAGACTCTATTCCTTAGGGAATCCAGAGGCAAGATCATACTAGTCCAAATATATGTAGATGACATAATATTTGGGTCTACTGAAAGTGGTCTTTGCAGGAAGTTTGCAAAACTTATGCAAGGACAATTTGAGATGAGCAGTATGGGGGAACTTAAGTTCTTCTTGGGTCTCTAAGTTAGACATACTAAGAATGGTTTATCCATATGTCAGTCTAAGTTCACCCTAGAATTTATAAGGAAATATGGTATGGAATCTTCCAGCATCATGAAAACTCCTATGGGGTCAAGTATGTCTCTTAGCAAATATGATGCAGGGAAAACTGTAGATGAGACTTTGTATAGAGGGATAGTTGGATCCCTATTGTATTTGACTGTAAGTAGACCAGATATCATGTATGCTACATGTGTCTGTGCTAGGTACCAAGCATGCCCTAAAGAATCTCATTTGACAGCAGTCAAGAGAATTCTGAGATATCTAAAGGGCACACCTTATCTAGGCCTTTGGTACCCTAGGAATGGAGACTTTGAACTAACATGTTTTTCAGATGCAGACTTTGCAAGCTGCAAGGAAGATAGAAAGAGTACAACTGGAACCTGTCAATTCCTAGGTGGAAGACTGATTTCATGGAGTAGCAAGAAGCAAACAAGTGTGGCTATCTCCACAGCAGAATTAGAATATGTGGCTGCAGGAAGTTGTTGTGCTCAACTTCTATGGATACAACATCAGCTAGAAGACTATGGTATTCAAGTAAGTAGAACACCACTATTTTGTGATTCTACTAGTGCTATATCTATTGCTAACAATCATGTTTCCCATAGTAGAACTAAACAAATTGAAATAAAATATCATTTTCTAAGGGAACATGTAGAAAAAGAAGATATTTCACTAGAGTATGTAAATACAGATAATCAACTAGTTGATATGTATACTAAGCCCTTAGAAGAAACAAAGTTCAATAGGTTTAAAATTGAACTAGGTATGATAAACTTAGAATAAGTTTACAGAAATGGCTAAGTAAAATAGTGTCGACACACAGAGTTGTCTGTGTCGAGACAGTGAATAGGTGTCGACACTTCAGAGAAAAGGTGTCGACACATCTAGGAAGTTGGTGTCGACACTTCAGAAAATTAGTGTCGACACATACAGGGTCAGTGTCGACACAACCAAGGTGGTGTCGACACTTAGAATTTACACAGAATTAAACAAGTAAAGTCTCGACTAAGTGTCGAGCTAAGTGGTGTCGACACATAAACAAGTGTCGACACATATATTCTATCGACTACACTTATGTCGACACATAGTTGTCGAGACATTATAAGTCTGTGTCGACACTTTTCAACAGTGTCGACACAATTTAAGTTAGTTGACACGCCCTTTCATCTTCAATCCTAGAAAGGTATAAATAGGATTTCGTCATTGTCTGTCGACACGCTCACCAAAGTTTCGAGACCAAACTTGTGTGTCGACACCTCCCTTCTCTCAATTCAAATTCTTCAAACCCTAATGGTGCCAAAGCTCGAAGAGAACGTAAATGAAGGATATGAACTAGTGTGGCATGCATTTGATGACGCCGAACCGGAGATCAAGGATGTTGTAAACCTAGTTGCAAACTTAGGGTTAGATTTTCTTGTTTCATAACCAACCAAAATATGGAAGAAAGAAGTTATAGAATTTCTGAATGGAGAAACCCTAGACGAATCTGTACTCAAGATAAAGTCAAGGGTTCATGGAGAAAAGGTGAAGGTCTCACCTAAGAGCTTGAGAAAGGTACTAAACCTACCAAGAACTAAGGAAGAAGATGAAGTTTCTGCTTCTAAAACTAGGGAAGCTTTAACATGGTGTGGTCTGGATTCCAATATGAAAATTGGATCAGTATTCAATAGAAAGGGGATGAACAGCCAAGGCAAATTTCTCTCAGAAATTGTTGGCAAGGTGATTATGTGCAAGTCTGGAGGGCATGACAGAGTTTCTGCATATATGTTCAATCTAATGACAAGGTTAATCTTCCAACTAAACACTGACTGGCCTGCAGTATTGTTTGATAAGATCAAGGAGAGTATGAAGAAGCCCAATTTGGGCAGGATTCTAAGTCTTTACTTGGCTGGTAGTATACCAGAAGTAATGAGACAAGCTGCAGGCTCTAAGATCAATCATATGAGGAAGATGGACATGTGGATCTTCTCAAGATGGGATAGGGTCTTGACCAAGGAGATGCCAACACCTGAGAAGGTAACACCTCAAAAGAAGAAGAAGAAGACAGCTCCAGTAGCTCAATTATCATCAAGTAGCTCTGAAGAGCATGTTGTCTTTACACCAGATGATGACCAAGAAACTGGAACTGCTGGAAAGTCTCCAGATAGACAAGAAGCTGCAGACAGGCAGGGGGAGCTACCTCAAGCTAGCCCCATACACCAAGATTCTATCCAGGGGGAGCCTATAGTAGTGGAAGAGCCAACTCCACTAGAAAGTGAACAAGCCAATCAAACCATCCTTGAGGTAATCACAGAAATCAATCAATTAGATTTCCTTATTGAGAGTGAAGTTATAATTGACAAATTATCCGATGTTAATCAGCAACCTCAGATTCATAGCCAACCCCAAGATGTTGTCATGGAGGACACATCTGTTGCTGATCAAGTGGAACCACATCAAGTACTTGATGAGATAAGAGAATCTCCATCACAACCTCAACAAGAATTTACAATGGAAGATCTCTTCCTCAATCTGGACCAAACAGACTTTGAGAAGGAAAGTGCTGCTACTGAGGGGGAGAAGTCCCAAGCTGAGGGGGAGCCAGTGGTGATTCTAGAAGAACCTGCAAGGAAAGAGCCTGAGAAGCCAAAGGATGTTGAGGAGCTACCTAGGGAGAGGGTATAAATAGCAAGCACATCTGCTTCTGAAGATGAGGAGGCTGCAAGAGCAAAGAAAAGGAAATTCCAAGTCTTTAAAAGAAGGAGCCAAAATTATAAGAAAGCTCTGCAAACCATAGCACCACAGCCAACACCACAGCCAACACCATCAACAGATTTCAGTTCCTTGATGGTTGCTATGCAGATAAAGCTTGATGAGCAAAGAAAAGCTCTGGAAACATATATGGATGAGGGGCATAAGTCTTTACAATTTGATCTGCCCCAAGACATTAAGTCTATAAGATTTGAGATGAATCTGAATAAGAAGGAGATGACTGACTGCTTTCACAAAGGAGGGAATGCAGTGGTCTACTTAGCTACACATCAGGAGAAAATCAAAGCTCAAGTGGATGACATTGCACTGAAGCGAGGATATGTTCTGGAGAACCAGATAAGAATGAATGACAACTTAACTGCTTCACACAATGCAATTGTCATAGAGATGAAGAATATAGCTGCTGGACTGACTACATCTAATGCTACTGCTAAGGCAGAGTTTGATAAAGCTTTACAATATGGCATAACTGCTGTTACTTCTGCTATTCAAGATTCTCAGAAGCTGATCTCAGAAAAACTCCAAAGGTTAAAACCTTTTTACAAGGATGGAGTCAATTACCTAAATGCACAAATCCGATTTCAGAAGGATGATCTAAGAGATCACATAGAAAGAGAAGTCATAAAGGGGGAGAGGGTGTTAGTCAAAGCAGGCTCTGATCATGCAAAATGGATTTCCAATTCCATCAGAGCGACTCTTGGTTATCCTCCTTTATGTGATGATGATAATGTAGCAGAGTCTGGAATTAATCCTGCCTATCTTGGAGGTGAGCAAGCTAAAGTAGCTCAGGTGATCTATCCTCCACCAGACTTTGATATGATACAAGCAGATATACAGACAATGTATAGTCCACCTGAGGGAAAGCACAATGTCATAATAGAAAAAGTGGTTCAGCTAGTATCTGAGGCCATACTAAAAGAACAAGAAGCTTTGTTGAAGGAACAAGAGACTCAGTTGTCTAAGAAGAGGTTCAGAGAGCAAGCTGAACAAAGGCCTGATTTTGAACAGTGGAGCCCCACTTCAAGAAATATTATATTAACTGCATGGAAGGCTGCCAAGGATAATATTCAAGACAGAAACAAGTGGTATTCTGAACTGGAATGGAGAAAGCATGAGTCCAGGCAAGAAGCCATAGTGCAATATAGAAGAAAGGCAAAGATGGGAAAGCTACCTCCTAATGCCCAGGAGCCTAGCAAGTACTTTCCCAAGCCTTATCATTACTTTGAGAGGCAGAAGATTAAAGCTGAAGAGCTAAAGAAGAAGGATCTTAAAGGCAAGAAGCCTAATGATACTGAAGATGCGGAAGCCCCTATGCAAGCAAAGATACAGTCTGGGAAGGGCATAGTGATCAAGGATGCTGAGCAGAAATAGAATAGAATTTATCTTTAGTTTACAGTTGTAATCTTTTGATTTTAAACACTCTGTAAACTTTTGTATAATGAATATGACAAAGTTGTTAGAACAATGTGATGTGTTATAAATCTATTTCATAACTGTTCTGAGATGATATCTGTGTATACATGTTTTGTTTAATACATGTTTATGTACTTTCCCTGATTGTATAATCATGTTTACATCATACTGTAATTTTGTTTTGTATGGTGTATATCATTGACTAAGGGTTATGACTTCTCCAAATAGGGGGAGATTGTTGGGTACATTGGAATAAATGTACCTGATTTGAAGAAGCCTCGCCCTACTCAATGATATACATCAAAATGTATTTGATGTATTTTTGAGTTGCCTTGTGCAGGTTAAGTATTTGCAGGGAAAGCAGAAAAGATTCTAAGTCCATGTATCGACACCCAGAAGGAAAGTGTCGACACTTAAGAAGACTTGTGTCAACACCCAGAGAAGCAGTGTCGACACTTGGAGTACTTGTGTCAACACCCAGACAAGCAGTTTCGACACTTGGAGTAGTTGTGTCGACACCAGCGATGCAGAGTCGACATTAGACAAAAAGTGTCGACACTTACAGTTTGTGTCAACACTCAATGAAGAGAAGTCCAGTGAAGCTGTGTCGACACTTAGAAGCAGTGTCAACACTCAGAGGAACTGTGTCTACATCAGAAAGTGTCGACACTTGGAGGCTATGTCGACACTCAGCAAAAGTCAGCAGAGTCTAAGTATAAGTGTCGACATAATAAAGTATGTGTCAACACACAGCAGAAGACTTAGCACATGAAGAATGTGTCGACATAATAAAGAATGTGTTGACACACAGCAGAAGACTCAACACATGTAGAAAGTGTCGACACTTGGAAGCTGTGTCGACACTTAGCAAAGTTCAACAAAATTCTAAGTACAAGTGTCGACAAAAAGGAGATGTGTCGACACTCAGCAAAAGTCTCAACATATGGAGAAAGTATCGACACAAGGAGAAGTGTCGACACTCAGCAAGTATCAACACAGAAGGCATGTGTCGACACCAAGAAGAAGTGTCGACACTGAACAAGTTCAACACAAGAAGATGTGTCGACACAAAGTAGTTGTGTCAACACTTACAAGAATTCAACAAAGTACTGAAGAACAAGGACTTGTGTAGACACACAATATCAGTATCGACACATGATGAAGAAGCAGTGTCGCGAAGTAAATTCTACAACACAAGAATTTGTGTCGACGCCTTGAAGGTTAGTGTCGACACTTAGTCTACTTGTGTCGACACTTGGTCTATAAGTGTCGACACTTAAGGACAAATTGCCTCAACACTTTCAGACAGTTACAAATATTTCAAGAACTGACTGGATGACTTGACAGCTGTCATTCTAGCCGGTCTACTGCAACTGTCAGAGTTGTCAGAAAGCTGTTAGGAACCGGATCAGCCGGTCACCATGAAGAAGGCCTATATATAGGCTTATTCTGTCAACAGAAGAAGAAGATTCAACACAGATTAACACAAATCAGTTGAAGTGATCAGAAGATCTAAGTAGTTGGAGAGAGAGCTCCTTCCAAGAAGACAGCTGTTGGAACCAGGCTGTGAAGAAGGGTTCAGACCTAGTTCTGAATCTTAAGTTGCAGTGATTGAAGATCAGCTGCAGAGAATCAATCATATTGTGTTCTACATTCAAGATGCTTTGAAGAAAAGCCAAGTGAGGTTGATCTCAGCAGAGTTCATTCAAGAACTCATCAAGAACCTATCAACTCATCTCTCATTTTCTGAGTTGTAGGTATACACTTTATATTCTATATTTCTTGTAGGATCCTTAGGGATCTGAGTTGTAAGCCTGTAATTATAAAGGCTGAGTGGTAGGGCATGTGTGCCTGAGTGTAGGAGATCTATTTCTCTGAGTGTAGGCCTGTTGTGGCTGAGTGTAGGTCTTTGGAGAAGACTAAGTTGTAGGGCCTTGGGCCTGAGCTGTAGGAACCATTTGTGGTTCTGAGTGTAAGATCTGAGGATCTGAGATAGTGGAGAAGTTTGGCCGAATCTAGTACACTACTAGATAGGCGAAGGGGGAAAGTGGATGTACCCAAACCTTGGGGAACCACTATAAATCTGTGTGTTCACTATGTGCTTGTTTATTCTGTGATTGCTGTTTGATTGCTGTGAAGAATTGATTAAAACTCTGTGATATATTCTACAATCTGCCTAAAAAGTTTAAAAAGATTAAGTCACCTATTCACCCCCCCCCCCCTCTAGGTGATTAGGTACAATTTCTTTCAGCAAGTCCTAGAGGAGAAGATCTGCCGCTGTTGTGAAGGAGAAGATGCCGCCGAGAAGAGTTACACGATCCATGACCGAAAATGGTGGAAACACCAGAAATGAGGTGAGCTTCCTCCCCTCTCCATTGGTGATAGATCTGTAGATATCTAGGTGAGATGTCGACTCAAAAGAGCCTAAACTTGCGAGATGATGATTTCTCTAGGAAGAGGCTGTTCTAGGGCTTGTGCTCTAAGGATAGTGGTGTCTTCAACCTCTCCAACCTTTTATGTGAAGATGGGGGGCGGTTTCGTGAAGAGAAATGACCTCATGAGGGTGAATAAGGGAGAATTAATTTCTGATGTGATTTGGGGAGATCAACTTGAGGAGGAAGATGAACCGATGTCGTTCATTCTACTTTAATATGCGAGCAGAATCTGTGTTCTGCGCGCAGAGATATTCTTGGCCATTTTCAGGTGTGATATGGCCATATCCAGGCTTTCGACTAAACACAAAAGGTGAAGTTCTTGAAACTACCTTTCCAACGAGTGGTTGCACGACTTCAGGCGAAGTATTTAGCCACGGTAAAGTCTAAACGAACATGACATCCGATAAATCCTGCATGCAGAAATTGTGTTCTGTATGCAGCAGACTTCAAGGCTGATTTCAAGTATGATACTATTGAATCAGGGTTGTGGTCTGAACATAAAAGTTGTAGCCCATGGAAAGACCTTTCCATCAAGGGATGACACGTCTTCACCAGATTCCAGTAGCTTCAGGAATCTCCGGTCGAAGTTGTTGTGCTGATAGTGTCCTGTAATTGGAATTCTGGTTTTGGTATAACTTTAGATTTGGACTCGGTAGATACAATGTAGTAAATTAATTTGAGTTTGGATGAACTCTTTTATGATAACCATCATAGTTCTATGAATGTTGAAATTTATTAATTGGATTCCATGTAATCGATTTGTGAAGCAAAGCATACTCAAACGAAATGATTTGATAAAAATTGGTAGACTAATATAAATGCACATCATATTAATAATATGTTGAAATTATTTGGAATTACATGTAGAAGGATAATCCATGGCCATGAGAATGTTTGATAAACAGAATGAATTTAGTATTTCAATGCCTAGAGTGTCGTCTCTCTACGGGTAGTATTGTGGAAGGATGTAAGTGTGGTGTTGACTGTCACTAGTTGGGATAGCATTGAGATGAGTCAAAGTCGGACGGTTGGGATTGGTACTCAGTGTTCATGTCCCAAGGCTCCTTCCGTGCCAAGTGGATGGTTGGGCTTGGTCCTCGTGCTTTCTCCGAGGCTCCTTCCATGCCACGGTGATGTGGAATTGCATGCGGTGTGAGTTGACATGCGGTGTCGTAATCCTGGGTTAAGAATAGTGTGGCAGGTCTACGGGCTCGCTGATTGTCACATCGATGGGAGTTGACAGTTAGACATTGGGCTGTTGGGCTTGGTCCTCGGTGTTCATGTCCTAGGGCTCCTTTCGTGCCAACTGAACAGTTGGGCTGGGTCCTCGTGTTTTCTTCTGAGGCCCCTTCCGGATCACACAAGGTCAGTTCAGGGCTTGGTTCTCGGTGCACATCTACCCGAGACTCACGCTGGGCTATAGTACGTATAGGCTCTGCTGTTGTGTTCTTAGCGTTAAGGCCTACGGAGGCCTAGGTAAATCAGTACGGATGCCCGCCTAGTAGTAGAGAAGCCCGCTCTACTGTCACCGCCTGGCCACGGTGGTTGATACCTGAGAGGTTAGCTACCTGCTCGAAAAGTGGGAACTACTAGTCTGTGTCAACACATCGGTTACATGTGTGTGATCATGGGTGAGTCATTGCATAGCATACATACCATTACATTACATTGCAAAACAAGATCCTCATCGTATAAGATTATATGGGCACTCTTATACGATGAGTTACTTTATGTAAACTGATCCTTAACTTATAATCTTGTATGGGAATCCTTATAAGTTAAGTTACTTTCTTGTTGTAGTTACTTATACTTGATGGATGGTTATTGCTCTTGTAGAACTGCTAGTTTATAATGTTGTTAATCATGATGTACCAATACCACATGTTTGTACCTGCTTATACTATTTATTATTCTTTGTACCTTTGCTCTTTTCTCTGCCCGATGCCGAGGAGTCGCTGGGGGAGCCGATTTGAAGCCACCTAGTCTTTTCGACTAACGGTTTCTACGTCTTCCTCTTTAGGAGGTCACCCCGCAGGTAGAGCAGCCGCAAACTATGCAGCAGGACAGCCAGGCCAGGATGGCAGGGCCTGAAGTGACGGTGCCGAAGCTACCGTCGGTTACCGATGTAAGTGTTGAGCGACTCTGATGTAGCCCCTTTCGGCAATTATTAATTGTACTCTGATATTGTTGAAGCATGTTTTAGCTTCCTTATTTTATGTACTTTGGACATATATGCTTTGTGTGGATTTGACTTCTTATTATATTTTGGTTGGGTTGGCATATATATATATATATATATATATATATATATATATATATTGATATTGATTGTAGCCGGCAAAATAGGCGTCTTGTGGTACAAGTTAGGCCGTGTGCTAATGCTACCGCAAGGCGGTTCTTCTGGGCATAAGACCCACTTCGTGCCGTGTTTTGGGATCCGGGAGGGGGCTCTTACAGGTGGACTCACATGGGGCCCACTATAGGGTTCAAGTCAACTAAGGTCAAACAAGTCCAAATTTAAACCATAAGTATAACTTTACCTCACCACTATGTCCCTAACCCTAAAAGAAATCTAAGTGACCCAAAATCCCCATCAAAGGGTCACCCATTGACACAATTTGAGCAAAGTCAACTCTAGCCCTAATTTGGTCAAAACCACATGCATAGGCCCAATTAGCCTAAGTAGGGCATCACCATGTCCCAACCCATGTTTGGTGGTATCATAGAGCTCATGACCATCAAGTGGAGCCAGCTCACTCATCAAATTGACCAAGTTAACCACAAAGTCAAACTTGGTCAACCATAGGCCTAAATAGGGAATTTATGAACCAAGCCCAATCCTATTGGTGTAAAGCCTTGAGCCATGACCTAACCCATGTTGGGAGGGGTTATAGGATCCATGACCATCAAGTGGGACCAACCCACTCATTAAATTAACTAGGTCAACCGTAAAGTCAATCTTGGTGAACATAAGGGCTAAATGGGGAATTAAGAAGCCAAGCCCATTTCCAATGGGCTAAGGCCATGACCCATTAGCAGCCCAAGTGCTCAATTATAGCCCTAACCCTCTAGGGTAGTAACATGCATGGGGGTATTTTGGGAATTT
The DNA here is from genome assembly GCA_039583875.1 of Platanthera guangdongensis. Classification (NCBI taxonomy): domain Eukaryota; kingdom Viridiplantae; phylum Streptophyta; class Magnoliopsida; order Asparagales; family Orchidaceae; genus Platanthera; species Platanthera guangdongensis. Next base: position 109,555,604 of record CM077154.1, read on the forward strand.
TCCCAAGTGGAGGAGAGAGAAAATGTGGGAAATTAGGAATGAAGGCCATGTGGCCCTCCTCCTCTCTTTCCAAGACCATCTCTGAGCTCACCCATCAATTCTCAGCCATTTCCAGCAAGCTCCATGACACATGGCAGCTATGGTGAAGCATCCAATGCTTGGACAAAATTCCCATTGTTTAAAACACCACAACCAGCCAACTCTACCCTCATTTGACCTCATCATCACCTTTAGTGAGCCCAAAGGAGTGGAAATCGAGTCCTGGAGCAGAGCTTTAGGTGGAGAAATGACCTTTGGAGCTAGCTCACCTGAGAGATCGTCAACCATGATGAACCACCACCACACCAGCTGCCAAGTACGATTACAAGTTCGTTTCTCCTCCCCTCCCATTATGCTAGATATCTAGATTGGCTAGGAGAGATATTGAGCTCAATTGATCTTGATGCCATGGGAGAAAATGGAGAGAAAGATGACCATTTCTTCTTGATCCGGTTCGCCGGAGTAGCTGCCTCTGGTGGCCACATCGTTGGGAAATGTCAGCCACCACCTCAACAAAGGTGGTGATGATGATCGTCGGCGAAGGTTGTGGGTGTTGAAACCGAGAACTCAGTTTTTGTGGAGTTCAAACCCTAGAAAGGAGTGACCGCGCACTTAATTCTCCTAGTAAGCTTGCCTAACTGAGAACTAAGGGCTCAAGAATGACCGAAGGCTCCAGCACGTAGGTCCCACCACATGCCCAAAAAATCTTAGAGCGCTTGCCCTCCTTACCATGTGTTGAGCTAAGGGTACCTCAGAAAGCACTAGAAGATCAGAGAATGAGAAAACAAGAAAACTTGCCTTCTGAGGTACCCTCTTGGATATATTTATAGATTACTGAAAATGGTCTGCCAACAGCTCAATTTTGTCGTTCTAAATGGATATATGCAGCCAAAATCGGTCCACCAACAGCGCAACTCCGCTGCTGTTTGGAGCGGTAACTAGCAGGCTAGTGGGGGTGGAATGGTATAAACATCACTGGGTGAGTGGTTCCAGAGCGACCACTCTCCTGGGGGGGCGAGTGCCTAAGTCCCCCTCCTCCGGTCGTTGGAGAGCGGAGCCTAAGTCAGCAGCCTCTTCAGGGCTTGGAACGCCTTTTCGTACTCCTCTGACCATTCGAACTTGTGGCCTCCTCTCAGTTCTTTGAAGAAAGGTGAGCATTTCTCTCTTGCCCGAGAGAGTAACCTGCTCATCCCCGCAAGCTTTCCTGTCAGGTGCTGGACTTTCTTGGCATTCTAAGGTGAACCCAACTCCATGATCGCCCTCACCATATCATGGTTGGGTTCCACCCCCGCGGGAGTAAGAAGGTGGCCTAGGAACTTTCCCCTGCTTGCCCCAAAGACACACTTCAATGGGTTCAACCTCATTTTACACTTTTATGGGGTGTCAAAGGTCTCTTCCAGATCTTAGATGTGAGAGTCCACATCCCGACTCTTTATAAAGAAGTCATCTATGTATACCTCCAAATTCCTCCCCTTCTACTCCTGGAAGACTCGGTCCATCATCCTCTGATATGTCGCCCCTGCATTTTTCAGCCCAAAGGGCATCATTTTGTAACAGTAACACCCATCCCCTGTTATGAAGGAAACATCTTTTACGTTTGGTGGGTGGATCCTGATCTGGTGATAACCTAAAACGTCATATAGAAAGCTCATTAGATTAAGATTGAAGACTGCATCAACCAGCACTTCGATCCGAGGTAGGGGGTAATAATCCTTGGGACATGCTTTATTCAAAAGAGAGAAATCAATACACATCCTCTAGCAATCGTCCCTTTTTTATAACATCACCACATTGGAGACCCAGCCTAGATACTAGATCTTCGATACAAACCCTACCTTGAGGAGATTTCTCACCTCTTCTCGGATGGGCTCGTCCAGCTTGTCGGTGGAAGACCTCTTCTTCTACTGGATAAGATAGGCATTGGCATCAAGGTTGAGGTGGTGGCAAGCCACATACGCATCAATTACTGGCATGTCGGTCGCACTCCACACAAAGATGTCCACGTTCTTCTGGATGCACTATAGCATCCTCTTCTGATCTTCCGGGCTCAGCCCTCCGCTGAGTCGCACATTCTCCACCCTTCCTCCCTAGGTGAGAAATTCCATCTCCACCACCTCCTCTATTGCTTCCAGTCTGGACTGCTCTTCCCCCTCGCCTGCGGCCCCCTCACCTAGTACATGAACCTCCTCCTACTCAACCTCCTCTACGACCATCACCTCGGCCTGCTCCTCCAGAACTTCCATTGCTGCCTCTATACGGGCGTGAACCTCTTCCTCCTCTTCCTCAATCTTCTCAGCTTCTCCCATGACCTCTTGGACAGATAACTCCTTCATCCTCCTCTCCATCCCCTCGTCTCCTCCCTGCCAAGAGATGGTGTTGACCGTAGTGACGTAGCACTCCCTTGCCACCTTAGGGTCTCCCCGGACCCGGACCAAGATTCCCTTAATGTTGAATTTGATACATTGTAGGAAATAAGAGGGTACGCATCGAAAGGAGTTGATGAGGGGTCTTCCGAATATTGCATTATAACAGTAGTTCTAGGACTAGCCCCCCATGGTAACATGGAGCCCCACTCCCCCTTCCGCCTCCTTCCTCTCCCTAGAGAATTCGAACAAATACTTGTCTAAGGCCAACACCCTCCTATCCACCACCTTGATAGCGTCAAACACCTTCTTGAAGATGACATTGAAGGAACTCCCATTATCGATGAGGATTCGAGAGACGGTAAAATTCTCGATGGCGGCCTGAATTACCAGCGCATCGCAAATGGATCATCATGATTCAGCATGTCCTTCTGAGTGAAGGTAATATTCTCCTCTAGGGTGGGGTTAGGGACATTGAGGCAATGCTTCAGCGGTACATTGTTTGGAGACTCGGCTTATGGGCGGCCTCGACCCCCCCCCCCCCCATGGATCACCCTAATCCCTCCTCGGCCTCCTACATCGCCCCGATCTTCTCACCTATCCTCCTCCGCTTCGGGCAGTACTTCCTCTTATCCATACCTCCTGGAGGTGATGTTGCAGTTGCTGGGTCTACTCCCTGGCTCCCCTTAGTTCTAAGAACTCCGGGCAGGTGTCTGTCGCGTGGCCCACCTCCTGATGGAAATCATAATAGGGTAGCTCTACCCTACTTTCCTACATTCTCCTCTGGGGTCCTCTCCTCCTCCTCCCCAAGGCTATTTCCATATCCTACTGCTGTTCAGGGAGAGGGTGTATCTGGCCTTGCCTCCATCCCAGAGGGTTGAATTGGCCTCGCCCTCCTTGGTGGTTGTCTCCTTCGTGGAAACCTCTCCTCTGCCCCTGATCGTGCCATTCTGGCTGCTTCCAATCTAGTCGATTATTCGGCTCCTAGAGGCCCCATCTTGGCTGATGCTGCTATTGTGGCTCCCGCTTCTTGGGCTCTACTCTCCTTACCTCCTGATTCTTGCCACCTCCTGGCTCTCTCTCCTCCTCCACAGCCCACTTAGCTTGCTTCCAGGCAAACTTCGGGTTCAATGTTTTTCCCTCGACTTCCCTCGCCATCCTCTCCATAAACTCCTCTAAATATAATGGAGACACCCGCTTCAAATCCATCCTAAAGAAACCTAGCTGCAGTCCCAGGGTGAAGCCTATCATGAGGGTGTATCGAGGCATCTCCTAGACTTGAAGGACCTCATCCTGGAATCTGTCCAAGTAATTCCCCAGCATTTTATTTACCCCCTGCTTGATGAGGAATAAGGACTCCGACTCCTCCTTCCTCGTCTTTGAAGTGGTGAACCTCAGCAGAAAGCCCTGGCGCAGGTCCTCAAAGTAGTAGATGGAGTTGGCGGGGAGCTGATGAAACCAATCCCTCTCCTTCTTTTTGAGGGTTATGGCGAAGAGCCGACACTTAAAGGCATTCGACATCTTCCTGATCGATACCATGTCCTTAAACTATTGGATGTGCTGGAACGGATCATCGCTTTCGGTGTAGTAGGACATCTCGGGCTCACGGAACCCCTCTGGGAATGGAGCGGAAGCGACCAACTCGCTGAAGGGACTTCCTTCCCATGTCAGGCGAGCTGAACAATCTTGCGCCTCTGCCTCGCCGGTACTACTTGCACTCGCCGAGCCGGGGAATAGGGCTCGCCTCGGGAGATCTCGCTCGCTGCCTTATTCCACAACTTCCATCACAAGTCGCCTGAAGGGGGCATTCTCGCCCAGAGAAAGGGTAGCGGCCACTGGGATAGCGGGTGTCAAGCACTTGCTGCGAGCCCCGAGTGTGAAGAGTACAAGATTTCGGACTTCTTACTTGAAGTCCTCGAACATTCCGATGGTGGCACAGGGAGGGGGAGGTGGCGAGTCGGCCTGGTGTGATCCTTGTCCATCGCCACCAGTCATTTAACTTAAGGATTTTCTGTGACGGTCACTTTCCACGCTCAACGGACACTTACTTATCCTAGTAAGCTCGCCTGACCGAGAACTAAGTGCTCGAGAATGACCCAAGGCTCCAGCATGAAGGTCCCACTACACACCTGAAAGACTTATAGCGCTTCCCCTCCTTAGTCTGTGTTGAGCTAAGGGTACTTCAGGAAGCACTAGATGATCAGAGAAGGAGAAAACTGGAAAGCTTACCTTCTGAGGTACTCTCTTGGGTCTATTTATAGATTTCTAAAAATGGTCTGCAAACAGCTCAACTCTGTTATTCTGGACGGATATATACAACCCAAATCGATCTGCCAACAGCACAACTCACTGTTTGGAGTGGTTACTGGTAGACCAGTGATGGTGGAATGGTAAAAGCATCACTGGGTGTGTGGTTCTAGAGCTACCACTCGCCTGGGGTGGCGAGTACCCAATGAGACTGGCACTTGCCGCCTCCACCAGACCCAGGGCGAGTGCGGATCTGGTCGTTCCACTCGTCTGTTATCTATCAAGGGTCAGGGATGACTGCGAGCCCGCTTACCCCACTGGCCACACAACTGTTCCACCCAGCCTAGGCGAGTTGGTAAGGCTTCAAAGCACTTGCCACCATACTAACTAGCCTAGGACTCGGAACGCATGATTTGGTTGGTCTAGCACCTGTCGATCCCACTCGCCGGATACGGGGTTATACAGTGGCCCATTGGGCGGGAAACAAGAGATCAATATATTCCAGACAGGATGAATATTGGCCATTGGCTCATCGGGAATGATAATGGGATGTCGTCGGTTTTATGTGCATTAAACCATAGGATAGTTTAAATCAAATGATTTTTCTGTCACACTATTTACAGATATTTGCCTGTTAATTTTAGGCCCCTTAGGGACAGATTCATAAAAAGCTTTCAACATAGAAAATGTAGCCCTATGTCTTAATATAATTTGCCACCTTAATCGAGCCATTTGAAGTAATGTAGCTCCTTGTAGGGTCATTCTCCTAAGACTGCTCCTAGTCAAGGTCAGAAATTAAAATGAGTGTTTGAGCTAAAATACAATTCCACATGCAATGAAATTTGGATCATGCATGTGTATATACTAGAATTAGACTATGCCAAAAAAATAGAATTTTCGGATGACATTTTTGTATAGTTTGTCTATAATTTGATTTATCAAATAAAGGCAATTTATGGAGATTTTCAACTTTAAATGCCCCAAAATTTGGGTGGAATGACTCTAATATCATTTTAGTACCCTGGTAAAAACTTTAGAGTCATTTAGACCTCTACATATTAGAGGATCCAACTTGTATGATGAAGGTATAGATGAATAGTCTGTGAATAGTAAAAAGAGCAAAAATGGGAATTAAGCCCATTTGACTCAATGCATGCCAATGAAATTTTGTCTAGGGCTTTATGGAGGTGAAATACTCCTTTCGTGGGAAAATTGGGATTTTTGGATTAAAAATCCCATAGTTTAAATTTATTTCAAAATTAGCACACTTATGTATCATAAAAGGAAATTAGGGCATATGAACTTGGAAAATTCTAAATCATTGACACAGGCCCTAAAATATTATTTCATTTCTCTAGAAAACTAATGAGAATTCTTGGGAATTATTTCATGTGAAAATAGTGTAAATTCCAATTATACCCGTAACTGATTTTGATTAAAAGGATGATCAATATTACTTGAAAAATTATGAGAAATTGTTTAGACCCTCATTTCTATATTGTGATCCTCTGTAATGTTTCTTAGAATTTTTGGATGATTGGTTATGATACTTCTACTAATAATGGCATTTCCAAAAATATTTTGAATTGTGGTAATCTTAAGTCAAACCCCTTGAGAAAATTGTGAAAACTTGTTTTGAGATCTACCTAGACAATATTAATGTTTATAAATTTTCTATGGATTTTTAGTTGATTATGTTTAGTACTTCATTTGTAAAGGGGAAATGTTGTGAAATTACACATAATTAGAAAACATGGGTCAAATCATTCTCGAAAATTAGGATATTTTTGTACACTGATCTTTTCAACCATGATGAACATCAAATAAATTAATTAGAACTTGAGGAACTCTGGTTATGATAGTTCATGTTCAATGTGACTTAGGTCACATAATTAAATAATTTTAATTATGGCCCAAAATAATTAGAATAATTATGGAATTCTGATTTATCACAAATAATCATATGATTAACCCATGATAAAAATTTGGAGGCCTTTGGCCCAAGGAATCGGAAGTCAACTCACATGGGTTAAGGTTAGGCATTGGGATGCATTTAGTAAAAGTGACGTGTAGTGTTAGGACATTCAGGGTTATGGATATAACTGAAATTAGAAATGTGTTGGGAAGTTTGAAATCCTGGTCAGAATCATAAGTATGTCACTACTTAGTATCAAGTGTTAGAGTGCAAGTCACCAAAGAGAATAGCTAGGTCGGGGTCCGACGAAAGATCATCGTTATCCTAAAAAGTACCTTAAATCATTAGGTTTACTCAAGAAAACAATGAGAGTGGGATGATAATAACGGGTAGACACTGATAAAAGCAATTGTCCTGGAAATTGGGATTTGGGCTTCAGCCCATCGTATTTCCTAGTACCGCTACGAGTCCTTCACTGGGTAGACCTCGCGAAGTCCTGGATTAACCCTAAGTCATTATAAATAAAAACAATTAGATAAGAGTAGTCTAATAGGTTAAGGGAACCGCATAGCAATCTTACCCATATAGGGTTGGAGGGATACATGATAGGTTAGTCCTGCGAGCTGGAGGCTCGGGTGTTGTATATCAGGACGGGTTAGTCCTGCGAGCTGGAGGCTTGAGAGTTGTACATCAGGATGGGTTAGTCCTGCGACATGGAGGCTCGGGAGATTTATATCAGGACAGGTGGTCCTGCAAGCTAGAGGCAAGGGTTGAAATAACTTGCATATGCATAGAAACATATTAGTTGTGAGTCATGTGGTACTGGGCCAATCATCACATCGACGGCGGTACGGTGAATCTGGCGGGGTGTGAGGGTTTGAGGGGCCAGTGGGTTATTTTACAATACGATCTGGAGGACGATCCCCGAAAACACACACTCAACAAAAAAGACTGGTGGGGATGGCCAGCAAATTAGTACATAGAGACTCTAGAGTGCACCTAGGATGTTTACAGAATTGTACGGAGACTCCCGCTCCACTGCTGTCATAGCCACAACGGTGGTACCAGAGAGTTTTGCTAACTCCAAAAAGTGGGAACTAAAGGTCTATGATCACAGAATCGTGTGAGTGAGTTGTACTGGTATGAAACATAGCGTGCATAACATACCATGACATACATAGATTATTAGGGCATTCATATTGCAGATCCTTATCATATAAATTAGTATGAGCTTTTTATATGGTAAGATACAATTCCTAAACCCTTAAATTATAAGTTTGTATGGGTTTTCATATAAGTTAACGTACTCCTGTGATGGTAGCATAACTGTAGATAGTTACTTTTCTGTAGAGCACTTACTTTTACTATATAGTTATTCCTTTTTGTACTACTGTTTCTCTACTTATAGTCCTTTATACTTTATAGAACTGCTAGAATAATGTTATAACTACAAGATAGATTGATTCATGATAGAGTAGTTCCGCTGTCACCTGTTATTTGATACTGCTTTGTTGTCCTCCTCTTTGTCATCCTGCTTGGTACCTAGGAGACGCAGGGGCGAGGTGAGGACAAAATGGCTTAGTATTTATGACTAATATTCAGCTGTGACTGTAGGAGCTCGAGGCGCTGGAGCACTAGCATGACTAGCAGGATGAGGTGGTAGGACTTGAGGAGCAGATGTCGCGCGCTACTACTACAGCTCAGCGTCAGGTGACGACGAGTGTTTCAGTTTTTGCTTCCACTTAGACTGTTGTGTGAGAGAGTGATTTGTATTATTTTTACACTTGAGTGTTTCAGTTTTTACTAGTACTCTCTGTTGTACTCGTTGTGGGACTGCATTTTCATTACATATATATGATGATGTTTTTGTGCTCTGTGGATTTGCAATTCTTTTTAGTTTACTTCTATTCTTAATTGACCTACAGGTTAAATGATCGTGCTAGCCAGCAGGGTCGGGGTCATATGATGGAGACTAACTTGTGTGTTAGTGTCACCGTAAGGCGACAGTTCTGGGCATAAGATCGGGTAACTAATTGGTAAGGGGGAGCGATCTTACAAACTGGTATCACTTAACAAACGATCATATGAGAATGCAGTCCACCACATTGGGTCACCCCGCTCGAGCATTAATTTGCCGACAAACTATGTAGCGGAAGCAATGGTGTGCCCAAGTGTAAAAAGTCATAAAAATAGTTCATTTAAGCAATGAGTTAGACCAATTCTAATATAAACCTTACCATTTATGTAGCCCCCACAGGATGTCATTCCTCCCCCTCTGACTGTCGCTCCTTTTCAGCAGACGGAGTTATGGAGGACTCTAACGACTATTTTTGAGGCCTTCTGGACTCAGTAGGCCCCAACCCCACGGCCAAACTCGGCATTGAGTTGGCTGAATGCTTTTAGGAGTGTGTTCCCACTGATGTACCACGGGACAAAAAATGTCGTGAAGACCGAGGAATGGCTTGAGGCCATACAAAAGATGCTCGTAGGCATCAACTGCCTAGTTAGTAGGGCGGTTTCCTTGGCAACATCTGTACTAGACGTTCATACGAAGAGGTGGTGGAAGTCCTTGTTGTATTCAACATATGCAGATAGGGATCTGTCAGACATTACATAGGAGGAGTTCAACGAGGCCTTCCTGGAGCACTTCGTGTCTACTATAGACAGAGATGAGTTGGAGGAGAGGTTCTTGAACCTCAGACAGGGGAGCAGGTCCGTGATAGAGTACCAGAAGAAGTTCTCTGATCTGGCTAGGTTTGTGGGGATTCATGACTTAGATGATATGAGGTACGCAAAGAGATTCTACCGAGGGCTCAGAGATTCCTTGCGGCAGGCACTCTTATTCCCCTCTCGTGGCATTTTGGCTCAAATTATAGAGATGGAAAAGAAAGTAGAGGTGGACCAGTTGATGGTGAAGAGCAGTGGGAAGAGACCGCTTCATGGGCCACACTTCGGGGAAAGCAGCAGGGTCTCATAGTGGGGCAAAGTGATGAGCCGCAGGAGAGGTGGAGGGCACCATCGTCCTAATTTTAGGCAGGAGAAGAGGCCTCTTGCAGTGTTAGATCCTCCACCACTGTAGGTTCATGGCCCATTGAGGCAAGATGATCAAGGCCATCGTCAGGTGATTTGATATGGGTGCCACCAGTCGGGGCACGTCAGAGCTGACAACACTCAGTAGTTTCGTCCACCTCCTCCTCCTCCACCTCCAGGAGCCCGTCCAGCACAGTAAGGTCGAGGTAGAGGATGAGGCTGAGGCTGAGGACCCCACGGTAGAGGACGAAGGCAGGAGCAGATGTATGTGTTGGACCTCGCTGAGCCGAGGAACCCCGAGTAGGCTATTACAGGTACTTAAGTTTATTACAATTTATAACTTCAATATTTGTACTTAGGACCTTGTAGAACAACAAACATGACATAACTCAAACAAAAACCTCAGGTATAGTCTTTATTAGCGATAAGCCGACCCATACCTTGTTCGATACGAGTGCTTCGCACTCGTTCATATCTAAATACTTCTTGGAGGGAGTGGAAGGCATAGATTGATTCACCGACATGACCAGGAGGGTTTGTCTACTAGATGGATCAATCTTTTATCATCTGTCAAGTGCAACATGGAGGCAGAGATTGGAGAAAAGGTATTTGAGGCGCCGACGTTGATCTTGAGGATGGCAGACCTCGATTTGATCCTGGGCATGATTTGGTTGCACTAGATTCATGCCCATATCGATTATTCATCTAGGAGGATCACCTTATGGCACGGGGACTCCGACACTATTATTGAAAGTATTAGACATATCTCTCATACTCTATTATCATCTGTGTAGACTATTAAATCCTATGAGCAGGGAGACAAGGTGTACATGATCTGCTTCAAGATAGTGGAAGCGGAAGCCTCCATCATTGATATCCCGGTTGTTCGGGATTTCTCCGATGTATTCCCGGAGAAATTTCCTGGACTGCCTCCGGTTAGAGATATGGATTTTCGGACCTAGTTGGTGCCAGGAGCGAGACCCGTATCTCGAGCAACATACAGGATGGCACCCAAGGATCTAGCAGAGTTCCGGACTCGACTGGAGGAGCTTGTGTAGTCAGGCTTTGTCCGGTCGAGTTCATCATCATGGGGAGCACCGGTGTTGTCTGTTAATATGAAGTATGGATCATTACGGCTCTGTATCGATTAGCGGGAGCTGAACCGGTTGATAGTTTAGAACACTTATCCATTGCCTCGTATTGATGAGCTGTTCACCAGCTGCAGGGAGCATTTTGTTTCTCCAAGCTTGATTTGAAGTCAGAATATTACCAGCTGTTGATTCGGGAGGAGGGCATTCTGAAGACTGCTTTCAGTTTGCGATACGGGCTCTACGAGTTAACGGTGATGCCCTTCGGACTCACAAATGCTCCTTCTGCATTCATGAGCCTGATGAACTGTGTATTCGAGCATTACTTGGATAGATTCATCGTAGTCTTCATCGACGATATTTTGATCTTCTCCAAGACGGAGGAGGAGCATTCCCAGCATCAGGCGCTGGTGTTGAGCAAGTTAAGGGAGCATCAGATATACGCAAAGTTTTCTAAGTGTCAGTTTTGGTTGCAGGAGGTAGCTTTTTTGGGACACATGATTAGTAGAACTGGGTTGGCTGTGGACCTTGCCAAGGTGCAAGACGTGAGAGATTTGTCGCGGCCGAAGTCAGCTTCAGACATTCGTAGTTTCTTGGGGCTAGCAGGATATTATCGCAAGTTAGTGGAGAGATTCTCAAGGATAGCGCTCCCCCTCACGTCCTTGACAAAGAAGGATGCAACATTTTCTTAGACGGAGAAATGCAAGGAAGCATTTGTGGAGTTGAATGGCAGACTCACCTCTTCCCCCATCCTTGCACTTTGTGCGAACAAAAAAAAGTAGACCAAAAATTTGGACTAATAGAATTTTATTATCCAAAAAATATGTGTATTACAAAGGTATGACCTCCATTTTATAGAATGAGGAGATAGGAGAGATTACAAATAAGCAATGTGAGACTAATAATTACAGGAACAAGCATCTATATAGGCCACACAAGCTGCACGGTTAGACTAACCGCATGTCAACTACAATGAAGAGAAGGAAACACAACACTGTCTTCAAGTCATCGGAGTCATGCTGCTAGACCTCCCCATCACCAATCAGCAACAACCGCCTAGCAAACCGCTGGAGAGAAACCGCCAAACCGCACGGTCTCCAAGCTGTCAGGGGCACACCGCCAGACCACTTGGTTTTCAAGCCGCTAGGGCCAGATTGACAGACCGCACGGTCACCAGACAATAACACTCCCCGTCAAGCTGAAGCATATATATAAATCATGCCCAGCTTGTTGCAAATGTGAAAAAAGGAAGCAGACACGTGATTGGTGAAGATATCTGCTAACTCATTGTTAGAGGTAACGAAGGGGGTACAGATCAGTTTTTTTTCAAAATCTCTTCTCAAATAAAATGGCAGTCGACTTCAATGTACTTTGTCCTCTCATGGAATACCAACTTTTTAGAGATATATATAGCGGCCTTGTTGTCGCAAAACATAGGTAGAGGATGGTTGTATACCTCTCCTAAGTCAAGCATGAGAGCCCGCAACCGCTTTAATTCACATGTGGTCGACGCCATAATTTGATATTCTGCTTCTGCACAAGAATTGGAGACGACAAACTATTTATTGCTCTTCCATCTCACAAGGTTTCTGCCCACAAATGTACAAAAGCCCGATGTGGACTTGTGATCTCCTTTGTCATCAACATAGCTAGAATCCGACTATGCTTCAACCTTCAAATGACCATTCTTTTGAAACAGCGGTCCTTTACCTGGCGCCGCTTTAATATATTCCAATATCCTCAGGGCAGATTGCATATGGCACTCCCTAGGAGCTTGCATGAACTGGCTAACCTTGCCTATAGCATAGGAGATGTCGGGTCTGGTTACCGTGAGATAAATGAGTTTGCCGACCAGACGCTTGTATCTCGTAACAATTGATAGAGGAGGCGAGTCATTTGTCCATGTTTTATCTTCTCCAGTAGCCATGGGGCATCGAGCAAGTTTAGCCCCAGTCAACCATGTCTCTTTAAGAAGATCAAGATCATACTTACGTTGAGAGAGGATCAAGGAGTTGGGCTTTCAAGAGATTTCTATCCCCATAAATTATCTTGGGGAACCTATATCCTTCATGACCAGGTGTTGACGGAGATGTTTCTTTGTCAAGACTATATCAGCTTGGTCATTTCTAGTGAGAAGAGTATTATCCATATATACGGCAAGAACCACCAGACCTAGGGAGTTTTGCGAATGAACAATGAGTGATCGGTCGAACTCATGGTAAAAGCTACAGCCACGACAATGCCACTAAACTTGTCAAACCAAGCTTGAGGGATTTGATTTAGGCCCTAGATGGCCTTCTTCAGCCTCCATACCTGAGTCTCCCCCTGAGCAACATACCCAGGAGTTTGCTCCATGTAGTCATCTTCCTGATGATCACCATAGAGAAAGGTATTTTTGATATCCAGTTGGGAAATTGGCCAATCCCTGTTGATGGCCATAGAGACGAGAACCCGAATAGTGTTGAGATAAGCAACAGGAGAGAAGGTGTCAAAATAATCAATACTGTAGGTCTGAGTGAAGCCTTTGGCGACAAGGCATGCCTTGTAACGATCCACACTGCCATTTGGACTGAACTTCACAACAAAGACCCATCAACAACCAACAACATCGGTGCCCAACGGAGGAGGAACAAGGGTCCATGTACCCCTCTCAGTGAGGGTTATAATTTCCTCATCCATGGCTTCCTTCCAATGAGGAATAACAAGAGCTTCCTAGTAGGTGCAGGGAGTGGCAGTGGCAGAGATCGCCAATGCAAAAGTCCTGCAAGAAGGAGTAAGATGAGCATAGGAAATAACAACAGCTAGCGAGTGCTGGGTACATGTCTACACCCCTTTGCAAAGGGCAGTGGGAAGATCCAAGTCAGCGTGTTCCTCAGTTTCTAGGTCATCCGTGGAGGAGAGAGCTGGCCTGGGAGTAGAGAGAGATGACTACGGAGAAGAGGAAGGTATCTTGGTAGGCGGACATGGTGGAGAAGATGTGGGACACAGTGGAAGAGGAGAAATCTCAGTCGGTGTAGATGGGACGAAGGGGACGATAGGAGAAGCAGGAACATCAGGAAGAAAAGAGCTGTCGCTGGAGAAATAGGCCGCATTTTGAAAAAAGGTTACGTCCGCAGAGATGAACTGCTTGTGAACAACAAGGTCAAAATAACAATAACCTTTCTGAGTGGTAGAGTAACCCAAAAAGACACATTTGGTTACCTGTGGGGAGAGTTTGTCACGGGTGGTTGAGGGAGAGTGCATAAAGGTCGTGCACCCAAAGACACGCAAAGGCAGAGGAAACAGATCCTTGCCCGGATAGAGAATGAAGAATGGGGTTTTTCCGTGGAGAACCATGGAGGGAATACGATTGATGAGATAGCATGAGATGAGAACATCATAGCCCCAATAGGAGCGAGGAACATGCATTTGTGTCATCAGAGTACGCACAACACCGAGGAGGTGACGGCTTTTGCGTTCTGCCATGTTATTTTGCTGTGAGGTATAGACACGTCTAGTTTGATAAACAATCCCATTTTGCATATAGAAAGTAGAAAAATCATGACTAAGATATTCCTTTGCATTATCAGAGCGAAAGATTTTGATAGAGACATCAAACTAATTCTTAATATAAAATAAAATGATGTACATATAGTGAATAATTCAGAACGATCTTTTAAGAGATACACCCGCGTACAGTGGGAGAAATCGTTAATAAAAGTTACAAAATATGAACTACCCCGACCTTTGGTGAGGGTAGGAGCAAGATGTAACGCCCCTAGCCGATACAACGTGACAGCATCACGGCTCCTCTCTAGGCGATGCTACCGGGCTGCAGCCCAAGCACTCCAACCCCTCTCCCTTCACAGGCGGGTTGTTGGTTGTCACAGCCTCCCTTTGATGAGCGAACTCGACAGTCAAGTTGGTCCGTACGGGGACTTCCCAGGAGGTCACCCATCCCAGTACTACTCTCGCCCAAGCACGCTTAACTATGGAGTTCTTTCGACTCTCATCACCAATTGAGCTCGGGCTGCAGCTCAATTGGTGATGAGAGTTGAAAGAACTTCATAGTTAAGTGTGCTCGGGCTGGAGAAATCCTAGGATGGGTGACCTCCTGGGAAGTCCCCGTAGTGCGGGCTTGACTATAGAGTTTACCTCATGAAAGGGAGGCTGTGGCCACCAACAACCCGCCTGTGGATGGAGAGGGGTTGGGGTGCTTGGGCTGCAGCCCGGTAGCGTCGCCTAGAGTGGAGCCGTGACGCTGTCACGTTGGATCGGCTAGGGACATTACAATAAAAGTGCACTTTTTATTGTAACGTCCCTAGCCGATACAGCGTGACAGAGTCACGGCTCCGCTCTAGGCGACGCTACCGGGCTGCAGCCCAAGCACCCCAACCCCTCTCCAATCCACTGGCGGGTTGTTGGTGGCCACAGCCTCCCTTTGATGAGGTAAACTCGATAGTCAAGCCCGCACTACGGGGACTTCCCAGGAGGTCACCCATCCCTTTGATGAGAGTTGAAAGAACTCCATAGTTAAGCGTGCTCGGGCTGGAGTAGTACTGGGATGGGTGACCTCCTGGGAAGTCCCCGTAGTGCGGGCTTGACTATCGAGTTTACCTCATCAAAGCGAGGCTGTGGCCACCAACAACCCGCCAGTGGATTGGAGAGGGGTTGGGGTGCTTGGGCTGCAGCCCGGTAGCGTCGCCTAGAGCGGAGCCGTGACTCTATCACGCTGTATCGGCTAGGGACGTTACACAGGACCCCAGATATCAGAGTGAGCTAGATCAAATGGTCGGGAAGATCCACGACCTTTCTTCGGTGGGAAGGAGGAGAGGTGATGCTTGTCAAGCTGGCATGCATCACAGTTGAGAGGAGGACTCTGCGGAGGAAGGTGGGGCAGAAGCTGATGAAGAAGTCGTGGAGGAGCATGACCAAGGCGAAGGTGCTACTGGAGAAGATCAGTAGAAGAGGAGGAGAAGGTGGATAGTGCGGAAACATTATCGAGGAAGTAGACGCCTTCGCTCTCAGTCCCAGTAGCAATCGCCCGTTGGGAACCCGGATCCTGAAAAGAGCAAGTAGTAGGAGTGAATGTGACAGAACACTGTAGTTGCTTGTACAGAGAAGTAACTGATAATAAATTGCAAGGGAACTTGGGTACGTAGAGGGTATCTGCCAAGCGAGGTGACAAAGTGACTTGAACCACTCCTGTCCCATTGATCGATGAGGGAGAGCCATCCGCATTAAAGACCGAGGGCAACCGATCATGTGTTTCTAGGAGAGAAAAACACTGAGGATTGTCGGTCATATGATTGGTAGCACCAGAGTCGATCAGCCACTTACCTTGAGTAACGACGTGGGCACTACCTGAAGACGTGACCACCGAGGTGGACTGCTTCGAAGTGGAGGTGGAAGTGTCCCCAGTGGGTCGAAGATGATGATGCTTTTTCCATCAACGATCAATGGGTAACCTCGGTGATGTGGGCAGCAGTGGCATCTATGGTGGGAGAATCTGGCTCGCCAAGGATCTGTTGATGGATCATGTCATAAGACTCAGGAATTTGCAGAAGATAGTACACAACCAGAAGCTTCTTGAAGTTCTTGTATTGCTCGGCCAGATTGGCAGAGAAAGGACGGTTCTGAAGAATTTCGGCTCCAAGAGCCCGAACATGTGGATAGGTGGCAGCAGGATACATGGAGGAACATGCAAAGAGGTCCGCATAGAAAATATAGATATGAGACGTCAGAGCCCCCTTTGAGTGTAGAGCGGCAAGATGAAGCCAAGCAGCCTTGACCTTTTCATCATGACGGATGACGGGGAGGCACTCATTAGAAAGGTTGTTAGCCAGTCAAGTGCGAACAAGAACGTCGCTTACGTCCCAATCATCAAAGAGAGCAGAGACTGTAGGAGGAGGATCATCAGTGAGATGATGACGTTTGTATTGTGAGCGGAGAAAAAAGGTGAAGGAGACACTCCTGTCTGGTTAGTTGGGACTGATGAGTTTGGAAACGTTGCCAAGGTTGTCAGAAGGAGTAGGAGGAGAGACGGAAATAGTAGTGATAGAGATATCAGAGGGAGCCATAGAAGATAGCAGAAAGCAGCGAGAAGAACAATTCACGTCGAGAAGAATAAGTCGAGACGATAAGACGAGGGCACGATGACTAGGAACAGGTCACGACGAGAAGAACAGGTCGCGGTGACTAAAGAGCAGGTCGTGACGAGAAGAAAGGGCAACGACAAGGATGTGAAAGAAACAACCCGAACAAGGCACAAACAGGAGGGAGAAATAAGTCGTGAAGACAGGTCGTGAGAAGGATCAACCACGAAGACAAGTCATGAAAAGACAGGTCGCACGAACAGAGGAAGATCACAGAATCAAGTGGAAAAGATCGAGTCCTCTGATACCATGTGCGAACAAGAAAAAGTAGACCGAAAATTTGGACTAACAGATTTTTACTATCCAAAAAATATGTGTATTAAAAAGGTATGTGAAAGAAGATGGATCTTAAGCAAAAAGGCTAGAGTTTGTCACAGCACAAAAACAAAATAAAAGATAAAAAGAATAAAACAGATCAAGCAACCAGAAGAGATACAAGGATTTTATAGTGGTTCCCCAAATCTGGGTAGTCCACTCTTCTACCACCCTGGTAGGAATCCACTCAGGTTTTTGATCAGGTGTCTGACACCAATGGGTTTTGATCAGGTCCCCAAAAACCAACTCAAGTCTTTTGGAAGGAGACTTGCAACCAGGAATCACTTTTGAAGGGAGATGACAACCCTTTATACAGGAGGGGGAAAAGAGTGATTTTATCTTCTCTGTCAACAATCAGAGAGAAGATTCAAGTGGATATGATGTTAGCAAAAAGCTCCACCTGAGATATTGATTGGTTCAGGTTAGCAGGAAGCTTTGCTGCAGGGTGATAGGCCTTCACAGTGATGATGTCTCCAGCAGGCTTCTTAGACTGATATTGATTTGTTGTCTCTTGAAAGCCTGGAGCTGATGAAGAACTCTGATGATTATTTTCTTAGTGATGTAGAGTTCCTTTTTCTGTAAAAGCCCTTTTTTACTTCTTCTTGTGTTCTACGAGTATTATGTTTATCTGTTCTATATCCTTCCCTGTATTTGAATTCCGTAGACTTGACGGTGGAAGAAACATTCCCGAGAGTGAAGATGCTTTGGAAACTGATCCTCACTTAATTCCTCTGTAACTGTCCGTTTGAACGGCTATTTTCACTAGGAATGTTAACTGTAATTAATCCCCAATTAATTTTGCCAACTGTTACTGTTTGCTCAGAAATCGTCGACCTGAACTTTCGTCGAGTTCATCAATCGTCGACCTGAGTTCGACATTCGTCGAACTCAGCTAGATTCGTCGATCTGAATATCTTGCCTATGTTCGTCGACCGGAGCTTGCAGTTCGTCGAGCTCAGTTTCTGTGTTCGTCGAGCTGAGAGAACTGTTGAGTGTCGACATAATTGCTGTGATGGTGTCGACACAGCCTTGCTTGAGTCTTGAGATCGTCGACCTGAGTTCAAAGAAGCAACTCAGAATTCATCGACCGGAGATCGTCGTTCGTCGAACTGCATTCGACGATCGTCGATCTGATTCTCTGACTTTGTCTTAACTACATTCCTTGAACTTCTTTCAGCAATTCTGAGAAACCTTCTGAATGACCAAGCCTAGAAATAATCCTATGACCCATGACTATGCATGGTGGGTCAATCTAAAATTCCTAATAGTGTTCCTTACCCAAATCAGAACTAGTGTTCCAACAATCTCCCCCTATTTGGGTAAGGACACTATTTACATAAATGTAAGTAAAATACAAGGCAATTAAATACAATCTCCCCCTAAATCTAGATCAAGTACTACTACTGTTGCTGTTGTTGCTGATATAGCTGCTGTTGATCCTTTCCCAAATCTATAGCATTATAATCTGTTGGTGTTGCTGCTGCTACAATTCCCACAAACTGCTGCTACTGCTGGAATTTCTGCAGCTTCATTTACAGGCATCTCCCCCTATATGCATAGCCTTGCACAAATTATTCAGCCATTGATATCCTGTATATTTGCTGGACTGAATTCTTTTCCTGCAAGGAGATGTTAGAAGTTCTGGACCCAGATAACCTTGGTTCGTGGTTCTCTTTTATAATAGTCAGAAATAAACGAATAAAAATTTTTGTTTTGAAATTCTGAGTTAGACGAAAAATATTTTCATCGATCAGAGTTCGACGAATGATATTGAGATCGTTGATCTCTATTCACAGAATGATAATAATTGTTTTCTGTGATCCATTTTCGTCGATCTCTGTTCGACGAATTAAATTTGTTTCGTCGAGCACAGAGTCCTGAATAGTTCAAAGGAAAATCTTTGTTCATAGTTCGTCGATCTGAGTTCGACGAATAGTATTGATGTTGTCGATCTCCGTTCGACGAAATATTTTGAACTACGATTTTCTGAAGATTTTCATGTGATAAACGGAAATCAGTGTTAAGTTTAGCTGAAGAGGAGTCAAGGGAAGAAATGACCTGATCCTCTTCATCTGATTCATACTCTGATTCTTCAAATTCTGCAGTATTGCTGTTGCGAGAAGCATCTATTGCCATTAGGCAAAATTCTTATTCTCTTGCTTCTTCTTCATCCTCAGTTGAACAGGAGGAAGCATCTGAGTCACTCCAAGATTCAGCATCAAATATTCTTTCTTTTGCTGATCTAGCAGCCATTGCTGTGATGGAGTCTCACATCTCTTTTGCAAATGAACATTCAGCAAGTTCTTCAAAAATGTCATCAGACATTGATTGAGTCAGAATGTTCATTGCTTGTGCATCAACAATCTTCATCTTTTTCTGGGCATCTGTCCATTGAGATGATGGAACAGCATTTGGACTTTTTGTTTGCTGAGTTTAAGCTGAACCTGACAAAATAGATTTAAAGATGTTTTCATAAATGGAGTCCATAAATAGCCAAATCCTTGTCTTCCATAGTGCAAGCTTATCTAGATTGCACATGGGCAGTCTGGTGCTTGAAAAATCTGCAATTTGTGTCGTGATGAAACTCAAAAGATTATTAAGATCTATCAAAGGATCTTGTGGTTCAGGTGTTAGCCTGTACAACCAATTAAGGTATGGTGTTTTTAACCAACCTCCCTCAAATACCAATTGAAAGAAGATAGATCTTAAGCAAAAAGGCTAGAGTTTGTCACAGCACAAAAACAAAATAAATGCTAAAAAGAACAAAGCAGATCAAGCAACCAGAAGAGACACAAGGATTTTATAGTGGTTCCCCAAACCTGGGTAGTCCACTCTTCTACCACCCTGGTAGGAATCCACTCAGGTTTTTGATCAGGTGCCTGACACCAATGAGTTTTGATCAGGTCCCCAAAAACTAACTCAAGTCTTTTGGAAGGAGACTTGCAACCAGGAATCACTTTTGAAGGGAGATGACAACCCTTTATATAGGAGGGGAAAAGAGTGATTTTATCTTCTCTGTTAACAATCAGAGAGAAGATTCAAGTGGGTATGATGTTAGCAAAAAGCTCCCCCTGAGATATTGATTGGTTCAGGTTAGCAGGAAGCTTTGCTGTAGGATGATAGGCCTTCATAGTGATGATGTCTCCAGCAGGCTTCTTAGACATATATTGATTTGTTGTCTCTTGAAAGCCCGGAGCTGATGAAGAACTCTGATGATTATTTTCTTGGTGATGCAGAGTTCCTTTTTCTGTAAAAGTCCTTTTTTACTTCTTCTTGTGTTCTATGAGTATTATGTCTATCTGTTCTATATCCTTCCCTGTATTTGAATTTCATATACTTGATGGTGGAAGAAACATTCCCGAGAGTGAAGATGCTTTGGAAACTGATCCTCACTTAATTCCTCTGTAACTGTCCGTTTGAACAGCTATTTTCACTAGGAATGTTGACTGTAATTAATCCCCAATTAATTCTGCCAACTGTTACTGTTTGCTCAGAAATTGTCGACCTGAACTTTCGTCGAGTTCATCAATCGTCGACCTGAGTTCGACATTCGTCGAACTCAGCTAGATTCGTCGAGCTGAATATCCTGCCTGCATTCGTCGACCGGAGCTTGCAGTTCGTCGAGCTCAGTTTTTGTGTTCGTCGAGCTGAGAGAACTGTTGAGTGTTGACACAGTTGCTGTGATGGTATCGAAACAGCCTTGCTTGAGTCTTGAGATCGTTGACCTGAGTTCAGAGAAGCAACTCATAATTCGTCGATCGGAGATCGTCGTTCGTCGAACTGCGTTCGACGATCATCGATCTGATTCTCTGACTTTGTCTTAACTGCATTCCTTGGACTTCTTTCAGCAATTCTGAGAAACCTTCTGAATGACCAAGCCTAGAAATAACCCTATGACCCATGACTATACATGTTGGGTCAATCTAAAATTCCTAATAGTGTTCCTTACCCAAATCAGAACTAGGGTTCCAACATATGGCCTCCCTTTTAAAGAATGGAGGAGAGATGAGAGATTACAAAAAGTAATATTGGACTAATAATTACACGAACAAGCATCTATACAAGCCGCACAAGCCGTGCGGTTAGACTAACTGCATGACAAATACAATGAATAGAAGACAACCCGCCACTATCTTCAAGTCGCCTAAGTAAAGCCACCAGACCACCCGGTCACTAATCAGCAACAACCGCCTAGCAAACCGCTGGAGAGAAACCATCAGACTGCGCGGTCTCCAAGCTGTCAGGGGCAGACCGCCAGACCGCCCGATTTCCAAGCCGTCAGGGGCAGACCGTCCAGTCACCATACAACAACACACTTCCATCTGGGAAGGAAGGATTCCACATCTACACAGATGCATCATACTAGGGGATGGGTGCAATTCTGATGCAGCATGGTCATGTGATAGCATATACTTCAAGGCAATTGAAGAAACATGAGAAGAACTGCCTGGTGCATGACTTAAAGCTCAGGGTAGTGGTGTTTGCCTTGAAGATATGGAGATATTATTTTACGGGGTATATTGTGATATCTTCTCGGATCACAAGAATCTCATATATATTAATACACAGAAGGATCTAAACCTGTGCCAATGGAGGTGGCTTGAGTTTCTATGTGATTACAACTATACCATGCATTATCGCCCGGGGAAGGTGAACTCAGTGGCAGATGCTATGAGCAAGAGAGCCAACACTCCTGGACCTGAGTCCCGAGTGATGGCAATGGAGCTGGTACAGATGATGGAGGATATGAACATTACCTTGGTTTCCAGGGCAGATCCAGAAGTTTATAAGGTGTACTTAGCCTCCTTGAGCATTGTTTGTGACATACAAGACTGTATCCGGGTACAACAAAGACAGGACGCAGCCTTGGAGCCCATATTCAGAGCCCTAGAAAGGGGAAAGTCCGAGGAGTATACACTACATGACCACCTCGATCACTTCTGTGGCCGCATTTATATACCTGCAGGAGGTAGCATCCGGGAGGACATTCACAGGGAGGCACACTACACTCAGTACTTTGTACACCCCGGGATCACCAATAGGACAGCAGATCTACGGATGGACATGTACTTACCCATGATAAAGAGGAACATCATATCATTTTTGATACATTACATGACCCGCTAGCAGTGAAGACAGAGTGCAAGAGCCCGGGTGGACTACTACTGCCATTGACAGTACTAGAGTAGAAGTTCGAGGACATAGTCATGGACTTCATACACGAGTTGCCTCAATCCCATGCTAGGCATGATTTTATTTGGATCATTATCGATAGATTGACCAAGGTGGCGTGGTTTATTCCAATCAGGAAGGACACCCCGATTGTAGTTTTGCTGAGACTTTTTATGGACCAGCTGGTCAAATACCACGGCGTACCCAGATTGATTATCACTAATCGCGATGGTTGGTTCACCTCTAGGGAGTGGAGGGTAGTGCAGACGGAGCAGACCATCTGGACCATAGAGGACCTGCTTTAGTTGTGCATCTTGGATACAGGGAAGCCCTAGGAGAGATTGTTGCCACTAATCGAGTTCTCCTATAACAATAGTCACCAGGTGTTGGTTCCATTGATCACAATGTACCATATTTAAAGAAGGCCGACAGGACAATGGCATACACATGTTTGTATTTGATGCATACCCTAAGTTTTATATATGCAAGTTGTTCTCTGTTACTTTAATTAGACAGGTTATCCAAGTAACAATGACAGGTGGACATGACAGGATGCTGACAAGGAAAAAAATTATCTAAGTCCAAATATGTTCAGTGAAGGTAGTTCACTCAATGCCAGATGGCTTGAAGCGCTGAGTAAAGCTCAAGTAGTCAAATCTTAAGTATTGCCAATGCAGAATTTTGGTTAAGTCCAAAAGAGTTGAGTGATTACATCTCACTCGACGCAAGAAGATCAAAAGCATTGAGAAGACAACAAGCAGTTAAAGTCACAAAGAATCTGTCAAGAAATCTTGCTAAGTCCAGAAGTGTTGAGTGAAGGCAATTCACTCAACGCTATATAGATAAAGCATCAACAGAACATAGTTCAGTCAGAGCCATATGATTGGTTGATACAAAGAATCTGTCTTAGGATAGAGGAGTTGAGTGAAGCCAACTCAATCAATGCCTACTCAATAGAAAATCTGTCTAAGGATAGAAGTATTGAGTGAAGACCGTTCACTCAACGCATCTTCAATAAAATGGATAAAGGTAAAAAGCGTCGAGTGAAGCCAACTCACTCAATGCCTATATACAGAGAAAAATGGCTAAGTCCAAATGCGTTGAGTGATGGAGGTTCACTCAACGCCTAATCGGTTAGACAACTAAAGTCTATATTTGTTAAGTGATGACTGGTCACTCAACACCCGGTGCTGTAGGAAATTTACCCAAGTATTTTGGCATTGAGTGAAAAACATTCACTCAACGCCTATGCTGAATTGTTTGAATTTGACTAAGTCCACAGGTGCTGACGTCAGCAAAAATTCAAATGTTGCAGGAAGTGTATAGTACACAATAAATGGCGCTGCTTGCATGTTGTACTGCATTTAATGCGAAAGCATGGTTGCAGCTAACAACTCCTGGTAGTCCCAATGCACAAAGAGTCGTTGGACGGCGGGATAGAAAAAAGAACAGATCAGAAGAAAAGAAATTAATCTTTTGGAAAAAGCAGAACTTCATCTTCTTTCTCTTGACTGAGTTGCAGAGCTTGAAGAAAAGAATTCATTCTTCTGATCTGAAAATTCAAGAAAGATAGATGTTGATCTACTCATCTTTAACAACAAAGTTCGGAGAGGATTCTCTCTGAGTTAGAAGTTAAAGCACAAGCAAACCCTAGTTACAGAGTCTTCATAGCCCAAGCAGAACTACTTCTGAAGATATTTTCCTGGAGCTGTGAAGAAAGAAGGACTGAGTTTACTCAGTTCAGAAAGAAGAAGATACAAAGAGTACTTCTCTGGTGTTAATACTCAATAATATCCAACATTCCAATTGTAGGATCATATTGATCTGAGCGTAAGCCTAACTTATAAAGGCCGAGTGTAAGATCCTTGTGTGGATATGAGTGTTAAGGCTTTTGACCTGAGGTAGGATATGGTTTAGATATGAGGTATGAGAGTCATTCTCTCTGAGTCGTAGGTCTATCCTCCTAGCCTGAGTTATAGGACTTTGAGTCAAGTCTGAGGTAGGTGGTCTGTAGATCATTGAGCTGTAGGATCATAGCTTGTTCGGAGTGGTAGGGCTTTGGGCCTGAGTGTAGGACTTGGAGGAGTCTGAGAGATCCTGAGGGATCTGAGTTATAAGCTCATTGAGCCGAGTTTGGAGAAGTTGTCTTGTCTAACAATCTGTTAGAAAGGTGGGAGGGACAGTGGATGTGCCCACAATCGGGGAACCACTATAAATTTCTTGTGTGCTGGTTGTGTATTCTTGAAAGCCAATATAAATTAAATCACAACACACCAAAGAACATAAAAAGTATAAAAAGACCTAAAAACCTATTCAGCCCCCCCCCCCCCCCCCCTCTCTAGGTATTTAGCTACTCTTTAAACTAAAGACTTTCAAGTGGTATCAGAGCCAGGTTGATCAAAAAGGACTTAACAGTCTGAGTTGATCTCCATGAACAGCTTAAGTAGATCATTATTGGTTCAGGAGAGAATCATAAGGAGTTGGGGTACATGAAGCTCCCAATTTGCAGAAAAGAGAATTTTGGGATCTGGAAGGAAAGGGTCAGTCTGTTCATGGAGGCATCTGACCCTAGAATCTTTATAATAGTTTAAAAGGGACCATTCATCCACATGAAGGTCTTAGTTTTGAATGCCACTGTCTAGAAACCTAAGCAATATTCCGAGATAACCAAGGATGAGGTCATACTGACTACAATGGACAAGAGGGCATAGAACATAATTATGAGTGTCATTGATGATTCAACATTCCAGAACCATGTCCACTGTAGAACTTACAAGAAGATGTGGGACACTTTGATTGTCTATATGGAAGGTATTGGAACACCCTATTACTGATTTGGGCAAGGATCACTATGTCTCTTAGGAAACATGTCTTGACCTCATTGTATAGATCCAAAGGTCAATTAGAATTGAGTCTAAGGGTTAGTACTTAGGTTTGAATGCTGCCCTCAAGACCAGAGATTTCAGTTTTGTAGACCAAGTCATTTCGTCGAGCTCAGTACGACGAATCGTCGAACTCCATTCGACGATCGTTGAGATCACTTCGACGAATCGTCGAACTCCATTCGACGATCTCTGAGCTCAACTTCAACGAGTCGTCGAACTCCATTCGACGATCTTCGAGCTCAGATCGACGATCTTGACTCCAGTTTGATTCTCTATCTCTGAGCTCAGTTCAACGATAGTTGAGCTCATATCGACGATCTCTGTTTCTGTCTAAGTCCAATCTCTGAGCTCAGTTCAACGATAGTGGAGCTCAGTTCGACATTTTTCTGAAGAGTTAGATGTTTTTCAAGATTCAAATCCAGACAGTTGTGGAATTATTGTCAACATTTAATTCAGGATCTTGTAGCTGTTAATCAATTAATCTGGAGCAAGTTTCAAGGAATTTTCAAGGAATGTTTTGTTGGACTTTCCTCCAGAAGACAAATGCAATTAAGGAAGTAATTAATGATAGGCTAACGGCTATCTTGGACAAAGGATCATTTCTATTCAGATGAAAGGAATAAAAGACATTATTCATTCTCTGCAAAAAAGAACAATAACAACTTCTGCAACAACTCTTACAACAATAATTACACAAGAGAAAGAGAAAGAGTTGCAGACATTCTCAGTCTCAAAGATTCATACAAGAACACATCACCAAAGGAGATCAACTAACTGAAATTTTCAGATCTCTCTTGATTCAAGTGTTCAAAGGCCATCATCATTCAAGACTCCAGACACCACACATTTCAGCTGCTGCTGAAATCATCTATTGATGGAGATCAAATCATCTGAAGGCCTATCACCCTACTGCAAAGCTTCACTTCCTGAACAACTCAAGATCTCAGGGGGAGCTTTGACAACATCCACTATCTTCTCTCTGACTGTTGACAGAGAAGATCTTCTCATCCCTCTCTATATCTCTCTCTGCTGTAAAGGGTTCTTCAAACTCCCTTCAAAAGTTTGTGTTTGGTTTTGAGACCTTATCAAAACTCAGTGGTGGAAAGACACCTGATCAAAAAATTTGGTTTGGTTTTTGAGCACCTTATCAAAAGCTCATTGGTGCCCAGGACACCTGATCAACTCATCCTGCAGTGGATTCCTACCTAGGGTGGTAGAAGAGTGGATGTACCCAGGTTGATTGGGGAACCACTATAGCTCCTTGTGTCATCTGGTTGCTTGTCTTTCTTTTGGTTTCTAGCTGTGCTTTGTGATTAGATTGCTTTGTAGATTGTGATTGCTCTGTGATTATTCTGAGTTTAGATTTACTGTTTATTATTAGCTTCCCTGTTCACTTAGGAATACAACAATAGTTGTAAAACATTTTTAGCAAGCACCATACTCTATTCACCCCCCCCCCCTCTAGAGTATATCAGATCTAACTTGCCCTTTCAATTGGTATCAGAGGCAGGTTGGTTAAAAATACCACACCTTGGTGGTTGCACAGGCTAACACCTGAACCCAAAGATCCCTATAGTTAGATCTGCTTGTTTTGATTTTGTTATTAGAATTATTTATTCACAAAACATGGCCCAAAACAAAGATTATGCTAGCACCAGACCTCTAGTGTGCAATCTATCTGATGTAGGCTTCTACCACGGACACAATAGGGGTTACAGGAATAAAGCAGACGCCACTCAAAATCCACAACCACTCTTGCACTAGCATGAACCGCGGTGCACTCGCAAACGATTTATCACAGTTCACCAACGTACGGTAGCTACTCCGCGGGAGGGTCAAACGAACGACTATAGGCCGACGTTCTCCCAGCTAAAAGGACCAATATTGGGTCCGACCGAGCGACTGCTGTACCAAAGAGATCTACCCAAAATGCGATCGAAAAATGGTAGATCTCTCCCAACAAAAATGCGGGGCTCGCCAAACCCTTTCGGAAATATTGCGATTAAGATTGATGAAATTCCAAAAGGAAAACCACGAAGAATCTAACACTTCAAATCCAATGCAAAAATTATTTCTGACCACTAGAATATCAAGAGGGAATCACACTGGAGTGGAGAGGATCGTTACCCAAGTCGGAATAGATGATTCCGACTACCTTTGAAGGGTCGCTCTTCCACGGTTCCGCCGGAGTCGCGCCAGTTGGAGAGATAGATCGTCCGCCTTGGCTGTTTCACACCAAGGTCCCGTTTCCTCGCCGTAGAAGGAGGCCCTTCTTGGATAAAACCTCATGAGAAGAGGGGCAGCCGGGTCTCTTCAAAGGTGGGTGCTCGGGTGGAGAGATAGGTGGCCGATTTCTCTTCCAAGTGGGTTGCTCGAGTGGAGGAGATAGGTGGCCGGTCGGTTTGGGATGGTGGAAGTCGGGTTGAGGATGGTGAGAGGAGGTGGAGGCTTGGAGGAGGGGTTGAAGGAGTGGGTTGGCCGAAAGTTTTAGAGAGAGAGAGAGAGAGTGGAGGGGGCGGCCAAGAGAGGTAGAGAGAGGAGGATTAGCAAGAATAGGAAATTTAGGGTTTCTTCTCATTCAACTTGAGTTAAACAAAGCATACATGCCTATATATAGGCTTAACAATAAGTCTTGGCTATATGTAGCCCAAAATAAATATAAAAATAACACACTAAATGGCTACATGCAGCCCTCAATAAAATATCCCAAATAAAAGAGCATACTAATAATAAGATAAATTAAGCTAGATATTTCTCTTGCGCCGCGGGCGGAGATTGTAGCGCCGCTCCATACGAACACCACGGCGACGCGAGTCCTTTGTTGGAGACGAAGGATGGTCTTCCGTTAGTGTGCCGTCATCAACAATTTGGGGGCAGTCGTCAACTTGGGGGGCCGTCGTCAACTTGGGGGGCCGTCGTCGCCACCAATCCTCCCCCGCTTGAAAGGACTCATCACCAATGAGTGGTCTTGAAGATACCGTCGGAGAAGAACACCATCCAAGAGAGCCACTTCCGCTTCCGGGAGCCAAGAGTCATCAGAGGCGGGGCGATCACGCCAGCGAATCAAGTAGCGGCGCACATTGCCATCTGCAGTGGGAAACACATCATCTGGAGAATCCTGTCTGGCAAAAATGCTGTCCTGGAAAACCTGGGAAAAGCATTAGGCAGCAAAGGGGGAAAATCTATATCATCAACATGTAGCGTACCTCCGTTGGAGACCGACGGAGAGAGCGAGCCCTTACCCCCCTTAACCCCATACCCATGAGAATCTGTAGTGGAACTAAACGGACAGGAAGATAATTCTAGTGGCGCAGTAATATATGGCGTTAAATCCGAAACATTAAAAACATGGGAAATACCCCAATCAGTGGGCAATTCCAAAAGAAAAGCATTGTCTCCTAACCATTTTAAAATCCGAAAAGGTCCAGCTCGCCGATCCGCTAATGTTTTTAAGGTACCTGTAGGTAACCGTTCAGGGATGAGACGCACCATGACTAAATCGCCCACTTTCAAGGGAGACACTCTCTTATGTGCGTTGGCATAAACTTGATAAGACGCGTATTGAGTGGTAAGCGTTTCATTTATGCGTTTGTGAAGATCATGGATGTGAGAGGCAAAGTCCTGTGCAAATTGACTTGACTTAAACGATGGCGGTAACGGAAGCAAGTCAAGGGGCGCGAGAGCTTTATAACCGTGCACGATCTCATTTGGGGACAAGCCCGTGGACCTATTTTTGGAATTATTATATGCTAACTGAGCATGAGGAGGATAAGGTCCCATGTACCCTTGTGGTCGCCCACAAGGCATCGAAGCAAACTACCCAAACTTCTGTTCACAACTTCGGTTTGCCCATCCGTCTGCGGATGGTACGCGGAAGAGAATAGAAGTTTGGTGCCCATAATCCTCCACAGGGTCTTCCAAAAATAACTAGTAGACTTCACATCCCTATCAGTAATTATAGACTTTGGAACTCCACGATGGCCTACCAACTCTGTTGGGTACATTGGTCAAATGTACCTGATTTGAAGAAGCCTCACCCAACTCAATGATATACATCATAATGTATTTGATGTATGTTGAGTTTACTTATGCAGGTTAAGTAATCACTGGACTGAAGCAAAAAGTTTCTAAGTCCATGTGTCGACATCCAGAGGGAAAGTGTCGACACTCAAGAAAGCTTGTGTCGACACCCAGACAAGCAGTGTCGACACTTGGAGTCATTGTGTCGACACCTGGGATGCAGAGTCGACACCAGACAGAAAGTGTCGACACTTGGAGCTGTGTCGACACTCAGTGAAGAAAAGTGCAGACAGAAAGTGTCGACACAAGGAGCTGTGTCGACACTCAGTGAAGTTGTGTCTACACCAGAAAGTGTCGACACTTGGAGCTGTGTCGACACTCAGCAAAAGTCTGCAGAGACTAAGTACAAGTGTCGACACTCAACACAATGTGTCAAAACTAAGCAGAAGAGTCAACATTTGAAGTATGTGTCGACACCCAGAACAATGTGTCGACACACAGCTGAAGACTCAACACTTGAAGAAAGTGTCGACACAAGTAGTTGTGTCGACACTTAGCAAAGAACAGAATTATTTCCAAAATATTCTAAGTACAAGTGTCGACACTAAAGGAATGTGTCGACACTCAGCTGAAGTCTCAACAGAAGAATCAAGTGTCGACACAAGGAGCTGTGTCGACACTCAGCAAGAATCAACATAGAAGACTATGTGTCGACACCAAGAAGCAGTGTCGATACCTAACAGATACAACACAAGAAGTTGTGTCGACACAAAGGAGATGTGTCGACATTTAGAAGAATTCAGCAAAAGCTAGAAGAACAAGTACTAGTGTCGACACTCAATTTCAGTGTCGACACATGCAGAAGAATCTGTGTCGAGACATACAAGGAAATGTGTCGACACCTTGTAGACTTGTGTCGACACTTACACAACATGTGTCGACACTTGGACTATAAGTGTAGACACTTAAAGACAGAAAGTCTCGACACTTACAGACAGTTAGAGATTTTCAAGAAATGACTAGATGACTTGACAGCTGCCGTTCCAGCCAGTCTACAGCACCTGTCAGAGATATCAGAAGTCAGTTATGGACCGGACCAGCCGGTTACCATGAAGAAGGCCTATAAATAGGCATCTACAGTTTACAGAAAGAGTGGTTAAAAAAAAATCAACTGGTTCAGATTATTATTGAACAAGTCATTGAAGTGGTACATAAAGTATCAACACAAGAAGATCTTGCAGTCCAAGTGCAGATCTAAGAAGTTGGAAAGAGAGGGCTCCATCCAAGAAATCAGCCTCTGGAACTAGGCTGAGAAGAAGGATTCAGATTCAATTCTGGATCTTAAGTGGCAGAGGTCAAGGAACAACTGCAGGAGGATTCAGTCTTATTCAGTTCTACTCAAGAAGCTTTGAAGAAAGCTAAGTCAGGGTGAATCCAGCTGAGTTCTTCCAAGAACTCATCAAGAAACTCTCAACTCCCCTCTTTCATTTCTGAGTTGTTGAGTTAATTTTTGCAAAACATTTTTATCTTGTAGGATCCTTTGGATCTGAGTGAATTGTAAGCCTATAACTATAAAGGCTGAGGGTAGGGCTTGTTAGCCTGAGTGTAGGAGATTGAGATCTGAGTATAGGCCTTGTTGGCTGAGTGTAGGCCTTGGTTGGCTGAGTGTAGGCCTTGATTGGCTGAGTGTAGGCTTTGGGATAAAGCTGAGTTGTAAGGCTTTGGGCCTGAGGTGTAGGAACCAATTTGGGTTCTGAGACAGTGGAGGAGTTTGGCCGAATCTAGTACACTGCTAGATAGGCGAAGGGGGAAAGTGGATGTACCCATATCTTGGGGAACCACTATAAACCACTGTGTTGTGCTGTGATTGTGCTGTGTATGCTGTGAATACTTTGTGATTGCTGTGCAAAAGTTAAAAATCTGTGATAATAAACTGTTTGCTGCCAGTAAAGTTAGAAAAGGATTAGGTCACCTATTCACCCCCCCCCCCCTCTAGGTGTTTAGGTACCATATCTTTCAAGTGGTATCAGAGCGAGGTTCCTCAAAAAGGACTAACAGTCTGAGGAGATCCTGTTTGGCAGATTCAGTGTAAGATAAAACACAGTTTCAAAAAATTCAAGAAAATCAAGAAATATGGGTTCTTCTGAGAATCACAAGGAATTGGGTTCCATGAAATTACCCATATGCAGGAAAGAGATCTTTGGGATCTGGAAAGAAAGGGTAAGGCTATTTATGGAAGCCTCTGACCCTAGAATCTACATCACAGTAAAGGAAGGGCCTTATGTGCCAATGAAGATTTCAGTTTTGGATGCAAATCAGAGAACTCCAAAGGATTTCTCTGAGATGACTAAGGATGAGATTGTCCTAGCTACAATGGACAAGAGGGCACAAAACATTATTGTAAGTGTCATAGATGATGCAACTTTTCAGAATCTTATACACTGTAAGACAGTCAAGGAGATGTGGGACACTCTTATAGTGTATATGGAAGGATCTGAAGAAGTTAGGCAAGATAGAAAATCCTTGCTAAATCAGGAGTATGAGAGCTTTAGACAAGGTAAAGGTGATAGCATAACTGAGTGCTACAAGAAGTTCTACAGAATAGTTAATGAACTCATGTCTTATGGAAGAGAGTTCAGTAACTATGAACTAAATGATAAGTTCTTAAGGTCCCTAACCAAAGATTGGGACACAAAGATCTGTGCCATAAGAGAAATGGCTAAGTTGGGGGAAATTCCTCCTCCTACACTGTTTGGCAAGTTATTGTCATATGAGATGCAGTTGATAGTGAGGAAAGAGGAGGAGAAATCAACAAGGATTGAACACAAGGAAAGATCAGTTGCTTTCAAGACAGAAGTTCCCAAAAAGTGCAGGAATAAGTCATCAACTCCACCTCCAGAGGTAGTTGATTCAGAGTCTGATGAGTCAGTCAGCACAAAGAGTGAGAGCAGTGAAAGTGATGAAGACTTTGCTGCCTTCACTAGGCACTTTCAGAAATTCTTGAAGAAGAAACAGTGGAGGTCAAGACCTTCTTCTTCAAATGGAAAGGAAGTCTTTTATCAGGAGAAAAAGCCTTCAAAGAAAGACAGGAAGAGGACAAAGTCAAGCAAGGCAACTGGGTCTAAGGTAGTATGCTACTGCTGCAATAGACAGGGCCATGTTATTGCAGATTGTCCAGAGAAGAGAAAGGAATCTGGTGACAGGAAAAAGACTCACTTCAAAGGAAAGAAAGAGAAGTCTTTTGTTGCCAAGAAGGAGAAGACTCTATCAGACATTTCTTCTTCAGAAACTGAGTCTGAGGCTGAAGCCTACATAGGGCTGTTTGCTGGAGAAGAAGAGGAAGAATTCATGCAGATCATGGAGTCTATTTATGAACAAGAAGACAGTCAATGCCAAGGACTAATGGCTTTGACAGACAGTGCCAAAATCCTGGAGCAGCCAGGACCCAGTTAGGTACAAAGTTCAAGTTTAAATTCAGTTTCTTGTTCTAGTTCAGAATCAGATTCATCTTCATCAAGTGATGAAAGTGTATCTGAGTCTGAGGATGATATTCATCAACTTATAGATGAATATAAGGTGCTGTTGCAAGCTTACAAGAAAAGCAAATCCCTAGCAAAAAGTCAGGCAAAGGAAATTGCTGAACTTAAAGCTGGTGCAACAGATTTTGAGATGCAGTTTGATCAAAAGTTGAATGAGATAGCTAGGCTGAAACACATAACAGTGATTCAGATGGGTACTATATCATTTAAGAATGATAAAATTAAGAGTCTGGAGATCAATCTTCAGAAGGAGAAGGACTTAGTTGCTAGGTTTTCTAAACCTAAGTCAGTGTTACCTTTAATTGATGAATTTGTTCATCAAAAAGGCAAGGCTGGACTGGGCTTTATTAGACCTGCAAGGACTGAGCAGTCCAAGTCTAAGTCCAAGGGCAAAGCCCCAGCATTCAACAAGACTGCTGTAGATAATACAGCAAAGGCTGTACCTAAGCAAAGGTACAACAAGTTTGAATGTTGGTGTTGTGGCAAAATTGGCCACTTTGCAGTGGACTGTTGGCACAATACCAGTGCCAAGGTGAGTAGCAAGCTACCTGTTGGAAAGCCTGCAGGGAGTTTTGTCAGATTGCAGACTAACTTGTACCAAGGACCCAAGACTTCTTTGGGTTCTAAAGTTCATTAATCTGTTTTGCAGGTAAGTCCAAGTGGTCATAACCCAACATGGTACTTGGACAGTGGATGTTCCAGACATATGACTGGAACAAGAAAATTACTAAAGGACTACATTCCAGTAAAAGATGGTCCAAAAGTAACCTTTGGTGGTTCTGAAAAAGGAATCATCAAAGGATTTGGTAACATTTCTATAAACTTAGTTACCATTACTCAAGTGGCTTATGGTAAAGGGTTGAAACACAACCTAATAAGTATAAGTCAATTAAGTGATGTAGGGTATGACATCTCATTTGCTAAAAATGGTTGTCATATCAAGAGGTCAAGTGATCAAGAGATCATTTTGACAGGATATAGGAAGAGGAATGTCTACTGCATAGACATTATGGTTGAGAACAATGGTTCTCCAGTTTGTCCTGTAGCTGATGAGACAGTCTCTCATTGTGTCAAATGGCACAAGAGGCTTGCCCATCTTAACTACAAGACTATTAGCAAACTTTTTAGCAAAGAGTTAGTGAGGAATGGTCCTCAAGTTAAGTGTGTTAAAGATGGCATTTGCTCAGCTTGTCAAAAGGGCAAGCAGACTAAATCCACCTTTAGAAGCATAGAGAACAAAGATGCTGTGAGGTGTTTATACCTCTTGCATTTGGATCTTTTTGGTCCAATGCCAGTTCACAGCTTAGGTAGGAAGGTCTATACCTTTGTAGTTGTAGATGACTACTCAAGGTTTTCCTGGGTGTTCTTCTTAAGATAGAAATCTGAAACACCTAGTGTCTTCTATAGCTTTGTCAAGCAAATTCAGAATGAACTAAATAGTACAGTGGTCAAAATTAGAAGTGACCATGGTACTGAGTTTCAGTCTGATAGCATGACAAAACTGTGTGAAGACTTTGGGATATTTCAAGAATTCTCTTCACCTAGAACACCTCAGCAAAATGGCATTGCTGAGAGGAAGAATAGAACCTTGATAGAGGCTGGTAGAACCCTATTAAGTGATACATCACTGCCAGAGTATTTCTGGGCTGAAGCAGTTAACACTGCATGCCATGTTATAAATAGGGCTACCATCACTAAAAGGCTAAACAAGACCCCCTATGAAGTTGTGAAAGGCAGGAAACCAAACCTATCCTACTTTAGGATCTTTGGTTGCAAATGCTTCATACATAACAATGGGAAGTCTTACTTAACTAAGTTTGCTGCCAAGTCTCAAGAGGGAATTTTTGTTGGGTACAGCAATAATAGTAAGGCTTATAAAGTCTACAACTTGACTACACAAGTTGTAGAAGAATCAGTGCATGTAGTTTTTGATGAGACTAAACTTATTAATAATGAGTTGTCTAGCAGTGTATGCAGCCCCACAGGTTTGACAAAGAAAATGGACAAGCTTACTATAGAAGAAGTGCCTGCTGCAAGACAGCAAGTAGAAGAAAGTAGCTGTTGTCCAGGGGAGAACTACATGTGCCAATTGCTGAAGAAATCCAAGGAATACAGCATGATGCAGATGCTGAAGTGGTTCAACCTGAAGTGAGGATGCCTCCAGCCCACAGGCATCTTAGAGATCATCCAGTAGAGCTGATTATTGGAGATCCAAGACAAGGAGTTCAAACAAGGAGCAGAAATCAGAATGTTGCAATCTATTCCAGCTTTCAGTCACAAGTTGAACCTAAGAAGTTTGAAGAAGCAATACAAGATCCACAATGGACTGAAGCAATACAAGAAGAGCTTAATCAGTTCAAGAGGTGCAAGGTCTGGGAATTGGTTCCTAAACCTAAAGACCGCAATGTAATAGGAGTTAAGTGGATCTACAGGAATAAGATGGATGAACAAGGGGTCATCATTAAGAATAAAGCTAGACTGGTTGCTAAAGGATATAGGCCAGAAGGTATTGACTTTGATCAAACCTTTGCTCCAGTAGCCAGACTGGAAGCCATAAGAATGTTCTTGGCCTATGCAACCTATCAAGGATTCAAGGTATACCAAATGGATGTCAAGTCAGCATTCCTAAATGGTAATTTGAAAGAAGAAGTCTATGTGGAGCAGCCTTCAGGTTTTGTTGATCCAACTCTACCTCATTATGTCTATAGACTTAGGAAAGCTTTATATGGGTTAAAGCAAGCCCCTAGGGCTTGGTATGAAACCCTATCTAGTTTTCTCATTGAGAACAAGTTCTCAAGGGGGAAAATAGATAAGACTCTATTCCTTAGGGAATCTAGAGGCAAAGTCATACTAGTCCAAATATATGTAGATGACATTATATTTGGGTCTACTGAAAGCAGCCTTTGCAAAAAGTTTGCAAAACTTATGCAAGGTCAGTTTGAGATGAGTAGTATGGGAGAGCTGAAGTTTTTCTTGGGTCTCCAAGTTAAACAGACTGAGAGTGGTTTGTCCATTTGTCAGTCAAAGTTCACCCTAGAACTCATAAGGAAGTATGGTATGGATTCATCCAGTACCATGAAGACTCCTATGGGGTCAAGTATGTCTCTTAGCAAGGATGATGCAGGGAAACCTGTAGATGAAACCTTGTATAGAGGGATAGTTGACTCCCTATTATACTTGACTGCTAGTAGACCAGACATCATGTATGCTACATGTGTTTGTGCAAGGTATCAAGCCTGCCCTAAAGAGTCTCATTTGACTGCAGTCAAAAGAATATTGAGATATCTAAAGGGCACTCCCTATCTAGGCCTCTGGTACCCTAGGAATGGAGATTTTGATCTAACAGATTATTCAGATGCAGACTTTGCAGGATGCAAAGAGGATAGAAAGAGTACTACTGGAACCTGTCAATTCCTAGGTGGGAGACTAATTTCATGGAGTAGCAAGAAGCAAACCAGTGTGGCTATCTCCACAGCTGAGTCAGAGTATGTGGCTACAGGAAGTTGTTGTGCTCAACTTCTGTGGATTCAACATCAGCTAGAGGACTATGGATTTCAGGTAAGTAGAACTCCACTTTTCTGTGATTCTACAAGTGCTATTTCAATAGCTAATAACCCTGTATCCCATAGTAGGACAAAACATATTGAGATTAAA
This sequence comes from Platanthera guangdongensis, assembly GCA_039583875.1. Taxonomy (NCBI): domain Eukaryota; kingdom Viridiplantae; phylum Streptophyta; class Magnoliopsida; order Asparagales; family Orchidaceae; genus Platanthera; species Platanthera guangdongensis. Next base: position 109,592,005 of record CM077154.1, read on the forward strand.
TATCATTTTCTTAGGGAGCATGTAGAAAGAGAAGATATTTTATTAGAATATGTTAAAACAGATGAACAAGTAGCTGATATGTTTACTAAGCCACTAGAAGAAGCTAAGTTCAATAGATTCAAAATTGAACTAGGAATGATAAACTTAGAGTAAGTTTACAGATTTGAAAATAACTAAGTCAAAAGGTGTCGACACATAGACAAGTCTATGTCGACACAGAATAGTGGTGTCGACACTTCAGGAAAAAGGTGTCGACACATCTAGGATGTTGGTGTCGACACTTCAGAATGTTAGTGTCGACACATGTCTAGTAGGTGTCGACACATCCAATGTGGTGTCGACACTTATGTTTTACTCGGAATTTTCTAAGTAAAGTCTCGACAATGTGTCGAGTTATGTTGTGTCGACACATAACCAAGTGTCGACACATAAAATCTGTTGACTAAACTTGTGTCGACACATATGTGTCGAGACATTATAAGTCAGTGTCGACACTTGTTGCCAGTGTCGACACATTTTAAGTTCGCTGTCCCGCCTGTTCATCTTCAAAATCAGAAAGGTATAAATAGGGTTCTGTCTTTGTTTGTCGACACGCTTTCAAAGTTTCGAGACCAAAACTACTGTGTCGACACCTCTCTTTTCTACAGACAAAATCTACAAACCCTAATGGCTCCTAAGCTTGAGGAGAACGTTAACGAGGGTTATGATCTTGTGTGCGGCGCATTTGACGATGTAGATCAAGAAATTCAGGCAGTGGTAACCCTAGTCGCCAATTCTGGACTAGAATATCTCTTGTCTGAACCTACAAAGATTTGAAAGAAGTAAGTACTTGAATTTCTTAATGGAGCTGTCATAGATGAATCTGGATTCAGAATCAAATCCAGAGTTCATGGAACTAAGATTAAGGTTTTACCTAAGAGTCTGAGGAAGGTACTTCAGCTACCAAAAATTCAAGATGAAGAAGAGGTTACTGCTTCAAAGACCAGGGAAGCTTTAACCTGGTGTGGTCTTGATCCAAAGATGAAGATAGGTTCTGTATTTAACAGAAAAGGCATGAATAATCAAGGGAAGTTCATGTCTGAGATTGTGGGCAAAGTCTTACTTAGCAAGACTGGAGGGCATGACAGAGTGTCTGCCCATATGTTTGGCCTCATGACAAGAATTATCTTCACTCTGAAAACTGATTGGTCTACAGTGGTTTATGAGAAAATTAAGGAGAGCTTGAAGAAGCCCAATCTGGGCAGGATCATTAGTCTCTACCTAGCTGGTACCATACCAGAGGTAATGAATACTGCTGCAGGCAGCAAGATCAATCATATGAGGAAAATGGATCTAAGGATCTTTTCAAGATGGGACGGGGTGTTGTCAAAGGACATGCCAACCCCTGAGAAGACAATTACTGAGAAGGAGATTCCTCCTAAGAAAAAGAGAAAAACTGCTCCAGTTGAACAAGAGTCCTCCAGCAGTTCAGGGAGTGAAGAACATGTTGTTTTCACTCCTGATGACCAAGAGGAAGTGGCTGCAGAGAAGACCCCTGCTGCTCAAGAGACTGCTGAGATCCAGGGGGAGCTGCCTCCAGCTAGCCCCATCCACAGGGATCAAAGCCAGGGGGAGCATCCAGTTGTAGAAGCAGCATCTACACTGGATAGTGAGCAAGCCACCATCATCATCCAAGAGGTACTCACTGATCTAAAAACTTTAGAATATCTTATAGAAGATGTTGACTTGTCTGATGTTCCTCAGCAAACACAGCTGCCTAGTCAAGTTCCAGATGTTATTAGAGAGGACACATCTGCTATCCAAGAAGAGATTCTTGCTCCAATAGTTGAAGAACAAAGAATGTCTCCAGCTCAATCACCTCAAGAGTTCACCATGGAAGATCTATTTCTCAATCTAGATCAAGTTGATTTTGACATGGACAAAGAAGCTGCTGAAGGAGAGACTGCTGCTGTTGAGGGGGAGCAAATGCAAGTTCTGGAGGAGCCTATAAGGCAAGAAACTGAGAAGGCACAAGATGTGCAAGCTGACAAGCCTCCAAGCCCTAAGGAGAGGGTTGATATTGCCAGCACTTCTACCTCTGAAGATGAGGAGACTGCAAGGGCAAGGAAAAAGAAACTCTATGTATTCAAGAGAAGGAGCCAGAGTTACAAGAAGGCTCTGCAAACTGTAGCCCCACAGCCTATAGTTCAACAAGCTCCAACTGTTGACTATAGTGCTTTACTGATTGCACTGCAGATTAAAATGGATGAACAAAGGAAAGTCATAGAGGCTTATGTTGATGCAGGGCACAGATCATTACAGTTTGATCTTGCTCAAGATATAAAATCTATAAGGTTTGAGATGAATCTCAACAAGAAGGAGATGACAGACTGCTTCCACAAGGGTGGAAATGCAGTGGTGTATTTGGCAACACACCAAGAAAAGATCAAGGCACAGGTGGATGATATAGCATTGAAACAAGGACATGTTCTTGAGAATCAATTAAGAATGAATGACAATTTGACTGAATCCCACAATGCTATTGTCACTGAATTAAAGAATAAGGCTGTTGAACCCTCTACATCTACCGATGCTGCTAAAGCTAAATTTGATAAAGTCTTTCAAGAGGAAATTACTGCTGTAAAGACTGCTATCCAAGCCTCCCAGAAGGTCATATCTGAACAACTTCAAAAGCTAAAACCTTACTTTAAAGATGGGATCAGGTACTTGGACAGTCAGATCAGATTTCAAAAGGATGATGTCAGAGATCACATGGCTCGAGAAGTCATAAAGGGGGAGAGAGTATTAGTCAAGGCAAGTTCTGAGCATGCAAAATGGATATCAAATTCAATCAGGGCTACACTTGGATACTCTCCTCTGTGTGATGACCAAGATGTTGCTGAATCAGGCATTAACCCTACTTATTTTGGAGGTGAGCAACCAGAAGTAGCTCAGGTCATTTATCCACCTCCAGACTTTGAAATGATTCAAGCAGATGTGAGCACAATGTATAGCCCACTTGAGGGCAAGGACCATGTTCATATTGAAAAGGTTGTTCAACCTATATCTGAAGCCATGCAAGAGGCATTACAGAAAGAAGAAGAGACAAGGTTGTCAAAGAAGAGGTTTAGGGAACAAGCAGAACAAAAGCCAGATTTTGAACAGTGGAGCCCTACCTCTAGGAATATAATTTTAACTGCCTGGAAAGCTGCCAAGGACAATACACATGACAGGAACAAATGGTTCTCTGAAGCTGAATGGAGAAAACATGAAATAAGACAAGAGGCCATTGTTCAATTCAGAAGGAAGGCTAAGATGGGAAAGCTACCTCCTACTGCAGTGGAGCCTAGCAAGTACTTCCCCAAGCCATATCACTACTTTGAGAGGCAGAAGATCAAGGCAGAAGCACTCAAACAGAAAGATCTAAAAGGCAAGAAGCCTGCTGTTGCTGAAACTGCTGAAGCCACTGTCAAAGCTCAAGTCCAACCTGGCAAAGGCATAGTTATCAAAGAACCAGACCAGAAATAGATTAAGAAATTTCTTGAAGTTTATGTTGTAATTTTTTGGATGTAACACATTTAGTAAACTTCTGAAAATGTATAAGACAAATATTAGAACAATATATGATTCATATATTTCATGTTTGTTCTGTGAATGTATCTATTTCTTATTTGTTCTGTGCTGATGAATGTGTATACATGTGTGATTTAATACATGTTATGTTTACCCTGCTGATTATAACCTGCTTTACATCATTTTGTAATTTTTAATTATGAATGGTGTATATCATTGACTAAGGGTTATGACTTCTCCAAATATGGGGAGATTGTTGGGTACATTGGTCAAATGTACCTGATTTGAAGAAGCCTCACCCAACTCAATGATATGCATCATAATGTATTTGATGTATGTTGAGTTTACTTGTGCAGGTTAAGTAATCACTGGACTGAAGCAAAAAAATTCTAAGTCCATGTGTTGACATCCAGAGGGAAAGTGTCGACACTCAAGAAAGCTTGTGTCGACACCCAGACAAGCAGTGTCGACACTTGGAGTCATTGTGTCGACACCTGGGATGCAGAGTCGACACCAGACAGAAAGTGTCGACACTTGGAGCTGTGTCGACACTCAGTGAAGAAAAGTGCAGACAGAAAGTGTTGACACAAGGAGCTGTGTCGACACTCAGTGAAGCTGTGTCTACACCAGAAAGTGTCGACACTTAGAGCTGTGTTGACACTCAGCAAAAGTCTGCAGAGACTAAGTACAAGTGTCGACACTCAACACAATGTGTCAACACTAAGCAGAAGAGTCAACATTTGAAGTATGTGTCGACACCCAGAATAATATGTCGACACACAGCTGAAGACTCAACACTTGAAGAAAGTGTCGACACAAGGAGCTGTGTCGACACTTAGCAAAGAACAGAATTATTTCCAAAATATTCTAAGTACAAGTGTCGACACTAAAGGAATGTGTCGACACTCGGCTGAAGTCTCAACAGAAGAATCAAGTGTTGACACAAGTAGCTGTGTCGACACTCAGCAAGAATCAACATAGAAGACTATGTGTCGACACCAAGAAGCAGTGTCGACACCTAACAGATACAACACAAGAATTTGTGTCGACACAAAGGAGATGTGTCGACACTTAGAAGAATTCAGCAAAAGCTAGAAGAACAAGTGCTAGTGTCGACACTCAATTTCAGTGTCGACACATGCAGAAGAATCTGTGTCGAGACATACAAGGAAATGTGTCGACACCTTGTAGACTTGTGTCGACACTTACACAACATGTGTCGACACTTGGACTATAAGTGTCGACACTTAAAGACAGAAAGTCTCGACACTTACAGACAGTTAGAGATTTTCAAGAAATGACTGGATGACTTGACAGCTGCCGTTCCAGCTAGTCTACAGCACCTGTCAGAGATATCAGAAGTCAGTTATGGACCGGACCAGCCGGTTACCATGAAGAAGGCCTATAAATAGGCATCTACAGTTTACAGAAAGAGTGGTTAAAAAAAATCAACTGGTTCAGATTATTATTGAACAAGTCATTGAAGTGGTACATAAAGTATCAACACAAGAAGATCTTGCAGTCCAAGTGCAGATCTAAGAAGTTGGAAAGAGAGGGCTCCATCCAAGAAATCAGCCTCTGGAACTAGGCTGAGAAGAAGGATTCAGATTCAATTCTGGATCTTAAGTGGCAGAGGTCAAGGAACAACTGCAGGAGGATTCAGTCTTATTCAGTTCTACTCAAGAAGCTTTGAAGAAAGCTAAGTCAGGGTGAATCCAGCTGAGTTCTTCCAAGAACTCATCAAGAAACTCTCAACTCCCCTCTTTCATTTCTGAGTTGTTGAGTTAATTTTTGCAAAACATTTTTATCTTGTAGGATCCTTTGGATCTGAGTGAATTGTAAGCCTATAACTATAAAGGCTGAGGGTAGGGCTTGTTAGCCTGAGTGTAGGAGATTGAGATCTCTGAGTGTAGGCCTTGTTGGCTGAGTGTAGGCCTTGGTTGGCTGAGTGTAGGCCTTGATTGGCTGAGTGTAGGCTTTGGGATAAAGCTGAGTTGTAAGGCTTTGGGCCTGAGGTGTAGGAACCAATTTGGGTTCTAAGACAGTGGAGGAGTTTGGCTGAATCTAGTACACTGCTAGATAGGCGAAGGGGGAAAGTGGATGTACTCATATCTTGGGGAACCACTATAAACCACTGTGTTGTGCTGTGATTGTGTTGTGTATGCTGTGAATACTTTGTGATTGCTGTGCAAAAGTTAAAAATCTGTGATAATAAACTGTTTGCTGCCAGTAAAGTTAGAAAAGGATTAGGTCACCTATTCACCCCCCCCCCCTCTAGGTGTTTAGGTACCATATCTTTCAACCTCTTTAAAATATAATTGTGCAATGTGTGACGCATCGTTGGTTTTATTACAAGCAATAAAATAAGCCATTTTAGAGAAACGATCTACAACAACTAAGATAGAGTCGTGACGTCGAAATGTGATTGGGAGGCCGAGAATGAAGTCCATGCTAACGTCTTCCCAAGGAATAGACAGAATCGGAAGAGGGGTATAAAGCCCCGCATTAGTTTTGTTCCCCTTAGCCGTTGGCACGCGCGGCAACTACCCACGATCTTACTAACCATGGCCTTAAGACCGGGCCAATAAAACTTATCTTCAACTAACGTGATCGTCTTGTCACGGCCAAAGTGTCCACTTAATCCTCCACCATGCAATTCCCACACTGTGAAGTGTCGAAGGGAGGAACGGGGGATGCAAAGCTTCGAATGGTTAAATAAGTAGCCGTCCCGAATGTAAAAAGAAGTAATGGTTGTCGACGAGTCATCTTGAGTGGAGAAATAGATATCCTTAAAATCTGGGCAGTGAACGTACTCATCCTTAATCCTATTGAAGCCAATCACCTTAACTTCTAGCGTGGAGAGCAATAATGAAACACGACTAAGGGCGTCGGCTACGCGATTGAGAGTCCCCTTTAGGTGTTTGATAATGAAAGTGTACTCCTGAAGATAGTAGACCCATTTGGCATGTCTAGGACTAACCTTAGTTTGAGAGTTAAGAAACCTTAGCGCTTCATGATCGGATAGAATGACAAACTCCTTAGGAAGTAAATAATGCCGCCAATGTTGGAGGCATCGAATGACCGCGTAAAACTTCCGATCATAATTGGAATAATTTAATTTTGGACCTGCTAGTTTCTCACTGAAATACCCCACAGGGTGGCCCTCCTGACTCAACACTCCACCAATTCCCACTCCAGACGCGTCACATGACAACTCGAAGACCTTGGTAAAATCCGGTAGTCGCAAAAGGGGGGCTTCCGACATGCGCAATTTAATTAATTGGAACGTCGTAGCGGCCGAGTTTGTCCATGTAAACTCACCTTTTTTCATGCACTCAGTAATAGGGGTCATAATACTACTAAAATCCTTAATAAATCTCCGATTAAATGTAGCGAGCCCGTGAAAACTCCTAACATCCCGAATGTTGGCGGGCTCAGGCCAATCTCTAATGACTTGTACCTGCTTGGGGTCTACGTGGATCCCCTTCGAGCTCACAATATAACCGAGGAACTCAACCGATGTCACATGGAAGGTACACTTCTTAATGTTCACGAATAATTTTTCCGATCTCAGCGTGGTAAGGATGGTTCTTAAATGTGACTCGTGATCAATCGTGGAGGTGCTAAATACCAAAATATCGTCAAAATATACCACGATGAATTTTCCCATATAGGGTTGGAAGACGTGGGTCATCATCCTCGAAAACGTGCTCGGTGCATTGGAAAGCCCAAACGGCATAACTAACCACTCGTAGAGCCCTTCCTTAGACTTAAAGGCGGTTTTCCACTCGTCACCTTCCCTAATTCGGATCTGATGGTAGCCACTCCTAAGATCCAATTTCGAAAAAATTGTGGCACCGGCTAACATGTCCAATAAATCATCCAAGCGAGGGATGGGAAAGCGATACTTAATAGAGATTTTATTAATGGCTCTACTATCCACACACATCCTCCAAGAGCCGTCCTTCTTGGGGGCAAGTAAGGCGGGTACGGCACATGGGCTCTTGCTGTGGCGGATAAAACTCTTTTGCAATAAATCCGAGATTTGGGTTTGCAACTCTAAGTGCGCAGAGGGGTTAAGCCGATAATGCGGGAGGTTGGGCAATGAAGAGCTCGGAATGAAATCAATGGCATGTTGGATTTCTCGCAACGGGGGTAACTCAGCCGGTAGCTCGTCCGGGTACACGTCCACAAACTCTTCTAAGAGTTTCCCCAACGCCTACGGCAAGTTCTCAAACGTTGACGCGTCTTCCTTGACTTGTAGACATACTAAGGCATAGAGGACACCATCTAAAAAGGTAGTACGATTCAATTCTTTCCTTCCTATCAGACTCAACGTCTTCTTCTCGACCGGGATGACCGTATCCTTGGACGGGGCCGAAGGATCCTTTGGCGGGGCAGGTTTTAAGAGTATGGTTCTGCCATTAAATTTAAACTCATACGTATTGGCCCGACCAAAGTGGGTGACGTCATGATCATACAACCAAGGGCGACCCAACAAGACGTGACAAGCATCCATAGGGATGACGTCGCACCATATTTACTCAGAATAATCTTTGATGGTAAGGGGTACCAAGCATCGCTTCGACACAGGGAGGGACGACTTGTCTACCCATGCCACCTTATAAGGGTGAGGGTGCGGCTCGGCATCAAGAGACATTCGTCTCACCGCGGTTTCGGAAATAACGTTCATGCAACTACCGTTGTCAATGATCAACCTACACCATTTTTCACCACTCTTAAAATTCAACGCGAAATTGTTCGTCCTATTCCAATCGTCTAACGCTCGAGGGGTCGCCAGAATACACCTCATAACCATCATATGGGAGTCATCCTCCATATCACTAGGCACTCCGTCCGACTCGCTCTCTTCGCCCGCCTCGTAAGTAATGTCGTCTGTCCCACCGGTGGAATCTAACAGGGCTAATGGTCTGGGAGTAGTAGGATAATCACTAGCATAGTGCCATTGGATCCCACAAGCGTAGCAGGTGACATTCGTCCTGTGGACCCGACCCACCGGGACTCTCTCACCAGTGGGATTTCTATCATTCCTAGCTGTTACGACTATGGAGGTCGAATCGGGGGACTGATACTTTCCTTTAGCCTTATAGGTGGCGGTGGGAGGCGGTCCTAAAATGGACTTGATCTTTTGGAACGAGCGAGACTTGCCCTTAAGCGCGTTGTGCTGCTCAATATCTAAGGCAGCGTTGAAAGTGGTGTGCAAGTCAGTGTGACCATAACGCAGAAGCTTTCCTTGGATGTCGGGGTTTAGTCCCTTACGGAACCTGGAGTGGGTGACCTCGGGCATCTCTTTCACGTCACACCTAACCATCATGTCCTTCAGCAAACTCATATACTCAGACACTGACCTAGTCCCTTGCTTAAGGGTAGCTAAATCATCGAACATTTGTGTCCGATGGTAAGTAGGGACGTACTGTTCCGTTAGCCTAGCCTTCATTGCCTCCCAGCCTATGGGCAACACTCCGTTCTCGACTCTCAAACGCCGCTACTCATTCAACCAAAATATTTTAGCGCGCCCTAGCAACTTCATTCTCGCTACTCGCACTTTATCCGCGTCGTTCAGGGTATACCACTCGAAATAACATTCGATCTCCATGATCCAGTCCTGGAAGACTTGGGGATCTCCTAAACCATCGTAGGATGGTGGCTTGACTCGGACGGCCCGAGTAAGGTCAAACTCGTACGATGCTCGTGGGGCGTTCTCATTAGGAGGGTGGGGGTAAGGGTTGTGAGGTTCTCCCACCCGTGGGTGAGCGGGTTGATTACGGGGTGCCCCGTGTGGTAACCCCAGTCCGTGAAGTGCCTCCCTAATAGCCGTCAACTGCTCCGTGAAATCCTGACGGAGCTCCTCAATCTCCGTGAGGGGACGACCCTCACCCCGTTCATCATCCATATTAGATGACGATGGAGGATATTCCGTACCGAGCCTAGTACGCATGCAAATAGGAAGACAACAGATTCAGACAGACCCAAGAAGGAACTAATCCCACTTAAAGACTATAGGAAAATAAAAAAAATTTTGATTTTCTTACAGGAAATAAAAAGAGGATTATTAAAAATTTTAGTTTGGTTTTTTTGGCTGAAAAATAAGAAAACTAAGCCGCTATTGGCGGACCAAAAATAATTTTTTTTTAGATTTTTTTTGTGACAACTAACGCGCAAACACAAGTGCAGGTTAACGTGCTAAAAATAGGGGAGGGTGTCATTTAAAAAATTGACAAGAACCTCCCTCTGATACCAAAATTGATGTAGGCTTCTACCACGGACACAATAGGGGTTACGACAATAAAGCGGACGCCACTCAAATTCCACAACCACTCTCGCACTAGCATGAACCGCGGCGCACTCGCAAACGATTTATCACAGTTCACCAACGTACGGTAGCTACTCCGCGGGAGGGTCAAACGAACGGCTATAGGCCGACGTTCTCCCAGCTAAAAGGACCAATATTGGGTCCGACCGAGCGACTGTTGTACCAAAGAGATCTACCCAAAATGCGATCGAAAAATGGTAGATCTCTCCCAACAAAAATGCGGGGCTCGCCAAACCCTTTCGGAAATATCGCGATTAAGATTGATGCAAATCCAAAAGGAAAACCACGAAGAATCTAACGCTTCAAATCCAACGCAAAAATTATTTCCGACCACTAGAATATCAAGAGGGAATCACACGGGAGTGGAGAGGATCGTTACCCAAGTCGGAATAGATGATTCCGACTACCTTTGAAGGGTCGCTCTTCCACGGTTCCGTCGGAGTCGCGCCGGTTGGAGAGATAGATCGTCCGCCTTACCCGCTTCACACCAAGGTCTCGTTTCCTCGCCGTAGAAGGAGGCCCTTCTTGGATAAAACCTCACGAGAAGAGGGGCAGCCGGGTCTCTTCAAAGGGGGGTGCTCGGGTGGAGAGATAGGTGGCTGGTTTCTCTTCCAAGTGGGTTGCTCGAGTGGAGGAGATAGGTGGACGGTCGGTTTGGGATGGTGGAGGTCGGGTTGAGGATGGTGAGAGGAGGTGGAGGCTTGGAGGAGGGGTTGAAGGAGTGGGCTGGCCGAAAGTTTTAGAGAGAGAGAGAGAGTGGAGGGGGCGGCCAAGAGAGGTAGAGAGAGAGAAGGATTAGCAAGAATAGGAAATTTAGGGTTTCTTCTCATTCAACTTGAGTTAAACAAAGCATACATGCCTATATATAGGCTTAACAATAAGTATTGGCTATATGTAGCCCAAAATAAAAATAACAATAACACACTAAATGGTTACATGCAGCCCTCAATAAAATATCCCAAATAAAAGAGCATACTAATAATAAGATAAATTCAGCTAGATATTTGTCTTGCGCCGCGGGCGGAGATTGTAGCGCCGCTCCATACGAACACCACGGCGACATGAGTCCTTTGTTGGAGACGAAGGAGGGTCTTCCGTTAGCGTGCTGTCATCAACAATTTGGGGGCCGTCGTCAACTTGGGGGCCGTCGTCGCCACCACTATCCAAGTTTGCACTTTGGAAGGCAAGGATTAGACTATACATGAACTCTATTGATGAGGACATTTTCAATTCTGTTTTGACAGTGTGTCCAAGACCTCCAGAGAATACAAGTACAAATGCTGTTCCACCTCCCTCAAGAACAGATGCTGACATCAAGAAATGGAAAGTTGCACATGCAAAGGCTATGAACATTCTAGCCCAGACTATGTCTGATGAAATTTTTCAAAAGGTAGCTGAATGCAACTCAGCAAAGGAGATCTGGGATAAGCTATCTGAAATAGTCTCAGGATCTGCTGATGAGAGAAAAGACAGAAGGTCTCACCTCATAACTCAATATGAGAACTTCAAGAAAGGAGAAGCTGAGTCAGTAGCAAAAATGTATAATAGACTCAGCCTGATAGTCAATGAACTGAAAACTTTGGATAAGGAGATCTCATTGACTGAGCTAAATGACAAAATCCTAATGTGTTTCCCAAGCACTTGGGACTCAAGGATCTGGTCAATCAAGGATGCTAGAAGTCTCAATGAGATCACAACAGAAGCCCTCTTGGGCAAGCTCAAGTCTTATGAGCTGCTCATCAAAAATAGAGAAGAAGAACAGAAGGCTGCCTCAACAGCCACAAGAAAGGAAAAGTCAATAGCTTTCAAAGCCACTGAAGATCAGCCTGAAGACAAGGTCACAGGCAATGATGAGCTGCTTAGTCTACTAGCCAAAATATTTTACAAAATGGCTAGAAAGGACTTCAGGAAAAGATCATACAAAGAGCATGACAAGCCAAGGTATGATAAATCAAATAACAAAGAAATTATCTGTTTTGGTTGCAGGAAACTAGGCCACATTGTGCCTGACTGTCCAGAAAATAAAAACAAGGATAGAAAGGATAAGAGAGAAAAAAGAAAAGACAAGGACTTCAAGAAGAATAGCAATGGCAAACCCTCCTCCATCAAGAAAAAACACACAAGGAAGGGATTTGTTGCTGAAACTTGGAGTGAGACAGAAGAAGAATCTGAAACTTCTTCCAGCTCAAGTGATGATGAGGATGATGCTGAAGAGAAGGAATTCTGCATGATGGCTATCAATGCCTCACAACACAATTCTGATGCAGAAGAGTCAGAATCTGAATCAGAGACTCAACCTGAAGAGAACCAGGTAATAGACTCATTTGATTTTAATTCTGAGGACTGTAAGTATGAGCTTAAAGCACTGTGTTTAGACTTATTAAAATCTGAGAAGGAAATCATTTCTCTCAGAAATCAATTATCTGAACACAGTACCTTAAAATCAGATAACCTCAAACTCTCTGAGGAGTTGGAGTGTTGTAGGGAGCAGATAGCTTCACTGAAAAGTGAGCTATCAGAGGCCAAAAATCTTGAAGAATCCCATAATGGGAGAAGCATCAAGCTAATGCACATCACAAGCACAGTGAACTCTATATTCAATAGTACACTGGGCTTGGGTGCTTCATCTAGCCAACCTATAGTACTAACAACCCCAATTAAATTTATCTCTGATAAAGGCAAGAGAGTTGTAGAGGTAGCTAGGAAAAATTCTGACTTACCTAAGAAAACCAAGGTTCAACAGAAATCGTCGAACGGAGCTAGACGATCGCCGAACGGAGATCAACGATCTCAGGCTAAATCGTCGAACTCAGGTCGACGATCTCTAAACCCTGAACTCTGCCACAGCCGATCGTCGAACGGATCTCAATGATCTGACCCAAGATCATCGAACTCAGCTCCACGATCATCGAGCAGAGATCAGAGCTTTGAAAACCTTTTCAAGGGTAAATCAAAATCCAAACCTAGGGGTCCTTCATCCCAAAGCTTTAACCCTTATACTGAATGGATAATACGTCCAAGGAGATATCATCCTGCAGGTTATAAGAGTCAACCAGGGATGTCATTTATTTCTGAATTTAAAGGTTATCAACCTAGGCTCAAGGTAAATTGGGTCAAAAACAAGTAAATTGCTTTATGTGCAGGTGAAGACCTATCCAACATCAAACCAGCAATGGTATTTGGATAGTGGGTGCTCCAAGCACATGATAGGGAGCAAGGACAACTTCACATCCTTTAAAGCCAAGCTTGGAGCCAAAGTCATATTTGGTGATTCAAACTTTGGACTAACAAAAGGATATGGTGCAGTCCAGATTAGCACAGTCACATTCAAGAAAGTAGCCTATGTGGAAGGACTGAAGCACAACTTGATCAGCATCAGTCAGCTATGTGATGAAGGCTACCAAGTGACTTTCAGCAAATCCTTATGCAAGATCAAATCAGAGGACAACACAACTGTGTTGACAGGTAAAAGGAAAGGTAACATCTATTTAGTAGACTTTCTTTCAACAGAAGTAGATATTTGTCTGTTTAATTCTATTAGTAGACCTAATGAGCTATGACATTAGAGACTAGGGCATATAAACCTTAGAACCATTACTAGGCTATCCAAGAACAACCTTGTTAGAGGACTACCTTCTGGCCCCTACAAGAAGGAAGGACTCTACAGGGCTTGTCAATTAGGCAAGCAAACCAAAAATAGTTTCAAGTCACTTAATAAGAGTGATTCACCTAGGATTTTGTATCTGTTACATATGGATCTTTTTGGACCCATTACAGTACAAAGCTTAGGAGGGAAATCTTACACTTTAGTAGTTGTAGATGACTTCTCTAGATTCACATGCGTGTTCTTTCTGCGGAAGAAGTCTGATAACTTTAAGTGTTTGACAGAGTTTCTCAAATACATACAGAGTGAGTTCAATACTCACATTGCCCTAATCAGAAGTGATCATGTGACGGAGTTTGATTCTCTTCTTATGCAAGAGTTCTGTCATAGTGAAGGGATCAGACACACTTTCTCATCTCCTAGAACTCCTCAACAAAATGGGGTAGCTGAAAGAAAAAATAGAACCCTTATTGAATCTGCCACTACATTCTCTGGAATGAAGTGTTGAAGTGGAGTTGCCAGAAATCGTCGACCTGAGAACTAGATTCGTCGACTTGAGAACTTCTAACTGCTAGATAAGTCTTGCCAGGAATGTAGTCTAAGTTCGTCGAGCTGAGAAGGTGAATTCGTCGACTGGAGCATGATCCTGGACTTAGGATATTTACTTGTTTCTAGAATAGGATGTTGAAGTAGAATACCCATAGATCGTCGACCTGAATACCAAGTTCGTCGAGCGCAGTTCAGAGAAATTCTGTACTTGAAATGTTGAAGTAGTGTCCATAAATTGTCGACCTGTGTCCCAAGTTCATCGAGCTCAGCTCAGATAATTGTCTCTGAGATCGTCGAGCTGAGCACAGCTTTCGTCGACCTGAGTTCGTTGAACGTCGAACTCATTTTCTGAGTCTCTGAAATTTCTCTAAGTCTTGAGTCTTTATGCAGTCTATTGATGTTGGTCCATGTAGTGTTGACTCTAAGGACTTGGCTTATACTCTAAGACTCATACATGACCCTGGATATACATGTTGGGTCATAGAATCCTAACTTAGTGAACCTAGCCCAAATCACACTAGGGATCCAACACGCTGAGTGAGCTGACTTCAATCAATGCGGCGTTAAGTGTGCTGAATGCACTCAACGCCAAGCTAAGTGTCTGTGTGGCCAAGTGTAAAAATGTTGTGTGAGTTGATATCACTCAATACGGCGTTGAGTGTATTAAAGACACTCAACCCCACAGTTTAATTTACTGTCCAAGTAAGAATGCGTTGAGTGAGTGGTATTCACTCAACGCGGCGTTGAGTGACGCCTTGTCATTAAGTAATCTTGAAGCTAAGTCAAAGAGCGTTGACAGCGTTGAGTGGAATCAATGCGGCGTTGAGTGGACTCAACGCGGCGTTGAGTGAAGTGGTTTTTTCGATGAGTATAGTCGGATGGCGTCGAGTGCGTTGACTGCACTCGACACGGCGTCGAGTGTACTCGACGCGGCATCGAGTGTACTCGATGCTTTTCCATTAGGCTTGATTTATCTCTCCAAGTCTGGTCTGATTCAATTAGTATGGGCCTTAGGGAAATTTCTTGGGCTTCCTTCTTTATTTCCTTTTGAATAAGCCCTTGTTTTGGGTTGTGGGTTTTTAATAGTTTTCAGGTGCTTTTGGTGTGGCCATGTTTGGTTATGAATTTTGACCCCAGGTAATGTTTGTTTAAGGTTTGTGACTGCGGGTGTGTTTGGTAGGTCCCTTCCACCGCAGGTACCGGTTTTTCGCCGGTTTTGGTTGTGTTGAGGCATGAGACCACCTTTTTCTTGGGCCCGGTGAAGCTTTACTATTGGTGTGTTGGGTAGGTCCCTTTCACCGTGGTGTCTTGGGTAGGTATCTCCCACTTTTTGTGTCGGACTTTGCCGGTGTTTTTGCTCTCGAATGATGAATTGACCTATTTATTTTCATTTATTCACGTATTTATGTTTATGTTATTTAAGTTTTGATCTTTATAGCACTTGGTGCAATTTGGGATGTTTTACCCTTGTGAGTTCATGCTTCCCTTTCTCCTTCGGCTTAAATGTTGATGATTTCTTATAATCATCTAGTCATGGGTTGGTAACCCTTTTAACATCCTTATTGTCTATTGATTGAATTCTATTGTCTCTTGTATTTTCTTGCTGAGGTGTTTTTTTTTGAATGCCTCGGGTTAGGGTAGTAGTCGGGTGAGTGGCTAGCTTTGGCAGTTTGCTAGCGGACTGCTATTTTGCAGAGGCTTTCCTTACAGTAGTGAGGTAGTGTTTCGTTGTTTTCTTGTTAGTACAGACATACATGCTCTCCAGTGGGTTCGTGTCAGGTAGTTGACGCCCACTGGGGGTTTTCTTTTGAAGTGCTAATTATCTTGCAAAGCTGCCTAGTTGGCCTATTTTGTGGTTGTATTTTGCAAAGCTGCCTAGTTGACGCCCATTGGGAATGTTTATGCTACGTTACATGTTAGGTATTTTAAATTATAAAAGCATTACTACTAGTATTTCATACATACCATCTTTCTAAAACAAAAATGTTATTTTCTAACTAACGTAAAGATTATTTCTATACTTATAATAAATCTAGAGTCTTACATACCGCGAGTTGTCCTTTGGGGATGTTTATGCTTGTGTAGGATGTTAATCCAACATAATCAAAGTATTTTTGCAGTGTATAACTATACTTTTACTCGTGAACTAGTTGATCCACTGTGCCGAGGGATACGACCATCTAAACTTAAACTGGTTTTTAACTTAATAACTTATGGATTTCATATAAACTGAAGAGTTTAGAGTTTTGCATGAGCTCCTACAGTTATCCCCTACACGGCGTGGCATCACAACGTGTATTTTATCTTACTCTGATATAATTTAAATGTTGAGAAAATGCGGGTTGTGACACCAGGGATACAAAGTTGGTGCACGACATAGACGCAATCGAGCACCACGCCAACATCAACACCATCCTGGGAGGCACTGCCATTTAAGGGACGGAACACCTCACATCCTTCGCACTACACAAAACCTCTCTCTAAGTACAAAGTGCAATGATGTGTTCATGACAGCCCAATCCTCGTGATTGTCATCTCAGAGCTTCATTGGTCGTTCGACATCACTCCGCTCTAAGGCCCTACCACTCTCTATGCTTTGCAACTGTGAAAGCTTACGATGTTCCAACGTCTTAAAACATAGACATCATCGATGGACTCCACCTCATAAGGCCCTACTTAAGCTTTTGATAAGGATGGATAGCAAGTCCTTTCATGCTTCCATGCGAGGACATGCACCAACTCCTTCCACGTCGTCTGGCAAGAATTATCCCACTGATCCTACTACATCACCAAGACAAGGGGAAGAACATCCCTCAACAACATCAAGGCTAGGGGGCAGAATATCCATCCACATCATGTCCAAGAAGCAGCCACCAGTGTTAATGCCTCGCGGAAACTACATAGACTAACACACAACGCCATACTCACACATTCATACAAGGATAAATAAGAAGAATGACACGCTTTCGCACCAACGCAGCACGCAAGGCGCAAAGTGAAAGAGCATTCTTGCACCACGCTGCAAGCACCACAAGCAACAGGGAATCATGACCTCAAGGCCAAAAAGGACGAGACAAAAATTTCCGGGTTCGGAGCTTCGTAGATCACGACTCACGAAAATTTGGCGGCATCTGATGGGGTTCCCCCTGAATTTTCTAAGTCAAAATGGGAAGATTTCAATCAAAGACACGAAGGGGAGCCATCCCGACCAAACAAGTCACACACACCAAACCGTACTCGCCTGCTTAAAGGGTCCAAGATAGCCCCGAATGGAGAACGGGACCAAGCAAGCCCACACAAAAGCACCACACGGAAGCACACACGCAAGAGTTATGTGTGCCTCGCGCACACGCAGGCGCTGCACACTCGTGCAGGCAGTAGTACATGAAAGTGCTGCGCTCGCGGAAGCCCGCACGCAGCATTACGTGATTAGCATGGCAGTTGCGGCATCACCTGGACGGCAGCGCGGGCCCGCGGCGGCTGGTACCACCTCCGGATGCCACCGCCTCCGACCTTTATCGGCCTCCGTCGTCGGGCACCATGCCCAGGTTGCCGAACCAACCGAGGGGCACTTTCATCATTTCACTAAAATTGGTGATCCATGTGACCAAAAAGGAGCTACATCATTCACCAGCACAAATTCTGTCTCTGTGTAATTACCAGTGTATCCCTCAAGAAAACTATAAAAGGCCCCCAGGCCTTTATTTGAAGACAAGCAGCTCTAGAGACTCGAGAGAACTCTGATGTTTTTTGGCAAGGTCGTGGGACTTAGATCGTTCCTCCGCTCGAAATTCACTCCACTCCTTCTCAAGCACGAAGACATCTCAAGATTTCAAGAACGTGGTTTTCCTTCTCCATATGAGTGCTCTCATCATGGCTCCGGCTTCGCAAGAGTGCTTATATCGAGACTCTGAAGACTTAGCAATTTTCACCACTGGAGCGCTTCCACCCAGACTCCAAGGACTTAGTTTACTTTTCTACCATTTTCATATTCTGAAATTGTAATGGAGAGGTGACTAGTCACCATCCGAGGAAATCTACCAACTCTTGTAAAACCAAACAAAATATTTGATTTTAGCCAAACACCGATCCAACCATGTGGTTTTTTATCCTTTCCGAGTTTTTCACCTCAAAAAAGCCTTTCGTCATTTGTTGTTGTGTTTCATTGACTGTTTGCGCACCCAGTCCAATTCCGAGCTATGACGGTCTTAGTATTTAGACCGTAGAAAAATCGGGTGACTCGCAATACTGTTTAACGTATTTACTTTATTTATTTTCAGATAATTGGCAAGAGCACCATCCAATTACAGAGTTTTGGCAAAATGCACCATAAAATGTTAAATATTACAAAATGCACCCCAAATTAAAAAAAAGTTTGGTAAAATGCACCCCCATCACGGTTAGAGTTTTCACGATTCCAGTTCTGTTCCGGTTCTATTAAAACCGTGAACCGAACCGTTAAAGTAACAGTTTTTTTAAATTAGAACCGAAATCTTATTTTGTTTGATCGGTTCTGGTTCTGATTCCAGAATAATTTTTAGAACTGTCATGTAAACGGTTCCAATTACGGTTCACAAGAACCTAAACCAAACCGGTCGTTAATGGTTCGATCCGGTTCCAATCGGTTCCAAGTAGAACCAAAACTAAATTTGGCGAAATGAATGGGCAGGTCAAAAATAAAAAAAATGGAGGGAAAATGTAAATCTGTTCGATTTTTTTGCAAGAACTTCGAAGTTTGGGTCCTAGACGTAGGAATTTTGCATTACTTCACGGGGGTTACTTTTTGTATAATATAGTAAGCAGTGCTGAAAGTTAAAAACAAAAATCGCAAAACCATAAAATTGCTCCGAATCGCACAAATTTTAAACCGTACCGATTTTAAACTGCACTGATTTTAAACCACACTGAATGATTTTGTTGTAAAGAGGCTTAGCTGGTTGCAAATCATCATAGTTTGTAGCTGATAGGGTCATCCTAAAATGATCCGAGTTGCAGGTAGCCAAACTATCCACCTCCTTTGATGGAGGAAGTGGGGTTGACAAATGTTGAAACTTGTGGAGACTGGGCGGTTAGCCTTTCTAGTTCAGTGGTCTGTTTGTTCTGTTGTCTTGCAGTTTGGGCATGCGACCTGTCTGGTAGCAATCCTAGCGGTTTGGTAAGAGTCTGCAGCAGCGGCCTGGGGGTTTCCCGTATTACAGTCTGGTAACTATCCGCAACAGTGACCTGGTGGCTACCCGCACTGCGGTCTTGTGGCTATCCGCAGCAGCGGCCTGGTGTCAATCCGCAGCAGCAGCATGATGGATTTTCGCAGCAGTGGCCTGGAGGTTAGCCGCAGCAGCGGTCTGCTGGTTAGCCGCAGTAGCGGTCTGGAGGTTAGCCGCAGCAGCGGTCTGGTGGTTAGTCACAGCAGCGGTCTGGTTGTTAGCTGCAGCAACAGTCAGGAGGTTTGCCGCTGTAGGTGTTCAGAGGCTTCACAATAGATTGTTCTTGTTGTATAGTCTGGCGGTTTGATAGGGTCAAACCGCCTAGCCCGCGCAACTAGTTTTTAGTCTCACATTGCTTGTTGTATTCTCTCATCTTCCTTGTTTTCTATAAATAAGGGGGCATGCCTATGTATTAGAGCAATAAAATTTATTTTTATTTAACTCGTTTTAACAACAAAGTCAACCCCACTAGCACCGAAACCTCCGCCACCATGGACGTCATCATCGCGGCAACCGCTGCCATCACCGGCATTGTCTTCATCACGGTCGTCGTCGCTGCGGCGACCGCCTCCATCACCGCGACAACATCCATCATCGTCGTGGCAACCTCCGTCATCATCGTCAACATCTTCATCACCGCGACCGTCGCCGCCAACGCCGCGACAACCGCCGCCATTGGTATTCTCATCCACCGCAATGTTGTCATCGCCCTTCTCATCCACTGGTGTCATCGTCGTCGCCCTTCTATTTCCCTATCGCCGTCGTTGCCATCATCGCGACAACCGCCGATGTTGACGTCATCATCTTCATCATCGCCGCCGTTTCCATGAAGACCGCCTCCGTCAACGTGGCAACCGCCACATCACAGTGACAACCGCCGTCATCATCACCGCGGCTGTCATCGCCATCGCCGCGACAATTGCCGCCATTGCTTTTCTAATCCGCCTCCGCCGCCGCTCCTCCCTTCCGAGTCCGCCGCTACCGTCGCTTAATGCGTGAAAATCGGCAAGCGCACCGGTCGCACAAGTAATAAAATTTGGGAATAAATCTCTGAGTGTCGGTCTCTTGAGCAATGCAGCTAGCATAGAGTGGTGATAGTTCAAAAAATATCATTATGAGGGTTATATATAGAAAAGATTAAAAAGGGGGCTTGTGAGATTGTGGTTTCTTGATCTAATAAACTAATTAAGGCTATGCGTGTCGAAGACACCGCTTCGCAAGGTGAGGTGAGTGTATCAGCCGCGATGTCGAACTTCGGTTAGGCGAGTGGACGGAAAGCCAATGGATGGAAGTGTTCTTATGCGGAGTGCAATCGGGTGAAACAAGGGTATGGAGTGGATGTGGAGTGGGGAGGCGCATTCACAACACACAACTCAAAAACAAATGAAAACTACAAACATCCACTTAGATATAGAGTAGAAAATGTAGTTCATTACAATATCAAATCATTCCATACAACGGAGGAAGGGGAAGAGGAGTAAACCACTAGAGGGTGAAGGTCCACCGCAGGTCGTGGCTGAAATAGCGAGTTGTCAATCCGCTTCTGGGCTCAGTCCGAGGAGGCTTCCGATACCAACGAGCTGTCACCTCGAAGGCCTTTGAGTCCGTTCTCTAGGTCGTCTTCTTCTCCAACTTCGGTGGAAAGCTTGGAGTTGAGGTCATCAATGGCCGGGAGCTTCACCGGAGGGTTTGGAAAGCTTCGGAATCACCGGCTACGGACTCCCGATGAAGGTGGACGTGGATGGAGCAGCTGGAGAAGTAGAACGGCACTTCCTGTGCACTTTCTGATCACAGAAATGACCAGCATTGCCCTAAATCGCGGAGCAGACCCTTAAATACGGAGGCAGAATAAGCAGAGCGCACGATCAGTGGCGCACGACCAGTGGTTGTGTGCACTGTCGGTCGATGATCATGTGCAATTTCCAATTAAACCTGCAACTTGGATAGAAACATCAGCAGATATGCGCACGATCAGTGGCGCACGACCGGTGGTCGTGCGCACTGAATCCACTGATCGTGCGATTGGCTAAGACAGAACTACAGAAAGCAAGAGCTAAAAGCGCACGAGCAGTGGCGCACAACCAGTGGTCGTGCGCACAATGGCCAGTGCTCATGCGATTACCCGGGCAGAACTAGGAATAAGAAGAGGACAGAGCGCACGATCACCAGCACACGACCAATGGTCGTGGCAATAGGTCCAGTGATCGTGCGATCGTCAAGACAGAACTGGGGAAAAGGAGAATGTAATGCACACGATCAGTGGCGCACGACCAGTGGTCGTGCGCAGTGAGTCCAGTGATCGTGCGCAGTGTTCATGTATCGGCGGGGTCTCCGGAGCGGTTTTGGAGCACGCACACGACCCATGCACCAGCAGAAGAGGCAGATAGGCCACCAAAAGTGCACACCACATTCTGAAGACACAGTGAGAGAACAAGTAAAATAAACGGAAATACAGAAACATCTAAAGCACACAGAAAATTGGCCTAAAGTGCACTTAATCATGAAATAGGTAAGTAAGCAAATATAAGCAGTTATAGCTATCAAGTGCAGTGCTAAGACGATAAAACTGGCCCAGATGAGTCCAAAAATCAGTGTAATATTTGGACTCATCACACCCCCAGACTTACCCATTTGCGCGTCACGCGCAAATCATTACTTCGTTGACTGTAAAAACAGCTAGCTGGCTTAGAAACTTCAAAATAAAGTAGGACGAGAAATAAAATACATCATGCGCATAGAAAATAGAATAGAAAAACTTTTTAATTATACTACGGAGCTTAAATTATTCGAGAGAGGTAAATAAATATTGTGTCTACTTAAAATTAGAATTCTGGAGAATTGTTCGGTCATGTGTACGGAGAAAGTAGACAAGTCAATAAGGTGACCATTGCCCAAGACCGGGGTTCGTGATCACCTCCAAAGAAATCCATCAATGTCAGGAACCATAAGCTTGCCCTTTCACACTCTCTCCACGATGCTAAGTAGACTCAAATGTGAATCGGCAGGACTTGTAGGTTTGAATGGGTCTAAGGCTAAGGTGTGGTAGTTAATGATAAACAAGGAGGCTATACGCAACCAAAGCGAGCGAACAAGAGCTAAACTCAAACAGACACTAAGAAATGCATGTGTGACACACTCCCTGACTTGGATTGAAAACCAGGTATGCACACGGCCCATCCCGACCAAAAACTAACACACAAGATGTGGATTGCAATTCTCCTTGTAATAATTTTAAATTTTCTTTTTTTATTCATCTTTTTCTTTTTCATTTTTCTTTTTCATTCAGCAATCCCCAAATATAAAAATTAGCAATTCATGAATTCATCTCCACATCACATGAATCCCAAATATCACAACATATCAATTTTTTGAAATCGATCAAGCTCAAGGTTTTGGTTGCGACAAAAGGGTTGGATTTTATGCTTTGGTGAATATATGTGGAGCTGAAACAAAAGGAGGGTAGGCGCAAATTTGGCTTGCAAGGGTCAGCTGCTAGGACTAGGTACAAAAAGGCTCAAACTAGCCAAAATGATGGCCTACCTCACGCTTACACTCGACTAACCGGGCACCAATGCTTCAAGAGTAGCTTGGGGCAAGTTCTCAGTACCCGAAAAAGATGATCCTTCCCCCCGACTCGAGCAATACGCGTCTAGTGACGGCTACACTCATCTCTACACTACCGTTCGATTACTCCAGATTCTACAATTTTAAGTAGCACAAACAAATTTTACTTTTGCAGAATAAATTTAACTCTACGAGCATGAAGAAAAAGTAATCCTATACTATTTCTATGCAAATCATGAGTGCTCGGTTAGGAGCATTGTATGAGTTTCGAACTACTATATCCCAAATCCTAAGTCAGCACCACTTTTTAGAGTTTACACAAAAGTAATACATTTGCCCTGAGCCGCGCGCATGGTTAAGTGCGCACTCATGTGGGTGATTCAGTGTGTGCAATTAGTGATCATGAAATAAATAAATGCAGACTAGTATGCAATAAACTGTGTTGTGTAGTGATCATAGGTAACTCCACCCCCAGACTAGAATATGACAAACGAAAAAGTAAAACATGTAAATAAAAATAAAGGGCTAGGGGAAGAAGTACCCATGCTCAAAATTGAGCATATCGGTCATGCGACGAGATATCCAAGTACGGCCAAGTTGTTGCGCCTCAAAAATTCCTACACCTGTGATTTAAATATGTACGCAAAACAAAAGATGGACACACATATATATAGAAAAAGAGCTCAAAACACAACACATGACCAAATGGTCCAACATGGGTTGTCTCCAAGAAGCCACTTTTGTTTACCGTCCTTAAGGTGGACCATCCTAAAATAGAGACAAAAAATGCCTACAAATATTTAAAACAAAAGAAACACTACCCTAGATAACTGTTGGGTTTATTGTCTCCCAACATGACTTATTCAAAATCTGAGCATTTCCTAACTGATTGGCGTATGAAACTTGAAATGCTCAGGCAGTGGTTCATGTTCGCGTTTTGGTAGCGGGTACCGGAATGGAGACAGAACCGAAGCCCCAATACATGTATACGATACCTGTCGTGTGTGTCAGACATGGGCAGAAAGTAACTTGGGAAGCTCGTCGGCTCCAACTCCACCTGCATCTGGTCACTATAAGTCCTAGGCCGCATTACAGGCCCTTGCACTGATTGGACCTGTTCCACGATGTGGTCCTACAGGGAAGTAGACACGAAAGTGGGGTCAAGAAATAAACTAGAAGAATAACATAAAGGGACATCAATCTTGGGTATGGTCCTGGAGTCATCCCCCGTTAGTGGAATTGTGGGTGCTTCTACACAGCTGTCTAGGCTGATGCAAGAATGTTCTAGAGCTGCATCTGCCTCGTCCGTGCATCGGGCATCCTCACATGGGGTAGAGGTCGCAACCTCGGCCACGGAGTCGTCCTCCTCGACTGGATCTAACAGAACGCTGGAAATGCTAATTTCCACCTGCGAATCAACCTCAACAGCATTGTCAGAAAAAGAAAGAATGTTATGCAAAGAAGAAGGTGAAGGCACGGAGCTCGGTAGGACGTCGAGCGTTGGCTCTTCGCAACTAATAGACTCTATGCTAGGTGATGTATGCACTTCAGGAGTATAAATATCCGTGTAGGAATGGGGATAAACACATGTATCGGTGCACATAACTGGGATTCCTTCTCTATAACATAGAGATGGCAATGGTGCACAACCCGATACAGAAGTGGTGCGGCCCAAGGTTGAAGTGGAGACAATCTGAAGATCCGGCTTGTCATCCACTTCTAGATCAGCTAGGTAAGCAGCGCAATCCTTCAATGCATGATCCCAGCGTCGACAAAAAGGCACTTCTTAGCTTCCTTCAGTGGTGCAACGGGTGCTGAAGCTGAATAGAAGTAGTGCGGCAATGGCTCCGCGGGTCGGTAGCTAACAGGCTTATGTCTACAATATGTAGACTCCTGAATTTCCTGGCTACTATACTTCTAAGGGCATCTATCACTAGCATGAGAGATGTCTCCACAATGACGACAACGGATATTGAAATTGGCCCACATTGCGGAGATTTAAAATATAAAGGCTACAACTACTTTGCATAGATTATGAGAATAAAACTAACAATTCCAACTGACGGAATAACAACACAAGAGAAAAGGGGTCAAAACAAAACAAAACAACTCTTAAAAACTACTTTTAGCGACACAAATAACTCTTATAACGAAATTTTCAGTCATCCTAAGTCGCTCTATAGTTGCATTCCCCGGCAATGGCGCCAAAACCTTGATGCGTGGAAATCGGCAAGTGCACCGGTCGCACAAGTAATAAAATTTGGGAATAAATCCCCGAGTGTCGATCTCTTGAGGAATGCAATTAGCATAGAGCGGCGACAGTTCAGAAAATATCGTTATGCGGGTTATACTTAGAAAAGATTAAAAAGGGGGCTTGTGAGATTGTGATTTCTTGATCTAATAAACTAATTAAGGCTATACGGGTCGAAGGCACTGTTTCGCAAGGTGAGGTGAGTGTATCGGCCGCGATGCCGAACTTCGGATGGGCGAGTGGACGGAAAGCTAATGGATGGAAGTGTTCTTGTGTGGAGTGCAATCGGGTGAAATAAGGGTATGGAGTGGATGTGGAGTGGGTGAGGCGCATTCACAACACACAACTTAAAAGCAAATGAAAACTACAAACATCCACTTAGATATAGAGTAGAAAATGTAGTTCATTACAATATCAAATCATTCTATACAATGAATGATGGGGAAGAGGAGTAAACCACTAGAGGGTGAAGGTCCAACGCAGGTCGTGGCCGGAATAGCGAGTTGTCAATCCGCTTCCGGGCTCAGTCCGAGGAGGCTTCCGGTACCAACGAGTTGTCACCTCGAAGGCCTTTGAGTCCGTTCTCTAGGTCATCTTCTTCTCCAACTCTGGTGGAAAGCTTGGAGTTGAGGTCATCAATGGCCTGGAGCTTCGCCAGAGGGTTTGGAAAGCTTCGGAATCACCGGCTACGGACTCCCGATGAAGGTGGAGGTGGATGGAGCAGCTGGAGATGTAGAATGACACTTCCCGTGCACTCTCCGATCGTAGAAATGACCAGTGTTGCCCTAAATCGCGGAACAGACCCTTAAATATGGAGGCAGAATAAGCAGAGAGCACGATCAGTGGCGCACGACCAGTGGTCATGCGCACTGTCGGTCGATGATCGTGCGCAATTTCCAATTAAACCTGCAACTTGGACAGAAACATCAGCAGATATGCACACGATCAGTGGCGCATGACCGGTGGTCGTGCGCACTGAATCCATTGATCGTGCGATTGGATAAGACAGAACTGCAAAAAACAAGAGGTAAAAGCTGTAACACCCCCTATCCGTCGCATAACATATAGCAGTAGGTCCGGCTGGGGCCCGACGCCATATACCACAGACAGACCGGTGGTTACTCAATGGAAACCATCCAACCAATCCAATGTCCTACACAGAGTCACTCTAGCGGAAGCAATTATATTAGTTGCAATAATAAAGAACCCAACACTAGCATGAATCTCCACTAATACGCCAAAATGAATGAAGTACAAATACATAAGTACTGGCCTTATGGCCTTACAATTGTTTTCCTCAAATTACATGTCTTTCAAACCTCAGCACGCAGGCCGGCCATACATGAATAAAAGAAAACACTCAAAAATTAGGCCTTCGAGGGCCGGCTCAGCAACTTGGGCTTTAGCCCGCTATTTACCGCTTGGCTCTGCAGCACCTGCAAGCACAATCCACCGCAACGGTGGCAAACCAAAGCAACGGTCAGCAATGCTGACCAAATTATAATAATCCCGCCCCCAATTCGGGGCGGCGATGCTCCTTCCCTGCACTTTATTAGCATAACCAAGCAGTATATACATAAATTGCATCACAGGCATTGACACGCACGGCCGCACGCCCCGTGCTCTCAGGGCACATTCTCGGTGATCACGGTCAAAGTCCGCCAACTCACCACCGCCCCCAGGACGGCAATATCTTGTGAGCAATCTGGTCTTTCTGGCCACTGCCTAAGACCCTCTATCTATGTCAATGGTAAGTGCCAAGTAACTTTAGGTCTCTTTAACCGAACGTCATAGATCGGGTACAGTTCCACCTGACCCGTTGCTCACACCGCAACGTCAAATTAAGTCATTTGCGTGGGTCAAGCTTCCCGGAGTCCTGTATCTCCCATACATATCACATAACCCAGTTATGTTCGGGTTGGCTCCCAGGCCACGATGTTGGCAGAACCACGCATCTGCCCAGTTTTCCGGGTGCACCTTGGAGTTAATACCCAAGGCTCCCTGTTGCAATCTACCACGTAGAAAACCCAAAAAACAAACTTTCGCACGGAGTCTTCTCCGGCCACTTATGCAATGCAACATCACCGATCCAGACCAACTTGTCTGGGTAGGCTTCACACATCATGTCTATATCCGTTCTCGATTACGGACTCTACATGTACACAATGGGGACTATTCATGTCTACCCGAAGAAACGCCTCAAACTCACCGCAAACTCGCGAGAGCAGGCTTCCCTAATCAAAAGGAGGAGAGCTTCACATGCTCAAGTAGAGAATCGTTACCCTATCATTATTCCTTGGCTCCATGGAAATGTAAGCGGATGAAAAGCACTTCACTCTCCTTGCCTCCGTAGATCCGAAGTCAGTTCGCGATTTGGAGCTCCGAAGCTCCGCCGGTGACTGGATCTAGGCTTCTTCTTCCTCCTTTGCTCTCCCCTCTCTCTAGACTTAGAAAGAGAACCACTCAAGTGAAATGAGGGTTTCAAAGGCTCAATCTCGGGTATATCCCAGTAAGAACAACCCCCAACCGTCGGATCCCAAAATAAGGAAACGAATGGCTACGATCCGTAGCTGAAATATAAAACCTGGGCCAAACAAGGCCTACGACACGCCTGTGTCCAGGGTCGTGTCCCTCATTTGCCGTCAAAATCAACGTGTCTCGAAAAACACACAGGCATCCAACACGCCCGTGTTCGACCTGACACGCCCGTGTCAGCTAGTACACGCCCGTGTTCCCGGGCATGTTCCCCCATCAACACATGACCAACACCAACCCAAGACTCACACGGGTCTGGGACACGCCCGTGTCCTATTTGATACGCCCGTGTCAAACCCGAACACGCCTGGGCTCCAGGCCGTGTTCACTGTCTCGACACTTCGTCGAGCACAGTTTGTCGACCACCCAACACGGCCTTGGACACGCCCGTATCCTAGGTCGTGTTCCCTGTCTCGACACATCGTCGCGACAAAATGTCGACTTCCAGGGCCGATCGTCGACACGAGCTCGACACGCCCTGAGACACGCCCGTGTCTCAGGCCGTGTTCGCTGCTCGACGATCATCGACTCCAAATTTCATCGACCTCACGGCCAAATCATCGACTCGAGCCTGACACGCCCTGGGACACGCCCGTGTCCCAGGCCGTGTGCCCCCTGCCAAATTCCAAATTTGGCCCAAAACGCCTCCCGTCGCTCTTTTGAGTTTCGGGGCGTTACAACTCTCCCCTCTTAAAAGAATTTCGTCCTCAAAATTACATAAAGGAAAGAAACATAAAACTTAAATGGTACCTGAGTGAAACAACTCCGGGTACTCCTCAAGCATAGTCTGCTCTCGCTCCCAAGAGAGCTCCTCTCGACCGCAATTGTCCCAATGGACCTTGATCATCCTGATCTCTTTATTGCGTAGCCGCTTGACTTCCGAGTCCTCAATACGTACGGGCTTGACCTTTGTTGTCAACCCACTATCAACCGGCACTTGATCGACCGCGATCACTTGCGTAGGCTCTTGCACCGCCTTCCGTAGCACCGATATATGGAATACATCATGAAGACCACTAAGCTCCAATGATAGCTTCAACAGGTACGCTGCTTCACCAATCTGCTCCAGAATCTCAAACGGTCCAAGGTACCTCGGGCTTAGCTTCTTCAAGCACCACATCCGTGAGACACCCTTGAACGGCTTGATCTTCAAGTACACCCAATCACCAACAGCGAACTCCATGTTCCTGTGCTTGGCATTATAGTACTTAGCCCGGCAGTCCTGGGCGATTAGCAACCTTTCCCGAATGGTTCTCACCAAAGAAGTAGCATCCTCCACCTCTAGTCGCTTATACAACTTTGATTCACCCGTTTCCAACCAGGACAACGACGTGCGACATTTTCTACCATAAAGGGCCTCGAAGGGCGCCATTTGAATGCTCGCCTGGTAGCTATTATTTTAAGCGAATTCCACCAAGTATAGGTGATCTTCCCATTGCTTTCCAAAGTACAGGACACACATGCGAAGCATGTCTTCCATTGTCCTATTGACCCTCTCGGTCTACCCATCCATTTACAGATGAAAGGCTGTGCTAAAACTCAGCTTTGTTCCCAACATCTGCTACACCAGCATCCAATCATTGGACGTGAACCGCCCATCTCGGTCACTCACGATGTTGCAGGGCACACCATGAAGCCATGCAATATTATCCACATATAGCTTTGCCAATTTCTCAACCGGATCATCCTTCCTATGCAGAATGAAATGCGACACCTTAGTTAGACGATCTACGACCACCCAAATGGCGGCGTTCCCCTTTTGCGACCTTGGCAATCCGTGCACAGAGTCCATAGTAATGTCGTCGAACTTCCACTCCGGAATAGGCAAGGATTTCAAGAATCCTCCCGGCTTTTGGCATTCCGCTTTCACCAAGGCGCATGTTTGACACTTTGCCACGTAGAGCGCCGCATCCTTTTTCAGTCCTGGCCACCAGAACAATTTCTTAACATCGCGGTACATCTTCGAGCTCCCCAGGTGAATTGAGTACTTGGTATGATGCGCCTCGTACAACAATTCCACCCACAAATTGCCCATGCTTGGGACGCATAGACGACCGTCTTTCCAAAGTAATCCGTCCTCCACAACGAATTGGGAATTTGACCCATCCAAAGCCTCTATCATGAGTTGCTTCATGTGGACATCCATATCCAACGCCTGTCGAATTCGATCAGCCAAGTCATATTGGACTTTAGTCCAATTCAATACTGATTCAGCACTTGATTGCTTATCAACGCAAAAGATCTCCTACGCCTCTGACTCCCGAACCAACCGCTCGTCATGGACCGACAGCCAATTGTCTTGAGCTGGGGCCCGACGACTTAACACGTCCGCAACCGCATTGCCTTTACCAGGCACGTAGTGGATCTTTAATGTATAGTCCCCCTGGAACTTCATCCACCTACGTAGTCGTATGTTTAGATCTTTCTGATCAATCAAATACTTCAGGCTCTTATGATCGGTGTAGATATTAATCTTCACACCGTACAAATAATGTCTCCACAGCTTCAAGGCAAAAATCACGGCCGCTAACTCCAAGTCATGGACTGGATAGTTCCTCTCGTGCACCTTCAGCTGTCTCAAGCCATATGCTATAACGCTTCCATGCTGTAACAGCACACAACCCAAAATGCTGCCCGAAGCATCGCTATAAATCTCATAACCTTATGTCCCACTCGCCGAACTCAACACACGCGTCGTGGTCAACCGACATTTCAACTCCTCAAAAGCTCGCGCGCACTCTGGCATCCAAACGAACTTCTGCTCCTTCCTCGTCAAAGTAGTGAGAGGTAACTATATCCACGAGAAGGTCTCTACGAAGCGCCAATAATAGTCGGTAAGCCCCAGAAAGCTCCGGACTTCCGCTACCGTAGAAAGCTCAGGCCACTCTCGTATCGCAACAATCTTCGTCAGATCCACTGTAATACCTTCCTCACTCGCTATATGACTGAGGAATGCCACTGAGGACAACCAAAACTCGCACTTCGAGAACTTGCCGTACAATTGATTCCTCCTTAGCGTCTCCAAAACCAAATAAAGATGCCTGAAGTGATATTCCTCACTCTGTGAGTACACCAAAATATCATCGGTGAAGACGATCACAAAATGGTCCAAGTACTCCATGAAGGTCATGTTCATCAAATCCATGAACACTGACGGCGCATTCGTCAGCCCAAATGGCATGACCGTAAACTCATAATGCTTGTATCTTGTACTGAACGTTGTCTTAGGGATATCACTCTCTCTTATCCTCAGCTGATAGTAACCATACTTGAGATCCAACTTAGAGTACACCGTCGACCCGACCAACTGATCAAAAAGATCATCGATCCTTGGGATTGAGTACTTGTTCTTTTCCATTAGCTTGTTTAACTCCCGATAATCAATATAAAGTCTCAAGCTCCCATCCTTCTTCTTTATAAAGAGGACCGGTGCGCTCCAAGGCGACGAACTTGGACGCACAAACCCTTGCTCCAACAATTCTTGAAGTTGCACCTTCAGCTCCGCCATTTCCTTAGGCGCTAGCCGATACGGAGATCGTGACACAGGCTTCGCACTTGGTACTAGCTCAATAGTGAAATCTATCTCCCGTTGAGGCGGGGCTCCAGGAAGATCTGCGGGGAACACATCAGGGTACTCAGCTACCACTAAAATACTATCCAACGTAGGCTTTGGCTTTGCAACCTCCACTAGTGTAAAGAACAGCTTTGCACCAGGACGAACCACCTTTACCACCTGAAAAGCAGACATCAACGTCTTGCTCGGCCCTTTCAAGCCCGTAAAAGTCATCTCACGACTTGCTCCCAACTTGACTTCCTTGCGACCGCAATCAATATAGGTTTGCTGCTCCGAGAGCCAGTCCATACCAAATATAACGTCGAACTCCACCAACGGTAGTAACGACGCTTGCAGATCTAACTCTTGATTCCCAATGCGAATCTTAACACCGCAGATTTTATCCGCGCGCATCGAACACCCATTCGGTAACAAAACATCCAACTTGTCCTTCGCCATCGAAGAAGGTACTACGATGCGCGATATGAATCCTTCAAACAAGAAGGAGTGTGAAGCTCCCGTATCAAAGAGTGCTCTCGCTGGAAACTCACAAATCAAAACAAATCCTGTCACCACATTCGCTTGTTTGATGGCCTCCTGTTGGCCAAGATTATAAACCCTTGGCTGAGCCGGAGCATAATGGGACGCGGTTGACTCCACCGCCTTGCCCTTCTCTTCATAAGTTGCTCCCGGCTTCCTCTCGGACTTGGGACGTCCGCTCCAACAGTCACGGGCAAAGTGCCCCGACTTCCCACAAGTAAAACATGCACCCGGGGTCCAACCCGTGGTCGCCCCAAAAGCACTAGAAGAAGGAGTTGGACCCGAAGTCCTAGCCTTCTTGTAGAACCTTTGATAGTCGGACTTTGAATTAGTCGACACTTTGAACTCAAACTTCTTATCACCAAGGCTTTTCTTCGCTTGAACATTCTTCATGTCCTTCTCCAAGGACCGGGCTGTGTTGACCAAGGTCAAGAAACCCTGCGTCATCGGCCCCGAGAGTAGTAGCCTCAAGTCATCTCTTAGACCTTCGTAGAAATGGTTGGTCTTACGCTCCTCATCCGTGATGGTAGAGCTAGCATACCGTCCCAACTGAGTAAACTCGTGGAGATACTCATCCACGCTACGCTCTCCTTGTACCAACCTCTGGAACTCATTCTCCAAAGTTATCCTCTGAGACGAAGGGAGGTACCTAGCTAAGAACAGTCTCGAGAACTCCTCCATCGAGACGTCTGTAAGTTGTCTTCCTCTCAATAGATGCAGCTCCAAACCCTCCCACCTCAGTCTAGCGTCTCCATCCGACAGGAACGTAACTATAGTGGTCATCTGCCACTCCTCCGTCTCCGTCGCTGTCAAGACTCTCTTCACACGGGAGAGCCAGTCTTCAGCTTGAGATGGGGTTCCCAACCCCGAGAATATTGGAGGATTAAAGCTCATGACATGTTTGAGCTGTCTCTCGGTTGCCCTTCTTGGCACCAACGGCTCCACTACTACCTGCTCCACTCTTCTCGGCTCAGCCTCTGGAAGAGGTACCTGCTCCATCGCAGGAGCGGGCTGCTGCATTTACCTTGTAGGTTGCGCATTGATCATGACAAACACTACTTCGGCCACCAATCGTATGGTCTCAGCCGATGGAGGTGTTGCAGGAGCATCATTTGGTGCACTACTAGCCTCAGAAACTCGGCGTTCCGACGGCCCAACACAGCTTATGGTCACCTATAGTGGTACAAAACACCGTTAAGCGACCAAACAAAATTGCAAAACGCAATTATAGGAACACGCGGGTTCCTCAAACACGTGTATTTTTCATTCCTAAGTGGACATTCATGGGTTCTTTTGCTGTTATAACGATGGCGCGCACACATGTGCTCACCACCCCTTAAAATAATTCGCCCACGAATTCATTTTAAGCCTGACCGAAACCAGTAGTCTGCTACCAAATTGTAACACCCCCTATCCGTCACATAGCATATAATAGTAGGTCCGGCTGGGGCCCGACGTTATATACCACAGACAGACCAGGTGGTTACTCAATGGAAACCATCCAACCAATCCAACGTCCTACACAAAGTCACTTTAGCGGAATCAATTATATTATTTGCAATAATAAAGAACCCAACACTAGCATGAATGCCCACTAATACGCCAAAAGAAATGAAGTACAAATACACAAGTACTGGCCTTATGGTCTTACAATTATTTTCCTCAAATTACATGTCTTTCAAACCTCGGCACGCAGGCCGACCATACATAAATAAAAGAAAACACTCAAAAATTAGGCCTTCGATGGTTGGCTCAGCAACTTAGGCTTTAGCCCACTATTTACCGCATGGCTCCGCAGCACCTGCAAGAACAATCCGCCGCAACAGTGGCAAACCAAAGCAACGATCAGCAATGCTGACCAAATTATAACGATCTCGCCCCCAATTCGGGGCGGCGATGCTACTTGCCTGCACTTTATGTGCATAACCAAGCAGTATATACATACATTGCATCACAGGCGTTGGCACGCATGGCCACACGCCCCGTTCTCTCAGAGCACATTCTCGGTGACCACGGTCAAAGTCCGCCGACTCACCACTGCCCCCAGGATGAAAATATCTCGTGAGCAATCTGGTCTTTCTGGCCACTGCCTAAGACCCTCCATCTATGCCAACAGTAAGTGCCAAGTAACTTTAGGTCTCTTTAACTAAACCACATAGATCGGGTACGGTTCCACCTGACCCGTTGCTCACACCGCAACGTCAAATTAAGTCCTCTGTGCGGGTCAAGCTTCCCCGAGTCTCGTATCTCCCATACATATCGCATAACCCAGTTATGCTCAGGTTGGCTCCCAAGCCACCATGTTAGCAGAACCACGCATCTGCCCAGTTTTCCGAGTCCACCTTGGAGTTAATCCCCAAGGCTCCCTGTTGCAATCTACCACGTAGAAAACTCGAAAAACAAACATTCGCACTGAGTCTTCTCCGGCCACTTATGCAATGCAACATCACCGATCCAGACCAACTTGTCCGGGTAGGCTTCACACATCATGCCTATATCCGTTCTCGATTACAGACTTTACATGTACACAACGGGGACTATTCATGTCTACCAGAAGGAACGCCTCAAACTCACCGCAAACTCGCGAGAGCGGGCTTCCCTATGCAAAAGGAGGAGAGCTTCACATGCTCAAGTAGAGAATCGTTACCCTAGCATTCTTACTTGGCGCCATGGAAATGTAAGCGGATGAAAAGCACTGCACTCTCCTTGCCTCCGTAGATCCAAAGTCGGTTCGCGATTTGGAGCTCTGAAGCTCCGCCGGTGACCAGATCTAGGTTTCTTCTTCCTCCTTTGCTCTCCCCTCTCTCTAAACTTAGAAAGAGAACCACTCAAGTGAAATGAGGGTTTCAAAGGCCCAATCTCGGATATATCCCAGTAGGAACAACCCCCAACCATCGGATCCCAAAATAAGGAAGCGAATGGCTACAATTCGTAGCTGAAAAGTAAAACCTGGGCCGAACACGGCCTACGACACGCCCGTGTCCAGGGCCGTGTCCCTCATTCGCCGTCAAAATCGACGCGCCTCGAAAAACACGCGGGCATCCAACATGCCCTTGTTCGACCTGACACGCCCGTGTCAGCCAGTACACGCCCGTGTTCCCGGGCGTGTTCCCCCATCAACACAGGACCAACACCAACCCGAGACTCACACGGGTCTGGGACATGCTCGTGTCCTATTTGACACGCCCGTGGCAACCCGAACACGCGCGGGCTCAAGGTCGTGTTCACTATCTCGACACTTCGTCGAGCGCAGTTCGTCAACCACCCGACACGGCCTTGGACACGCCCGTGTCCTAGGCCGTGTTCCCTCTCTCGACACATCGTCGAGCGAAAATGTCGACTTCCCGGGCCGATCGTCGACACGAGCTCGACAGGCCCTGAGACTCGCCCGTGTCTCAGGCCATGTTCGCTGATCGATGATCGTCGACTTTAAAATTCGTCGACCTCACGGCCAAATCGTCGACTTGAGCCTGACACGCCCTGGGACACGCCCGTGTCCCAGGCCGTGTGCCCCGTGCCAAATTCCAAATTTGGCCCAAAATGCCTCTCGTCGCTCTTTTGAGTTTCAGGGCGTTACAAAAGCGCACGAGCAGTGGCGCACGACCAGTGATTGTGCGTATAATGGCCAGTGCTCGTGCGATTACCCGGACAGAACTAGGAATAAGAAGAGGACAAAGCGCACGATCACCAGCGCACGACCAATGGTCGTGCGCAATAAGTCCAGTGATCATGCGATCGTCAAGACAGAACTGGGGAAAAGGAGAATGTAATGCGCACGATCAGTGGTGCACGACCAGTGGTCATGCGCAGTGAGTCCAGTGATCGTGCGCAGTGTTCCTGTATTGTCGGGGTATCCCGAGCGGTTCTGGAGCACGCACACGACCCATGCACCAGCAGAAGAGGAAGATAGGCCACCAAAAGTGCACACTACATTCTCAAGACACGGCGAGAGAACAAGTAAAACAAACGGAAATACAGAAACATCAAAAATACACAGAAAACGGGCCTAAAGTGCACTTAATCATGAAATAGGCAAGTAGGCAAATATAAGCTGTTATAGCTCTCAAGTGCAGTGCTAAGACTATAAAACTGGCCCAGATGAGTCCAAAAATTAGTGTAATATTTGGACTCATCATCGCTCCTCTCTTTCTCGGACACTGTCGCCATCGATGACCGGATTTCATCTCCGGTCGGCCTGCACCGGTCGGATTCTTGGCCATCATCAATTCTCCATCATCTGATCACGCTCCCGCCATCATCATCATCAGGTACATGGGTAACCACCCACGTAGCCACCTGCATGACCTCCTGTAGTGGGGAAAATGCGTAGCCAAAATAGAATTTGGTTGCTTCTAGTAAAATTATAAAATAATATAGTCATAAACGCGTCACGAAATCGGCATGTAAATAACAATCTTGATGGTTATGGGCTGCAGATAGCCGCATAACCGTCATAAACACCCATGAAGCCAATAAATAGGGCCCCAGAATCTCCTTAATTCTCATTCTCTTCTGAACCGAAAAATCATTCTACAGATTTTCTCTCTCCTTCCTCCTTCATCTTCTTCATTCTCTTCTCTCCATTCGAAGATCTTCAACCATTCCTTGAAGATTTCCTTCATCTTTGAAGCTCCCTTCGTAGATCTTCATCTCTCTTCTCCGCCAGAAATTTCTCTCTCCTCCACTTCTCTTCCTTGTGCTCTCCCGCGCATGCCACCTCCTTGCACGCTCTCGAGCAAATCTCTTCCCTGCGCGCTTTCGTGTGCGCCTCCTCCTTGCGCGCATCTCTTCCCCGCGCGCCACCGCCTCCTTGCGTGCATCTCTTCCCCTCGCGCCTTCGCGCATGCCACCTCCTTGCATGCATCTCTTCCCCCGCGCGCCTTCGCGCGCGCCACCTCCTTGTGCGCTCTTGCACACATCTCTTCTTTGCACGCTCCTGCGCACATCTCTTCCTTGCGCGCTCCCACGCGCTCCGCCTCCTTGCATGCATCTCTTCCCCCGCGTGCCTTCGCGCGTGCCACCTCATTGTGCGCTCTTGCACACATCTCTTCTTTGCACGCTCCTGCGCACGTCTCTTCCTTGCGCGCTCCGCCTCCTTGCGTGCCCTCTGTCGCGTCTCTTCCTTGCGTGCCCCAGCACGCTCAGCCTCCTAGCACACAGTTGTGCGCTCCGTCTCCTTGCATGCTCTCATGCTCGTCATTTCCTTCTGCGCTCCCGCGCACGCCTTTTCCTTGCATGTCTCTTCCTTGCACGCTCTCGCATACTCAGCCTTCTCGAGCGCTCTTACGCACGTCGCATCCTTGTGTGTGCCTCTTCCCTCTACACTCCATGCAAGCACCCTGCGTGCTCTCTGTTGGGTATTGTATCCACAATGTACCTGATTTGAAGAAGCCCCTGGACAAGCTAAGGTAAATAGACAATGTATTTGACAAAATATTTCAAGTTGTGCTTGCAGTTATTCCACACTAAGTGCACACCAATGTCAGGGTGCAGTAGGTCAATATACACGGGTCTGCACGACGTAATCCCTCGTTGAGCAGATCAGTGTGTTGGCCTACGTGTACTCTCTCTATTGGAGTGCACTTACTTTCAAGTACAGGGCTGTGTTTATGCAAGAGCAGACAAGGAGCAAGGATGAGTCAAAGAGCAGCTCAGAGGCGTAGGACGAAAAATCATCTAAGTTAGAATCGACGAGAATCACCAAGTGATTCTCGCCGATTCGGCGAGAATCACCAAGTGATTCTCGCCGATTCGGCGAGAATCACTTGGTGATTCTCGCCGAATCGTCGAGAATCACTGGATGATTCTCGCCGACTAAATCAGAGTGCAATCAAGTCATATTCGTCGAGAATCATTTTGTGATTCTCGACGAATCGTCGAGAATCACTTTGTGATTCTCGCCGAATCGTCGAGAATCACCCTTGATTCTCGATGATTCGACGAGAATCACAGGTGATTCTCGCCGATTTTTACTTGGGCAATTTTCGGGAAAAAGCTGGACCGGATTCTGCCGCTGGCACTATTTTGAACCGGATTTTGGGTTTCTTCTTGTGGGACCCACAACGGTCATGAAGGTGTTTACTTGTGTATATATACTGGTATTTTTGAACAGTAAGTATACACAAAGAAAGAAGCCGAGCGACGTGACCTAAAATCGCGAAACTGCTCCGCCGCCACCGTCGCCGCTCGCGCTAGTTGGTCGCCGCCTTTGATCGCGATTCTTCCTGATCTTCCGGCGACAGAAGCTTAGCCAAGCTTAGAGTCTCACGTGTCTAACCGGAGATCTCTTGTCTCTTGATTTGTAGATCGGGAAAATCTTCCCCATCCGAATCGATCGAGACGATTGATCCCAGTGTGACCGTTGGTAGACCTAGCTAGCTTCGCTACGAAGTTTGGATCTCCAGAGTACAGCAGCCGCACATCGTTGTCGTCGCCGATCCCGTGAACCTAGCCGCCGCCCATCTTGCCGCCGCCGGTTCCGGGGAGATTCTCTCCAAGAGAGATCTAGGGTTGTGGACTCTTCGTGGATTCAAGAACACATCATCAACGAAGAGGGACACCTTAGTCTCCAAACGTAGTTTGTATCTCTTGTACATTCTAGTTTTACTTTTGTTGTAAAGGAACGTTGGTTCCTAGTTGTAAGGGTTGGGTGCAACCCGGGTTGTGGGAGTGTTGACTCCCACGTGTGGAAGGGTTCCTTCCGATAGTGCAAGGATTGGATTTCAATCCTGTTGGTGAAGAGACCGAGTCGTCCCTTGTTGGGAGATAGGTCGAAGGGGGAAAGTGGATGTACCCAAATCGGGGAACCACTATAAATTGCTTGTGTACCTTCTGTGCTGTGTTGTTTTATTTTCGTGTGCAGGTACAATTTAAATTCCGCAAAAACACTGCACGTCACCTATTCCCCCCCCCATAGGTGAAGATAGTTGACACTAGGTGGACTTTCACTCTCTGCCAACAAGCACCACGCGCGCTCACCTCCTTCAAGCGCTCGGCGCACCCTCCTCCAAGAAGCGCCTTATGCGCTCTCTACCGACAAGCGCCCCGCGCACTCACCTCTTGCAAGCGCTCCACGCGCTCTCCTCCAAAAAGCGCCCCGCGTGCTCTCTACTAACAAGCTCTTTGCACGCTCTCCGCCAACAAACACCCCGCGCACACTCTACCAACAAGCGCTTTGCGCGCTCTCCTCCGACAATAGCCCCGCACGCTCTCCTCCAACGAACATACCGTGCGCTCTCCTGCAGCAAGTGCCCCACGTGCTGGCCATCAGCCAGCTCTCCGCGCGTTCTGCCATCAAGTCCGCTCCAAACGCACCTCCGTGTGTTCTGCTCTCAAAACTGATGCAAGCATTCAACGCCTTCAGGTCAGCAACGAGCCCACCAAGCATCGGCAAGTCAGCAATTCTCGTCTCCTCTAAGTGCAATAAGAGACAATCCATAGAGGATAGGACGCGCCCAACGTGTTGCACGAGCTTCCAAGCCCCAAACATCAGAACAAGTGCAACAAGCTGCTCCCACCTCCAAAAACTATCAGAGGATTCCAAAATACAATGAGCATATAACTCCCGACAACACACGAAGAAATTGTTAGCTCTGTGAATGGTGGTCTATCACCCTCCGAGCTCCTCTATCTCCTCTCCCAATAATTGTAATGAGAGGCGGTCTGTCGCACTCGAGTTCTTGAAAAAGTCCTGTAGCAACAATCATATCTAGTGGAGGTTTGGTCGGCACAGATCCGACCACGTGATTTTTCACGCAGTTGACGAGTTTTCCACGTAAAAATTGCTCTTTCAGTTTTCTTTCTCCATGACTGTGTGCGCGCTCGATCACTTCGTGGGCTAATACGGTCCAAGTTAATCCGGTCCGACCAAGGTGTCGAGTTTGGCTGCAACAACAGTGTTGTTTTTGGCAGTGCACAGTCGACAAAACTGTGTCGCACCGTGTTCTTCGAGAGAGCCTAATAATCCAATCATTACCAATGAGTACAAGTTTAATTATTTTAGAAAAATGTATGGGTAAAATTGAAAATTCATTACATAATAGTATAAAAAACGAAACTGCACCCTCAAAAACCGACTCTAAACCGCATCAATGTCAAACCACACCGCACAAATTTAGTGCGGTATGGTTTTATTTCGGTCCAAAACTGACCTCTTTTAGTACGATTGTGGTTTGGGTCAAACCGCGCCAGCTTCACCCATATTAGTAAGTATAAATATTAAATATAGATTATAAAAAAAATAACAATATAATAATATTAGTAATAATAATAAATAATTATAAAGAGGTTGCAATTTAATTCTGCTTCGATCTAGTTCAGATCGACTCTAAAAATCTTGGAACCGCTTAACATTTGTATGTTGCGGTTCCAGT
This sequence comes from Platanthera guangdongensis, assembly GCA_039583875.1. Taxonomy (NCBI): domain Eukaryota; kingdom Viridiplantae; phylum Streptophyta; class Magnoliopsida; order Asparagales; family Orchidaceae; genus Platanthera; species Platanthera guangdongensis. Next base: position 109,632,063 of record CM077154.1, read on the forward strand.
TCTGATTCCGGTCCGGATAATAAAATAAAAGAATCACATCTGAACCAATGTTGTTCACTGTTCCAAAATTCAAATCGAAGCCCGAATAATTCGCGAACGATTTGGTTTGTTTTTTTGCAGTTCCGGTTTAGTTCCGATTCGTTTACAGTTTTCTGTTTTAAGTGACAACTCTAATCACGATGCAAAATGAGATTTTTTATTTATTTATGCTTCGTTCGGGCCCTTCGGGGGGGGGGGGGGGGACTTATTTTCCCCGGTCAAGCGGTTACGACCGCATGAACCAGATCTTTGTAACCGCTTGACCGGAGAAAATAAGTCCCTCAGACAAAATCTTACAAATGTATTATGCAATATTTAATAATTTGAGATGTATTTTATTAAAACTCAACATTAAGGATGCAACTAGTACTGCACATAAAAACCAGTCCCAACCGGGTTGGGACCGGACCGGTCGAGACCGGACAGGGACCGGTCCCAGTTAGGACCGGTCAGGTCCCGGACCGGTCCAGTGGTCCCTGGCAGTCCCCCCTTTAAGGGTAAAAACCGGTCCCGGACCGGGACCGGTAAAAGACCGATCTTAGACCGGTCCCGGTCCGGGACCGTTTCGGGACCGGTTTCGGGACAGGGACGTCCTCCTCAGCGTCCGTCGATCATGAGATCGTGGAGCACTAGCATAAAGCGACGGTATGGGATAACTTCGATAAAGTGCGGATCGGCGGCGAAATTAAGGCGAAGTGCAAATTTTCCGCGAAGCTTATGGCAGCTAACAGTAGCAACACAACGCTCGCCCGACACAACAAATCGTGTCTTTCCAAACAAGCCCCGTCGGAGGCCAACCAAGCTCAAATTTCGACGACCGGACACATTTGGACGTATGACCAAGCTCGGCAATGAGAGCGACAAATGAAGAATGTCATCAAAAGCGGACTTCCGTTCAACCACTACGACAACAACGAAATGACATATTACATACACGAAGCACTCCAACCAAAATATCAACAGGTAAGTCGTACTACAACTCAACGTGATGCTTTACAAGCATACCTGCAATCAAAATTATATTTATAAAATTATTTTGAAACATTCGACGGTCGAGTTAGTTTAACGAGCGACGTTTGTACTAGCGGTTTAGTTGACGAACTTTCTTATATTTGCATAACTTGTCACTGGGTCGATCCCGATAGTTGGGAATTAAATAAACGTATAATTTGTTTTGAAGGTTTTGAATATCCGCACACCGGTACAGCTATTTATCAGGTGATTATTAAGTATATTAAAGATTTTAAAATAAAAGATAAAATTTTAAGTATTTCGTTTGATAACGCCTCAAATAATAATATGACTATTAAATATATGATTAATGATCTGGAACCTATGCTAGATGGTATTTTTTCATACACGTTGCGTATGTCACGTTCTTAATTTAATTGTGCAAGATAGTTTAACTTTTATGAAAAATTATGTTATTAAAATACGTGCTATGTTACAAGTTATTTATTATTCAAAACGACGAAAACAAGATTTCAAAAAATTTGTTATAGCACCGGGTAAAAAAGTTTTGGGTCCATCTTATGATATGCCGGTACGATGGAATTCCACGTACAAAATATTAAAGCGGGCTTTGCCACAAAAATCGTTATTGATAGAATTTTATAATAGTGTAGAAGAATCACATGATTTAGATGCGTCAGATTGGACTATAATCGAAGATTACATAAATTTATTATAAAGTTTTTATCAGGTAACAACTATTTTATCTGGAGTTTATTATCCTACTAGCCCGCTTGTTATTGAAATTTTTTTATTAATTACTGAAACGTTTAAAACTTACAAAATTAACCCAATGTGCCGTCCGTTAATATTATTAATGGAGACAAAAAATTTAAAATATTATACGCATATGCCACCTATGTTTTCTTGTGCTGCGGCTTTAAACCATTTAATGGGTATATACGAGGTTGAAAATTTTATAGAGAAAATTAATCGAAATTTAGAGTTAAATGAATATTCTAGTGATTTTCACAACGTTAGTGTTTCAAAATTTAATTCTGATTTTACTTGCCTATATAATTATTACGATCAACTATATGGATTGCGAGCTCGCGAGGAATCCACCACCACTCGAACAAAAGATATTTTAAAAAATAGATTTTTAGAATTAGTTTCGAAGAAAAAACAATGAACTTCGAGTACTTTAAACGAATTAAGTTTATATAACAAAACACAGTTTCTAGATTTTATGAACGCGTACGAAATAAAATTTTTTGATATTTTAAAATGATGGAAAATTAAATCTAATAATTATCCTATTTTGGCCTTAATGACCCGTGATTTACTAACCATCCAAGCTAGTACGGTAGCTTCAGAGTCTGCGTTTTCTTTGAGTGACAGGATTCTGAACGAGCGAAGAAGCCGTTTGACCGAACAATCTTTGGAGATTTGCATTTGCTACAAGGACCATTTGGACGCTTTGAGTAGGAGACAACACATCTCGTCAATTGAAGTCAGTGAGTCTGAAATTGAAGACGAGCTTAATAACTTAAATCTGCGGAGCGCCGCAGAATAATGACGTTGAAGTTGAAGACGAGTTCAAAATCAAAAGCGACTCCGGAATTGAAGACGAGTTCAAGGCTCAACTCCAAAATTTGAATTTGTATTTTGTATTATAATTTCAAATTTAATAAAAATGTTTGTATTTTGATTTTGTATTATAATTTGTAATTTGTATTTTGATTTTATAGTTTTATTTCAAATTTAATAAAAAATTTTATTTATTTTGTAATTTTGCATTTCAAATTATTATATGTTATTTAATTAAATTATTAAAAACGAAATGTAATAATATATAATAAAAATAATTAAAATAATTAATTTAATTAATCGGTCTCGGTCTGGGACCGGTTAGGACCGATATTTCCGGTCCCAGGTGGTCCCGGTTTTCAAAAAAAAAAACCGGTCCCGGACCGGGACCAGTTTGGGCAGGACCGGTATCCCAAAGGACCGGGACTACGGTCTTTTTGTGAGTACTAGATTCAACGTGCCAATCACCCAAGCTCTCATGTTAAAATTTAAGACAATTTTCTTATTCTTGTCCACGTGAGAAAGGGCAAAAGAGTGTTGCGAATTCCATTCCTCTTCCAGTTCTACCGATTCGCTCTCGCTCTCTTGCGCTGCGCGGCACGAGATTCCCGATCCCGCTTTCAGTCGCAGGCCAGGGCTCCGTTCAAGCCTCGCGATAGGTTCTCCGCTCCGCTGCGAATCGCGAATTGACCTAAAAAAAGGAATAGGGTTCTTCCATCTCTCCCCGTTCTACCGCCGTCAATTTCTTCTCCGGGGCAACATCTAAGCTGCGATCAATTCCTGGACTTGTCTACACGCCATTATCCGGAGAATTTACTTGCATCAAGGTGAAATTCTTCTTCGATCACTGCTCTTACCTTGTTTGATTTATATGGTCGTCTCTTTTGCTTGCTCCGGGCCTCTTTCTGTTTTCTTAGACAGTTTTTTCCATCACAGCTCTTGCCTGTTTAACTATGGTGATAAATTTATATTTCTTACACAGTTTTTTTCCGACTTTGCTTCCTTTTGTGCAATTCCTTAGAGATTATCTGAAACCAGCCAGGAATTAGAAAACATGCAGAATCATTGCAGTTGAAGTGATTATACAATGCATATATAATTTCTACATTTAACTATTTGGAGAACAATAAACATGAAGTCAGCCTGATCCTGGTTTTTTAAATTTCATTATCAGAAAGCTATAATTTTCAAGGAATTTTATGTCCTCACCCATTTATTAATTCATAACATTCCAATTAATAGATCCCATCTGCTGGGTTTTTAAATGCTTGTAGATTGGATTTAATATCCTTTTTCTGTTAAGGATCTTAAAACCCTTGGTACTTAATTTGCAGGACGATGCTGGGAGTCATTAGGCAGAGCCTAGGATGCGGAGCCTTAGCTTCTTCTGTAAAAGTTTATATATATATATATATATATATATATATATATATAAAGAAAAAAACTTTTGCGCTTTTTTTTTTCATGTTCCATCACTTTTAATTTTCTCATTGAAAGAAATCTTTGTTTGCTTATACTTGTAGATCTTGGGACGAGGAGTGGAGAGGGTTATCCCGATTGCATCTGCGGCAGGGAGAAATTATTCCAGTGTTACCAAAGAGGTAATGGATGATACATTTGGCTATTTTTGATGTTTATTGATTGAAGTATTCTGCGTATTATATGATCATGTAGAACAATTTAGCTGTTTCTCATGGTTTTAACCATGGTAACATGGAAACGGCCAAAACATGAAATTCTTAGAAATATAGGACAGGAACATGATTTCCATTGTATCAATTTAAAAATCATGTAAGTTTTTATGTTGCTAAACTATAAACACTCAACAACAACAACAACCAAGCCCTTATTCCACTATAGTGGGGTCGACTATATGGATCCTTTGTCGCCATTGTGCCCTATCTTATGTCATAATCTCAGCATCTCACTAATGCCTAAGTACATTATGTCTTTCCTTATAGTTTCATTCCAAGTCTTTATTGGTCTACCCCTCCCTCGTTTAACATGCCTCGTGGCTATACTCTCACAACACCTAACAGGTGCCTCTAATGGTCTCTTTTGTATGTGTCCAAACCATCTTAGTCGAGCTTCTCGCATTTTCTCTGCAATTGGTGCTACTCCCGTCTTATCCCTGATACATTCATTCCTAATTCTATCCACACATCCACCTAAGCATTCTCATCTCCACAACTCCCTTTTTTGCTCATGTACACAATTCACCGCCCAACACTCTGAATCATAGAGCATCGCTGATCTAACCACAGTATGGTAGAACTTGCCTTTAAGTTTTAATGGTACTTTACGATCACACAAGATCTCTGACGTGTCTCTCCACTTCAGCCAACCCGCTTGGATTTTATGTGTCATATCTCTATCAATACCTCCGTCCTTTTGAAGTATCGATCCAAGATATTTAAAACATTAACTATGGGAAATATCTTGATCACCCAACTTAATAACGAAGTTATCCGTCCTTCTTGCACTGTTAAATTTAAGCTCCATATACTCTGTCTTTGCCCTGTTCAACCTAAAACCCTTCTTTTCTAAAGTGTCTCACCAAGATTCATGTTTTGCATTTATACCATCGCGCGTCTCATCGACCAAAACGATATCATCCGTAAATAATAAACACTAAGGTATTGCTTGTTGGATATGTTCAGTGAGCTCATCTAAGATAAAGGTAAAGAGATAAGGGCTTAAAGCTGAACTTTGATGTAAGTCAACATTGATAGGGAATTCTTGTGTTAATCCTCCAGATGTCCTCACCCTTGTCGCTGAATTTGTATACATATTTTGATTATGTCAATGTATGATACATTTACACCTTTCTTTTCTAAGGCTCTCCATAAGATCTCTCTTGGAACTCTATCATAAGCCTTCTCAAGGTTGATAAACATTATATGAAAATCTTGTTTTCTTTCTCGGTAGTTGTCAATGAATCTCCTCAAGAGATATATATCGTCCATGGTCGACCGCCTGGCATGAATCCAAATTGATTCTCCGAGATGTTAGTCTCTCGTTTTATTCTTCTTTCTATTACTCGTTCTCATAATCTCATGGTATGACTTATCAATTTAATTGTAATTAACACAATTTTGTTTATCTTCTTTGTTCTTATACAAAGGCACCAAAATACTTTCTCTGCATTGGTTTGTCATCCTCTTTGATTTTAATATTTTATTGAAAAAACATGTAAGTCACAAAATTCCCTCATTCTCTAGATATTTTCATACTTCAATGAGTATATCGTCAGAGCTAACCGTATTTTCATTTTTCATCTTTTTTAGAGCATTATTTAACTTTGATATTTGAATTTTACGATAAATCGTTATGTTCTTATACTATTCCGATTTACTTAAATTTTTCAAGTTCAATTTATTGTCTTTTGTTTCATTATAAAGTTTATAAAAATATCTTTTCCATCGCTTTTTAATACCCACATCACCCGTTAAAAATGTATTGGTTTCATCCTTTATGCATTTTACTTGACTTAAATCTCTTGTCTTTCTTTCTCTAGCTCAAATTTTTTTTATATATCACACTCTCCATCTTTGGTATCTAACCGCTAATAAAATTCTTCATAAGCTTGATTTCTTGCTTTACTTAATGCATGCTTAGTTTTTTTGGCGACTTTATACCTGGCTAAGTTTTAATCATTCCTGTAAGCGTAGAGTGATTTATATCTGACGCTTTTTGTGCTCACTTTTTTTGCTCGTACGTTTTTTCTATTTGTTCTTAAATATGAAGACATAACTTCTCATGAGACACTGGGATCTGCATAAGGGTCATCAACTAGTTGTTTCATAACCGTTGTCTTGAAAACAACTTGTTTTTCCATCTTCAAGTTACACTACCAAATTTTTGGCAACATTTTTGTTCTCGTCTTAAATTTATTATATTTATTTTGTACCTCTAACACTAGTAACCTCTGTTGTGTTGTCAAATTTTCTCCTGATATGACTTTGTAATTCTTACAAATCATTTTATCCATTTTGGAAAATAATCAATTTGTGACTTATTTGATCCGCTTTTAAACGTAATTAAATGTTCTTCTCTATTTATGAAAAACATATTTGTCACAATTAGCTAATGTGTTATGACAAAGCCTAAAATGGTTCAACCTTATTCATTTCTTTCTCCATGTCCAAGTCCTCCACGAGTGGCTATATAATCTATATTTGTCTTCCATATATGTCCATTTCAGTCTCCTCCTATGAAAATTTTCTCTCTTTGTGAGATTTTCCTTACTAAATCATTTAAATCTTCCCAAAATTATATTTTAATAGTTTCACTTAATACTTCTAATGACGCGTAAACACTGATCACATTAATAGTTTTTTTTGTATAAACAATTTAAGAGCTATGTTTCTACCACCTTTTTTATTTACCCCAACAACTTCATCCCTCCAAGTAGTATTCACAATAATACCGACTCCACTAGTTGTTTTATTTTTTCCTGTGTACTATTTAAAATCGGAATTATCTAAAAATTTAGCTTTCTCACCCACTCATCTAGTCTCTTGCAGGCATAAAATACTTATCATTCTCCTAATCATCGTATTCACTACTTCCATCGCTTTTCCCGTTAGCATACCTATATTACAACTTCCAAACCTAAGTCGGTCACAATTCCTACGACATGCTTCCCTAGAACGTCTAATATGAGGACTTTTTCCTATTTAACAGTACACCCAAGTGCTCTTGGAGCTGCAGTGGTCCTTGCCAAGACGTCGCATTCGGACCATACGACGAGGACTCTTGCATATTTAACACTACACCCAAGTCTTGGAGATGCAGCGTTCCTTGCCAAGACGCCACATTCGGACTATGCGACGCGTTCCTTGGGGGGAACAATCTAGCTTTTGCATAATTTCTCAAATGATCCATATTCATAAGGGTGACTAAATTTTACGTTGACCGTCTAACTAACACAACCCTCACTATTTTTCATCCGGGCTTGAGACCGATATAGACTGGTTTATAAAAAATAATTATTAACACTATTCACATTTCACAAATGTTATTAATATAAATATTGGAAAAACCTAACCGAAAATGTTTATCTACGAAAATTTAGTCATGAGAGAAGCACAAAAATTAATTTCATGAATAATTCTGATGCAACCTGCGGCGCATCTTTTTAGTTTTATTATTGTACATGTATTTTTCTTTTTGTCGCGCATATCTTCGCGCTTAGTTGGGTGATTATGTTTTGTCGCACATGTTATTAGCGCTTTTGATGCAATTTTGTATTGCGCGTGTTCGCGCAAGTTTTGGTTTGGCTCGTTGGTGTGACCAGCCAACGAGACCCTAAATGCATAGGTCCATTAATTAGGAGATAGATTAATTCCGGGCAAGCCTTAGATAATTAATTATTTTAAATATATTTCCCCTATTTCTAGCCGGCTCCTGCCTTTGGAAATCCCCTCCAAGTTCTCTTTGACGCCACTCAAAATCTGCATTTATTAAAGAAACAAAAGTCACATGATTAAATATCTGTCAATAGCCAATTTATCAAAACCCTAAACCTACCCCTTTAAAAACAAACCCTCCCGCACTCTTAACAACCGGCTGGAATAGAACGAACAGAGAATTGTTTCTCTGTTGTCGTTCTCCCAGCGCCGAACCTAACCCTGGCGTTTTATCCCGACGGAAACCTTCGATGCGGCCGCCTCTCCCTCCACGGCCCCGACGACCACTCCCGCACCTTCCAACACTCGTTCTTCCCGACGGAAAGCTCCAGAATCTCTCGGCGCCCTAACGCTCGTCTCCTCTTCTACGAATCCAGCATCAGAGCTCCTGTCGGCCGCCGTTTCTGTCGCATGAACCTACCTAGGGTTCTGGCGGCCCTTCCCCTGGCCATCATTTGCTCCCAGGCCGTCAACTTCGCTTCTCCTGAACCGTTCCTTGCTCGACCGACTTCCAGTGAGCTCTCCACCACTAGTATCCGACAAGTCCAACGACCTCCTAGCAGACCCGAGCACCGCCACCACCTCCAATCTTCTTCCTCACCTTCCAAAAAATCCTGAAGTTGACGCTACTCCTTCGATTTCAGTTGGTATACCTTGCTTCGCCTATCTCCACTCTTGCGGTGTATATTTTGTGCTTAAATATTTAAAATAGTAGTTAATTATTAAGAGCTTGCCCCTAACTAATTGTGTCTCCTGCATTATCGTTGCTTCCAAACACATGCATGCCACCTATTAATTCCTGTGCATGTGGAATTAGGATTTGTGACGCTAATACGTTTGTGTGGTAGTCTTGCGTTCGCGAGCGATGCCTAGGTCATTTTATTCATTAAAAAAATCTCGCGAATGCCTCTCGCGCCACATTTTTTTTAAAATCTCATTTTTATTATCTGTCAAAACTAGACCCCCACCTTGATTTACATCAGTTTGGTATCATAGGATTGTGACTCGCTTCTATCGCGAGTTACACGATCCGGTTTTCAAAATTGTTTTCAAATAATTCTCTTAAAAAGTGTGATTTAGATGCACGTATTAAAGTTTTGCGGAAAGCCGTTGAGTTCGTCACTGCAGAACTTAAGCAGAATCTGAGTGGGTTGTGCACCTCTCAGGTTAGGTCTTTCGATAGTCCTTCGGATCACATAGTGGAATCCGATGTTAGGTCTTTCGATAGTCCTTTGTCTCGCCTCGTCAGTCTCACGACGAGCATCTTAGTCTCACCCACTCCCATCGTGACACTCTCTTCAGTCGAGGAGGTTCTTCTTGAGCCCTTGCTCCAGGAAAAAGAGTTTTCTCCTATCTTTATCACCCTGACTGAAGTCGTGACATCACTTGTCTCCACTATATCACCCCCTTCGATCGAGAAGTTTCTTCTCAAGCCCCTGCTCCAAGAAGAAGAGCTTTCTCCCACTTTTATCACGCTAGCTGAAGTCGTGGATCCACTTGCCTCTATGACAACACATATTTTAGCAACTGAGTTATTTTCTGAGCCCCTGCTTTCAGAAGAACTTATTAGTGGTGTGTTTCTCCCCTCGGATGACACATCGTCGCTCTCTCTTCTCCCCGGGGAGGAGTTGGATAGTGATGAGATCCTCAGCTTAGGTGACCTAGACTCGTTCGTCATATGTCCTGACCTTCTTACCACACTACCGCCACAAACCCATAAGCTGATAGACGTTGTGCTTGGTGGCCACTCGCTAGTGCCATTAGATTCGCCACCTTATGTGGATTTTATCTCTGGTGAGCCTGCCTTTTGTTCGCGACACTTCCCTTTGGTTTTAGGCACACATGTTAAGTCACCACATCGCTACCGTTTGAGTTCTGGCAAGTCTAGGTTTGGTAGTCTTGAGGGAGTCAAGGCGATACTTAGATTTTTTTACTCCTCATTGGGACACCCGCTTCAAAGATTTTTTATGGAAAATTTTACACGGTAAAATTGAGATTTTTTTAAAATTTTGTGACTCGAGTGAGACGTTGACGGGTGAAATCATGACGATAAACGATCCTGGTCTAGCACACGTTCGTAGGTGTCTATCGGACGAGCGTATGATGCGTTATGAAATAATAATTCCACAGGTTGATCACGCTTGCCTCCAGCTTTTCTTTTTTATCTTGATATTGTCTCCTGCTTTTTCCCATGCCCCATGTTTTCCCCACACACCGCCCTTGTTATCCTCTGCAAGCTCTAATAATTACTGTTTATTTAAATATTTTGCATGAAATTTTGACTAATGAATTGCGAGCTTTTGGGATGAGAGGTTACTTCCAGATTTGGGGTAGGAGCGACGACATCCGCAGGATAGTCATGCAACATTTTCTTCGACCGACAGTTGGGTTTCATACTTGCAGGTTACATCGAGTCTCGTCGGGGTCGAGCTCTTTCAACCCTGAGAGAATTGATGCAACCTGCGACGCATCTTTTTAGTTTTATTATTGTACATGTATTTTTCCTTTTTTCGCGCATGTCTTCGCACTTAGTTGGATGATTATGTTTTGTCGCGCATGTTATTAGTGTTTTTGATACAATTTTGTATCGCGCGTGTTCACGCAAGTTTTGGTTTGGCTCGTTGGTGTGACCGGTCAAGTAGACCCTAAATGCATAGGTCCGTTAATTTGGAGATAGATTAATTCCGGGCAAGCCTTAGGTAATTAATTATTTTAAATATATTTCCCCTTATGTCTAGTCGGCTCCTGCCTTTGGAAATCCCGTCCAAGTTTTTTTTGACACCACTCAAAATTTGCATTTATCAAAGAAACAAAAGTGACATGATTAAAAATCTGGCAATAGCCAATTTATCAAAACCCTAAACTCATCCCTTTAAAAACAAACCCTCCCCCACTCTTAACAGCCGGCTGGAATAGAACAAATAGAGAATTGTTTCTCTGTTGTCGTTCTCCCAGCGCCGAAGCTAATCCTGCTTTTTTCTCCCGACGGAAACCTTCGACGCGGCCACCCCTCCCTCCACGGCTCCGACGACCACTCCCGCACCTTCCAGCGCTCATTCTTCCCGACGGAAACCTCCAGAATTTCTCGGCGCCCTAACGCTCGTCTCCTCTTCGACGAATCCAACAGCAGAGCTCCCGTCGGTCGTCGTTTTTGTCGCAGGAACCTACTTAGGATTCTGGCGGGCCTTCCCCTGCCATCATTTGCTTCCAGGCCTTCAACTTCACTTCTCCCAAACCGTTTCTTGCTCGGCCGACTTCCAGTGAGCTCTCCACCACCAGTATCCGGTAATCCAGCGACCTCCTAGCAGACCCGAGCACCGCCACCACCTCCAGTATTCTTCCTCACCTTCCAAAAAATCTTGAAGTTGACGCCACTCCTTCGATTTCAGTTGGTATACCTTGCTTTGACTAGCTCCACTCCTGCAGTTTATATTTTGTGCTTAAATATTTAAAATGGTTGTTAATTATTAAGAGCTTGCCCCTAACTAATTGTGTCCCCTGCATTATCGTTGCTTCCAAACACGTGCGTGCCACCTATTAATTTCTGTGCTTGTGGAATTAGGATTTGTGACATTAATACGTTTGTGCGGTAGCCTTGCGTTCGCAAGCGGCGCCTAGGTCGTTTTATTCGTTAAAAAAAATCTCGCTAATGCCTCTCGCGCCACATTTTTTTTAAAGATCTCATTTTTATTATTTGTCAAAACTACACCCCCACCTTAGTTTACATCAGTTTGGTATCATAGGATTGTGACTTGCTTCAATCACGAGTCACGCAATCCGGTTTTCAAAATTGTTTTCAAATAATTCTCTTAAAAAGTGTGATTTTGTTGCGCGTATTAAAGTTTTGCGGAAAGCCGTTGAGTTCGTCACTGCAGAACTCAAGCAAAATCTGAGTTGGTTGTGCACCTCTGTTCACAACCTAGAGACGTCTAGCGGTCTCTCCTAGCGTCTTCACTTCTCTTTATAGTAGTTGTCGGACGGTTAGCCTATTCGTCTAACCGCGCGGCTTGTGCGGTCTGATTTTATTTATAGCTGGTGGTAACATTGTTTATTTGTCTCACATTACTTATTTGTAATCTTTCTCCTCTCCTTCATTCTATAAAAGAGAAGCTATACCTTTGTAATACTCATTTTTTTGGATAATAAAAATTCTGTTATTCCAAATTTCGGTCTGTTTCTTTCTTGTTCGCACATGGTATCAGAGGACTCGATCTTTTCCTCCTGATTCTGTTCGCGTGACCTGTCTCCTTTGTGTTCGCGCGACTTGTTTCTGTTCGCGCGACCTGTCTTCGTGGCTTGTTTTCGCGTGACCTGTCTTCGCGCGGTCTTTTCTCTTCTGTTCGTGCGGCCCGTCTGCGCGCAATCTGTCTGGGCGCGACCTGTCTTCGCGCGGTCTCTTCTCTTTGTTCGCGTGGCCTGTCCTCGCGCGATCTGTCTCGGCGCGACCTGTCTTCGCGACCTTGTCTCTTCTCCTTGTTCGCGCGGCCTGTTCGCGCGGTCTCTTCTCTTTGTTCGCGCGACCTGCCTTCGCAGCCTTGTTTCTGCTCTCTTCTCTTCTATTGCTCTCTCTGATACCTCTACCACTACTACTCCCGTGGCCCACCCTCCTCCTCCTCCTACTCCTTCGGGCAACCTTGACACCGTTTCCAAACTCATCGGTTTCAACTACCCAGACTGGAGTGTCTCCTTCACATTTCTTCTTCGCTCATAACGCAAACGCCATCATCTCACCGATGACCCTCCTCCTCCATTGTCCGATCACTTTGATGATTGGAATGCTAGCGACGCTCTAGTTCACACTTGGCTGACTAACAACCTTTCTGATGAGTGCCTCCCTGTCATCCGTCATGATGAAACGGTCAAGGCTGCGTGGCTTCATCTTACCGCTCTCTACTCAAAAGGGGCTCAGACGTCTCGCATTTATACTCTGTATGCAGACCTTTTTGCCCATCCCTACTTGTCTCATGCTGCTGCTTACCAACGGGTTCAGGCTCTCGGAGCCGAGATTCTCCAGAATCGCCCCTTCTCTGCGGATCTGGCAGAGCAACACAAGCACTTCCAGGGGCTTCTGGTTGTGTACTATCTTCTACGACTTCCTGAGTCTTATGACATGATCCGTCAACAAATTCTTGGCGAAGCGGACTCTTACACTTTGGATGTCACTGCTGCCTGCATCGTCGCGGTTACCTCCCTGCTTCAACATCCGCTGTTATCCTCCCCTCCTCAACCAGACAACTATGCTCACCAGACTCAGCGGAGTGGCTCTGGTGGTCGTTGCCACCAATCCGGCGGGCGTGGTCCTTCCCACATTCTCTGCTCTCACTATCACCGCACCAGCCATACGGTTGATCGCTGTTGGATGAAACATCCACATATTCGCCCCTCTGGGGACGCTTCCACCTCCTCTTCAAAGCAGTCCGCCTCCGTGGTCACGTCTTCAGGTAGTGCCCACGTCATTACTCAAGGTAAATGACTGATCGACTCTGGCGCTACCAATCATATGATCGACAATTATCAGTGTTTTTCTCTCCTAGAAACACATGATCGGTTGCCTCTTGTCTTTATTGCGGACGGCTCTCCCTCGTCGGTCAATGAGACGGGAGTGGTTCAAGTCACTCTGTCTCTTCGCTTGGCAGATACTCTCTACGTGCCAAAGTTTTCTTGCAATTTATTATCTGTAACTTCTCTATGCAAGAAACTACAGTGTTCCATCACATTCACTGATACTTCGTGTTCTTTTCAGGATTTAGGCTCCCAACGGACGATTGCTACTGAGACTGAGAGTGGCGGCCTCTACTTCCTCAACAACGTTTCCGCTCTGTCCGTCTTCTCCTCCTCTTCTACAGACCTTCTGCAGTGACATCTTCGCCTTGGTCATCCTTCTCCACGACTTCTTCGTCAGCTTCTGCCCCACCTCCCTCCGCACAGTCCTTCTCTCAACTGTGACGCATGTCAGCTTGGCAAGCATCACCGCTCTTCCTTCCCACCAAAGCAAGGCCGTGGATCTTCCCGTCCGTTTGACCTCGTTCACTCCGATGTCTGGGGTTCTGCTCCTACCCTCACAATAGGTCAGGGTAGTTTATATTTTGTAACTTTTATTGATGATTTCTTACGTTGTACGTGAGTGTATCTTTTAAAAGATCGCTCCGAGTTATTCTCTGTATGAACATTTTTTTATGATTAAAACTCAGTTTGATGTCTCTATTAAAATCTTTCGCTCCGATGACGCCAAAGAATATTTTAGTCATGATTTTTCTTCTTTCTGTATAAAAAAGAGATTGTTCACCAAACTAGCTGTGTCTATACCTCACAGCAAAATGGTGTGGCGGAACGCAAAAATCGTCACCTCCTTGATGTCACTCGTACTCTGATGACACAGATGCAGGTTCCTCGCTCCTATTGGGGCTATGCCGTTCTCATCTCCTGCTATCTCATCAATCGCATTCCCTCCATGGTTCTCCACGGTCAAATCTCATTCTCCATTCTCTATCCGGGTAAGGATCTGTTTCCTCTACCTCTGCGTGTCTTTGGGTGCACGACTTTTGTGCACGATCCATCCGCCACCCGTGACAAACTCTCCTCACGTGCCACCAAATGTATCTTTCTGGGTTACTCTACCACTCAGAAAGGTTATTGTTGTTTTGACCCCGTTCTTCACAAGTAGTTCGTTTCCGCAGACGTAACCTTCTTCGAAAATGCGTCCTATTTTTCTCGCGACTGCTCCTTTCTTCCTGACGTTCCTACTTCTCCTACCGTCCCCTCTGTCCCGTCTACACCTACCGAGATATCTCCTCCGCTGTGTCCACCGTCTCTTCCTCTCTCCGCCTCCGCTAACTTCCTCTTCTCCGCAACCGTCTCTCTACTCCCGCGCCACCTCTCTCCGCCACGGATGCACCGGATACTGAGGAACATGCCAACCTGGATCTTCCCATTGCTCTTCGCAAAGGGGTGCGGACGTGTACCCAACACTCGCTTGTTGTTGTTGTTTCCTATGCTCGTCTTACTCGCAGGACTTTTGCGCTGGCTATCTCTGCCACCACCGCTCCCCGCACCTACCAGGAAGCCCTTGTTGTTCCTCATTAGAAGACGGTCATGAATGAGGAAATTTCCATCCTCACTGAGCGGGGTACATGGACCCTTGTTCATACTCCAATGGGCACCGATGTTGTTGGCTGTCGCTGGGTCTTTGTTGTGAAGTTCAGTCTGGACGGTAGTGTGGATCGTTACAAGGCTCGCCTTGTCGCCAAATGTTTCACTCAAACTTATGGTGCAGATTATTTTGACACCTCTCCCGTTGCTTGTCTCAGCACTATTCAGATACTCATCTCTGTGGCCGTCAACGGGGATTGACCCATTTCCCAACTGGATGTCAAAAATGCCTTTTTCTATGGTGATATTCAGGAGGATGTCTACATGGAGCAACCTCCTGGGTCTGTTGCTCCGGGAGAGACACATGTATGCAGGCTGAAGAAGGTCATCTATGACCTAAAGCAAAGCCCTCCGGCTTGGTTTGACAAGTTTAGCGGCATTGTGACAGCCGTGGGTTTTACAAGAAGTTCTGCCGACCACTCATTGTTCATTCGCAAAAGCTCCCTGGGTCTGGTGGTTCTTGCCGTATATGTGGATGATTTTTTCTCACTGGAGATGACCAGGTTGGGGTAACCTTGACAAAAAAACATCTCTATCAACACCAGGTCACAAATACTTTCTGGGGATAGAAATCTCTCGAAAGCCCAACTACTTGGTCCTCTCCCAACGTAAGTATGCTCTTGATCTTCTAAAGGAAAGAGGGTTGACTGGGGCTAAACCTGCCCGATGCCCCATGGCTACTGGAGAAGATAAAACCTTTACAGATGACTCGCCTCCTCTATTTGATGTTACGAGGTACAGACGTCTGGTCGACAAACTCATTTATCTCATTGTAACCAGATCCGACATCTCCTATGCTGTAGGCAAGGTTAGCCAGTTCATGCAAGCTACTAGGGAGTGTCATCTACAATCTGCCCTGAGGATATTAGAATATATTAAAGCGGCGCCAGGTAAAGAACTACTGTTTCAGAAGAATGATCATTTAAAGATGGAAGCGTACTCGGATTCTAGCTATGCTGATGACAAAGGAGATCGCAAGTCCACATCGGGCTTTTGCACATTTGTGGGGGGAAACCCTGTGAGCTGGAAAAACAAGAAACAGTCTGTCATCTTCAGGTCTAGTGCAGAGGCGGAATATCGAAGTATGACGTCGAGCACGTGTGAATTAAAGTGGTTACGAGCTCTTATGCTTGACTTAGGAGAGGTCTACAACCATCCTTTACTTATGTTCTGCGACAATAAGGGTGCTATATATATCTCCATAAATCTGGTCTTCCATGAGGGAACAAAGTACATCGAAGTGGACTGCCATTTCATTAGAGAAGGGATTTTGAAGAAGCAGATTTGCATTCTGTTCGTTACTTCAGACAACGAGTTGGCAGATATCTTCACCAAGGCTGTGTCTTCCTTCTTTCCCATTTGCGACAAGCTATGCATGATTGATATATATGCTTCAGCTTGTGGGGGAGTGTTGCAGTATGGAGACCGGACGGTCTGACGGCTTGAGTATGGAGGTTTGGAGACCGGGCGGTCTGGCGGTTTCACTCTGGCGGCTTGGTATCCGGGCAGTCTAGCGACTTCTCTCCAGCGTCTTGGTTGCCGAGATGTTGCTGATTGGAGACCGGACGGTCTGGCGGTTTGATGCAAATGACTTGATGACCGGGCGGTCTAGCAGTCTCTCCCAGCGGCTTCACTTCTCTTTATAGTAGTTGCCGGGCGGTTTGCCTATTAGTCTAACCGCGCGGCTTGTGCGGTCTGGTTTTATGTATAGCCGGTTGTAACATTGTTTATTTGTCCCACATTGCTTATTTGTAATCTCTTCTCTCTCCTCCATTCTATAAAATGAAGGCTATACCTTTGTAATACTCATTTTTTTTGGATAATAAAAATTCTGTTATTCCAAATTTCGGTTTGTTTCTTTCTTGTTCGCCCAAGACGACAATGAGCACGCATTATGCTGCTCCTGCATACCTCCACACTTCATATCACATAGTGGACCCCGAGGTTAGGTCTTTCAATAGTCCTTTGTCCCGACTCGTCAGTCTCACGACGAGCACCTTGGTCTCACCCACCCCTGTCGTGACACTCCCTTCAGTCGAGGAGGTTCTTCCTGAGTCCCTGCTCTAGGAAGAAGAGCTTTCTCCTATCTTTATCACCGCGACTGAAGTCGTCACATCACTTGTCTCCACTATTGCACCCCCTTCGATCGAGAAGTTTCTTCCCGAGCCCCTGCTCCAGGAAGAAGAGCTTTCTCCCACTTTTATCACGCTAGCTGATGTCGTGGATCCACTTGCTCTGAGGACAACACCTATTTTAGCAACTGTGTTATTTTCTGAGCCCCCGCTTTCAGAAGAACTTATTAGTGGTATGTTTCTCCCCTCGGATGACACATTGCCGCTCTCTCTTCTCCCCGAGGAGGAGTTGGCTAGTGATGAGATCCTCAGCTTAGGCGACATAGACTCGTTCGTCATATGCCCTGACCTTTTTAGCACACTACCGCCACAAACCCATGAACCCACAGACGTTGTGCTTGGTGGTCACTCGCTAGTGCCATTATATTCGCCACCTTATGTGGATTTTATCTTTGATGAGCATGCCTTTTTGTTCGCGACACTTCCCTTTGGTTTTAGGCGCACACGTTGAGTCATCACATCGCTACCGTTTGAGTTCTGACAAGTCTAGGTTCGGTAGTCTTGAGGGAGTCAAGACGATACTTAGATTTTTTACTCTTTATCGGGACACAAGCTTCAAAGGTTTTTATGGAAAATTTTACACGGTAAAATTGGGATCTTCTTAAAATTTTGTGACTTGAGTGAGACGTTGACGGGTGAAATCATGACGATAGATGATCCTGGTCTAGCGGACATTCGTAGGTGTCTTTCCGGCGAGCGTATGATGCGTTATGAAATAATAATTCCACAAGTTGATCACGCTTGCAAGTTCTCTTTGACAACACTCAAAATCTGCATTTATTAAATAAACAAAAGTGACATGATTAAAAATCTGCCAATAGCCAATTTATCAAAACCCTAAACCTATCCCTTTAAAGACAAACCCTCCCCCATTCTTAATAGCCGGCTGGAATAAAACGAACAGAGAATTGTTTCTCTGTTGTCGTTCTCCCAGTGTCGACCCTAACCCCGCTATTTTCTCCCTACAGAAACCTTCGACGCGGCCTCCCCCTCCCTCCACGACTCCGACGACCACTCCCGCACCTTCCAGCGCTCGTTCTTCCCGACGGAAACCTCCATAATCTCTCGGCGCCCTGACGCTCGTCTCCTCTTCGATGAATCCAGCAGCAGAGCTCCTGTCGGCCGCCGTTTTTGTCGCAGGAACCTACCGAGGGTTCCGACGGCCCTTACCCTGCCATCATTTGCTTCCAGGTCGTCAACTTCGCTTCTCCCGAATCGTTCCTTGCTCGGCTGACTTCAAGCGAGCTCTCCACCACCAGTCTCCGACAAGTCCAGCGACGTCCTAGCAGACCAGAGCACCGCCACCACCTCAAGTCTTCTTCCTCACCTTCCAAAAAATCCTGAAGTTGACGCCACTCCTTCAATTTCAGTTGGTATACCTTGCTTCGCCTAGCTCCACTCCTGCAGTTTATATTTTGTGTTTAAATATTTAAAATGATAGTTAATTATTAATAGCTTGCCCCTAACTAATTGTGTCTCATGCATTATCGTTGCTTCCAAACACGTGCGTGCCACCTATTAATTTATGTGCTTGTGGAATTAGGATTTGTGACGCTAGTACGTTTGTGCGGTAGCCTTGCGTTCGCGAGCGACGCCTAGGTCATTTTATTCGTTAAAAAAATCTCGCGAATGCCTCTCGCGCCACATTTTTTTAAAATGATCTCATTTTTATTATCTGTCAAAACTACACCCTCACCTTGGTTTACATTAAATTCACAAAATCTAACCGCTCATCAAGATGATATGTGATGACGACAATATTTGCTAGAGATATTGTTCTAAATTTCAACCCTTCTTCTGCGCATAATTGTCATAGACTTCGGATTTAAACATGTCATATATGACTGAATTAGACATTTTAATGTAGTTTTTGATTTTTTTTGTTCATTATTGTTTTATTATTTTTATTTTTAGACTTTTCTAAGGCATGCCCAACATGTGTCTTAAATATATCTTAGCTGTGTTGGTGTTGTATTTGTGTAACTGTTAGACGTGCTTTGGTCCAAATCCTCAAAAGGAAGTGCGAGAACTGAACGTATTGCGGGAATCATTTAATTATGTTTATTGTATTTACTTATTTTTTTATTATTTCTTCAGTTTATTTTGAACAATGGTGCGTCCTTTTCAGTTATTTAATTTTACTGCATATAAAAGTTTGTACATCATGGTTATAATGAGTTTATTAGCTTTTGATTCAAAACCTTGTATTCAAGCCTCTTGATCCATTGGACTAGGGCAAGCAATATTTTTTTTAAATTGGTGTCCTCCTATATTGGGATAAAGGATTCAGTGTTGTTGTCAAGTTGTAGATGTCGGATGTCGGGTTCATGTCGGTTTGAGTTTGAAATGTCGGATGTCGGATTGCGGGGATATATTGAGAATATTTTACAATGTAGGTTTTTAATATCTAAATAAATTTATTCATATATATTACACAGTTTTTATAAATATTGTATACATAATGTATGTTTATAAATTACACAATAAATATATATACAAATAGTGTATGTTTACAAATTACACAAGAAAGAGCCATCGACTGCAATAAATGAGATAAAGATCACCAAATGAGAACTAGATGAGAAAGTAGTCGATATTAGACTCAGAGTGATGCACAAAATGATGCACAAAACAAATTATTTCTGTTTGGTCCCCTCAAAAGGGACAACTCAGTGCACAAAGCATCCCTGCACGGCGAGGGTCCAAGGAAGGATCCCACCACAAGGGTGAAATGTAGGCAAGCCTTACCCTACATTTCTGCAAAAGGCTGCTTCCAGGACTCGAACCCGTGACCTCAAGGTCACACGACAATATCTTAACCGGTGTTTGGTCTCTTCAAAAAATGAAAAAAAAATATTTGTGATACTCTCGACGATATATCGGTCGCGAAATAGCGCCTGATATATCGGGTTAAACGGATATATCAGGTGATATTTTTAAAAACGACATATTTGCTTAAAATATCGATGTCGTGATGTTTTACCCCCAAAACCTTTATGTCGGCCGACATGTCGGATATGTCGGCCGACGTCTACAACACTGGTTGTTGTTGGTGGTGTCCTCCACTCTAGCTGACGCCTCTGTAGAGAACTCCCAATGTACTCACATGTTAGCTAACTAGCTGATGCCCTCCAAGCTCCCCTCCACTTCTTCCATTCCTTTCCCGTTACTCCACTTGTGAAACCTTTCTCCTCCAAGTTTCCTCCTCCACTGAACTCTAATTCCATTCGTCTTAATTACCCCTCTAGTCTGACTAGGTCAAGGCCCCACCTTTTACCATTGATAAATAACAAGGTTATTGGAATAATACAAAGAATTTCAATTTGGTCCTCATCTTCTTCCGTTAACCACTGTCCTATTACTACATCCTTGACAAAAGCTCCAAATAGTAAGACGATCTTTCAAGTGTAAATGTGTTCACCCTATGAGTTTAGAGTAGCTCAAGGGTAGTCAGTTATGTTCAATTGAAAATTAGTAGTTCAGGGATATATTTTTATGTCTGTTTTTTTCTTGTTTGTTTTTACTTTTTAGTGTTTAGTATGTAAATACTGCTTACTACCACAGTCATATTTTGCATCAAGTGATATCAACAGCATGATTAGGAATTAAGAGAAGAGTGAGTAATAAATAATTTGAAGAGAATAGAAAAGAAAATTAAGAGAAGAGAGAGTAATAAATAATTTGAAGAGAATAGAAAAGAAAAGAAAGGTTTAGCTTCTCTCTACGAAGGAATATGATTTCGTCCGGAAGTTCAATGTTTAGAGTATCAACTTCTCTCACTTTAAAAGTTTTTTCCCCTTGGAGTTGTTGCACTTTGACTTTGACCTTATTTGCGGCCACTGGGAGAGCACCTCAACATCATTTGTTTCGCAGTTTCCCCCTTTCATCTATAAATTAGGCGATTGTTAACCTCACCCCTCATTTGGCTATCCGCACTCCATTATTTTTTTCTTTTTTAAATTTAATCGCACCCCTAATAAATAAAATCCCGATCTTCCGCTCTCTTCCTCCTCCCTGCAGCCGATATGGTGGAAACATATAATTTGGACTCCGTTTCTTGATTGCAGGTGGGTCATGCTACGCCATTGGTGAAGGGGAAGGGTAGAAGTTGGACTATGTTTCTTCTTCTTATTCCTCGCCTCTCTCACTTTGTTTCTTTTTATTCCTCGCCTCTCTCACTCTGTTTCTTATTCCTCGCCTCTCTCACTCTGTTTCCGTGTGTTTCTTCAATTGATGGTTCCTTGCTTTGTCGTTGGTCTTGGAAGCTTTGTTATGCATCTTGGAAGGTCTCATTTCTTGTGAGGACAGTAGGATTTTTTGTTCAGTAAATTAGATCTCATTTCCGAGAAGATCATATGTGACTATGGGGCGGATCCGCAATGGTGCAGAAGGGAGTGTCGGTGACCTTCACGGCGAGCAATTTCTGTCCCCGAACTTGACCCTCCCAAAGGATGACGGCGGGCGGTGCAACCCTCTCTGCCGGCACCTCGACATGACGCAACCGGCTTGGGAGAAGATTGGGACCTACCGAGGCGACCGCAGGGCACCCCAAGCACCTCCGCCAAGCTCCACGCCAAGCACCTCCGCCAAGCTCCACACCAAGCACTTCCGGGCAACAATGGGGTCGGTTTTAATTTTTTGGGTTGCGCGTAAATGTTTGGGTTGCGGTTAACAATGGGGTGCGAATAACTATTTTCGGGTTGCGATTAACAATCGCCTAAATTTATCATAAGACCCTCTTACATATCATGAGGCAGCTTATCTTTTTTTTTTCTCACTTGTAGTCGCGGCATATTCACTTGTTTCCCCATTTTTAGTAATGACTCTTAAACTCTTGCAGTTATTGATATGCTTGCTGATTCATTTTTCTGCATGGGGTTAGCCTACATGCCAAAAACAAATTTATGAATTTTACACTTGACAATAATGAGAGACACTAAATGAAATTATAACATCAGAATAGACATAAATAAGCATCTCTATTGTTCTGTTGATTATTGTTGTGAGCAGTAGTTCTGTTGTTGCAACTCCTATTGTGACTATTTCCCGACTGTTGTTGGTCTAGCATTGTCTCATCATATTAGTATTCCATCCCAAAGGCTTATCTATCTTTGGACATTTTAGTCCATTTAAGGTTAATATTTGTCCAAATGGTATTTCTAGTCTTTCACTCACTTCACTTGTAGTTGTAAAACTTCCATTCTATCTATTTCATGTCCCTTGACGTCATCCATACTACTATTCCATGTCAAATGCTCCTATTTCTTTACTTCAATTTTTTGCCTGAATAATAACATTAAAACCATACAAAGTAACAAAACTATTGCAAGTAAAAATGTCATTACAATGATTTCATAATTCGTTCAATCAATAAATTTCCACAAACATGTATGAATATCAATCCAAGATCTCAATTATACACAAATCCTTACAATTAGAAGTAATATAAAAAACATGATTTAATACATAATTATTCAACATATGAAGATCATTGAAATTCCTTAAAATGTTCTCCCGCGTGAAATCCTCCTCCTCATCTGCTGAAAGAGGTATCTCCTCCTCAGGATGAGATTTGTTTGAAAACATTAGATTGCCTAAAAAGAAATTATTAGTCTAGATCGAAGGTTATGTGGATTCTATTTTTTCTAATATAAAAATTCTATCAAGGCTTGTATAGTTTCTATTGAGAGCATTAAATGTTATAATTCATTTTCTATATAGATGACGGTACGGGATGCTCTGAATTCTGCATTAGATGAGGAGATGGCAGCTGATCCAAAAGTATTTTTGATGGGCGAGGAGGTTATCTTTGTTTAGTGAGGTGTTTAATGTCGAATTTCATTCTTTGTGCTTTTCTAATGGTTCTATTTATTATTTAGGTTGGAGAATATCAAGGAGCATACAAGGTCCTCTAGAAATCAGAACTTTGTAATTCCGTGGCAAGTTAAAAATAACACTATTGCTAAAGTGACCCTTACCTATCTCTTTAACAGATCTCTCGTGGACTTCTTGATAAGTATGGCCCTGAAAGAGTTCGTGATACCCCAATCACAGAGGTTAATTTTGATCTCCATACATAAACAATCAATACTTTCATTATTTTTGCAAATGGACTATCATTGTCAGTCTCCTGGTGTGTTGCTGTCCCTTAATTTTGCTATTTTTGGACATCATGTAGGCTGGATTTACCGGCATTGGAGTTGGGGCAGCATACTATGGTTTGCGCCCAGTGGTGGAGTTTATGACTTTTAATTTCTCCTTGCAGGTTAAAAATTTCTTTCATATACTTTTTCTCTCCCCATGAGCTGGTAAAATAATTAAGAGAAAAAGGTGTTCAACAGAATATCTTACTACCATTTTATATCACATGATACTTGAATGTTGTACGCCCAAACCCCCAAAGACTAAGGAGTAAGAAATATGTTTTAGTAGGATTGAGCAAAAATGTATGGACTTCATTTGTGAATTATGCCAAGCTTGTAGAGCTGCAAAATTTACTTTACATAGCCCATTTATTCTGCATCTTTCACCACTCTACCGGAAAAGCTTACCTTTCCAGAAATGTATCCCAAAGAAGTTTCTTGATGTCATAACATATTTTCACACCTTTATCTTAATAAAATCTATCCCATGTGTACTGGTGAAGCATCTTTTGATCGCCTCCATAATAACTGAATATCCCTAAAGTGATCAGGGCACCCAGGAGTGTTCCTACTATGGATCTAACCAATTTTTAGTGCTTTTTTGAAATTTTGATACTTGACATTTGATAAGTGGAAGCCTGAAAAAGCCATAGGTTCCATTTGTTTGGAAGAAATTGAGAGAAAAGAATTGGAATTGGCCCAATTCTGGTTCTCACACAAATTGGAATTGAGGCAATTCCAATTTTGTCGTTCGGTTGCAGTCAAAAATTCAATCATAGGAGTTGGAATTTATGGGTGCAAAAAAGGCCTGTCGGGCCCAGGCCGGTTCGGCCCCCTCGGCCCGGGCTTTTTTGCTGCCGGGCCCAAGCCGGGCCCTGCTCAAATTGGGCCTAGGCCGGGCCCGAGCCTTACTTAAATTAGGGGGCCTATCTGAGCCCACAAGATCAGGCCCAAACCGGACCCTAAAAACACGGTTTTCTACCAAACGACATCAATTTCTGCTGTTTGACAACAAAATTTGTTGGGTGCCAGCCTAGTAATTAAATGCAGGGTTGTCCGCCCAACATTAAATGATGGGAGGACAATCCAGAATGGACAACCTAGCATTTAATGCTGGGCAGCCACGCACAACATTAACTGCTGGGCGGCTGGTCGCCCAGTATTTTTAATGTTGGGCAGCGCTTAACATTTAAATGCTGGCGTTGCCCAACATTAAACAGGGC
This sequence comes from Platanthera guangdongensis, assembly GCA_039583875.1. NCBI lineage: Eukaryota > Viridiplantae > Streptophyta > Magnoliopsida > Asparagales > Orchidaceae > Platanthera > Platanthera guangdongensis. The sequence goes on from CM077154.1 coordinate 109,656,701, forward strand.
TTTAGGCGGGCCTAAGCCCGGGCTTGGCTCGGGCCAGGAACCAGGCCGGGCCCTGGACAAATAAGGTGGCCTGGTGAACCCCCGCAGGTTTGGTGATGTGGGCGCCAAAAAAATGTCTCACACGCACACTGGAACGCCACCAGCCGCAATGCTCTTCGATCCGGGTGGTTCGCCGCCGCACCGCCTGGAGCTGTGCGCACATGCCTCCGTCTATACGCGCAAAACCATGGGAGATGTAAAAGATGAGGTGCTCCCTCTAGGGTTGATTAGCTTCAATTCCAAAAATCCCCTTACAACACTTCAAGTTCTCAAACATAAACCCCAACACAATGGGCAAAATAGGAAATAACAAACTAAAACATAAAATGAGAAAAATAATTGCTTTAAAGGCATCAAGGCCCAAACCGCCCTGGCGCCGGGAACCTCCTCCTCCGGTTGCCGTGTTTCTCCCGCGCGATTTATAGTTCCTCTTCAAGACGCCCTGCATCATCCTCTCTTCCCCAGGTGAGAAAGAATTCGGCCTCGAATTCGGAGCGTCGTCATCTGAGTTGTCACCACGATAAGGAATGAAGTGCTTGACTTTGAAAACATCAGCGGTACGAAGATGGCTTGGTAATTTCAGGCAATAGGCGTTCAGATTGATCTTTTCGACCACTTCAACTGGACCAATTTTTCGGGCTTCAAGCTTGTTATACTCTCCGGTGGCGAACCGGTCCTTTGTTAGGACAACCCACATGTAGTCTTCCACATCGAACTCAAGTGGACGACACCGCAAGTCGGCAAACTGCTTGTACTTGGCGTTCACCCTCTCCAAACTGCGTTGAGTCGTTTGATGACCTTGTTGTATGTAACATCTGGGGAGAAATTGATTAAGTGGAAGAAGAAAGGCCAAGGGGCGGCCGGGAGCAGGAGAGACGAAGGGGAGAAGAGGGAAGAAGAACATGCTTAAACTTTATTTCTTTAAAAAAATCTATTACAACCATAATCCTATTTATAGGAAATAATACAGGAGCTTATTACAGAATATCCTAACGGCTATGAAGATGAGGCGTTCCTTCTGAGTTGTCCCGCAATTAATTCTTCTGGCCTCTCTCTGCCACGTGCCGACTTCTGCTTTAATCTTGTGATGTTGTAAATAATCTGAGCTGTTCACAGGATTTCTGTTATAAGCCTCCGCGGAATATTATAAGCTGAAGCTACCCCCATGTTAAATTTGTCCAGCTGGAATCCTGTCCGTGCGATAACCCAGTGAGAGGAGCTAAGTTGTTACAATTACCTCCACCTTTAAAAGACGCTGTCCTCAGCGTCTGCCTCATTCCTTCCGCTTCTCCCAATCTGAAACCCTAGTGTAGTGTTGGAGACAGCACAATTTCACTTCTCCGGCGAGCCGAATCTTCCTGGTTTCCTAATGGTAGACAACAGAAAATGATGCTGATGAGAACTGTTAACAGATCGTCCGGTGAACTTGAGCTGAAAGGCTGATTCTGCTACTCTTAGCGTGGCTAGGTAAGATTCCGCTGTAGATGTATCTTGTTCTGCCTCTGTTCGGTTGTTTAGGTCGAGAGCTAAGCAGAAAAGTAATTTTCTGTCTGGTTCCCATTTGTTCCGCGTTTTGGTCTTCTCGAGCTTCGCTTCCCCTTTGTTTTCCATGTATCTTCTTTCTGTGTCTTAGTCTGATAGTTTAAGGGGGAAAATCTTTGAGGAAGGATAAATCCTCCCAAGTACTGTCCTCTGGTGGTAGTCCTTCTCACTGTACTAATCCTTGATGTATTTCCCTTCCTTGTTGTGAAATTCGACGCGTAGTTATGATAGCTAGTGGCTTATAAAGTCGGTTGTTTCTCCAGTGATTCCCTGAAAGGGCAACCGGTTGAGGCCCGGGTTCTCTGATGTTGGGCTTTAACAGAGAGATGTGAAAAACTGGGTGTATTTTTGATTCTGGAGGGAGATCAAGCCGGTAGGCTGCTTGACCGATGACTTCCAGTACTTGATAAGGGCCATAATATTTGAGTCCCAACTTTTTGTTATAAGATCATTCCAGTGATAGTTGCCTGTATGGGTGCAATTTGAGGAGTACCCACTGTCCTGGTTCTAGGTGCAACTCCTTTCTTTTTTTGTCGGCATATGTTTTCATTCGTTGCTGTGATTTTGAGAAGTTTTCCTTCAGCTGTTGTAGAATATTCTCTCGTTTTGCCATAGTTGCGCCCGCCGCTTCATTTGTTGTGCTCCCTGGGCTGTAAGATAATAAACCAGGTGGGGGCCGACCGTACATGACCTCATATGGGGTCATTCCGGTCGCAGAGGTAAATGTCGTATTTACATAGTATTCGGCATAACTAAGATATGTAGTCCATTTCTTTTAATTATGATAACAAAATAAGCGTAGATATTGTTCCAGGGATCGATTAATCCGTTCTGTCAGGCCATCCGTCAGAGAATGGTAGGCTAAACTGTATTTTAATTGAGTTCCCTGCAACCTAAATAATTCCTTCCAAAAATTACTGATGAATACAATGTCTCGATCAGTAATGATGGATTCGGGAATCCCGTGAAGCTTCCCGACTGTTTCCCAAAAAGAATTTGCAACCGGCGGTGCTGTTAATCTTAAAATGGGTGCAAAATGCATTGCTTTGGAAAAACGGTCTACCACTACCATTATAATCGTATAAGAGTTAGATTTTGGTAGATTAGTTATGAAATCCATTGTGAGATCGGACCATAGCTTGTTTGGAGTTTCTAGGGGTTGTAGTAGGCCATAAGGAAGATGGTTAGCTGGTTTCACTTTCTGGCATAATGCACATTGCTTAACGTACTGCTCGATTTGTTTAGACATGTTTGGCCAATAGAATTGTTGTTGTAACCGAAATGTTGTTCCTTTAACGCCAGAATGACCTCCCCACAGGCTATCATGAGCCTCCTTAATTAGTGTTTGTCTTAAGCTGGAATTTTCTGGGATGTATAGCTTGTGTTTGTTGTAAATATAAGGTCCTTTAAGGGACCAATTAGGCTCTAAATGTGGTTTAGTTTGTATTTTATTTAAAATTTGTTGTGAAAATTCATCTATAGTATAATCGTGCTCCAGTCCACTCAAAAGAGGAGAGACTGGAACTGATAATGTGCTTAGGTGCATCAGTGGAGGTTGTTCTGAGTCCACCCTAGACAGGGTATCAGCAACAACGTTAGTTTTACCGGCCTTATATTTGATAGTGTAACATAGCCTAGTAGTTTGGAAAAAAATTTATGTTGCTCTGGTGTGTGTAGGTCTTGGGTCAATAGATGATGCAGGATCTGATGGTCAGTGTAGATTATAAATTTATGGCCCAAAAGATACTGACGCCATTTTGCTACAACAAAAATAATGGCATACATTTCTAGTACGTAGGTGGATTTAAGTTGCATGTGAGACATCATTTTTTTACTAAAATAAGCAATTGGCTTGGTTTGCTGGGATAAAACTGCTCTGATTCCCTTTCCGGAAGCGTCGATCTCTATTTCAAATGGTAAATTAAAATTGGGTAATGTTAAAACTGGAGGGTTAGTTAAATTCGATCTTAAAAGATCAAAAGCGGTTTGGGATTCCGAGGCCCAAAAAAACGGGGTTTGTTTGAGCAAATCTTTTAAGGGGTAAGCAATTGTGGCATACCCTTTGATGAATTTGCGATAATAACCTGTTAATCCCAGGAATGCTCTAATATCTTTTTGGGATTTGGGTATGGGAAAATTGTGGATGGCCTCTAAGTTTGTTTTCGTTGGGCCAACTTGTCCTTGAGATATTTGGTGGCCCAGGAAATCAATAGATGAGGTCAAAAAGGAACATTTATTTTGTTTAATATATAAACTATTACGCTGGAGAACTTCCAAAGCCGTATTAAGATGAGAGTAATGATCCTCGGTGGATGCACTATATATTAGGATATCATCGAAAAAAACTACTATAAATTTTCTTAAGTAGGGTTGACAAATGTTATTCATTAAAGCTTGAAATGTAGATGGTGCGTTAGATAGTCCAAAGGGCAAAACTGTGAATTCGTAATGTCCTTGGTGTGTTCTAAAAGCCGTTTTATGTATATCTTGTTCGGCCATCCGTATCTGGTGATATCCCGAGCGTAGGTCTAATTTAGAAAAAAACGTGCCTCATGAAGTTCATCTAATAATTCATCGATAGTTGGAATTAGAAATCGGTCTTTTATTGTAATTTTATTTAGAGCTCTGTAATCAACACAGAATCTCCAAGTTCCGTCTTTTTTTTTCACTAGTATGACCGGTGAAGAAAAACTGAAAGTGCTCGGTCTGATGTGATGCTTATGCATCATTTCAATAATCAATCGTTCAATTTCCTTTTTTTGATAGTAAGGGAATCAATATGATTTGAGATTAGGTGCTTGCGCACCTGGTTCCAGGTTAATATGATGGTCTATGTCCCTTTTGGGTGGTAAGGCGACTGGTTCTTTGAATAAGTTTTCGTATTTCTTCAGAAGGGAGATGAAGTGTTGTGGTAAGGCCGTTTGGGTCTTGGTATCGAGGGAAGTAGGAAACAATGTATCTGAAGTAATAAGCCAACAAAGTGCTAAAGGCTGTAAGGACATTAATCGAGAAAGTTGCGATGATAAGATTTGGCTATCAGGGAAAGTGTTATGTCCCTTAAGTATGATTGGTCCCTTGTCGTTAAAATATGACATGGTCAAGGTTGAGTAATTGTTGGTTATAGGACCTAATGGCTTTAACCAACGTACTCCCAAAATAATGTCCGCTCCTGTGATGTCTAGTACATATAATTGGACAGTAAAGGTGGTAGCCTGTATGAGCAACTGTATATCCTTACAAACGCCCTGCACTTGATGGAAGTCCCGTTTCCCATTAGGACTGGGAATTCGGGTATAGCATAGATAGAAAGTCCTAAGTATTTGGTCATGCGAGGTGAGATGAAATTGTGGGAGCTACCACTGTTGACCAGTATTTCCAGTGGGGTTTGTGAGATGTGTCCTGTGAAACGTATAAAATGGGTTGGGGAAGAGTAAGTTAATGTTTGGATTAATGCAGCTGGCGTAGGGTTGTCATCCTCAATATCAGATAGTTGGTCTGCGGTGTCTAACAAGTCCTCATCCTCAGTCCCTTGAAAATAACATAGGATTCCTTTTCCTCGACATTTATGACCGGGCTGATATTTCTCATCACAGTTATAGCATAATCCCTTTTCCCATCGGTATTGTAACTCCTGTGGTGTTAATTTTTTAATAAATTGTTTGGTGATGGGAGGAGCAGAAGATTTGGAAATAGTATTGGGTTGCCAGATAGGTGGTTTAGGGGGATATTCGATGGGCGACTTATAATGTTGTGAAGCAGGTTTGTGATATTTGAGGTGTTGGGCTTCGAACATTCTAGACATGGCGAAAGCGCGATCCAGGTCACGCGTTTCATGTATCATAACCTGACTTTGTATGTAAGGTTGTAGGCCTGATATAAACATATTAGTTAAAAACGTGGGGTCTAGTCCGGGAACTTTATTTTTTAGTTCTTCAAACTCCTTTTTGTAATTTAATACGGTTGTTGTTTGAGTTAATTTTGTCAATGCTCCTTGGGGGTTTTCATATGGTCTAGGTCCAAACCGTTGCATTATTGCTATAACAAAGAAGTCAAAATTAAGGGATGGGTGGTCGGAAAGAATATCCTGGTACCATCGGGAGGCTGGTTTATCTAAGTGTAAAGCGGCGTAGAGTAAATATTCTTGCGGATCAACATTATTATATTGGAAAAAATTTTTGAGATCATACAGCTAATCTGTAGGATCCCCTTCGGAAAATTGTGGGCGAGAAATGGATAGTAATTTAGGTTGAGCAGAAACAACCTGAATTGCAGGCTCTGGTGGCGGGGAGACTCCCAGGATGCCGGCTGAAGATTAACCTGTGCAGTGGTCTGGTTGTTTTTGGAAGTGTGAATTTTGTAAGTCCAGTGAACGCTGGATGGTCTCCATGTAACTACACATCTCTCTTCGTAATTCGCCCTATTGATCTTGTGTGTGGTCTCTGTCGGCCAAGAATTGCTGTGTCAAAATCTTGTTTTGAGATAGCATATCGTTTCGTAAAGAATCGATCTGCGCCTGTCTTGCTCGTTGCTCCTCTTGAATTGCTTGAGAGACATCCATGGGATGGTGTTCCTCTGTGTGAGATCTTGTCCCGGCAGCCATGGCATTGGAAAGAGGAGTTCAAGAACGAGAGCACCAATATTGTAACATCTGGGGAGAAATTGATTAAGTGGAAGAAGAAAGGCCAAGGGGGTGGTCAGGAGCAGGAGAGACGAAGGGGAGAAGAGGGAAGAACATGCTTAAACTTTATTTCTTAAAAAAAATTTATTACAGCCATAATTCTATTTATAGGAAATAATACATGAGCTTATTACAGAATATCCCAACGGCTATGAAGATGAGGCGTTCCTTCTGAGCTGTCCCGCAATTAATTCTTCTGTCCTCTCTGCCACGTGCCGGCTTCTGCTTTAATCTTGTGATGTTGTAAATAATCTGAGCTGTTCACAAGATTTCTGTTATAAGCCTCCGCGGAATATTATAAGCTGAAGCTACCCCCATGTTAAATTTGTTCAGCTGGAATCCTTTCCGTGCGATAACCCGGTGAGAGGAGCTAAGTTGTTACATTGTATCTGAGCGATGGAGTCTTCGGCTTTGGCATTAACGCGTGTCAAATCTAGAACGAGAAGCAAATCGAGCCGGGGAGGGGAATGAGACCGTATACAGTATAAAATGGGCAAAGACCGATGCTCCGATTGGGAGGCCAATTGAATGCAAATTCGGCTTGGAATTATTTCTGATCCCAGGTTTGATGTTGTCCCCCACTAAGCAGCGCAAAATATTCCCCAAGGAGCAGTTCACCACCTCTGTTTGCCCATCTAACCGAGGATGATAGACGTTGCTAAAGTCGAATTTAGTGTTGGCGAACCTCCATAGTGTTCGCCAAAAATGAATCAAAAAACGAGTGTCCCTATCCGACACAATAGACAATGGCAGGCCATGCAATCGATACACCTCTTTAAAAAATAACCCCGCCACGTGGGTCACGTCTGTCATCTTCTTGCATGCAATAAAATGGACCATCTTTGAGAATCGGTCCACGACCACGAAGATGGAGTCCATGCCCCACTGAGTCCGTGGCAGCCCCAAAAGTTCTGCACGGGCAATCCACCCCACTGGGTCGCTGTCGTTGAAGGAGGAAATGTCGAACGAATGGCGAGTTGGAGGGAAGCCTGTCGGTGGTGGAACGGGATCCCTTGGAAGTTCTGGATGCTCACCGAGATGCAAAGGGGACGCCGCGTTGGAGGTCGAGGAGGAACTCGCTCGGCTGGTGAGATGGGCATCAAACTTTGAGTCTAACCGTTGCATTAGGTCTTGGGGGGAAGCAATGGAGGCCTCGTGACCATCGAGGCAGTGGGAGAGGGCATGATAGGCGCAGAGGGGGGGGATTGAGCCGCGAGAGAGTCCGAAGGTCCCATTGATTGAAGGCGGGGCATGTGAACGTTGGTTGTGTTGGATAGAGCGCAGAACAATGCGGATTGGCCGACTTGAATACCACAGGAAGCTTGGCAGGAGGAATCAGAAGAAGACAAAAGGCAGAGTCGTGCGGATCGTCGAGGCATATCGACGCGGGACGAGACCTATCGATGCAACAAGGTTGGCGCGGGAGAGAGCGACACAATCGTGATCGAGCGAGATCGAAGGCGCACTGGAAGGAGCGGTGCGGGTTTGATTGCTATATCGACTGGAGCGTCGAAAGCGGGTGATGGATCGATTCAGGAGGCGGAAACTGCGGTCTGAAGATGGCAGATCAAAGAAAATGTCACGTAGTCAAGGATCCTGAGATAGAGAAGGGGAAGGAAAGAGAAGAGGAGGAAAGGGAGAGAGGAGAAAACCCCTAGAGTTCCATTTCCATCATACTTCCAAACTAATCTAAATGCGAGATACACATGGGCTTATATAGTGTCTAATTACAAGGTATGTTAGGGAAAACTATAAATTACCCATGACCCAAAGTACATGCGCGATGATAAAAAGATAAGGCTGACGGGCGCGCTACACCTGTACGCACTACTTGCGAACGTCCGTCGTCGAATTGGGATCTGTGCCCCCTTGGTCCAGACGTCGACACATGCGTCGTGTCCCCGCCTCCTCTCCCCTTACCCTCTTCTGTCTTCTTAACAAACATCCACTTCAGTGGCCAAGCTTTATTTTGTGCGGGTACTGATTTTTTTAACAGTCCATCGCCTTTCATCAACTTGATATCAAGAATGCATTCCTTAATATTTTGAAAGATTTAGTAACGTGATTCATGCATTTAAATTCACTAGGAGCTCGGTGAACTTCTCCTTGTTTACATATCGTCGTAAAGAGGGTATTATGATAATCCTTGTATACGTCAATGATATCATAATCACGAGTGATGATCTGAATGTTATCTCCATGGTCAAGAAGCACTTGGCTTCTCACTTCCATAGCAATGATTTAGGGCGCCTCAGATATTTCTTAGGTATTTAGTTAGCTCGGCGACATGATGGGCTGGCCTTATCCTAACAAACGTATTGCGTTGGTCTTTTACAGGATGTCGACTACTTAAGGTTTAAGCCAGCTGGTACACCCATGGATGCAAAGCACAAACTCTGTACTTACAAGTCTGCCTCTGATCTTCTCTTAGCAAATCCAGAGTACTATCGTCACCTGATTGACAAACTTATCTATCTGACCTTAACTCGGCCAGATATTTCATTTGTTGTTGGCATGGTTAGTTGATACATGCATGCTCCTTGTGCATCCCACCTTCAAGAAGTTGAGCGAATCCTTTGATTTCTAAAAAAAGCTCCGGGTCAAGGGCTTGTGTATAAACCTTCACCTTCCCTCTCGCTTATTTCTTATTCTGATGTTGACTATACATGCTCCACTGATAATCACAGATCTACAAGTGGGCACTGCATGTATTTTGTAGGGTATCTGGTTACTTAGCGGAGCAAAAAACAAGCACTTATGTCCCTGTCATCAACCGAAACTCAGTATTGTTAGATGATTTCAATCGTTTTCGAGTTTTGATCCATACTTCGCTAGATCCACCCCTGGTCACAATGTATCTTCGTGTGATTACTTTGAAGACTTTTTTGCATAATCTGAGGCTAAATTTATGTTGTACATGTTGATTATTAGTAAGAATATTGTTGCTCTAGCTTGTTTCTGAATTATAATTCAGTCATGCGAGTTTCTTCAAACCATGATGCTATCAAATAGTTAAATTACTATATTGATAAACCTGAAAGATATTTGAATACTCAAAATTGGTTTCCACCCCATTTAAACCACGCACTGTCAAGTGCATTTGGGAGAGAGTGAAAGATGGTTATCTTTAGGATGTTTTTCCATTGCCATTTGCCATACTTTGATGCATCTGTACAAAAGCCATTACTAGGCTAAGAGGGTTAGGTGTTAACTATGACTTGTTTGTGAATTGTGCATGCTTTCTTAAACTGTCATTCCTGTTCTTTAGTATTAGAACAAATTTTTTTTTGTAAAACATCTTTAGATATTCTTTTAAACTATGAGATCAGTCCACAAAAAAATCATTAAACAGAATTTAAGTAATGGTTTTTGAAATTATTTCTTGACCATTTTTATTATACAAATGTTTTTTGTGTGTGGGTATGTTATGTTGCTAAATTATTATGGTAGACTGCCTTTCACTGTTTCTCACTTCTCTTTTCTACACGAATTATTATGGTAGACTGCCCGCTCATGAAGGATCTTACTTGAAGTCTTTATTCATTTTATTAAAATTTTTAAGAATTTGTGGGATGGATTCAGATGACGAATTCACCCAATTCCTATGCTATTATTATTTTAACTGCATGTGTGTGCTGCTATTAAAATGGCTTCTAAGCGTTAGTTTTCTTATAATTTTCCATTAAAAGAAAAGCTTCCATATTTAATTCTGTAAATTGATTATATTGTATTTCGATTTATTTTTTAAGCTGATTTAGAGTCAGTTGTGCATATATTTGGTTACTGGTCGGTTGATTTTGTTCTTTTAATCATAATCAAAAATCAATTTCATTTTGTGTTTGTTGTCAATATTGGAATGCTTGGTTTCTGTCTTTTTTTTTCTTTCATTTGGATACCTGCGGTCTCTTTATTGTTTGTTCGTCACATTGCTATGGTGCTTTTTCAAGTTATGTATTTTAACCTTAGAAGCATTTAGAATGAAAATTCAAGGTGTGATTCATTTTTGTTTGTTATGCAGGCAATTGATCATATTATAAATTCAGCGGCAAAATCAAATTACATGTCTTCAGGTCAGATATCCGTGCCTATTGTATTCAGAGGACCAAATGGAGCTGCTGCCGGAGTTGGAGCCCAGCATTCCCATGTATTTAATATTTAATAATTTGATTATTCAGAATAGTAGTTTTTATACTTCTCATTCTCAGGTTCCTTGCACAAAAGAGTGAGAGTCGACATCTTTCGTACTGCATTATCTTAAACTATAATCATTGTACTTTTCTAGAGGGTTTTGGCTCATTTGGAATCTATTTTGATGCTCCGATTATTTCTAGACATGTTGTTTAATAGTTTTCTGATTTTTTTTTGATAAATAGTTTTTGCACACTCTACCCTCAAGCATTGCACGATATGTGATTAATAGAAATCAGATGGATCTCATGTTTATATGGTTAACATATTTTATAGCAATCCTGTATTCAATTTCACCTATGTAAATAGTTTGCATTATCATTTTCTCAGAGGAAACATGTAGTTGCTTGAAGTTTGAATGTGGTGAAACGAACCCTCTTCTTTTATTTTGATTTTTAATGTTAATATATTACTTAAATAGTATTTATTGTAAGACATGCCTCCCCTCTCTATATAAGATGCACCTCCTGTTCGTCTTAACACATGAGTGGGGAGCATCTGTTGAAGTGTAGCATCCATGGGAGTGTTCTCCCGAACAATTGGTATCTAAAATTCTTGATTTAATTGGATGTAATTTAAAACTAATATGAATTTTGTTAGAAGAAAATTTTGTAAAGGCCCAAAGAAAGGGCCATCTTAGGCCCTCTTCCTCCTTATGTTTTAGTCTCACATCTTGAATGAAGATCTTTCTCTCCCTTTCTCTTCCTATTTAAGCGTACAAATGCTTGTTAAAGAGGATTAATAAAGTTTTCAGTTATTTCCAAATATTCTGGGCGTTTCTCTACATGGTATCCGAGCCGCCCGATCCTAATTTTTTTTAGGTTCCGTGCTCTGCGCGGTTAGTTTTTTGTTTACCGCAGGTCTCCTTTCCGCTCCCGCGACCTCTGTTGTGTCTAACCGCACCCCCTCCTTGTGTGTTGCGAACTCTGCTTATCTTGTCGCAGTCCCTCTCATCTCTCTCGTGGCTTGCAACCCCCCCTCCAATCTTTTATAGATTCTCTCCTGACGTGTGGGCCATCCCCTCCAATCTTCTCGCCGCGGACAAATCTGCCGAGTCGCGAGTCATCTTCTTGCCGCTGTTTTTGTGCGCCAGGCCGTCGTTTCCCTTCTTGCAGCGTTCCTTGTCGCCACTATTCTTGGCCAGGCCTCCGGTTCTTGCTCGCCACTACTGGTCTAGTTCTCTTGCTGTAAGCCCGCAGGACCTTGCCTGCTTGTAGCTATTTCTATGTGCCTTCCTTCTTGCACGGACTGCATCCTGTCATAGCTCGCTTCTGTCTAACCGCAAGTCAAGTCGTGGTCGACCAGGTCGTCTAGCTTCCCAGCCTTGGTTTTCATCCTCTGCAGTTTACTGCTTTTAGCCGCACAGATCACAATTTCTCTGATCAACTGCGGTCTCCTGTGTCCTGCTCGCTGCGACAAGCTCTCTGCCAGCATTGTCCGCTTGCTGATTTTGTCGCTGCTGCGACATTCTTTTCTTGCCGCTGTTGGTTGTCGCGCTATTACTTCTTGCCTCACTATTGTTTCTTTCCGCAAGCCTCTGTCCGCAAGTTCTTGTCGCATCCCTCTGTCCGCAATTTCTTGTCGCATCCCTCTGTCCGCAATTTCTTGTCGCATCCCTCTGTCCGCAATTTTTGGCCTCTTGTCGCGGCTTACCTAGTCTCCTGTGTTTTTCGCCGGTGTTTCTCTCTGTTGCAGCCCTGTTTATTGCCAAACCGCCAGTGTTGTTGCCAGACCGCTGATGCCTGTTTGTTGCCAGATCGCCAGTGCTGCTGCTTCTGCCTGTTTGTTGCTAGACCGCAATCGCCTCTGAGCTCTATGGCGTCTTCTGAAGCGTCTTCTCTTCCTGCTCGTGCGGCTATGCCAGTTCCTGAGGTTTGTGACAAGTTGCGAATCACCATCATTTCTCTAAGTAGGAAGACGAATTTTGTTGAGTGGGTGCACTCTGTCCGCCGGGTTCTTCAGACAAAGGGTCGCCTGCATCATTTGACTAAGGACACTCCTAGCTTGGCAGATTTTTCTCTATTTACTCGTCATCAAATAGCAGACACTGTTCTCCTCCTAGTTTATGTCGATGACATACTAATCACAGGAGATGATTCAAAAGGAATATAATTGATCAAGCAACACTTGAATTCTGTTTTTCAAACAAAAGATCTGAAGAATATTCGACACTTCCTTGGCCTAGAGATCGCAAGACGTCTTGATGACCTTGTTTTATCTCAACGGAAGTACTGTCTCGACCTTCTTCAGGATGCTGGCTACTCTTGATGCAAGCCGATTGGTACTCCCATGAGTGTTAATCATAAGCTTTGTGCGCATGCCTCTGACACCGATCTTCTCATTGCAAATCCAGAATACTATCGATGTCTTGTTGGAAAATTGATTTATCTTACAGTTACAAGACCTGACATGTCCTTTGTTGTTGAGGTTGTCTGCCGATTTATGCATTCTCCTCGGATGTATCACCTACAGGCTGTCGAACACATCCTAAGATATTTGAAAATAGCCCCTGGTCAAGGGCTGGTATACAAAACCTTTTGCTCTTCTACTCCAACGTTGGTTGCGTATTCAGATGCTGATTATGCTAGCTCCCTGGATGATCGACATTCTACATGCGGATTATGTACTTACTTTGGAGGTCACCTTGTCACCTGGCGCAACAAGAAACAATATGCGGTTGCTCGCTTTTCGGTCGAGGCCGAGTATTATTTGATGACATCTGTTGTATCTGAGCTCACTTGGCTAGAAAGTCTCTTAAGGGATCTGGTTGTCAAACTTTCTGTTACGCCTCCAGACGAGGCTAGGCTATTTGGGCAACATTACCAGCGACGGCAACGGCGCGTGCAAGACAACAACGGGGCTGAACCAATGGGTTCAACCCCCTCTTCTTAAAAAGCTCGGCTCAAGGGGGCTGAACCACATTTGGTTCATCCCCATGGGGGCCGGCCGGCCCCTCGGTTGGCCGGCCTTGGGTCTCGGGTTATATATACCCGGACCCCTCTCTTTTGGAGGCATGCAAGTATTATCCAAGGTATTCCCCTTCCCTCTCATCTCAACCCTAAATCTCTATCTTCTTCCTCTAGTCCTTCTTCTTCCCTAGTTAGTGCTTAACATTTGTTATCAGAGGATTCCTTCCTCCATCATGGTGACTACATGTTCGCAAGAGGAGAGTGGCCGCTTGGAAACCCTAGAGGAGTATTTGATGGGGCTTACCGATTCGGTAGCCGCCATCGAAGAAAATGTCAAAACGTCCACTCAAAGGTTGGAAGAGCGAATCGACGACCGCTTGAACGATATCATGACGCTATTAGCGCAAAACTTGAAGGGCAAGGCCGTGGCGGAGGAGGAACCGGGCGGATCTACAGGGAATAGGCCGGAAATGCCCGGATTTGGTGGATCGAGTGCGGGAAGCGCCGGATCGGGGGCGGCTGGGTTCGGACCTGCTGCTGCGAGCCAGGCGGGGGCTGGATCGAGTGCAGCGAACCACGGAGGGGCCGGATCGGCCTGGGGCGGTGTCGGATGGTCGGGACCGGCTTCAGCGCACACGCAGGGGCCCGGATCGACGGTTGTTGGCGGTGGCTGGGCTGGATCGGGGGTGGCGAGCACGCAGGGGGGCGGGTTTGTCCCGACGGGCTACGGAGCGGCGGGAAACGTCGCAGGCGGCTCCAGTGGGGTCGGATGGGCATCAGCGGCTCCTGTGGGGCTTGGATCGGGGCCGGCGAGCCACCAGGGCGACGGTTTTGGGCCTGGTGGCTTCGACATGGTTGGGGGTGGCTTCAGAGTGGCTGGACCCCCCGTGGCAAGCACGGGGAGGGCCGGATTTGTGCAGGCAGGCCTGGAGATGGCCGGCAGGGGTGGTGGCTTCGCAACTGGTGTTGACGGAAGGGCTGAGACTTTTACCGAGCACGCTCCTTGGAGGCAAGGTCGGGATGGGTTGTTACCCCCACCGGCAGGAAGAGGGCAATCACCGGGCTTTGGAAGAGGGGTGCAGTGGGGAGAAAGGGGGCCTTTCCGTCATGGGGCCCCAGTGGCTGGGGAACGCGGCCAAAGGCCGTACATGGCTCCCAAGTTGACTCGGATGAATTTCCCTCGGTACAGTGGGGGCGACGCTTTGGAGTGGGTACAAAAAGCTGAGTTGTTTTTCAACTATCAGGAGGTGCCAGAGGCTCAGTGGGTGCAGCTAGCGTCCTTCCATCTGGAGGATGACGCGTTCCAGTGGACACAGTGGTTCTTGCGGGGACGGGAGTATGTTCCGTGGGAGGAATTTGTGGAAGGCTTCACGGCTCGGTTTGGGCCTTTGGAGTTTGAAGACTTTGAGACGCTTTTACAGAAGCTACGACAGAAGGGTACGGTGATGGAGTACAGGACGGAGTTTGAGAAGTTGGCCAACAGGGTTCAGTGGGAAGAAAAGACACTCCTCAGCTGTTTTGTATCAGGACTGAAGGATCACTTACGCGATGAGGTTCATGCCTACATGCCCCGTAGTCTGAACCACGCTATCAGCTTGGCGCGCATCCAAGAGGAAAAGTTAAATAGGCAACGAGCCCGCAGTATGGCAAGGCATACTACTACACCGGCCGCGGCCAGGAGAGAGACTCCAGTGGCCGGCCGACCGACGGTGACACGGTTGTCTTGGAACGAGTTACAAGCACGGAAGGAGAAAGACTTTTGCTTTAATTGTGACGAGAAATTTACGCCAGGAAACAAGTGCCAAAAGGTCCAGGTCTTTATGTTGCATCAGGAGGAGCAGCTTGAGGAGGACGAGTTTCCGGAGGAGGATTTGGAGTCTGGAGGGGACGTCGACTTGACGGAGTTGGGTGTGTCCCTACATGCCATGGAAGGGTGCAATCCACCTCCGCTTACTATGCGGCTGGCGGGGTGGATTCGACGGGAGAGGGTGACCATTCTGGTGGACAGTGGGAGTACTCATAATTTTATTCATCCAGATGTGGCACAAAGGGTGGGGCACGTGATTGACGTAGGTGCGGCGTTCCGGGTTATGGTTGCAGACGGCAGCAAACTACAGTGCCAGGGAGTGTTGAAGGCGATGGAGCTTCGGATGCAGGGTTATGTGGGGTGCACGGATGTCTATCTCTTACCGATCTGAGGCTCAGATATGGTGCTTGGAGTGCAGTGGCTGCAACAGTTGAGGAGGGTGACTTTTGATTGGGACCAGATGACGATGGAGTTCTCGCAAGGGGAGAGCCAGTTCTGTTTGAAAGGGCTCAGATCTTCTCCGGTCAAAGAGATCTCCATTCGCAGGCTACAACAGCTTAAGGAGTCCAATAGTCTGATGACGGTCCTGTTGGGGGTGAGGTCTGACGAGGATAGACCGACGGAGGTTCCTGACCAGATGCGGGCATTAGTGGAGGAGTATGATGACATTTTCCAGGAGCCAGGGACGCTTCCGCCGTCATGGTTCCGTGATCACCAGATTGTGCTACAGACGGGGGCGGAGCCGCCCAACACTCGTCCTTACAGGTATCCCCACATGCAGAAGGCAAAAATCAAGCGTAGTGTGAAGGAAATGCTTGATGCCGGCATTATACGGCCTAATACCAGTTCCTTCTCAGCACCAATTATTCTTGTTAAAAAGAAGGACGGATCTTGGCGTTTCTGCGTAGATTACCGTGCCTTAAACAGTGTTACCGTGAAGGACAAGTTTCCGATTCCCGTGATTGAGGAGCTGCTGGATGAGTTGAGTGGGGAGACTAGATTCACGAAGCTGGATTTGCGATCCGGCTATTATCAGATTCTTATGAAGGAGGACGTGCATAAGATGGCTTTCAGGACTCATGACGGCCACTATGAGTTCTTAGTGATGGCGAATGGATTGACGGGGGGACCGTCTACTTTTCAGGCCAATATGAACGAGATTTTTCGCCCATTCCTGCGACACTTCGTCTTGATCTTCTTTGATGACATTCTGATCTACAGCGCTACTTGGGAGGATCATTTACGTCATGTGGCTCAGGTCTTCTCTACTCTTCGGCAACAGAAGCTCTATGCTAAGAGGTCCAAGTGTTCTTTTGGACAACAGGAGGTGGAGTACTTGGGGCATCTAGTTTCAGCGGATGGGGTGAAAGCCGACCCATGGAAGATCGAGAGTATGATTTCTTGGCCATGGCCTCTGACCGTTCGGGCGCTGAGGGGGTTCTTGGGCCTCACTGGGTACTACCGGCGTTTTGTACGGGATTACGGGAAGATTGCTCGGCCACTTACGCAACTGCTACAGAAGGATGCTTTCTCGTGGCAGGATGAGGCCGAGACCGCCTTTCAGGCGTTGAAGAAGGCGATGACGACGACTCCAGTGCTGGCACTTCCAGATTTCACTAAGGAATTTGTGGTGGAGACGGATGCTTCCGGCGTGGGAATGGGAGCGGTCTTGATGCAGGAGGGACAGCTGATCGCCTTCTACAATAAGGCCTTGGCTCCACGGACACTGGGACTATCGGTGTATGAAAGGGTGATGCTAGCGGTTATTCATGCGGTGGCCCTATGACGGCCATACCTGCTGGGACATCGTTTTAAAATACGGACAGATCATCAGAGCTTGAAGCACTTTCTCGAGCAGCGGATTTCTTCCCCTCTTCAACAGAAGTGGGTCACCAAGTTGTTGGGCTATGATTATGAGATCGAGTATCGGCCGGGGAAGGACAATCGGGTGGCTGACGCCCTATCGCGCTTACCAGAGGGGGCCTTGGCGCACATTTCTATGCCACAGTTGGAGTCGATGGATGAGATTCAGGAGGAGGTGCAGCGAGATCCCGAGTTACGGGTTATTGTGGAGAACCTGCGGCAGGCTCGTGAGGTAATCCCAGGTTATCACTTACAAAATGACCGGCTATATTATCAGGGACGAGTGGTCATTCCTGGGCAGTTAGCTTGGAGGACGGTGATGATGCATGAGTTCCATTCGTCGCCGACGGGCGGTCACGCGGGTATTTCTCGCACTCTCCAGCGGGCTCGGGCAAATGTATTTTGGAAGGGGGTGCGCCGTGACATTCAGGAGTTTGTTCAGAAATGTGATGTCTGCCAAAGGCAGAAATATGAGACTACTTCTCCAGCCGGGCTACGGTTTCTATGGACTTCATTGATGGGCTGCCCAAGTCGCAGGGTAAAACAGCTATCTTAGTGGTGGTGGACAAGTTGTCCAAGTATGGGCACTTCCTTGCTCTGAGCCACCCTTATACAAGGGAGTCTGTGGCGGCTTTGTTTGTTCGAGAGATTGTTCGATTGCATGGGATTTCCCGGGCGATCATTTCCGATCGGGACCCTACTTTTGTTGGCAGATTTTGGACGGAACTCTTTCGCTTGCAGGGGACTTCATTGCGTTTCAGCACGGCTCACCATCCCCAGACCGATGGACAGACGGAAGTCTTGAATCGGGGCGTGGAAACTTACCTTCGTTGCTTTATCATGGATGAGCCAAGGACATGGGCCAGTTGGTTACATTGGGCGGAGTACTGCTTCAACACTTCGTATCACTCCGCTAGCAAACTCACCCCCTTTGAGGTCGTCTATGGTCGGCCACCTCCCTCCTTAAGCAGTTATGAGTCAGGCAGTACCGCAGTGGCAGCCGTTGATCGGGCACTCCGTGATCGTGATCGGACCCTCGCCACCTTGCGCGAGAATCTTCGGGCGGCGCAGGATCGTTTGAAAGCACAGGCAGATCGCCATCGGACGGAAAGGGAGTTCCAGGTGGGGGATGAGGTTTTCCTCAAACTTCGCCCTTACCGGCAGTTGTCTGTGGCGCAGAGGACAAATCAGAAGCTGACACCCCGCTACTATGGACCATTTCGGATCACGCGACGGGTCGGGCCAGTTGCGTATACCTTGGCATTGCCCGAGGGCTCACAGATTCATCCTACCTTTCATGTCTCCTTGTTGAAGCGTAAGCTGGGTGAGGCTGTTCCGGTCTTTCCCGTGCTGCCAGAGGCTACTTCTGGAGGCGAGCTTCGCCCCATTCCGGCAGAGGTACTGTTGATCAAGTGGAAACGTCGGGGCACGGTGTACTGTCCAGAGCTGTTAATTAAATGGAAGGATCTCTCCGCGGAGCACAATACTTGGGTGGACTTGCTGGAGTTCCGGGAGCTTTACCCTGATTACCCACTTGAGGACAAGCTGGCTTTTGATGGGGACAGGAATGTTACGCCTCCAGACGAGGCTAGGCTATTTGGGCAACATTACCAGCGGCGGCAACAGCGCGTGCAAGGCAACAACGGGGCTGAACCAATGGGTTCAGCCCCCTCTTCTTAAAAAGCTCGGCTCAAGGGGGCTGAACCACATTTGGTTTAGCCCCATGGGGGCCGGCCGGCCCCTCGGTTGGCCGGCCTTGGGTCCCGGGTTATATATACCCGGACCCCTCTCTTTTGGAGGCATGCAAGTATTATCCAAGGTATTCCCCTTCCCTCTCATCTCAACCCTAAATCTCTATCTTCTTCCTCTAGTCCTTCTTCTTCCCTAGTTAGTGCTTAACACTTTCCTCTCCAGCTACTTTACTTTGTGACAGTCAAGCGGCTATACACAGCTAAAAATCCTATTTTCCATGAACGAACGAAACACATTGAAGTTGATTGTCACTTCATTCGGGAAAAAATTCAAATGAAGAAGCTAGAGTTGAAATATGTTCCGGCAACTAATCAAGTTGTCGATCTCCTCACGATGGTCCTACCTCGTGTTCTATTTCATCAGTTCTTGTTCAAGTTGGGTGCTTATGACTTGTACGCTCCAGCTTGCGGGGGAGTGCTAGAAGAAAATCCTATAAAGGCCCAAAGAAAGGCCCATCTTAGGCCCTCTCCTCATTTGTTTTAGTCTCACATCTTGAATGTGGATCTTTCTCTCCCTTTCTCTTCCTATATGTACAAATGCTTGTTTTTATACATTAAAAGAGGATTAATAAAGTTTTCGGTTATTTCCAAATATTTTGGGTATTTCTCCACAAATTTAAACTTTACCCCTTCAAAATTCCTAGTGTTGTTTTTTCATTTTATGTCATATTTTCTTTCCTAAAATTGCATTTTAATAGATTCACTTAATCTTATTTGTCACGGATAAACGTTAATCACATTAATAGTTTCATTTTCTCTTAAATTGGTCATAGGAAACTATTAATGCGATTAGTGTTTATGCAGCACAAGTAGGATTAAGTGAAACTAATAAAGTGTAATTTCGAGAAGACTTTGATGATTTAGTAAGACAAACCTTTTAAAGCAAGAGGATTTTCATGGGAGAAAACTTAAATCGACATATAGGAAAGTAAAATATGAATTATACAAGCATTGATAAAGGATTTGAGTATGGAGAAAGAAATGAAAAAAGAAGAATCATTTTTGACTTCCCATGAGTCCATGACACATGAGCTAATTATGACAAATACGATCTTCATGAAGAGGGAAGAACAAGTAGAGGAAAACGGGAATATTATTCAATGAATCATAAGCAGGTCCCTTACTCATATATATACTTGAGTAAGAGAAAACCTTAAAAAAAGGAAAAAAACAACTACCCCGACCAGGGGGAAACACGACTTGTACATAACATTTCATAACTCAACTCTCCCCCTCAAGTCGGACGAAAGATATCAGTCATCCCAATTTTTTGGATATTATCGGTAAACACATCACACCCCAAGCTTTTGGTGAACACATCGGCAAGCTGATCCCGAGACTGAACATACGGAGTAACAACTATTTTCTTATCTAAGTGATCTTAATAAAGTGTCGATCCACTTCGGCATGCTTTGTCCTGTCATGTTGGACCGGGTTATGGGCAATACTGATTGCATCCTTATTGTCACAGAATAAGGAAAAAAGGGGCTATCATAGGGAAACCCAAATCCTGTAACATGGTACGCAGCCATAATCCCTCACATAAGCCTTGGGTCATGGCACGATATTCTGTCTCTGCACTTGACCTGACCACCACATTCTGCTTCTTGCTCCGCCACGTTACAAGGTTACCACCGACAAAGTAGAAGTATCCAGTTGTGGACTTTCTGTCATTCTGGCAACCAGCCCAATCAGCGTCAGTAAAAACCTCAATATTCAAGTTGTTGCTCCTAGAGAATAGGAGGCCGCGACCAGGAGCTTTCTTTAAGTACCGCACTAGACGATACACCGCTTTTTGATGTCTGATTCTAGGAGAATGCATATATCTGCTAAAAAAACCAGCTGCATACGTAATGTTGGGACGAGTATGAGATAGATATATAAGGTTTTCGACCAATCTTTGGTAACGTGATGCATCAACATGATCACCATCACCATCTTCACCAATCCTGTGATTTTCCTCCATAGGGGTGTTTGCAGGAACACAAACAAGCATACCAATTTCCTTTAGAAGATCCAAAATGTACTTCCGTTGGGATATAAAGATACCCGGCTCAGATCTAACCACTTCGATGCCCAGAAAGTATTGTAACCTTCCCAAGTCCTTCACTTCAAATTCAGCCGATAGAAGGGTCTTGAGGTTGACAATCTCCTCTGTATCATTTCCAGTAATCACGATGTCATCCACGTAGACAATGAGAACCACAACACGCTGTTCATGTCTCCTGATGAACATGGTATGATCCGATTGCGCTTGCTTGTACACAAACTTGAGCATTGCTGTGAGAAATCTTCCAACCAGGCCCTTGGAGATTGCTTCAGGCCATATAAAGATTTCCTAAGGCGGCAGACACGTCCTTCAGTTCCTTCACAAAACCAGGAGGGAATTTCATGTACACCTCCTCCTCAAGCTCACCATGGAGAAAAACATTTTTCACGTCCAGTTGATGAAGTTCCCAGTACAGACAAGCAGCACATGACAACAGAACTTGAATAGAGTCCATTTTTTGCTACAGGAGCAAAAGTCTCCTGATAATAAACTCCTTGAATCTGGGTGTATCCTTGAGCGACAAGACGCTCTTTGTACTGTTCCATCTCGTCATCTTGGTTCTGCTTAACAGAGATGACTCATCGGGAACCTATAGCTTTCTTTCCCGAAGGGAGAGCGAAGATATCCCACATATGATTTCTTTCCAATGAGGACATCTCATCACGCATAGCCTGTGTCCAAGCCGGTATTGTCAATGCTTCCTGTCATGTCTTAGAAATAACAACTAAAGAAAGAGATGAAATAAAAGTCTGATGACTTAGAGTAAGATGACGATAAGCCACATGATTAGAAATCAGATATTGCGTGGAAGTAGCTTTACCCTTTTTCAGCAAGGCAAGAGGCATATGCAGGTCGACATCATCAGAATCTGAGTCCGAAGTCGACACCGGTAGAGGTGGAGCGGCGGTGACCTGTGTACCTGAACGACTGTGGTATGCATGGGGAAAAGGAGAGAGCATAGTAGAGGAGTCCGACATCGGGATAGGAGGAGCTCTGGGTACCAGAGTGGAAGGAGGTGAAGGTATGGAGGAAGAGGACGGAAGAAGAGGCAGAGGGACAATAATAACATCATCCGTAGTACTACTCTCCCCCTGACGAAGGTCATGAGTCGAGGACGGAAAATAGGACTCCCCCTCACGGAAGGTAACATCCATGGTACAGAACATACGCCAGGAGGGGGTATGATAACAACGATATCCTTTGGTCGTGGAGGAATAGCCTAGGAAGACGCAACGTTGCGCCCGAGGGTCAAGTTTGTCACATTGAGGTTGGTGCACATGCACGTAATAGACACACCCAAAAACACGGGATGACAAATGAGAAGTATAAACCACGCCAGAGGTAGAGAGACGGGCTAGAGGAGTAGTATAGGAGAGAACACGAGAAGGAAGACGGTTGATAAGATGTGCAGCAATAAGCACCGCATCACCCCAATATGATTTATTAAGATGCATCGTCAAGAGGAGGCAACAGACAACCTCGAAGAGATGCCGATTTTTCCGTTCGGCCACTCCGTTCTGAGTAGATGTGTACGCACAAGTTTTCTGGTGTATGATACCGTGAGAGGTGAGGTAAGCGCAAAAAGAACCACGATCATCATACTCCCCTCCATTATCACTTCGAAGAACACAGATAGTGACATTAAATTGATTTTTCACCATGTTATGAAAGATTTGAAAGCACAGGAAAACATCATTTTTTTAATAGATAAACTCATGTAGTACGCGAGAAACAATCAATAAAGGTGACGAACCAGCAAAAACCAGTCAACGATAAAACGGGGGATGACCCCCAAACATCAGAATGAATATCATCAAAAGGAGTGCTACTAGGAAAGGAAAGATGTGAAGAGGTCTGTCGCACATGTTTAGACCGATCACAAATATCACAAGAGAAATTCTGAAGAAAAGGTAAAAAAAAAGGAAATAATTTTTGCAGGTAGATGGAGGACGAGTGTCCCAAACACAGATGCCAATGGTGAACATCCTCTGTAGTAACAGTAGAACTGGATAGAGCCTGAGAACGAGGTGGAGTGTCCAGGTAGTACAAGCCGCCACCGCACCTAGCACTGTCATTGTTCCGCTTCGTACCAAGTTACTGAAAAACATAAGAATCAGGAAAGAATGCTACTTAGCAGTTAAAAGATTTCGTAATATTGTTGATGTAAAGTAAATTGCGTGGAAATGAGGGGACGTGAAGCACAGAGGTAAGGGATATGGACGGAGAACAAGAAATATTGCCCTTGCCCACAATAAAGGACAACGATCCATTAGCAGAAATAACTTTCTCCTTACCATACAAAAGAGTATAAGAGAGAAAACCTGAAGAGGACCCAGTCATGTAGTGGGTGGCACCGGAGTCGAGCACCCACTCAGAAGGTGAGGTGGTGGCCGCATGAGCACTGGGCATGACAACAATGGCAAGAGAAGTAGAGCTTCCAGTGACCGGATTGGATTGAGCGTGAAGCAAGCGACAAAAGACATCCAACTCATGTGTAGTAAGAGAGGAGGAAGCTGAAGACTGAGACTCATAGACATCAGCAGTGTAAGTAGTGTCATAAGAATGGTAGCCACTGTGCTTATGGCCCCCACGACCAGGTCTACGACCACGACCACGACCAGGAGGAGCCAAATGCAGATGAAGTTTGAAGCATGCATCCCAAGAGTGTCCCCGTTGACCATAGTAATCGCAGATGGACACAAGATGCCGGAGTAGGGATGAGGCCACAGCCAACACTTGTCAAGGCAGAACGATCCGGAGGAGTCATAACACTGAGAGACTTGCGGTGGTCTTCATCACCCAGAATCAAGTTGAACGCCTCTCAAAGGGAGGGAAGAGGAGAACGGTGTAGAACATGAGTCCATACCACATCAAATTTCATATTCAATCTCATTAAGAAGACATGAAGGCGGAAGCGGTCCTCTCGTTGCTTTAACAGGACGACATCCGCAGTACACGCTGGAGTGAAATGTGCAAAGTAGTCCAGTTCTTGATACAAACGCTCAAACTCCGAGAAGAAAGATGGGACAGACATCGACCCTTGACGCAACTCCAAAATGCGGCGAGTGAGCTCATACACCTGGGTGGAACTACCAATCTGAGAGTAAGTTTCACGAGCACGAGTCCAAATCTCGAATGCCGAGTCCATCAACATATAGCTCCAATAAACCTTGGGTGACATCGAATGCAGGAGTCAAGACACAACCAGAGAGTTGTCTGAATCCCAGTGCTTCCAGGAGGGATCAGTCACTGGGGTTCCGTAATCGACCCATCGATATAGCCAAACATCTGTTGACTACAGATGACATGTTGAGCAACACGAGACCATTCCAGGTAATTCGTGTCATCCAGAGGAACCGTAGTAATCTTCAAGGAGCTAGAGTGGCCATGGGGCCGCTAAGGATCAACCATCGGAGGCTGGATCACGCCCGAAGAAGAAACTGATGAATCAGGTTCACCCATTCCGACACAAGAAGCACAGGAGCAGGACACCTTATTCTGTCATACAAATCAGCAGCACCGACAGCGGCACAGGAGCGGCACGGTAGCAGGACAACGGCCAGACATCGGCATGGGAGCAGGATGGCGACACGAGAGCAGTACAACGGCGCCGTAGCAGGACACCTTCTTCCGGACAGGCAGCGGCACGACCGCAGGACAACGACGCGTGAGCAGGACAGCGACACGGTTGTTTTTCATGAAGGAGAGGCGGACTGCTTCATGGAGGAACGACGGCGACGTTCCTCTCAACAACCGACACTGTTGCTGCCCGACATCACAAAGACGGGAAGCGCGACTGTGAAACGCGACGGTGAAGTGAAGCGCGACGGTGAAGCGGGAAGAAGCACGACAGTGAAGCGGGAGACGAGCGACGATGAGTTGCGGGAAGAAGCGTGACGGGAGACGGGCGATTCGATCAACGGCTAGGGCACGAGGTTTTTCTTCCTCTGATACCAAGTAGAGAGGAAAGCGGGAATATTATTCAATGAATCATAAGCAGGTCCCTTACTCATATATATACTTGAGTAAGGGAAAACCTAAAAACAAGGAAAAAGACAAAACTACCCCGACTAGGGGGAAACATGACTTGTACATAACATTTCATAACTCAACTGAACATTCAATTATGTTTAAAAGCGAGCAGACTAAATAAGTCACAAATTGAATATTTTATGACTCACAAAATAGATAGAAAGTTTTATAAGGATTGTAAAGTCATACCAGAAAAAAATTTGATAACACAATACATGTTAGTGGTGTTGGATGTGCAAATTAAATATAGTAAATTTAAGAGAAGGATAAAAGTGTTACCAGAATTTCGGTTGTGGAACTTGACAAAAACAGGTTCCTTTTATGACAATTATTATGAAACAATTAGTTAATGATCCTTATATTGATTCTAGTGTCACATGAGAAGCTGTCTTTACATTTAAGGATAGACAGAAAGAGCGTACTTGGAGAGTCAAAAGGTTGTGCGCCCCCACAAAAAGAATCTTGCTAGTGGAAAGAGAGAAGTGCAAGACAAAGTGAGTGAAAAGTGAGCTAGCTATAAAACACTTTACGCTTGTATGAATAATGAAAACTTGACAATGTATAAAGTTGTCATGAAGGAAGCTAAAAGACAGTAAGTAAAACAAGAAATCAAGTTTATGAAGAATTTACAAGTGACTAGATACCGAAGATGGAGAGCGTGATATAAATAAATTTCTCGAACTAGAGAGAGGAAGACAAAGGATTTAAGTCAAGTTAAATGCTTGAAGGATAAAACAAATATTGTTTTAACGGATGATATGACTATTAAGTAGCTATGAAAAAGATATTTTTATAAGCTCTGCAATGAAAAAAAATGTAATGAACCGAGCTTAAGAGAATAAGTAAATCGGAGTAGTATAAGAATGTTCCTTTTTATCATAAAATTCAAGCATCAGGGGTAAATGATGCTCAAAAGAAGATGAAAAATGAAAAGACAGTTGAGCCAGATGATATATCCATCGAAGTATGAAAATACCTACTATGGAAAAAGAGATTTTGTGGCTTACATGTTTTTTCAATAACATACTGAAGACAAAACATATCAGATCAATGAAGAGAGTATTTTGGTACTTTTGAATAAGAACAAAAAAAATATACAAAATTATTTCAATTATAGAGAAATTTAATTAATGAGTTATACCATGAAACTATAAGAACGATTAATAGAGAGAAGAGTAAGGTGAGAAACTAACATCTTGGAGAATAAATTTGGATTTATGCCAGGGAGGTCGATCATGGTAGCTATACACATCTTGAGGAGACTCATTGGCAACAACAACAA